>CM060962.1:307379700-307754700 GCA_030765045.1 Tenodera sinensis
AGGCCCCATCACTTACACACGCGGAATGACCATGCAGACCCTTAAATAGGCCCCATCACTTTCACACGTGGAATGACCATGCAGACACTTAAATAGGCCCCATCACTTTCACACGTGGAATGACCATGCAGGCCCTTAAATAGACCCCATCACTTTCACACGTGGAATGACCATGCAGACACTTAAATAGGCCCCATCACTTTCACTTGTGGAATGACCGTGCAGACACTTAAATAGGCCCCATCACTTACACACGCGGAATGACCATGCAGACCCTTAAATAGGCCCCATCACTTACACACGTGGAATTACAATGCAGACCCTTAAATAGGCCCCATCACTTTCACACGTGGAATGACAATGCAGACACTTAAATAGGCCCCATCACTTACACACGTGGAATGACCATGCAGACCCTTAAATAGGCCCCATCACTTACACACGCGGAATGACCATGCAGACCCTTAAATAGGCCCCATCACTTTCACACGTGGAATGACAATGCAGACACTTAAATAGGCCCCATCACTTACACACGTGGAATGACCATGCAGACCCTTAAATAGGCCCCATCACTTACACACGTGGAATGACAATGCAGACACTTAAATAGGCCCCATCACTTTCACACGTGGAATGACCATGCAGACACTTAAATAGGCCCCATCACTTACACACGCGGAATGACCATGCAGACCCTTAAATAGGCCCCATCACTTTCACACGTGGAATGACCATGCAGACACTTAAATAGGCCCCATCACTTTCACTTGTGGAATGACCATGCAGGCCCTTAAATAGGCCCCATCACTTGCACATGGGAATGACCATGCAGACCCTTAAATAGGCCCCATCACTTTCACATGTGGAATGACTGCAGGCCTTTAAATAGGCCCCATCACTTTCACATGTGGAATGACCCTGCATACACTTAAATAGGCCCCATCACTTTCACATGTGGAATGATCCTTCAGGCCCTTAAATAGGCCCCATCACTTTCACACGTGGAATGACCTTGCTGCCCCTTAAATAGGCCCATCACTTTCACATGTGGAATGACTGTAGGCCGTTAAATGGGCCCCATCACTTTCACATGTGGAATGACTGTGGGCCGTTAAATAGGCCCCATCACTTTCACATGTGGAATGACTGTAGGCCGTTAAATAGGCCCCATCACTTTCACACGTGGAATGACCCTGCAGACACTTAAATAGGCCCCATCAGTTTCACATGTGGAACGACTGTAGGCCGTTAAATAGGTCCCATCACTTTCACACGTGGAATGACCCTGCAGACCCTTAAATAGGCCCCATCACTTTCAAGTGTGGAATGACCATGCAGGCCCTTAAATAGGCCCCATCACTTTCACACGTGGAATGATCCTGCAGACCCTTAAATAGGCCCCATCACTTTCACTTGTGGAATGACCATGCAGACCCTTAAATAGGCCCCATCACTTTCACATGTGGAATGACTGTAGGCCGTTAAATAGGCCCCATCACTTTCACATGTGGAATGACTATAGGCCGTTAAATAGGTCCCATCACTTTCACATGCGGAATGACTGCAGGCCCTTAAATATGCCCCATCACTTTCACACGTGGAATGACCATGGAGGCCCTTAAATAGGCCCCTTCACTTTCACATGTGGAATGACTATAGGCCGTTAAGTAGGCCCTATCACTTTCAATTGCAATTGTGATGCAGATGCGTATTTACAGTCCTAACCTTATGTGATCAAATTGGAAACTGGATACAAAATGCAACGGGGAGGTGTAAACAATAAAACCACATATTTTGTTACTGAATTTCTGTTGAGGTAGCAATATGTGCTCGAAAATTAAGGATAAACCACAAAGCTAGGAACCTCGTAACGCATCATGTAAACATACGGTACAGGCTTCTATAAACATTGTCTTCCGCATCATACCTAGGAGCACGTGTTCTGTTTCGGACATGAAGGAAGTAGAAAAACTAGTGTTGAACAGTTTGTAAAATATACATGACAACATGTGGCAATAAGTTGAGTCAAGTAAGTCTACTGCATATTTTTGTTTAGTATTGTGACGCCGGTCAACCGCGGTGGCGTACAACAGAGGTGGCTCGGGGCCAGCCTGCCGCGGTACGTGTATCAAAGACGCTGTCTCGCGCGACTGTTGTGAACACGTGACAACAATCAGTGGCAGAACAATTGGAGAAGTGACCGGTGGCCGAGGTTCGAGAAAGGACCGTGTTACGTCATGCTCGGTTTTGGTGAATCGCTCTCGCACGATTGAGATGAAACATTGCATGTTGTGAAGGCTTGGGCAGCTTATGTCGTCTCCTTCGTCAGACTGCTGGTCCATGACCCTTCAACTTTCGACCAGGGAGCAGCATATCGACTGTTATTCAACTGTTGCCATGTCGTATGCCTACATCAGAAACTACACGTGGTCAGCTGATAGGGCAGTTCGACAAATTTCACCAACTGTGTAAATTCACAGTAATGGAGTTAAATTAAATTTTAATGTCACCCAAGAAAGGCGGTTTATTGCATAGGTATTAGAAGAGAATCTAACGTTTCATTCAAAAGCAGAAGCTGTGTTATAATATAACGTAGTAGACAAACGTATGTAAAGCTATTTCGATAGGAATTTTACTTCCGGAATAAATATATGGAGCATTTGTAGAAGGATTAAGCCTTTTTATATTTTTTACTTTCTCTACTCGGTATGGTAAGTAGAGAAAGTATTGCATTGCACCCAAAAATTCGATGTCGAGATTTCACTGGAAATACATGGTTTGAGATCCTCTGATTAAAAAAATATGTTTAGGAAAAGTTTTGCTCGCCCCGCGTGTGTCTGTCTGTCAGTCTGTGAACAACATAACTCAGAAACGAAAAGTCGATTAAAAGCCAAAGCTGGTTCAAAAATGCGACACGAAAATGTTGAGGAAAATTCCTCCTACCCTTTACATGGAAAGTTTCCAAAAATTTTGATTTTCTCGAAAATGGCTCCAACGATTCGGATTAAAATGCCATGTTTAAGATATTTTATGACATATGAAATGTACATGTTGAATTTTCTGGCTTTAGATCATATAGTCCTGTTTACTCTAGATGACTTTTGCATTACTGGTAAACCGTAAGAAATAGACCAAATCTTACTGTACAAAAAAATATAGATTGTTCTAAAACACACAATTTATGTCGCAATAAAGTTTTAGTAGAATGAACAATTTGGGAGACATTCCTTGCTATTTGTGTGACTTTCGGAGAGCCTAAACTTTCGTCAAATGGAACATGGTTATTCATTTTTTATGTTAGTCGTGCAAAGAGAACGTAATTTGAACGCTTAACAAGTTTTGACTATCGCTTAAAGCCTATTGTATTCCCTTATACTCCTTGTACATACAAGAAAAGAAACAGTAAGATAATTTCTGCAAATGTTTATCTCAACTAACACGAAGATATAGGAATAAGAGTTTGTAAGAATGGTTAGGACAAGAGTAGAGAAAGTCATGTGAGTGCAACAGATCAGATTTTTTCAATATGATATTGCATTATGTTTAGTGTAAAGATTTAAACGTTTTTATGATTCTAAGGACAAAGTTAAAACTTTTCTTATAACCCAGAATCGGTTAACTCATGAAATGCAGCTTATTTCAAGCAAAATTTGCAACCTTTCCATAACAGGCGTTAAGAATTTGGAGATGAATCTAAAGAAAATTGAAACATGGCTTTTATACGAGGCCAGGTGTATGTACCCTTGCCCCACCCCTCCCCTTACTCGTATTGCATTGTGCCTCACCCCTCGCGAGACCCCGTAACAGTGCATGTTTATGTACGTGCGTAGTAGCTGTTATTTAGCGTGTTACATACTAAACTACTCTTTCTTAAATTTTTTTTTTCAAAGATTAGTTAAGGAATTTGATTAAGGAACCATATGTTTAAGATATTCTCAAGACAAACTGTGCATATAAACTTCTCTGAAATCGACTGTCAAGTCCTCTTTATTGATTTTGGCATAACTGGTAAATGTAGCAGATACAAAGATTCTTACTGCACAGAGAAGTAGACCTTATTGAACATAAACTTGTCAAATAAATTTTCTGGGGAGTAAACCATCTATCTGGATTAACTTGAAGTAGATAGAAGAATAAGCATTTTTACGAATAGTTTTACAAGAGTAAATAGAGAAAGGCATGCGAGTACAACACGTACGATTTTCTCGATTCGGTGAGGCTGGAAACACGCAGTGTAGCTTTGTTTGTAAGACGGAGTGGAGTGGGGTGGGATACTGGAATCACAAGTTAGCCAGAGTCTGGTTAGGTCGGTGACAGCCAGGCGCTCTTTTCCATCACTCACTGACAGACACCTCAATACCTACTTGCTTCCTTTGTTTATTGCATATCCCTTTTCAAAATGTACAAGTTTTCTTGTCTTGTGCTTACTTTCTGTACTATTACCACCACGACTACCACCACCACCATCACCATCACCATCACCATCACCACTACCACCAACACCACTACCAGCATCACCACTACCACCATCACCACTACCACCAACACCACTACCAGCATCACCACTACCACCATCACCACTATCAGCATCACCACTACCACTACCACTACCACCAACACCATCACCACTACCACCAACACCATCACCACTACCAACATCACCACTACCACCATCACCATCAACACTACCACCAACATCACTACCAGCATCACCACTACCACTACCACCATCACCACTACCACCAACACCACTACCAGCATCACCACTACCACCATCACCACTACCACCAACACCACTACCAGCATCACCACTACCACTACCACCACTACCACCATCACTACCAGCATCACCACTACCACCATCACCACTACCACCATCACTACCAGCATCACCACTACCACCATCACCACTACCACCAACACCACTACCAGCATCACCACCTCCAGCAACACCACTACCAGCATCACCACTACCACCATCACCACTACCACCATCACCACTACCACCATCACCACTACCACCACTACCTCTACCACCATCACCATCACCACCACCACCACCACCACCACCACCAACACCAACACCATCATCCCCAGCTATATTCCGTAGCATTTTAGGATTTCATTATAATAGTCATGAATGGTGGAATAGTTTGAGCGAATGCCACGAGTGCTTTCGAAACCCTGCTGGGTCGTGACTGGGGAAGTTATATATTGTTTGGACAGTAATCGTGGCAGTGCTACATTCTTTTTAGGTCAATACATTCCACTTTGTAACATTTGAAATATGACTTTTTTAAGCAATTTCAACTGGAATGGCTGTTTGTAATTGCCAATGAATACATAAAGTATATGTTGATTGTTACAGGTAGAATGGAGGGGAAGACTGCACACAGACAGAAACCCGGCTCTCTGAGTAAGTATAGGTCAATAGTTAGTTGTTTATACTTCCAATAGAGGGCTACATTGCTGCCATCTGCCAGATCTGTCTGTCGAGTCAGCGAATCAATACTGACACGGGGTGCATTGCAGGCTGCCTTCCTGCCTGCCTTACTTACTTACTCATCTACAAACCTTTCATGGCGATAATTGCGCTTTGCACATTTGTGAAAACATTTCCGTGTAGATACAATGTGAACAAGAGAATTATTCACATTTTAAGAGTTGGTCGATATGTGATGGCTTTGAAACTTCTTTCTCCTTGCGGGATTAGCGGGGATGACGATTTCCCATTTGAGAAAAGTAGAGGCATTTGTAAAGTGAAACGTATAACAAGGAAGTAATGTATTTGATGTAAACTGTTTGAACGTGTAGAAATACTGGTCAGGTACATTCACTTGTATTGAAAATGTGTTAAACACGTAAAGGGTGGTTTGGGATACAGGATTACTGTACTATGTGTGTCAGTCTGTGGACAACAGAATTCAAAAACATTTAAGTAGAATGTCTTTCAAGGATGTGAAGAAGATTCCTCCATCCTAAATTACCATTTACATGGAAAAATGTTTGAAAAGTTCGATTTTCTCGAAAATGGCTCTAACGATTTTGATTAAAACGCCATGTGTTTGAGATATTTTAATGACAACCGAAGTGTAGTCCTGTTTACTCTTGATGACGTTTGCATAACTGGTAAACCGTAACAGATAGACCAAATCTTACTATACAAAAAATGTTGATCTTGCTAAACCACACTATTTATGTCCGAATAGAGTTTTTGTATAGTAAACCATTTCGGAGATAGTGCTTGTTAACTGTGCAAGTTTTCGAAAACTTAAACTTCCGTCAAATGGAAGATCATGACTCATTCTTTTTTATATCTTAGCCGTGCAAAGAGAGCGGAATTTGAAAGCTTTAAGGGACACTGTGAGTGAAATTTTGGTCAAAATTGTCAAAAAGTCGAAAATTGTTTTTTTTTACCATAAAACGTTCCTGGAACACCTGTGCTAACATTTTTCATATCCCCCACTCCACGTGGTCATTACGGCCCAGTGCTCTTCCCTTAACGTACACAGGATGCTCCTATATAAAAGCCTGTTTTTCTGAAAACTACATTTCTGCATATTCCAAAAGAAGGTCGCGCCTGAGTTTTGCTTCAAATTCAATAAAAATTTCCAAAAGTATTAAAAAATAGCAGCTAAACAAAACTATGATTCAATATTGATGTTATGATTAACATGAATTCCAAAAACATTTTTTGTATGAAAAAAATCAATAATTTTTAAGATTAAATTTTCTTTCTTATTAAAAAAATATGTAGAGTATAATCAGCAAACGTATTTGAAATATCTGTTGTTACAATTGTTACCCATGTTTTAGAGTACCAGTTCTGCCAATATAAACCAATTTTGAAAAATCGGTATACGCGAGCTACATTTTGAAGATGTGCCTATTAAATTCATAAAATAATTTATATATAATAAACGAATTATCAAATTTTAATGAAATTTGGTGAACCTCCTATTCTCATATAAATACAAACACAGTAAAACTTTCAGAAAAATCTATCAAAAAATGTGGAACTTTCAAATTTCACTCCCAGTGTCCCTTAAAAGATTTGAGTATCGCTCAAGGTCTACTATATCCCCATATTCCCCTTGTACTTACAAGCAGATAAACAATAAGGTAGTTTCTGAAAATGTTTATTTCAACTATCACGAAGAAGATATAGGAATAAGAGATTGTAAGAATGGTTAGTATAAGAGTAGAGAAAGTCATGTGAGTGTAACAGACTTTTTAATCTTCATGTCACATCATTGGCAAATGTTTAAAGAAGGTATTATGGTTTTCAAGTTGTTATTAATAACTCATTTAATGTGACAAATTAGTCTCCAAAATTTGATGTGGTAAATACAGATATCAAAGGATTTTGGAAGCATGGATGAATAAAATATGTGTGTTTAAGAGCGTTAGTAAATTTAAGAAGAATGAAGTTACTGATGTTTAGATTGTGAAAATGAATAAATGTTAGCTTTTTACTTACAATTAGTATAGACAAGAGTTTTATGTATGTAGGGAGGCAGGCAGGCAGGCAGGCGGGCGGGCAGGCAGGCATGGCAGGCAGGCAGGCAGGCGGGCGGGCGGGCGGGCAGGCAGGCGTGGCAGGCAGGCGGGCGTGGCAGGCAGGCAGGCGGGCATGGCAGGCAGGGAGGCGGGCAGGCATGGCAGGCCGGCAGGCATGGCAGGCAGGCGGGCAGGCATGGCAGGCAGGCTGGCAGGCGGGCAGGCATGGCAGGCAGGCTGGCAGGCGGGCAGGCATGGCAGGCAGGCTGGCAGGCGGGCGGGCAGGCAGGCATGGCAGGCAGGCAGGCATGGCAGGCGGGCGGGCAGGCATGGCAGGCAGGCGGGCGGGCAGGCATGGGAGGCAGGCAGGCGGGCAGGCATGACAGGCAGGCATGACAGGCAGGCAGGCGGGCGGGCAGGCATGGCAGGCAGGCGGTCATGGCAGGCAGGCAGGCGGGCGGGCAGGCATGGGAGGCAGGCGGGCATGGCAGGCAGGCAGGCAGGCGGGCGGGCAGGAGGGCAGGCAGGCGGGCGGGCAGGCATGGGAGGCAGGCAGGCATGGGAGGCAGGCAGGCAGGCATGGCAGGCAGGCAGGCATGGGAGGCAGGCAGGCAGGCATGGCAGGCAGGCAGGCAGGCATGGCAGGCAGGCAGGCGGGCAGGCATGGCAGGCAGGCGGGCATGGCAGGCAGGCAGGCATGGCAGGCAGGCAGGCATGGCAGGCAGGCGGGCTGGCAGGCGGGCGGGCAGGCATGGCAGGCAGGCAGGCATGGCAGGCAGGCGGGCTGGCAGGCAGGCAGGCAGGCATGGCAGGCATGGCAGGCATGGCGGGCAGGCATGGGAGGCAGGCAGGCGGGCAGGCATGGGAGGCAGGCAGGCGGGCAGGCATGGCAGGCAGGCAGGCGGGCGGGCAGGCATGGCAGGCAGGCATGGCAGGCAGGCAGGCGGGCATGGCAGGCAGGCAGGCAGGCAGGCGGGCATGGCAGGCAGGCAGGGAGGCGGGCAGGCAGGCAGGCAGGCAGGCAGGCAGGCATGGCAGGCGGGCAGGCAGGCAGGCAGGCAGGCAGGCATGGCAGGCATGGCAGGCAGGCATGGCAGGCATGGCAGGCAGGCATGGCTGGCAGGCGGGCAGGCAGGCATGGCGGGCAGGCATTGCATAATTTGCACGTAAAGTACCTACCTAGGGTGATTTGCTTGCCCAACCTTAGTTACAAGTAGAAGGAAATGAAGTGTGTACATCAGGGATCGATTCCTGGAATCCCCTCATGCAAACCTGTCAAGGATGGGTCACATGTTATTTTCAAGTAAATATCTCCGGTTTCACATGAAGGGATGGTTGTAGAGTTCTCTATGGTGAAGCTTGAAATAAACATGTGAGCAATGCTGCATCGAGTTATTCCAAAACTAGGTGGAAACAGAATTGGCCCCTAAGATTGAACATGTGTGCTTCCAACACAGGATGCTTGTGCCAAAGAATAAACGGTACACACATAGTCTAGTTTGGACCGGCCGGACCAATGCGTGGCAGAACTGTCCACGATTTGCCATGCTATGCTATATGCGACACTACTATACAGAAGATATTGTGTTCCATCAAGAATTTCACTGGAAATACACGTTTTAAGTCCCCCGAATCCTTACAACAATTTGTTGATAAAGGACCGTGTCTGTGAGTGTGTGCATGAGAGAGAGAGAGAGAGAGACAGAGAGAGAGAGAGAGAGAGAGAGAGAGAGAGTGGGGTGTGTGAGGGTGAATATGTGTGAGAGTGTTGTGAACAACATAACTCATAAAAGAAAAGCCCGTTACATACCAAGTTCGGTATTTAAGTTCACATGTGGAAGGCATTTTCATGAACACGTAGGTGTATGTTAAATTTTCTGGAATAGCCTCTGAAGTGCTCTTTATTCTGAATGACTTTTGTATAACTGGTAAACTGTAAGACGTAGAGAAAATCCTACAATACAAAAATTTAGATGTCGTTAAAACAAAATTTGTCAAATTTTTTTTGAGTTAACCATTTCCGAGATATTACTTTTTGTTAGTTTGCATTTTGCAATGCTTCACTTTTCCAAAGCGGGAAGATTTTATTGTTCTCTCTCTCCCTCTTCATCTCTCTTCCTCTTCATCTCGCTCCCTCCCTCCCTCTCTCTCTCTCTCTCTCTCTCTCTCCCTCTCTCTCCCTTTCTCCCTCCCTCTCTTTGCTAAGTTCTTAAACGAGTTCACTTTCGCTTAAGCGTACTGTATCTGCCCATACCAATTGTACCTACAAGGAAATTGTAATAAAACCATTGCTACAAATACAAGATCTTCATTTGAAACCTAACGGGCGCACCACATTTCGCCTGTGCGCGATTGGGTGTGCCCCAGCCGGCTTTCCTCCTACATAAACTCCGCGCGCAGAGCATGTCTAACACTCTTACCTTACAGAAGATGCTGGAAATGTCCAAGTCCACCCTCGCGAGGCTAAAGAAACATCCATCCCAAAACTAACACAACAGGTGGGAATTTCAGAGTCTTCTGCACATAGAGCAACTAAATTCTTAAAACTATAACCGTATAAGTGTACAGTTGTCCATGCAGTAAAACAAGGTGGCCCAGTATCACGAATGTGCATTATTGTGAATGGTTTCTTTCATCCGTGAATGACGGTTTAATTGATCCACAGCTTCCGTTCTTTTCCAGCGAGCCACGGTTCCACCTAAACAGTGATGTTGACACCCATAACAGTCGGTACTGGGCCTCTGACAATCCATATCACGTTCAAGAAATCCCTCATTATGATCAGAGAGCTGTTAGCGTGAGACACATAATTGGTCCAAATTCTACGACCAGACTGTAAATGCAGAGAAGTATCGAAATGACTTTTGACCCCATTTTATCATGAACTGACAGAAGAAGAGAAATCCTATGGGTGGTTCCACCAAGATTGTGCTACTGCCCATAGAGCAGAGGAGGCCATGAATAAAATTAGGGAAGTGTTTGAAGATAGTGATTAGTGTTGGTGTATGACCCTCCCCTCTCGCTCCCCCGATCTAACAGTGTGTGGGCTAGCGACCTGAAAGACAAACTTTACGAGACAAATCCTCATACATTGGAAGAAGTAAAACAAAATATTAGAGATGAAATGTGAAACATTACAGTAGCCCAAGTTAATCAGAATGTGTTCTCCCGAATTAATGCTTGTTTAGCCTCGTTAGGGTGGACTTGGACATTTCCAGCATCTTCTATAAGGTAAGAGTGTTATACGTGCGGAGTTTATGTAGGAGCAAAGCCGGCTGTGGCACACCCAATCGCGCAAAGGCGAAATGTCGTGTGCCCGTTAGGTTTTAAATGAAGAACTCTGTCTATGTGTGCGTGGGTGCGTGAGAATAAAAGCGTTTATACGAGTAGTTTGTTCAAAGGTGAGTAGAGAATGTCGTGCGAGTAAAACATATCCGGGTTTTCCCAATTTACTTCTAATAGCAAAGAATGTGTATTCTAATGCAAAACGTTCAGAGAAGAACTTGTTGCCCATTTTTGGGGTTTGTAAGTGTGACAAGAATTGCAGCATTCTGTAGGGCCTTATCACACACTTGAATGTAAGTAATGAACAAGTGCTGTCTTCTTGGACTTTTCAAGTGAAAGACGATATCCGTAAAAAAAGCTAAGCATTTAGAAAAATAGTCACTCCAGTTGTGTTAGCTGGAGTGGAATGGAGTGGAGTGGAGTGGAGCGGAGCGGGGCGGGGCGGTGCGGGGCGGAGTGGAGTGGAGTGGTGTGGGGCGTGGCGGGGCGAGTTGGAGCGGGCGGAGCGGAATGGAGTGGAGTGGTGTGGGGCGTGGCGGGGCGGAGCGGAGCGGAATGGAGTGGAGTGGTGTGGGGCGTGGCGGGGCGTGGCGAGTTGGAGCGGTGCGGTGCGGTGCGGTGCGGTGTGGTGTAGTGTGGAGCGGAGTGGAGTGGAGTGGGGCGGATCGAGGTGAGATGGGGCGGGGCGGGGCTGAGCGGTGTGATGTGGAGTGGAGCGGTGCGGTGTGTTGCGGGGCAGAGCGGTGCGGTGTGGAGCGGAGTGGAGTGTTGTGGGGCGGAGCTGTGCGGTGTGGAGCGGAGTGGAGTGTTGTGGGGCGGGGCGGGGCGGAGCGGTGCGGTGCGGTGCGGTGTGGAGCGGAGTGGAGTGTTGTGGGGCGGTGCGGTGTGGAGCTGAGTGGAGTGTTGTGGGGCGGGGCGGGGCGGTGCGGTGTGGAGCGGAGTGGAGTGTTGTGGGGCGGTGCGGTGTGGAGCGGAGTGGAGTGTTATGGGGCGGTGCGGTGCGGTGCGGTGCGGTGCGGTGTGGAGCGGAGTGGAGTGTTGTGGGGCGGTGCGGTGCGGTGCGGTGTGGAGCGGAGTGGAGTGTTATGGGGCGGGGCGGGGCGGAGCTGTGCGGTGCGGTGTGGTGTGGAGCGGAGTGGAGTGTTGTGGGGCGGTGCGGTGCGGTGCGGTGTGGAGCGGAGTGGAGTGTTATGGGGCGGTGCGGTGCGGTGCGGTGCGGTGTGGAGCGGAGTGGAGTGTTATGGGGCGGGGCGGTGCGGTGCGGTGCGATGTGGAGCGGAGTGGAGTGTTGTGGGGCGGTGCGGTGCGGTGCGGTGCGGTGTGGAGCGGATTGGAGTGTTATGGGGCGGGGCGGGGCGGAGCTGTGCGGTGCGGTGTGGTGTGGAGCGGAGTGGAGTGTTGTGGGGCGGTGCGGTGCGGTGCGGTGCGGTGCGGTGCGGTGTGGTGTGGAGCGGAGTGGAGTGTTGTGGGGCGGTGTGGAGTGGAGTGGAGTGGAGTGGAGTGGAGTGGAGTGGAGTGGAGTGGAGCGGAGCGGAGTGGAGCGGAGCGGAGTGTTGTGGGGCGGGGCGGAGCGGAGTGTTGTGGGGCGGGGCGGAGTGGTGTGGAGCGGAGTGGAGTGGAGCGGAGTGGAGCGGAGCGGGGTGGAGTGTTGTGGGGCGGGGCGAGGTGAGATGGGGCGGGGTGGGGCGGAGCGGTGTGATGTGGAGTGGTGTGGGGCGGGCGGAGCCTTGTGGAGTGGAGTGGCGGGACGGGGCGGAGTGGAGTGGTGCAGAGTGGTGCGGGGCGAAGCGAAGCGAAGCGGAGCGGTGTGGTGTGGTGTGGTGTGGTGTGGTGTGGTGTGGTGTGGAGCGGAGCGGAGTGTTATGGGGCGGGGCATGGTGCGATGGTGCGGGGCGGGGCGGAGCGGTGTGGAGTGGTGCAGAGTGGTATGGAGTGTTCGAGAAGTTACTAGCCAAAGTTGCTCCGTAAATATCATAGTTGGAGATTTTGTTGGCATGGGGAAAAAAGTATATTGCTACTTGTTAAGATGTGCTTGCCTGCTTACTGAATGTAATCGGTTAAGGCAGCTTTGATTTGTTTCCAGAAACAAGGTTGTCCTCTGTGCAAGGTCCTATATACATTCGTATATAACAGGTTTTAGTGACAGTTGGTCGCTATATAAGGAAATAGGTATGTACCGACTATTCGTTTGAGAAAAGCTGAAACCAGTAACAAGTAATTCTCGGAAATGGTTAACCTTATGAAGAAGAAATATGTTTGAGGTGGATTGTGTGCTTTAGCGAGATGTACGTTATTTTTTTCTGTTTACCAGTTATGTAAAAGTCATTCAGAATAAAGAGGACTTCAGAGACGGTTCTCAAAAACTTCAAGAGATACATTTAACTCCTCGTGAAAATATCTTAAACGTATGGCATTTTTATCATAATCGTTAGAGCCACTTCTGAAGAAATCAACATTTTACAAAAAATGTTTGGGTAAATGGTAGTTCGGGGCGGAGAGAGTTTCTTGAAATTGAATAAGTCGTATCTTCTAATGATCCTAAAATTAAAGACCAAGTAATTATTTATTTATGCCAACAAGCTTACTGCAGGTGTTCTTAAATACACAAGCCGTGTGTGGGCAATGTTTAAGAAGTTGAATCAGAAACCGAAAAATTCAATGCCATAGGCGGTATTTGAACCATGGATCTTCCGCTTATCGAGCGGTTGCTTTAACCACTAAGCTACCATGGCCAACTTGCCAGTAGGAATCAGCTGGGGAATTTAATGTCGTGCTAGCAAGTTGGCCATGGGAGCTTAGTGGTTAAAGCAGCCGCTCGATAAGCGGAAGATCCATGGTTCAAATCCCGGCTATGGCATTGAATTTTTCAGTTTCTGATTCAACCTCTTAAAGACCAAGTTGGGTAGTAACCGACTCTTCGTTTTTTGAGTTATGCTGAGTTCTAAAAATTGTTTGGGTTAGGGCAGGAGGTTTGAGGGCGCTTTAAAACATGTATTTGCTGTGAAACTCGACGTATAATTTTTTGGATCGAATACAGTATATCGCCTGCTTAATATTGGTAATAGATAAAGTAAAACCAATTTTGGATAAATATTAAACTTGGTAAGGTGCAAAGTTTGTGTTACATTTTATAGGAAAACTGTTTCATTATTTTGGTTTACTCAAAAACCTTTAACAATTTTGATTAAAATACAATGTGAAGGAGTATCTACTCGTATGTTGTAATTTTGTGTACTAATCTTTAAAGGATAGAGCAAAGTTCAATACACAAAAATGCAGATCTAGGTAAAACACAATTTGAGATGTTCTTGTAGCATTAACCATTTCTGAGGTACTTGTGCATCTTAGTTAGAATTTTCCTATATTTGATATGCATAAATATGCTTGATTTTGTGACTCGCTTTGAAACACTTATCACCTCAGCCTGGTGCGTACGGTGAAATCTACTCTAGTATTACGAGGACAATTTCATAACTAATGTTTGCGACTTTTTGTAGTTGTACCTTTATTTGTTTGAGATTGTCTGTAAGTATCGGAACTTGGAATCTTGGGCTGTACGTGGCAGAAGGTTTCACATATCTTTGACGCTAGCTGTATATTCACTCAGCATGGTGTTGTTGAGTAGTGAGTCAGTGTTACTTCATCTCCAGTAGCAGAAGGGGCATAACAAAGTGTATGACAATCGCCGCTTACATTGAGGCAATGTGTACATAGCCCTGCGGAACGTTCTCGAAAAGGAAACTTCCGTGTTTACGTGCTGTCACTGACCCGGAACATTTGCCCCTGCATACGCCATTTTAATGCCTTCTTTAGTACCTCCGTCTTTGACAAACGTACTGCCGGCTGCTATAGTGATAAAGTATGTGTGAGAATGGATAACCCCAGCTGATAAATGATATACGAGTTTGAAAATGTAGAATTAAACGTTTTCTGAACATGTAGTGAACAAGCAAGTGGTGACAGTAGTGGACCAGCAAGTGATGACAGTAGTGGACAAGCAAGTGGTGACAGTAGTGGACAAGCAAGTGATGACAGTAGTGGACAAGCAAGTGGTGACAGTAGTGGACCAGCAAGTGGTGACAGTAGTGGACAAGCAAGTGGTGACAGTAGCGAACCAGCAAGTGGTGACTGTAGTGGACAAGCAAGTGGTGACAGTAGTGGACAAGCAAGTGGTGACTGTAGTGGACAAGCAAGTGGTGACTGTAGTGAACAAGCAAGTGGTGACAGTAGTGGACAAGCAAGTGGTGACTGTAGTGAACCAGCAAGTGGTGACTGTAGTGGACAAGCAAGTGGTGACTGTAGTGAACCAGCAAGTGGTGACTGTAGTGGACAAGCAAGTGGTGACAGTAGTGGACAAGCAAGTGATGACAGTAGTGAACAAGCAAGTGGTGACAGTAGTGGACCAGCAAGTGGTGACAGTAGTGGACCAGCAAGTGATGACAGTAGTGAACAAGCAAGTGGTGACAGTAGTGAACAAGCAAGTGGTGACAGTAGTGGACCAGCAAGTGGTGACAGTAGTGGACCAGCAAGTGATGACAGTAGTGAACAAGCAAGTGGTGACAGTAGTGAACAAGCAAGTGGTGACAGTAGTGGACCAGCAAGTGGTGACAGTAGTGGACAAGCAAGTGGTGACTGTAGTGGACAAGCAAGTGGTGACAGTAGTGAACAAGCAAGTGGTGACTGTAGTGGACAAGCAAGTGGTGACAGTAGTGGACAAGCAAGTGGTGACTGTAGTGGACAAGCAAGTGGTGACAGTAGTGAACAAGCAAGTGGTGACTAGTGGACAAGCAAGTGGTGACAGTAGTGGACAAGCAAGTGGTGACTGTAGTGCACAAGCAAGTGGTGACAGTAGTGGACAAGCAAGTGGTGACTGTAGTGAACCAGCAAGTGGTGACTGTAGTGGACAAGCAAGTGGTGACAGTAGTGGACAAGCAAGTGGTGACAGTAGTGGACAAGCAAGTGGTGTCTGTAGTGGACAAGCAAGTGGTGACAGTAGTGAACAAGCAAGTGGTGACAGTAGTGGACAAGCAAGTGGTGACAGTAGTGGACAAGCAAGTGGTGACTAGTGAACAAGCAAGTGGTGACTGAGTAGTGGACAAGCAAGTGGTGACTGTAGTGGACAAGCAAGTGGTGACAGTAGTGAACCAGCAAGTGGTGACTGTAGTGGACAAGCAAGTGGTGACTGTAGTGGACAAGCAAGTGGTGACAGTAGTGGACAAGCAAGTGGTGACAGTAGTGGACAAGCAAGTGGTGACTGTAGTGGACAAGCAAGTGGTGACAGTAGTGAACAAGCAAGTGGTGAATGTAGTGGACAAGCAAGTGGTGACAGTAGTGGACAAGCAAGTGGTGACAGTAGTGGACAAGCAAGTGGTGACTGTAGTGAACAAGCAAGTGGTGACAGTAGTGGACAAGCAAGTGGTGACTGTAGTGAACCAGCAAGTGGTGACTGTAGTGGACAAGCAAGTGGTGACAGTAGTGGACAAGCAAGTGGTGACAGTAGTGGCCAAGCAAGTGGTGTCTGTAGTGGACAAGCAAGTGGTGACAGTAGTGAACAAGCAAGTGGTGACAGTAGTGGACAAGCAAGTGGTGACAGTAGTGGACAAGCAAGTGGTGACTAGTGAACAAGCAAGTGGTGACTGAGTAGTGGACAAGCAAGTGGTGACAGTAGTGAACAAGCAAGTGGTGACTGAGTAGTGAAGAAGCAAGTGGTGACTGAGTAGTGGACAAGCAAGTAGTGACAGTAGTGAACAAGCAAGTGGTGACTGAGTAGTGAACAAGCAAGTGGTGACAGTAGTGAAAAAGCAAGTGGTGACTGAGTAGTGGACAAGCAAGTGGTGACAGTAGTGAACAAGCAAGTGGTGACAGTAGTGAACAAGCAAGTGATAACTGAGTAGTGGACAAGCAAGTGGTGACTAGTGAACAAGCAAGTGGTGACTGAGTAGTGGACAAGCAAGTGGTGACAATAGTGGACAAGCAAGTGGTGACTGAGTAGTGGACAAGCAAGTGGTGACAGTAGTGAACAAGCAAGTGGTGACTGAGTAGTGGACAAGCAAGTGGTGACAGTAGTGGACAAGCAAGTGATGACTGAGTAGTGGACAAACAAGTGGTGACTGAGTAGTGGACCAGCAAGTGCTGACAGTAGTGGACAAGCAAGTGGTGACTGAGTAGTGGACAAGCAAGTGGTGACAGTAGTGGACAAGCAAGTGATGACTGAGTAGTGGACAAGCAAGTGGTGACTGAGTAGTCGACCAGCAAGTGGTGACTTAAGTAGTGGACAAGCAAGTGGTGACTGAGTAGTGGACAAGCAAATGGTGACTGAGTAGTGGACCAGCAAGTGGTGACAGTAGTGGACCAGCAAGTGGTGACAGTAGTGGACAAGCCGGTGGTGACAGTAGTGAACCAGCAAGTGGTGACTGAGTAGTGGACAAGCATGTGGTGACTGAGTAGTGGACAAGCAAATGGTGACTGAGTAGTGGACAAGCAAGTGGTGACTGAGTAGTGGACAAGCAAATGGTGACTGAGTAGTGGACAAGCAAGTGGTGACAGTAGTGAACAAGCAAGTGGTGACAGTAGTGGACAAGCAAGTGGTGACTGAGTAGTGGACAAGCAAGTGGTGACAGTAGTGAACAAGCAAGTGGTGACTGAGTAGTGAAGAAGCAAGTGGTGACTGAGTAGTGGACAAGCAAGTAGTGACAGTAGTGGACCAGCAAGTGGTGACTGAGTAGTGAACAAGCAAGTGGTGACAGTAGTGAAAAAGCAAGTGGTGACTGAGTAGTGGACAAGCAAGTGGTGACAGTAGTGAACAAGCAAGTGATAACTGAGTAGTGGACAAGCAAGTGGTGACAGTAGTGAACAAGCAAGTGGTGACTGAGTAGTGGACAAGCAAGTGGTGACAATAGTGGACAAGCAAGTGGTGACAATAGTGAACAAGCAAGTGGTGACTGAGTAGTGGACAAGCGAGTGGTGACAGTAGTGGACAAGCAAGTGATGACTGAGTAGTGGACAAACAAGTGGTGACTGAGTAGTGGACCAGCAAGTGCTGACAGTAGTGGACAAGCAAGTGGTGACTGAGTAGTGGACAAGCAAGTGGTGACAGTAGTGGAGACGCAAGCGATGACTGAGTAGTGGACAAGCAAGTGGTGACTGAGTAGTGGACCAGCAAGTGGTGACTTAAGTAGTGGACAAGCAAGTGGTGACTGAGTAGTGGACAAGCAAATGGTGACTGAGTAGTGGACCAGCAAGTGGTGACAGTAGTGGACCAGCAAGTGGTGACAGTAGTGGACAAGCCGGTGGTGACAGTAGTGAACCAGCAAGTGGTGACTGAGTAGTGGACAAGCAAGTGGTGACTGAGTAGTGGACAAGCAAATGGTGACTGAGTAGTGGACAAGCAAGTGGTGACAGTAGTGGACAAGCCAGTGGTGACAGTAGTGAACCAGCAAATGGTGACTGAGTAGTGGACAAGCCAGTGGTGACAGTAGTGAACCAGCAAATGGTGACTGAGTAGAGGACAAGCAAGTGGTGACTAGTGAACAAGCAAGTGGTGACAGTAGTGAACCAGCAAATGGTGACTGAGTAGTGGACAAGCAAGTGGTGACTAGTGAACAAGCAAGTGGTGACAGTAGTGGACAAGCAAGTGGTGACTAGTGAACAAGCAAGTGGTGACAGTAGTGAACAAGCAAGTGGTGACAGTAGTGAACCAGCAAGTGGTGACAGTAGTGGACAAGCAAGTGGTGACAGTAGTGAACCAGCAAGTGGTGACAGTAGTGGACAAGCAAGTGGTGACAGTAGTGAACAAGCAAGTGGTGACTGTAGTGAACAAGCAAGTGGTGTCAGTAATTGACAGGCAAGTGGTGACAGTAGTGGACAAGCAAGTGATGACTGAGTAGTGGACAAGCAAGTGATGACTGAGTAGTGGACAAGCAAGTGATGACTGAGTAGTGGACAAGCAAGTGGTGACTGAGTAGTGGACCAGCAAGTGGTGACTGAGTAGTGGACCAGCAAGTGGTGACTGAGTAGTGGACAAGCAAGTGATGACTGAGTAGTGGACAAGCAAGTGGTGACTAAGTAGTGTACCAGCAAGTGGTGACTGAGTAGTGGACAAGCAAGTGGTGACTGAGTAGTGGACCAGCAAGTGGTGACTGAGTAGTGGACAAGCAAGTGATGACTTAGTAGTGGACAAGCAAGTGGTGACTGAGTGGTGGACCAGCAAGTGGTGACTGAGTAGTGGACAAGCAAGTGGTGACTGAGTAGTGGACCAGCAAGTGGTGACTGAGTAGTGGACAAGCAAGTGGCGACAGTAGTGGACAAGCAAGTGGTGACTGAGTAGTGGACAAGCAAGTGGTGACTGAGTAGTGGACAAGCAAGTGGTGACTGAGTAGTGGACAAGCAAGTGGTGACTGAGTAGTGGACCAGCAAGTGGTGACTGAGTAGTGGACAAGCAAGTGGTGACTGAGTAGTGGACCAGCAAGTGGTGACTGAGTAGTGGACAAGCAAGTGGTGACTGAGTAGTGGACAAGCAAGTGGTGACTGTGTAGTGGACCAGCAAGTGGTGACTGAGTAGTGGACAAGCAAGTGGTGACTGAGTAGTGGACCAGCAAGTGGTGACTGAGTAGTGGACCAGCAAGTGGTGACTGAGTAGTGGACAAGCAAGTGGTGACTGAGTAGTGGACAAGCAAGTGGTGACAGTAGTGGACAAGCAAGTGGTGACAGTAGTGGACAAGCAAGTGGTGACTGTAGTGGACAAGCAAGTGGTGACTGTAGTGGACAAGCAAGTGGTGACAGTAGTGGACAAGCAAGTGGTGACTGTAGTGAACAAGCAAGTGGTGACAGTAGTGGACAAGCAAGTGGTGACTGTAGTGAACCAGCAAGTGGTGACTGTAGTGGACAAGCAAGTGGTGACAGTAGTGGACAAGCAAGTGGTGTCTAGTGGACAAGCCAGTAGTGACAGTAGTGAACAAGCAAGTGGTGACAGTAGTGGACAAGCAAGTGGTGACAGTAGTGGACAAGCATGTGGTGACTAGTGAACAAGCAAGTGGTGACTGAGTAGTGGACAAGCAAGTGGTGACAGTAGTGAACAAGCAAGTGGTGACTGAGTAGTGAACAAGCAAGTGGTGACTGAGTAGTGGACAAGCAAGTAGAGACAGTAGTGAACAAGCAAGTGGTGACTGAGTAGTGAACAAGCAAGTGGTGACAGTAGTGAACAAGCAAGTGGTGCCTGAGTAGTGGACAAGCAAGTGGTGACAGTAGTGAACAAGCAAGTGGTGACAGTAGTGAACAAGCAAGTGATGACTGAGTAGTGGACAAGCAAGTGGTGACAATAGTGGACAAGCAAGTGGTGACTGAGTAGTGGACAAGCAAGTGGTGACAGTAGTGAACAAGCAAGTGCTGACTGAGTAGTGGACAAGCAAGTGGTGACAGTAGTGGACAAGCAAGTGATGACTGAGTAGTGGACAAACAAGTGGTGACTGAGTAGTGGACCAGCAAGTGCTGACAGTAGTGGACAAGCAAGTGGTGACTGAGTAGTGGACAAGCAAGTGGTGACAGTAGTGGACAAGCAAGTGATGACTGAGTAGTGGACAAGCAAGTGGTGACAGAGTAGTGGACCAGCAAGTGGTGACTTAAGTAGTGGACAAGCAAGTGGTGACTGAGTAGTGGACAAGCAAATGGTGACTGAGTAGTGGACAAGCAAGTGGTGACAGTGGTGGACAAGCCGGTGGTGACAGTAGTGAACCAGCAAGTGGTGACTGAGTAGTGGACAAGCAAGTGGTGACTGAGTAGTGGACAAGCAAATGGTGACTGAGTAGGGGACAAGCAAGTGGTGACTGAGTAGTGGACAAGCAAATGGTGACTGAGTAGTGGACAAGCAAGTGGTAACAGTAGTGGACAAGCCAGTGGTGACAGTAGTGAACCAGCAAATGGTGACTGAGTAGTGGACAAGCCAGTGGTGACAGTAGTGAACCAGCAAATGGTGACTGAGTAGAGGACAAGCAAGTGGTGACTAGTGAACAAGCAAGTGGTGACAGTAGTGAACCAGCAAATGGTGACTGAGTAGTGGACAAGCAAGTGGTGACTAGTGAACAAGCAAGTGGTGTCAGTAATTGACAAGCAAGTGGTGACAGTAGTGGACAAGCAAGTGATGACTGAGTAGTGGACAAGCAAGTGATGACTGAGTAGTGGACAAGCAAGTGGTGACTGAGTAGTGGACCAGCAAGTGGTGACTGAGTAGTGGACCAGCAAGTGGTGACTGAGTGGTGGACCAGCAAGTGGTGACTGAGTAGTGGACAAGCAAGTGGTGTCAGTAATTGACAAGCAAGTGGTGACAGTAGTGGACAAGCAAGTGATGACTGAGTAGTGGACAAGCAAGTGGTGACTAAGTAGTGTACCAGCAAGTGGTGACTGAGTAGTGGACAAGCAAGTGGTGACTGAGTAGTGGACCAGCAAGTGGTGACTGAGTAGTGGACAAGCAAGTGATGACTGAGTAGTGGACAAGCAAGTGGTGACTGAGTAGTGGACCAGCAAGTGGTGACTGAGTGGTGGACAAGCAAGTGGTGACTGAGTAGTGGACCAGCAAGAGGTGACTGAGTAGTGGACCAGCAAGTGGTGACTGAGTAGTGGACCAGCAAGTGGTGACTGAGTAGTGGACAAGCAAGTGGTGACAGTAGTGGACAAGCAAGTGGTGACTGAGTAGTGGACAAGCAAGTGGTGACTGAGTAGTGGACAAGCAAGTGGTGACTGAGTAGTGGACAAGCAAGTGGTGACTGAGTAGTGGACCAGCAAGTGGTGACTGAGTAGTGGACCAGCAAGTGGTGACTGAGTAGTGGACAAGCAAGTGGTGACAGTAGTGGACAAGCAAGTGGTGACTGAGTAGTGGACAAGCAATCGGTGACTGAGTAGTGGACAAGCAAGTGGTGACTGAGTAGTGGACCAGCAAGTGGTGACTGAGTAGTGGACAAGCAAGTGGTGACAGTAGTGGACAAGCAAGTGGTGACTGTGTAGTGGACCAGCAAGTGGTGACTGAGTAGTGGACAAGCAAGTGGTGACTGAGTAGTGGACCAGCAAGTGGTGACTGAGTAGTGGACCAGCAAGTGGTGACTGAGTAGTGGACCAGCAAGTGGTGACTGAGTAGTGGACCAGCAAGTGGTGACTGAGTTGTGGACAAGCAAGTGATGACTGAGTAGTGGACAAGCAAGTGGTGACTGAGTAGTGGACCAGCAAGTGGTGACTGAGTAGTGGACAAGCAAGTGGTGACTGAGTAGTGGACCAGCAAGTGGTGACTGAGTAGTGGACAAGCAAGTGGTGACTGAGTAGTGGACAAGCAAGTGGTGGCTGAGTAGTGGACAAGGAAGTGGTGACTGAGTAGTGGACCAGCAAGTGGTGACTGAGTAGTGGACCAGCAAGTGGTGACTGAGTAGTGGACAAGCAAGTGGTGACAGTAGTGGACAAGCAAGTGGTGACTGAGTAGTGGACAAGCAATCGGTGACTGAGTAGTGGACAAGCAAGTGGTGACTGAGTAGTGGACTAGCAAGTGGTGACTGAGTAGTGGACAAGCAAGTGGTGACAGTAGTGGACAAGCAAGTGGTGACTGTGTAGTGAACCAGCAAGTGGTGACTGAGTAGTGGACAAGCAAGTGGTGACAGTAGTGGACCAGCAAGTGGTGACTGAGTAGTGGACCAGCAAGTGGTGACTGAGTAGTGGACAAGCAAGTGCTGACTTAGTAGTGGACAAGTTAACATTAGCTGGTGAATGGTCCGCAGGACACTGTTAGAATATTGAATGAGAGACTGGAGTGGAGGAAGGGCTCCAGAATGTCTAGGAGAGTCGCCCAAGGGTCACGCGACCGAGCTGTGCGTCGCCATCGTTGGCGAGGACGACCTTGTGTTACAAGTAGGCGTTTTATGGGAAATGTAGGCTTTTGTAAACAGATAATTATGCATTAAGTTGTAATGAAAGCTTTACTAAAGCCATAATATATAAAATTAATGTATATCTTAATTAGTTTTACTTGCTTTAATGTTACTCTGTTCTGCATTTCAAAACTAATTTGTTGTTGTTTTGAATCTAATAGGTGATTCTAGATGGACTTTTTGTGCTGAATTCGAAAATAATCTCCTTTCTCTCCCATCACACCAGATTTTCAAAATATTGTTAAATAACAGAAATGAATATAAGCTTTGTGAATCGTACTTTCAACATGAATTTTGTATGGGAATCTAGACCATAATTATAATTTATTTTCCACTAATTAATGATGAATTAATAATAATTATAAGCACATTACTTACTTGAATCCTCTGACGTCCTCGCAGTTGTTCAGAGAGGTCACTTTTAGCTGGCCATCATGTGGACACTCAGGGATGTAATTTGGATGGGAATGAAGGTGTACTTTGACACTTATGTTGCAACCAATCTGTTTGAAATTTTGTAGCATCACTTTCAGTATGTTAACAAAATTTGGGTGTTTTTGATTTCCAAGGAAATAAAAAACATTTCTGAAAGCATTCCAGGCGTCCTTCACAGCATTCTCGAACTGAGTTCCCATCAGGTTTCGAATTTGTGGGCCAACGAATACCTATACCAGCTTTAAAATTTTTTATTGGATAATGAAGGAAATGTAACGTGAAGGTATTTAAAGTAATCACTTTCCTTATCTAGAATTTTCACAATTTGTTTCATGAAACTTAAGGATACCCATTTGTGAAATTTTGAAAATCTACAGTTTTCATTGGATTGATTTGAAATTTTAACACAACAATCACTGTATAGTGAGGAGTAACTGTGCTAAATTTCATACATTTAGTCAGATTAGTTGCTAACATTAATATTTTATTATATTTTTTAAAATATTTGTATAAATGGTTCCCCATGATGCAATTTTGATTTGAAAAACTTAATAATTTTCAGTTATGTCCTGTAATAGAATGTTAGCAAATTGATGAGATAATTTTTTAATCTTGTAATTACTTTGGATAAAAATAAATTTTAAAGTTTAAATTCATAATTTCTTTCATTTATATTTCGAAATGTAAACTTTAATATTTAATTACTCAGCAGTTATTTACGTTATGAAACAATTATGTCATCATTTCTTTTTAATGTTATTTCTAAGCAGGTACACCGAATTTCATGCATAAGTACTGAAAATTGCATCATGTGGAGCATTTTAAAGAGCAAATAGTGTTAAAAATAAAAACATGGAAAAACTAAGTTTGAAGTCATAGCAAGAATAATGGAACTGTATGGATTTAAATGGACACGAACACTTACAGGCAATCAGTTAGGCGCCACGTGACATAGTTAAAAAGGCCGTAAGGCTATAAAAAGCATATCAAAATAAAGCGGAAGATTTAAACTATTTGATAAAACAAAAATCCATTTTTGACAATTTTTTAAATTTTTAACCTTTTTACACAGATGGGTATCCTTAATTTCACATGGAGAGGTGGCAACAAGAATTTTGAGGGATCAATAAGAGGTTGAGTTTTTATATTTTTGTTTCACCAGGTGTTAAATTAGTTCTACGTGGCCACTGTTCCCTTTCCCACTGTACTGCTATCCCATTTACATAAGAAACAAGGATATTTTGTGAAATCAGCCTGCTGACATAGTAATAGTCCAAGAATCTTGAAATTTCCACAGGCTAGCCATTGGTGGTTTTTGTACTGGAGCTTTCGTAACAAAAGCTTAACATTTTTATACGTCTCCTTTAAAAGAAAAGGGTGGGCTACAGGAATGTTTCCATTATGAAGCAAAACACCTTTAAGACTTTTTGAGAAGAATCTATGAAGAACCTCCATTCTTTGGAATTATGGTTCATGTTATAAAATTTGAAGTAGCAGGGCTTTTTTTGGCAATACACAAAATTGTCTTCTTTAGGGAACAAAACAACAACGACAACAACAACAACAACAACAGGACAAGTTCCTTCTCACGATGCCTGTACCTTGAAAAACATGTACCCTTAGCCAATATTTTGTTTAACCTAGAGCCTAAAAGTTCTGCTGATTCTTTAGGCAAATTTAAATCCCTCACTAAATCATGAAGCTCACTTTGATTAAAACATGAATCCTTAGCAGAATTGTCTGGTTCATAAGTATGATCCAGAGTTTGTATCTGATAAACTTTGCATGTCGTATCGCCGGTTACTTTACTTTTGTACATCCCCTAGGGCGGATGTAGTCAGTTATATAACGAATATATAAATATACAGTGTAAACATAATAGTTATATTATTTCACATAAGTAGGTAATGAAGTTGGAATAAGAAGCTGTTGAGCCTTTCTAACAAGCTTATAGCACACGATAATATTACTACATTACGAAAAACATTCAAAACATAACATTTTGAATTGCCAAAAATTGTGACGTAGAACGCGAAAACGGATTTCAGTTTTGCAATGAGTGTGCAAATTTGATTGAGAAACGTGTATGTGCGCGCGTGTGCGTGCGTGTATACGCGTGCATGTGTGTGTGACTGTGCGTGTATGTGTGTGCGTGTATATGCGTGTATGTGTGTGTGCGTGTGTATGTGCGTGCGTGTGTTTGGCAGTGCGTGTGTTAGTCTGTGGCCATCATAACTCAAAAACGAAAAGTGAGTTAAAAACCAAATTTGGTATTTAAGTTTAACATCTTTCAAGGATGTGGTACGAAGATTTTGAAGAAAATTGCTCCATCCTAAACTACCCTTTACATGGAAATTGTTTTGAAAGTATTGATTTTCTCGAAAATAGCTGTAACGGTTTTGATTAAAATGCCATGTTTAAGATATTTTTATGACATATGAAATGTACATATATTTTGAATTTTCTGGCTATGCCCCTGTAGTTCTTACTCAGGATGACTTTTGCAGGCCTAAACCGTTAGAGATAGACCAACTCTTACTGCACAAAAAATGTAGATCTTGCTAAAAAAACACATGCATTTTTTTGTGGAGTGAATTGCTTCGAAAATATTCCATGTTATTTGTGTGAGTTTTGGAAGACTTAAACTTTCGTCAAATGGAACATCGTCATTCATTTTTTATATGTTAACCGTGCAAAGAGAACGGAATTTGAAAGCTTTAAAAGATTTGACTATCGGTCAAAGCCTATTGGAAATAAGCAAATGTTTATCACAACTAACACAAAGAAGATATAGAAATAGGAATTTGTAAGAATGGTTAGTACAAGACTGAGTAGAGAAAGTCATGTGATAGAACGCGAGGCGTCGCCGCAGTGGCGCGCTCTAGCTCATTATTTTTAATGGGACTGGACGGCGATTGGTTATCGTGACTTGGGTCCAGTGCTACTCCCGTCGCCTGCCAGTGCGGTAACGCTACTTAGTGCGAAGGTACATTCTCTGCTTACTATTCTTACAAATCCTATCTCTCGTATGTACGAGTACTTCATGTTAATAGACGTAAACATTTGCTTTTATTACCTATTTCGTTATAGGTACAGTGGGAATGTTTATTCGCATGCCTAAGGAAGAGAAGGAAAGGAAAGGAAAGAAAAAAAATCTGATGTGTTGCACTCACACGGCTTTCTCTACTCTTGTACTAACCATTCTTACAAACTCTTATTCCTGTATCTTCTTCATGATTCTGATCTCCTGCACTCACATGACTTTCTCTACTCTTGTACTAACCATTCTTACAAACTCTTATTCCTGTATCCTCTTCATGATTCTGATCTCCTGCACTCACATGACTTTCTCTACTCTTGTACTAACCATTCTTACAAACTCTTATTCCTATATCTTCTTCATGATTCTGATCTCCTGCACTCACATGACTTTCTCTACTCTTGTACTAACCATTCTTACAAACTCTTATTCCTATATCTTCTTCATGATTCTGATCTCCTGCACTCACATGACTTTCTCTACTCTTGTACTAACCATTCTTACAAACTCTTATTCCTATATCTTCTTCATGATTCTGATCTCCTGCACTCACATGGCTTTCTCTACTCTTGTACTAACCATTCTTACAAACTCTTATTCCTATATTTTGTTCATGATTCTGATCTCCTGCACTCACATGACTTTCTCTACTCTTGTACTAACCATTCTTACAAACTCTTATTCCTGTATCCTCTTCATGATTCTGATCTCCTGCACTCACATGACTTTCTCTACTCTTGTACTAACCATTCTTACAAACTCTTATTCCTATATCTTCTTCATGATTCTGATCTCCTGCACTCACATGACTTTCTCTACTCTTGTACTAACCATTCTTACAAACTCTTATTCCTATATCTTCTTCATGATTCTGATCTCCTGCACTCACATGACTTTCTCTACTCTTGTACTAACCATTCTTACAAACTCTTATTCCTATATCTTCTTCATGATTCTGATCTCCTGCACTCACATGGCTTTCTCTACTCTTGTACTAACCATTCTTACAAACTCTTATTCCTATATTTTGTTCATGATTCTGATCTCCTGCACTCACATGACTTTCTCTACTCTTGTACTAACCATTCTTACAAACTCTTATTCCTATATCTTCTTCATGATTCTGATCTCCTGCACTCACATGACTTTCTCTACTCTTGTACTAACCATTCTTACAAACTCTTATTCCTATATCTTCTTCATGATTCTGATCTCCTGCACTCACATGACTTTCTCTACTCTTGTACTAACCATTCTTACAAACTCTTATTCCTATATCTTCTTCATGATTCTGATCTCCTGCACTCACATGACTTTCTCTACTCTTGTACTAACCATTCTTACAAACTCTTATTCCTATATCTTCTTCATGATTCTGATCTCCTGCACTCACATGACTTTCTCTACTCTTGTACTAACCATTCTTACAAACTCTTATTCCTATATCTTCTTCATGATTCTGATCTCCTGCACTCACATGACTTTCTCTACTCTTGTACTAACCATTCTTACAAACTCTTATTCCTATATCTTCTTTCGTGTTAGTTGAGATAAACATTTGTACAAATTATCTTATTGCTTATTTCCTTGTAGGTGCAAGGGGAATGTTGGAATACAGTAGGCTTTGTGCGATAGTCAAATGTTTGAGATTCTATTGTCTTTGCACACTTAACATATAAAACAAATGAACCACGATGATCCATTTCACGAAAGTTCCAAGTTTTCCGAAACTCACACACATAACAAGGAATATCTCCGAAGTGGTTTACCCTACAAGAAAATTTATTGAGAGATAAATTGTGTATTTTAGCAAGATCTACATTTTTTGTAGAGTATGATTTGGTCTATCTCTAACGGTTTACCAGTTATGCAAAATCGTCCAGAGTAAATACGACTACAGGGGCTATAGCCAGAAAATTCAAGATATACATTTCATTTGTCATAAAAATATCTCAAACATATGACATTTTAATCAAAATCGTTAGAGCCATTTTCAAGAAATTCAAAATTTTCAAAAAAATTTTACGTAAAGGGTAGTTTAGGGTGGGGCTATTTTCTTCAAAATCTTCGTGTCGCATCCTTGAAAGACATTAAACTTAAATACCAACTTTGGTTTTTAACCGACTTTTCGTTTTTGAGTTATGCTGTCCGCAGACTGGCAGACTGACAGACACACAGACACACACGCGGACCTTTTTCTAAAAATGCTTTTTTTGGATTCAGGGGGCCTCAAAACATATATTTCCGGTGAAATCTCAGCATCGAATTTTTGGGTGGAATACAATACTTCCCCTACTTCCCAGTAGAGAAAGTAAAAAGCTAATAACCATTTGAGAAAAGTATAAGTATCGCGAACTTCAAATCAGTAACAGGGAATATCTCGGAAATGGTTAACTCCATAAAAAAGAAAAATTAAGTTGTGCTTTACCAAGATCTGCATTTTTCTCTGGTAAGACTTTACCTACCTGTTGCTGTTTACCAATTATGTAAAAGTCATGCAGAATGAGACACTATTGAACATATACATTTGATTTGTGATGAAACTTACGAGGAAAAAGAGGAAGCAAAATTGGATTAAATATCAAACTCGGTATTTAAATTGAGCATCGCCCAAGGATGCAACACACTCTACTATTGCATAACTGGTAAATTGTCAAATACACAAGTTGTGTGCAATGCGTGGAGTGAACCATTTGCGTTTCTGAAATAGGAGCACGATATTGTTTTTCGTATCTCTTGGCCAAGCAAAGAGAAGGGAATTTAAAGACATCACATAGCGACTTAAGCCTAGTGTACAAAGAAATATGCAATAACATGAAGTAGATAGAGAAATAAGCGCTTGTAAGAAGACGGGAGAAAGTCATGTGAGTGCAGCAAATCAGATTTTGTCTATCCAGGGGCCTCAAAACATATATTTCCGGTAAAGTTTCGATGGAATACTATTCCCTCTACTTACTGTAAGTATGTGGAAGTGAAAGTTACAGTTATTATCAGGTTGATTTTTGTAACTTTTAAAAGTTTTTGTAGTACTTTTAATTGACTATTAAATTAGGAAGATGTGAATAAATGAGACAGTTTTGATGTTACGAGAGACATTGGGTTAAATAGTTTCTTACAAAAGAGCATTACATGAGTGAGTGAAAATTAAAGTATGTCGGAAATTATATATTAAAAAACCTTAACTTCTGCTTTTTCTACTACATAGTTAATAGTTTAATATAAGATATATTGTATTCCACCGAAAATTTCCATGTGGAGGTTTAAAACAAATATTTTGAGCCCCCTGAAGAAAAAGGATTTTTAGAAAAGGTCTGTTTGTGCGCCTTTTTGTCTGTCTGTCTGTGTTTCTGTCTGTGTGTCTGTATGCCTGTCGGTGTGTCTGTCTGTGTCTGTATGCCTATATGTCTGTCTGTGTGTCTGTATGCCTGTCTGTGTGTCTGTCTGTACGTCTGTGTGTCTGTCTGCCTGTCGGCGTGTCTGTCTGTGTCTGTATGCCTGCCTGTGTGTCTGTACGTCTGTGTGTTTGTCTGCCTGTCGGTGTCTCTGTGTGTCTGTCTGTACGTCTGTGTGTATGCCTGTCGGTGTCTGTGTGTCCGTCTGTACGTCTGTGTGTATGCCTGTCGGTGTCTGTCTGTACGTCTGTTTGTCTGTGTGTCTGTCTGTCTGTACGTCTGTGTGTCTGTACGTCTGTGTGTCTGTCTGTACGTCTGTATGCCTGTCTGTGTGTCTGTGTGTCTGTCTGTGTGACTGTCTGTGTGTCTGTCTGTACGTCTGTGTGTCTGTATGCCTGTCGGTGTGTCTGTGTGTCTGTATGTACATCTGTGTGCCTGTCTGTGTGTCTGTGTGTCTGTACGTCTGTGAGTCTGTGTCTGTATGCCTGTCGGTGTGTCTGTACGTCTGTCTGTCTGTGTCTGTATGCCTGTCGGTGTGTCTGTCTGTGTGTGTCTGTGTCTGTGTGTCTGTCTGTACGTCTGTGTGTCTGTATGCCTGTCGGTGTGTCTGTGTGTCTGTCTGTACGTCTGTATGCCTGTCTGTGTGTCTGTATGCCTGTCGGTGTGTCTGTCTGTGTGTGTCTGTGTCTGTGTGTCTGTCTGTATGTCTGTGTGTCTGTATGCCTGTCTGTGTGTCTACGTCTGTGTGTCTGTATGCCTGTGTGTGTCTGTGTGTCTGTCTGTGTCTGTATGCCTGTCGGTGTGTCTGTGTCTGTCTGTACGTCTGTATGCCTGTCTGTGTGTCTGTATGCCTGTCGGTGTGTCTGTCTGTGTGTCTGTGTCTGTGTGTCTGTCTGTACGTCTGTGTGTCTGTCTGTGTCTGTATGCCTGTGTTTGTCTGTATGCCTGTTTGTGTGTCTGTATGCCTGTCTGTGTGTCTGTGTGTCTGTCTGTGTCTGTATGCCTGTATGCCTGTCTGTATGCCTGTCTGTGTGTCTGTACGTCTGTGTGTCTGTATGCCTGTCTGTGTGTCTGTATGCCTGTCTGTACGTCTGTGTGTCTGTCTGTGTCTGTATGCCTGTCTGTGTATGCTTGTTTGTGTGTCTGTATGCCTGTCTGTGTGTCTGTGTGTCTGTCTGTGTCTGTATGCCTGTCTGTGTGTCTGTACGTCTGTGTGTCTGTGTGTCTGTATGTCTGTGTGTCTGTATGTCTGTATGTGTGTCTGTATGCCTGTCTGTGTGTCTGTACGTCTGTGTGTCTGTGTGTCTGTATGCCTGTCTGTGTGTCTGTACGTCTGTGTGTCTGTATGCCTGTATGTACGTCTGTGTGTCTGTCTGTGTCTGTATGCCTGTATGCCTGTCTGTGTATGCTTGTATGTATGCCTGTCTGTATGCCTGTCTGTATGCCTGTCTGTGTGTCTGTACGTCTGTGTGTCTGTATGCCTGTCTGTGTCTGTGTGTCTGTGTCTGTCTGTGTGTCTGTGTCTGTCTGTGTCTGTCTGTGTCTGTGTGTCTGTGTCTGTATGCCTGTCTGTGTCTGTGTGTCTGTCTGTGTGTCTGTGTCTGTCTGTGTGTCTGTGTCTGTATGCCTGTCTGTGTGTCTGTGGGTCTGTCTGAAGAGAAGCAGAAAGCCGGTTAACTACTTAACTGGGCATTTTAGCTGAGCTTCCCCCAAGTGAACGAGATAAAGATTGTCTCAAACTACGCTTGATTTCGTTAAAACTGGCTCTAACAAGTTTGATCAAATTACCATGCGTTTCAAATACTTCCATGAGAAACGAAATGTACGTATATGTTGAACTTTCTGTGAATATTCTCTGAAGTCCTCTTCATTTTGAATGACTTTTGCCTAATTGGTAAATCCTATGAGATGCACAAAATGTTACTCAAAAACTTATGATCTCGATCTCGTTAAAGCACACAATTTTCTTTTTCAGTAGTGTGCCGTTTCTGAGATAACCCATGATTTTTGGTTTGAATTTTCAAGTACTTGTACTTTTCTGAAATGGGAAGTCGTTGGTCTTTTTTACGTGGCCAAGAGGAGAGGGAAAAAAAAGAGAGAGAGAGAGAGAACAAGAAAGGGGGGGGGGGAGGGGAGAAGAAACCGCGATTTCAACGATTATCTCTTAAGATGTGCTATTTCTTAAGTCTACTGTCTTCCCATATTTTCACACAAGGGGATATCTTAACATAAAGCATTTGTACAGGAGAGAGAGAGAGAGAGAGAGAGAGAGAGAGAGAGAGAGGGGGGGGAGCGAGGAAGGGAGAGGGAGGGAGAATGAGGGAGGAGGAGAGATGTGAGTATAATACTTCAGATTTGGATTTTCATGTGTTTTGATTCCCTCTTAAATAGAAGTGTGTATGTTTGGAAGAGCTGATATATTCTCTATATTCACCAGAGTTGTGACTGTTTGGATGGTGGAATTTCCGTAGCAACAATGACGTAACGAATATGTTTAAACATTCATATTTAAGATTGATTCTAGTCTTAACCTGCCTTGTTGTTGGAGATTGCGTTTCATCTCGAATGGCAAACATTTGTGGCCGAGTGCACTATTCCAGGTTTAGGACAATAACGCGGTGAAGTTGTCAAGTCTGTTGCACCAAGCTCACTTTCCAATTTCCTAGCGTTGATTCGTTTTCAATGAAAAGCACGATAAAGAATCGAAAACAAAAGCCAATCATATTTGTATTTTCATGGATTGATGCGAAATGATGAAGTGCCTGCGTCACAATGTGAGGTAAACGTGGATGTGATGTACCTGCTGTCACTTCACACTCTAGTCTAGTTCTAGATAACTGCGTCACAATGTGAGGTAAATGTGGATGTCATGTACCTGGTGTCACTTCACACTCTAGTCTAGTTCTAGATAACTCTGCGTCACAATGTGAGGTAAATGTGGATGTGATGTACCTACTGTCACTTCACACTCTAGTCTAGTTCTAGATAACTGCGTCACAATGTGAGGTAAATGTGGATGTGATGTACCTACTGTCACTTCACACTCTAGTCTAGTTCTAGATAACTGCGTCACAATGTGAGGTAAATGTGGATGTGATGTACCTACTGTCACTTCACACTCTAGTCTAGTTCTAGATAACTCTGCGTCACAATGTGAGGTAAATGTGGATGTGATGTACCTACTGTCACTTCACACTCTAGTCTAGTTCTAGATAACTGCGTCACAATGTGAGGTAAATGTGGATGTGATGTACCTACTGTCACTTCACACTCTAGTCTAGTTTTAGATAACTGCGTCACAATGTGAGGTAAATGTGGATGTGATGTACCTACTGTCACTTCACACTCTAGTCTAGTTCTAGATAACTGCGTCACAATGTGAGGTAAATGTGGATGTGATGTACCTACTGTCACTTCACACTCTAGTCTAGTTCTAGATAACTCTGCGTCACAATGTGAGGTAAATGTGGATGTGATGTACCTACTGTCACTTCACACTCTAGTCTAGTTCTAGATAACTGCGTCACAATGTGAGGTAAATGTGGATGTGATGTACCTACTGTCACTTCACACTCTAGTCTAGTTCTAGATAACTGCGTCACAATGTGAGGTAAATGTGGATGTGATGTACCTACTGTCACTTCACACTCTAGTCTAGTTCTAGATAACTCTGCGTCACAATGTGAGGTAAATGTGGATGTGATGTACCTACTGTCACTTCACACTCTAGTCTAGTTCTAGATAACTGCGTCACAATGTGAGGTAAATGTGGATGTGATGTACCTACTGTCACTTCACACTCTAGTCTAGTTCTAGATAACTCTGCGTCACAATGTGAGGTAAACGTGGATGTGATGTACCTACTGTCACTTCACACTCTAGTCTAGTTCTAGATAACTGCGTCACAATGTGAGGTAAATGTGGATGTGATGTGATGTACCTACTGTCACTTCACACTCTAGTCTAGTTCTAGATAACTGCGTCACAATGTGAGGTAAATGTGGATGTGATGTACCTGCTGTCACTTCACACTCTAGTCTAGTTCTAGATAACTGCGTCACAATGTGAGGTAAATGTGGATGTGATGTACCTGCTGTCACTTCACACTCTAGTCTAGTTCTAGATAACTAACATTTCGTTGAGCACATCTAAGCCTTTATAGGGTACAGCTAAAATACAAAACATGCTGAAGAATAGAGTTGGCATTTAATCAACTCAGTTTTAAAGTTCTGCTGTTCACTTTATCTCTCACACACACGCACATACACACACGCACATACATACACGCACATACATACATGCACATACACACACGCACACACACATGCACACACACGCATATACACACATACACATGCACACACACGCACATACACACACACACGCACATACACATACACACACGCAAATGCACACATGCACACACACATACACACACGCACATACACATGCACACACGCACATACACGCACATACATGCACATACACACGCGCACACACACGCACCCACACACACGCACATACACACACGCACATACACACACGCACATACACACACGCACATACACACACGCACATACACACAAGCACATACATACATGCACATACACACATACACACATGCACACACACGCACCCACAGACGCACCCACACACACACACGCACTCACACACGCGCGCACACACGTACCCACACACGCACCCACACACACACATACGCGCACACACACGCGCACACACACGTACCCACACACACACGCACTCACACACACTAACTTTTTTCTAAGAATGTTTTTTATTTTCGGGTTCAGGGGATCTCTAAATGTGTGTAGTATATACGTATTTTTATTGGTATCAAATATTTGAGCGATGTCCTCCGAACATGAAAACAATTACTGGGACACAAAATAAAACCGGTAATTTCCCTAAGCCCCAGTCCAGCGTGGATAGACTCAATATCCCGTACAGGAGTCGCACAAACCTTAGATGTCCCCACACATTTGATTCAGAGTAGGAGTGGAATGAATCCCCGTCGACCAATTCAGAAGTGCGGAAATTTATAATTGAAGAAATTCGTAGAATCTATCCAACTGAAATGAGCGGATGCACCATTGAATGAAAAGTACGGTCGTTGTATGACTCCAGAGGCACATCATTAATTCAATGATGCAATTAATTTGTACAAAACTGTAATACGTTCTCTGCATTCAGGCGCAGGGGATAGAAGGTGATCATCCTAAACGTTTAGGCAGAGCCTCTGTTGATGTGTTCTGTCGTCCTTTATGAAAGCTTTCATACAGCCAGTTATACTTTGTTCAGAGTCTTTTGAGACAGTGGAAGGGGGACATAAGGACATCGCGATATGCCATTAAATTAGATATTTGGAACGATACAGCTCCAACAAAGACGAAATGTGGTGAAAACAAAACGTGGTCGTCTTCGGGGGTTGAGGAGGAGGAAGAAGAAGAGGAGGAGTAGGAAGAGGAGGAGGAGAAAGAGGAGGAGGAGGAAGAGTATGAGGAAGAGGAGGAAGAGGAGGAGGAGGAGGAAGAGGAGGTGGAGGAAGAGGAGGAGGAAGAGGAGGAAGAGGAAGAGGAGGGGGAAGAGGAGGAAGAGGAAGAGGAGGAAGAGGAGGAAGGGGAGGAGAAATAGGAAGAGGAGGAGGAAGTGGAGGAGGAGGAGGAGGAAGTGGAGGAGGAAGAGGAGGGGGAGGAGGAGGAAGAGGAGGAGGAGAAAGAGGAGGAGAAAGAGGAAGAGGAGGAGTAAGAGGGGGAAGTGGAAGAGGAGGAAGTGGAGGTGGAAGAGAAGGAGGGGGAAGAGGAGGAAGTGGAGGTGGAAGAGGAGGAAGTGGAGGGGGAGAAAGAGGAGGAGGAAGTGGAGGTTGAAGAGGAGGAAGTGGAGGTGGAAGAGGAGGAAGTGGAGGTGGAAGAGGAGGAAGTGGAGGTGGAAGAGGAGGAAGTGGAGGGGGAGAAAGAGGAGGAGGAAGTGGAGGTTGAAGAGGAGGAAGTGGAGGTGGAAGAGGAGGAAGTGGAGGTGGAAGAGGAGGAAGTGGAGGTGGAAGAGGAGGAAGTGGAGGGGGAGGAAGAGGAGGAGAAAGAGGAAGAGGAGGAGGAGAAAGAGGAGGAGGAGGAGAAAGAGGAAGAGGAGGGGGAGGAAGAGGAAGAAGATAAAGAAGGAAAAAGAGAGGAAGAAGAAACAAACTATAAGATACTAGGATTGAGCAAATGCCAATGCACATATCTATATCAATGTAAATAATGTTTCGTTGTTCTGCTTGTCTTTCTTTCGTTCTTTTTGTGGGGCTCGTATGTAGTACTGTGTTCATATATATTTATATAATTAAGAGAAAGGAATAAATGTAATGTAGTTGAAGTAAATATGATCATGTAGGTACTCTAGTTCTTTTTATATTAAATGTATTCACCTTCCCAGCGTAAGAAACAGTTTAAAGCAATCACAATAAAGTGTATAAATAAAGAACACGTAAACAATGTAAGAGAAGTGTGGAGAGTGCATTTCACTATCGCCGCCTACAGTCGCATATAAACACGGCCTCATCAGTGAACATTGTCGGCACGTCAGCACTAATTATGAAAATTCAGACACTCGTTTCGCAGTTACTCTCGCGTGGACACCAGATTGTTTTTACCTGGACCCCAGGCTACGTAGGCATTCCCGGCAATGAAGCGGCTGATGAGGCTGCTAAGTCTGCCTGCCGTTTGCCGGAGATTTTTACACGCAGTCTTCCTTACACGGATGTACAACGTTACTTCCGTCGCCATTTTTTATCTGTCTGGCAACAATCATGGGAAGCGTTGGATATCACTGGCACTCAATTGCGGACGATCAAGGAAACCGTGCAACCTTGGATAACATCTTCAAGGGATACCAGGCGGGCAGAAGTCATCTTGGCCCGCCTGAGAATAGGTCACACGCGCATCACGCATGGACACCATCTGCGTGGTGAGCCGGCGCCGGTATGTTCCACCTGTGGCCTTCAGCTCTCTGTGGCCCATGTCCTAGTTGATTGTCCGCGCTACAATCGTGAGCGCCAGTTGTTTGGCCTGGGTTCTACTTTAAAGTCGATCTTAGGCGACGACCCGGTAGCTGTGGATTCAGTGCTGCGGTTCGTCTGCAGTATTGACTTTGGTAAGCAAGTTTAAATTTTATTTCGTGGTTTCACTTTTTACCTTTTATATTTTATCTGCTTACCTTTTTAGATCATTTTACACGCTTTTAACTATTTTGAGCTTACCTTTTAGACAAGTTTTAAGTTTTAACTGTTTTAGCTTTTGTCATTTTAGCTTGCGTTTTAATATTTAACCTTGAGTTTTAAGTGGTGGTGAGTTTTATCCGGTTTTTATCTTTTGACGTGGGGCTCTAATGACCTAGCTGTCGACGGGCCCTTAAATCCTAATCACTCACTCACTCATCAGTGAACAAGGTGACATTGCACAGTCTTGCGTCTGGTTCTATCTGATGGGTTTGCGTGGACAGGACGAAGATTTCCCTCGAACCTCTCTTGGTCTCCGAAACACTCCTCTCAAATACGCCACTCTTGCCTGTTGTGCATAAAAATCACGTGCTGGTGATACATCCCATCTGCAAGGCATGTCGGTCTGTTCGCTCACAGAATATGTACATGTTCTTCTGTCTTTTGTGCTGTACAACAAATAATCAACGGACAATTTAATTCGATTAGTTATAAATTCTTTGCTCTTCAACAAACAAACAGCGGATAACAATTTGATTAAATTATTATTGATGTTAAGGTGCAAATCCTTTAATAAGTCTCTAACAAACGATTTTTTTTATTCATGTTCTTATGAATTTTCTTTTACTGTTTTGACGTTTGGTGTCCTTGAAATATTTGACGTCAGTAAAGATACACGCAGTTCCAGTGAAACATCGGTATCGAATTTCTGGGTGTAATACAATATCTTCTCTACCTATCATATATGGCAGAGAAAGTAAAACGTTCCTATAACATATGGTCATGTTTCGTAACATTCTGAGTAATAACTATCTTATGTAGATAATTATCTATGGCATGTGAAATTTTCTTCTCCATTCAGTTGTTGAATTGTACTTCAATCAAAGCCACCCTTGCCACAATTGCTATAGTTAAATAAATTACCATTTCACGCACAGAAATCACTAAGTTATAACTTTCATTGGTCATTGTGGAAATTTATTTTGCGTGTAATTACGTACATTACAATTTATAGTCACAATGGAGTACCACCTAATTTAATCAGAAATGTCTGAAAGTGCACCTTACGTGCGGACTAGCTAATTGCAATCCAAATGAAGCAAGCCGTTTGTATGGTGAACGATTTCCTAATACAAATTTACCCAACAACGCAACGCCATGTTGGCAGCCTAAAGATGTGGGGGAGGGGGGGATGTAGGATTAAGGGCGTTCAACTTCGTGGTCATCAGCGCTCTGCCTTAAGATGTGTTTGAAATGTATTGAAATGTAGCTGTCCTTGACAGGGCTTAGCCATATAGACGGGATGTGGGTGTTATAGGATGGCTACCTATTACAGCAACAGATTGGCAGCCTGAAGATGTACTTGAAATGTAGCTGTCCTTGACAGGGCTTAGCCACATAGGCAGGATGTAGGTGTTGTAGGATGGCTACCTAATACAGCAACAGATTGGCAGCCTGAATATGGGTTTGAAATGTAGCTGTCCTTGACAGGGCTTAGCCACATAGACGGGATGTGGGTGTTGTAGGATGGCTACCTATTACAGCAACAGATTGACAGCCTGAATATGTATTTAAAATGTAGCTGTCCTACACAGGGCTTAGCCACATAGATGGGATTTGGGTATTGTAGGATGGCTACCTATTACAGCAACAGATTGACAGCCTGAAGATGTATTTGAAATGTAGCTGTCCTTGACAGGGCTTAGCCACATAGACAGGATGTAGGTGTTGTAGGATGGCTACCTAATACAGCAACAGATTGACATCCTGAAGATGTATTTGAAATGTAGCTGTCCTTGACAGGGCTTAGCCACATAGACGGGATGTGGGTATTGTAGGATGGCTACCGAATACAGCAACAGATTGGCAGCCTGAAGATGTATTTGAAATGTAGCTGTCCTTGACAGGGCTTAGCCACATAGACAGGATGTAGGTGTTGTAGGATGGCTACCTAATACAGCAACAGATTGACATCCTGAAGATGTATTTGAAATGTAGCTGTCCTTGACAGGGCTTAGCCACATAGACGGGATGTGGGTATTGTAGGATGGCTACCGAATACAGCAACAGATTGGCAGCCTGAAGATGTATTTGAAATGTAGCTGTCCTTGACAGGACTTAGTCACATAGACAGGATGTGGGTATTGTGGGATGGCTACGGAATACAGCAACAGATTGGCAGCCTGAAGATGTATTTGAAATGTAGCTGTCCTTGACAGGGCTTAGCCCAGGCCTGGGGGAATGGTACACATTGAGCGGGACTGCGCTCACGACCTTGAGCGTGTGTGTTGGGTGAGGACGATGCAAACACACACCAGTTCAGTGACGTACCTTTCACAATGAGTGCAGGACGTGTTACGCCAACATTTAATCCCGAATGGGAAGAAAAGTATTTCGCCGTCTTCGAAGGTGGAAAATCACATTGTTTGGTTTGTGGTGCAACAGTATCATATCCTTCACATTATAACATTAGGAGGCATTTCACAAATGCGCATGCGCAAGAATATGGTGAAGAGAAGCTGACAGGTGTGGCTTGTGAAAAAATGCTGGATCGTCTTAAGGAAAATTTACAAGCCAAAAGTGACAGTACCAACAAGACGATAGTTGACCGGCAAAACATAGCTCGTGCCAGTTTTAAAATTGCAAACGAAATTGCCAAATCCTCTAAACCCCTCTCTGAAGGAGACTTTATAAAGGAGTGCTTGATAACTGCTGCTGAAGAAATTTGCCCTGATTTAGTGAATTCCTTTAAATCTCTTAGTTTATCTCGTATTTGGAATGTAGCTGTCCTTGACAGGGCTTAACCACATAGACGGGATGTGGGTATTGTAGGATGGCTACCTAATACAGCAACAGATTGGCAGCCTGAAGATGTATTTGAAATGTAGCTGTCCTTGACAGGGCTTAGCCACATAGACGGGATGTGGGTATTGTGGAATGGCTACCGAATACAGCAACAGATTGGCAGCCTGAAGATGTATTTGAAATGTAGCTGTCGTTGACAGGGTTTAGCCACATAGACAGGATGTGGGTATTGTGGGATGGCTACGGAATACAGCAACAGATTGGCAGCCTGAAGATGTATTTGAAATGTAGCTGCCCTTGACAGGGCTTAGCCACATAGACGGGATGTGGGTATTGTGGTATGGCTACCGAATACAGCAACAGATTGGCAGCCTAAAGATGTGTTTGAAATGTAGCTGTCCTTGACAGGGCTTAGCCACATAGACGGGATGCGGGTATTGTGGAATGGCTACCGATTTTTTTTTTTTTTTTTTTTTTTGTTGGGGCAAAAGGCTACTTACGCCCTAAACGCATGCATGTATGCCAGTGTAAGACTCCTACCCTGGCTTCGAACCCGGGCAGCCTACTCACTAAAAAACCCCACCGGAAGTCTTGAGGTCAAGGCCTCTATGCTGCAGTACCGCATAAAGCACCTGCGCATTCTGTGGTGAGAGATGGAAGCTGCCTGCCGGTGGCAGTAACAGCGAGTATTACTGATGTGCCGGAGGGCAAACATGACATAAGCCCTGAGTGCCGCCTGGTAGTAATTAATGGTGATGTCTTTGATAGTTGATGGTGTTCTTTTTGTGTTTCAGCCATTTGGCATCGTTAGGTGTAGATGGATGTGAGGAATGAGTGAAATGAGCATGTTTAGTTTTTAAAACTCCACCCGAGGGTTTCGTTTCTTGTCCTTAGCTACCGAATTCAGCAACAGAAGGCGTGTTTGCGTTGTACTTACCCTTGAGAAGGCTGAACCACTTATCAGGCGTCAAGTGGAAGTTGTAGGAATGCAACCCGGTGCAACACCAGGGAGGCCAACCAGATGCAAAGGTGTGTTTGAACTGTACCTATCCTTAACCACTTATCAGACGGGATGTGCAGGTATAACTGGGTTAGAGGGGTGAAAGAACGAAGAAAGGTTTTCTCTTACACGGTTGCTGGTCAGGGCGCAACGACACTTGCACACTGCTGTTGTAATCTTTTTGCAAAAAAGTTGTTTTTAAGGGATTTGCATGTTACATTTTGAAGTTCAAGCATCTCTTGAGTGGATCGTATTGTAGCTCAGCCTTAGCTGCTGGTGATATTGTTCCGATGCTACCGGGTGTGCCCGCATGCCATGCATGAAAGCGGTGACGCCTCAATCGGCATGTTCTGGGGTTATAATTCCCAAGAAACTTAAGTGGCAATGCCTCGTAAAATGTTGCGACCGGGCGTCTAATTTCGAAGAGAGGAAGCTTCATGAAGTGGTCTCGCGGGGAAGGAGCTATATGCAGAATAGATCTCAGGAGATCTCTATCTGCACTCGTTGCCGTAGACTGGAGTCTGCTGCCATGCCCATGTTTCAGAGGTCTGGAATAAGACGGATATTGTGAGAGTCCGAAAAAGGCATAGCTTCAAGGGAAAGATGAGGTACAATAAGGCTGTAGCCCCAGTTGTCCGATGCGACATGTCCCTGATGTGTTTCCCAAAAGTTGGCCTTTATCTAGGTTCACCCCTAGATACGTTGTGGCATTCGTTCTCCTGGTGAAGTTTGGTGAATGTGGGAAGCTCTGCGGTCAGTGAAGAAAATGGTGTGGCTTTTCTCCCGTTTGAGGGTCAACGCCTGCATCACTTATGCTGGAGGTGGGGGTGTGTGGGGTGTCCAACAACAAGACATGAGCGAGCACGAGAGGAACGAGCGCCTGTAACACAGCAGCAATTTATAATGTGAATGAGGTCACAGTAAGGAGAATTGTACAACTCCTTTATGTGCATCCTTCGTAACCAAGATATCAGCGTAACGTCAACGCGCACTATATAAACATTACGTCATTGGAAGGAGATTCTCTGTATTGTCTTGTGCACCTGAAACCTGCTCTTGTTGACCTCTGACCTGGCTTAAAGTTCAGAGTGTATGGTTTATGCGTAGCCAACCTCACGTTCTTTGAAGGAAGTGTTTCAGCGATGAAGCGAGTGTAGAACATTTACAATACAGAAGAAGCTGGGCGTGAGACACATGAGCAACAGTTCAGGATTAATGTTTCGACCGGAATTACTGGTGACACTTTCATTTGACCTGGAATATTGGCAGCTGTATCATACTGCGACCTTTTAATAAACCATTTAAAATTTTTGTTGGGACAAGTTCAGCTGAACTTAATTCAGCGCATGCTGTTTATGCATGTTACTGTTGCTGCTGGAGCACTATTCCCAAACAAATGGACAAGTCAAGAGAGGCCGCTGTCGTGGTATGTTCGTTTTCTCCATGTTATGGATCCTGTGCTCTGATATATCAGGTTTGGTGCAATGATTAGCAACTGTGGATGTTCTGCTAAATGCTGAACCATAATAATTATGACTTGTACCCATAAGTGCTGAGACGTAATCGTACACTTATTGCAGTCTAAAATAAAGCAAATTTCAGGTTAAATGTGAATTCCAGAATCTTGTTACGCAATTTATTGTACCTTTAGGTTTAGTGCTTTTCACAATTATATTTTCTTTTGTGTTAAGCATGCACTTGTGGGTTAGTTTGACTTTCAATATGCTATTAAATCGTATTTTTAAAAGCTACCTACAAGAACTACACGTTAAATAGTATAACGGCTTTAAAACGCTGTGCTTTCTGTGTAATTAAAAATTTACATCGTTAATGTGGAATTAACTGTTCGTGTTGTGTTTCATTTGTATCACAACTAGTTCCAAAGAGTTTCCATAGAAACGGACACCAACAATACGAAGGTGAATCAAAAAGTAAGTTACACTTGCTCGCCACAGGAGCACGCTGTTTGTCGCAACGGTGGCCAATATGTAGCAAGCTACAGTAACTGCTGACACATCCGATAGGTAGGGTGGTGTGGTATCCCGTCGTGTTGTGTGAGCAGAGCAGCCTGGCTCAATGGCATGCCAACTGGATATTCACTCCAAATTGGAGGTGTGTGCAACAATCAGATTTCTGTGGGCTAAACAGATCAGTTACATGGACATTCATTGTGAAATCACTGCTCTTTATTGTGGGCATGCAATTTTTCACCAAACGTCGGGACTGCTACAGCGATTCAAGTGGGAGGTAAGACAACATCCCCCATACAGTTCAGATTTAGCCCCTTGCAATTACAAGGTGTTTAGTAAGGTGAAAGAGGATCTTCGTGGACGACAATTCAGAAACGACGAGGAACTGTATCCAGCAGGTGACTACATAGCACTGGAGGTGATCTCTACACGTCCGGAATCGAAAAGTTAGTTGTCCGATCCGATAAATGTTTGCAGTCTCTGGGGGACTATGAGGAAAAGTGAACTTACATTGTGTATGACTATGTGTATGGCGTTTAATCAATTGCCATAACTTGAAAGTGCAAGCTACTTGTTGCTCATTAGGCCTACTGTTACATAATGTCTCACAGGCTCACTACACTGCTGCCGCCTGTATTGCCGCTCTACTGCCGTCCCGGGAGGTTTCTTCTCATCCACCTAGATTGTCCAATCCACACTTTTGTACACGATCAAATGTTTGTCATATTCAGGGCTTTTCAAGCTTTAACAACTTCACAGTTGTGAAATGCAAACTTACATGACTTTCTCTATTCCCTCTGTTACAGATTTCTCAAGTGTATCTCCAGAGAATGAAGACAGGTCTCTCTTGACTGAGTTTGAAAGAGACACATTTCTAACGGCCGCAGAACATAAGACTGTCTTTATTCTCGAGTAGTGCATAGACGGTTATCAGCTGTTGTAAAGAATTTGGTGTAGACGTGAGGCAATTGAGGATGTTCGCAGAATTGACAGGTTGAAGTTAGGTCGTTTGTTTACATGCTGCTCGCATAAGGAGTGGTCGAACGATCGTTACTGCTTGGGCATGGATATCTCGGGAAGCGACAGTTACTTCCGTCTATCCGAGAGCGTTATACTGAAGGTATTATCACATTCCAACAGAGTAACTATTCAGTCCAATGGTTGGCCAAGGGTCGGAGCACATGGATATCTTATAGCAGATACGGTGGCCACATGCGAGCACAATAGAAGACGTTTAGGCAAAAGGAAAGCTCAGGCTTCCTTGAGGTCCTAGATTGACTAAAACTGTACTACTCCTATATCGTTAGTTACTACTATCAACAGCGTTGATAGGGTGTTTAAGTTCTTAGCGGAGTGTAATATCGGTTGGAGGGTTAAAATTTTAGATATCTCTTTTTATGCTTTTTGACATATTTATCACCTTGTTTTATACGTGGCTATTGCCACTGTTTTTTAGGTTTATGTGTATATTTTCTTTGTTACTGGTAATTTTATCTTTTGATTGAAATTTATATCTTGCTATTGCCATGAACCTTTTTTTAAGTGCGCTGATGACCACGAAGTTGAGCGCCCTGAAACCTACATTCCTTCCTTCCGTCCCTCCCTCCTTCGCTCCTTCCCTCCCTTCCTTCCTTCCTACCTTCCTTCCTTCCTCCCTCCCTCCCTCCCTTCCTTCCTTCCTTCCTCCCTCCCTTCCTTCCTCCCTCCCTTCCTTCCCCCCTCCCTCCCTCCCTCCCTCCCTCCCTCCCTCCCTCCCTTCCTTCCTACCTACCTTCCTTCCTTCCTTCCTCCCTTCCTTCCTTCCTTCCTTCCTCCCTCCCTCCCTTCCTTCCTTCCTTCCTCCCTCCCTTCCTTCCTCCCTCCCTCCCTCCCTCTCTTCCTTCCTCCCTCCCTCCCTCCCTCCCTCCCTTCCTCCCTCCCTCCCTCCCTTCCTTCCTCCCTTCCTCCCTCCCTCCCTCCCTTCCTCCCTCCCTCCCTCCCTTCCTTCCTTCCTTCCTCCCTCCCTCCCTCCCTTCTTCCCTTTCTTGCGTCCTTCCCTCCCTCCTTCCTTCCTACCTCCCTTCCTTCCTTCCTTCCTTCCTACCTTCCTTCCTTCCTTCCTTCCTTCCTTCCTTCCTCCCTTCCTTCCTTCCTACCTGCCTTCCTTCCTCCCTTCCTCCCTCCCTTTCTTGCTTCCTTGCTTCCTCCCTTCTTCCCTCCCTTTCTTGCTTCCTTGCTTCCTTCATTCCTTCCTCCCTTTCTTGCTTCCTTCCTTCCCTCCTTCCTTCTCTCCCTCCTTCCTTACCTCCCTCCTTCCTTCCTCAGACACCCCAAGGCATAGTGTTTTAATCCCAGCAAACACATGTTTGAAACCCTTGTCCGTGTTACATAGTTTAAATTTTCGTTAGGATTTTATCTTCCCGTGCTTACGTTTTTGAAGAGCTGTTTCTGACATATTCCTGAATTTAGAAATCATTTGTTCCATTACAGCAGATGGTTAACTTTATCAGTTCCCTTGTACTGGTTGAATTTACATCTCGTATCTAAGCCCACGTGACGGGACATCGTCGGTGAAGCCAGTATGAAAGAAAATAGCCCAAACAGCTCTTTCTACAACATTAACAGAATGGGTATTTTGCCTATTGGCTAGGCCATAAGTGTGTGAATACTGCCATGAGTTTGCGTCGTCCTCTGCCCCCGATAGGTATGCCGTTTGATAGCTTCTTTCGACCCAGGCATCGCAACAGAGAGCCCACCCTCCTTTGGACATGGTCCACATGAATGTCTGGACCACAAGGTTGTATTTGACTAACTACTTTGTGAACCTTTGAGTCACCGTCGCCGAAGAAATTGACAGACGTTAGTTCAAAATTACGCTGTTGAGATTGAATCTGTCCTAATCAATTCTATCTTGGTGACCACGCCCACAACAAATGTTTTAGTATGCGATTGAAACATATTTTTAGAACACTTCTAAAGACATTGTTACTGTGTTGTGTACCAAATTAAACTGGATTAAATGCACTATTTTGTAAGATAAAAACGAGAAATGTAAAATGTATGAGATTTCCTGGGACCGAATCTTCTGAATAAAAAAACAATAACGCGAAGATGTGTGCTGGTCTGACTGCCTGAAAGTAGCTTCACTCAAGAAACAGGCACAAAATGTTCCTACCCCCCCACACACACATGTGGATGTGTGTGGGGGGGTAGGTGTGTGGGGTGTGTGTGTGGGGGTGTGGGTGTGTGTGGGGGGGTGTGGGGGTGTGGGTGTGTAAGGGGGTGTGGCTGTGGGGGTGTGACTGTGTGTGGGGGTGTGTGTGGGTGGGGGTGGGTGTGTGTGTGGGCAGCATAACTCAAAAACGAAAAATCGTTAGAAACCAAAGTTGGTATTTATGTTTGTCTTTTAAGGATGTGACACGAAGATTTTGAATAAAAGTGCTTCACCCTAAACTACCCTTTACATGAAAAATGTTTCGAACATTTTGACTTTCTTGAAAATGGCTCTTCACTATTTTGATTAAAATGCCATATGTTTGTGATATTTTTATGAGAAATGAAATGTACATCTTGAATTTTCTGGCTATAGGCCCTGTAGTCGTATTTACTCTGGATGACTTTTTCATAACTGATAAACCGTAAGAGATAGATCAAATCTTACTATAGAAAGAATATAGGTCTTGCTGTGATATACAATCTATGTCTAAATAAATATTTTTGTAGAGTGAACCATTCTGGAGATATTCCTTGTTATTTTTGTGAGTGTTGGAGAACTTATAGTTCTCTCAAATGGAACATCGTTGTTTATTTTTATAGGTTAGCGGTGCAAAGAGAAGGGAATCTCAAAGTTTTAAAAGATTTGGCTATCGCTCTACTGTATTCCCATATTCCCCTTGTACCTACAAGGAAATGAGCAATAAAATAATTTCTGTAAATGTTTACCTCAACACGAAAAAGACACAGGAGTACGAGTTTGTAAAAAGGATCAGTACAAGAGTAGAGAAAGTCATGTGAGTGCAACACATCAGGCTTTTTTTATTTTTGCTAAAGACGGTGACAATTACCAGGGTCGTATCACAGCCGCCGGTGTGCCGGAATTTCGTCCCGAAGCAGTTGTTTTGCATTGCAGTAAATCTATTGACATGAGGCTGTCGCTTTGAAGTACGATATACCGATCTGGTCAGAAGGCCGGCGTCTAACCAACTGAGCCACCGCGACCGACGGTCGATAGTATCTCAGATTCGTTAGGAGTTACTAGATTGGATCACCAAAGAAATACGGACGTCAGAGAATATCTTTGAGTACCAAGTTTGACTGAGGAGATAGAAAAATACCAAGGAGAATGGAAAGAAGTAGACTCCCAAAAGTCGCAGGGACCAAGACCATGTTCGCCGTATATGGCCTAAAACGAACCTGTTGATGATCAGAGCCGCGATTTTGATTGAACTTATACTATGTTAGACTATAAAGTATGGGACATGGTAAGTTGCATTACGGTGTCATATCTCATGATTTCAATATCTCCTTATAGTTTACCGGTAAAAAAATGTGACTCAGTTGGTAAATTCAATGTCGTGCCGCAAGTTGCGATGGTAGCTCAGGGGTTAGAGCAGCCGGACGGAGACCTAAACATCCTTGATTCAAATCCCGGGTGTAACATTAGCTTTTTTTCACTCTGATTGCTTGTCTGCACACGGCTGTTAATTTCTATCTCAGATATTGTTTGTTATTGGTTTCAAGTATGAGTTGTGAGGTGATGACACAAAGAGTAGGGAATCTGATGACTATTGATTTAGACTAGTGTATTGGATGTTTGTTCTAGGTAAGCTGAGCCAATAGAACCAACCAACCAACCACCAACGAACCAACCAACCAACCAACCAACCCACACCACTTTACCCTGAGGGATGTTGTGTGGTGAAATCTTAAGCCGAATAGGAGCATCGCCCCTCAGCACTGTCAGTCTTCTGCACAGCAGTCCTGCGATCGGAACTCGGAGTCCTTACTTCACACTGCTCGCGCTCTGCCAAGGAATGGCCGCTCTAACAGCCACGGTGGACGACGAGGACATATACCTGGGTAAGTACCACCCTCTGACACTGACACTGACACTACCTCAATCCACAGGTCTGTATTTGTCTGTCAACAGCGTAATTCAAAATGAAAAGGTTTGTTATTTACCAAAATTTGCTATTTTAAGTTCACCGTGTTCTAAGTGTGCGACAGGAAGAAAATCTATCCACCCCAAACTGCCATTTCCATGGCAAAATGTTGGAGAATTTTGGTTTTCACAAAATTGTCTGTGACGATGTTGATTAAAATAATACATGCCTAAGATATGATTTGAAGCTTTCCTGGCGACGAACATATTCAAGATGCTCTCGGGCTTCAAGCCAGGTGTAGTGATGAAGAGATATCGACGTTTCGGAAGTGTACATCTCTCCCATCTTCAGGATGAATGAATAGCAAGAGTGAAGGGACCAGTATATGTACTGTCCGCTAGTACATTGTGGCAAAATGTAGCGGTTTATGGGAACGGAGGGTTAAGGAGGCTCTGTCCATCTCCTCCGAGAAGAGTACACTGAACCGGGATGCTGGATTGCAGTTCAGTCCATCCTGGAAACCAGCCTTAAAATTGGAAATCGACCGACTCAGAAAACACAGATTCCAACGGAGCGGTGAACCACCTCCATATTAGACTGGGTGTTTTCTAGTCGGTACGTACTAGCGGACAGTACATATACTGGTCCCTTCACTCTTGCTATTCATTCATGGAACGCAAACGCATTCGTGGCAAGCTGCAAGAAGTTAAAAACTTTCTTGCAGTTAATAAAATCAACGTCCTACTGGTCCAAGAGACCCATCTATCTGGGAATCTAAAAGCCACGATTCCAGGCATGATCTGCCACAGAAGTGACCGTGACGATGGATTTGGTGGAACAGCCATTTATATCAGTCGCTACATCCGGCACCATCGCCTACACCTTGAAACCAATTATGGCCTGGAAGGGACCGGCATCCAAGTGGCTACGAATAGAGGGCCCCTAAATATATACTCTATATATATTCCACCAGGGCGACCCATCAGTCACCAGGACTTGGATGCAGTATTTATCGCAGATACACTCACTATAGCTATGGGTGACTATAACGCGAAAAACCAGCTATGGAACTCTACGATCAGGAATCATCGTGGAATGGTACTTGAAAGTTACCTAGATCGTAGAGGACTCATTGTTTTAGCTCCAGCGTCGCCTACCATTACCCATGGCGACCGACGCCCGCCAGATTGGCTGGATATTGCAGTACTAAAGAACATCCGCACGCATCCGACTCTATTTTCTCTCCCAGAGCTCTCTTCGGATCATTACCCGGTGCTGCTGATATTCAGGGTAAGGCCTACTGTCAAAGGCCCTCCAAACACAGTAAATCCTAGGCGGACGAACTGGAGCAAATACACCACACTAATGGCAGAACAACCAGCCACCATACTTCCATGCCATAATATCAGGGACGCAGATCATCTTGCGGCCAACATTACTACCACCATGGTCACAGCTATGACAGAGGCTACACCTCCTCGGCGTCGCTTCATAAGCAACCAAAAACCTCTCCCTCATGAACTTCGCCAGCTCATCGCGGCTAAGAACAGGGCACGACGCAAGTACCAACTCACGCGTGACCCGATGGACAAGAGAGAGTGGAACAGATTACAGTCCATTCTCAAAATGGAACTTAACGACCATGCCAACGAAGAATGGGAACGTCGCCTGGGCACTCTGGATACGGAAGATTCTTCCCTCTGGAGAATGTCCAAGGCCATACTACGAGTTCCCACTTCTGATCCACCTCTCAGTGACGGCAGAAGACTTGCCCAATCCACTAGGGAGAAGGTTGACTTGATGGCAGAACATCTAGCCTCCACCTTTCATCCGGCAGAACCTCTTGACGCCGAGATTGCAGAAGAAGTTGTGACAGTGGTGCGTAACTTTCTAGCAGCACCCCATGATGAGGAAGAAGTATCCCTCACTACTGTTGAGGAAGTTAGGAGTTTTTTAGCCTCCGTCCGGCCATACAAAGCTGCGGGTAATGATACCCTTCCCTACGCAGCCTTCAAAGCGCTCCCACCTGACTGGATGACTCTACTAGTTCATCTCTTCAACAGCTTGCTTCGTCTTGCTCACTTCCCGGCTGCATGGAAACATGCGCACATCATCACCCTGCCAAAGCCGGGAAAAGACGCCAAAGATCCAGGCAATTATAGACCTATCAGCCTACTACCAGCCATCAGCAAGCTGTTTGAAAAGGTCATCCAAAAGCGCCTACAGACCATGCTTGACAGACACAACATTCTTCGCCCGGAACAATTTGGTTTTCGGCGGAATCATTCCACAACCCACCAACTTCTTCGCCTCGTGGACCAAGTGATAACCGGCTTTAATAACCGGCATTATGTTGCAGCCCTGTTTCTGGATATCTCTCGTGCATTCGATACAGTATGGCATGAAGGCCTCATCCACAGACTGATAAACTATGACACACCGTCATACCTGGTCCATCTAATACATAATTTTCTATCCAACAGAACTTTTATAGTTAAGAAGGACAGCATCCAATCCCATACATTCTACATCAACGCAGGGGTACCCCAAGGCAGTGTTCTGGGCCCCCTGTTGTTTTTAACATACATAAATACTCTTCCTCGTCTCCAGGGCTGCAACCTCTACCTATTTGCCGACGATACTGCTATTACAACTTCATCATCCCACCACTTAATAGCAGTACAACGACTTCAACGCTACGCTGATATGCTCACAGCATGGTTTACAGCGTGGCGACTCAAGATAAATGCTAATAAGTCGAAAGCCGTAACCTTCTCCAGACGTCACCTCCTGGATGTTGATGATCTTCGCCTGGCAGGCGAAATAATTCCATGGTCCACGGAAGCAACATATTTAGGTGTTCTTCTAGATATGCGCCTAACGTGGAAGGCGCATATCTCAACATTAGCTAACAAAGTCAACAAAAGAATGGGGATGCTGTACCCATTATATAATGGGAAGTCACCCATGTCATTGAGGAACAAAATCCTCATCTATAAGCAAGTGATCAGGCCTGCACTAACATATGCCTGCCAAGTCTGGGGCGCTTCAGCAAAGACCAACCTATACCCGCTACAGGTGTTACAGAACAGATACCTGAGAACATCAGTAGGAGCCGACTGGTACATCCCCAATGCAAACATCCACGCTGACCTGAAAATCCCAACGCTCTTAGAACGCATCAAGAGCCTCGCTAACAACTTCTATGCTCAACTGCCAGGCAGCTTCAATGAGCTAATACGTGGACTTGGGGAGTACGACATAGACCCCGGTGAAACATACAAACGCCCCAGACTTGTATTGACTAATCCCTGACCGATCAAAATCGGCCCAAAACCACGACAAAAAAAAAAAAAAAAAAAAAAAAAAACAAACAACAACATTCATTCATAATTCATTATAACCCCATCATAATAAAAAACCCCACCATCTAACCACCATCTTTCTACCACAACAATCTCTGTACCAGTAAGGGTTTATAACCCGGAATGGAAACAGTCAAGGGCGCCTCCCATAGGGAGGATAACCCCTTAACGACCCCCCTACGAGTTTCTATTCATTCACCATCTGAAGCTTCACCGCCGTCCACGCAGCAACGCAGTTCATCACAGTTCATCGCCGAGGATGTCCGGGAAGAGGTGGCCTGCCAACACATTACTTCTTGGGCCACCCTAGTACCTCATCTGAAGCTTCACCGCCGTCCACGCAGCTACGCAGTTCATCACCGTCAACGCCGAGGATGTCCGGGAAAAGGTGGCCTGCCAACACATTACTTCTTGGGCCACCCTAGTACCTCATCTGAAGCTTCTTCGCCGTCTACGCAGTTCATCGCAGTTAACGCCGAGGATGTCCGGGAAAAGGTGGCCTGCCAACACATTACTTCTTGGGCCACCCTAGTACCTCATCTGAAGCTTCTTCGCCGTCTACGCAGTTCATCACCGTCATCGCCGTCTGCGCCGAGGATGTTCGAGAAAAGGTGGCCTGTCAGCACATTACTTCTTGGGCCACCTTAGTACCTCATCCAATGCATCATCGCACACTCCCTACTTCATTCCTGTCACTCCTTTTCAATTATTCTGTCACTACCTTAATCCTATCCACACCTTACTTCCCGTGTGTGACAGTCAGGACCTGGTCATGGCTGTCACCCGGTGTCCCCTTCCGATGCCGGTAATAGCCGGCTGTATCCTTCCGCACTAACGAGGGTGCTTCGGCGGTACCTCGACACTCACGCTACACTTCTCAATTAATCCCCTCTTGAAAACCTTTTAGTTTAGTTTTTCTCCCCTTTCCCTTTTTCCCACTCTCCCCGGCGAAATAAGCCAACTCTTTCTTCTCTCCAACTCTCTATCTGTCTCCCCTTAAAAAAAAAAAAAAAAAAAAAAAAAAAAAATATATATATCATTCATCCTGAAGATGGGAGAGATGTACACTCCCGAAACGTCGATGTCTCTTCATCACTACACCTGGCTTGAAGCCCAAGAGCATCTTGAACATGCCTAAGATATTTTCATGACAAATAAAATGTATATCTTGAATTTCTGGGGAAACTGGTAAAACGTAAGAGACAAAGTTTCACTCTACAGGAATTGTATATCATCAAAGCACACAATTTAGGTCTTTTTTCCCTTTTTTATTGGTTTGAATTTTCCAATACTTGTGCTTTTCTCGAATGGGGAGTAGTTAGTGGGTTTTTTATGTCCTGGCCGTGCAAAGACAATGGGATATCAAATTCATCACATAGCAAGCGCTCTTAATAGATTTGATTATGGCTTAAGCTTACTGTATTCCCCTGGTGGTGGTGGCGGTGGCGGTGGCGGCGGCGGCGGCGGCGGCGGCGGTGGTGGTGGTTTGTGGGTTTAAGAGCGCTCAACATCGTGGTCATCAGCGCCCTTAAAAATTCATGGCAATAGCCAGATATAAATTTGAATCAGAAATAAAATTGCTAGTAACAAAGAAAATATACTCTTAACCTTAAAAATAGTGGCAATAGCCAGATATAAAAAAGATGTTAAATACATATGTCAAAAAGAATGAAAAGATATATGTAAAATTTTAAATCCTCAAATTGATACTCCACTCCGCTAAAAACTTAAAAACTCTATCAACCGCTGTTTTGTCGTCCGCTAAGACCTCTGTAGTCTGGCAGGCAGCTGCAGAGAATCTCGAAGGTGCGCTAGAGAGGAACACTCAAGCAGCACGTGACGGACTGACAAAAGATTGTCACAGAGGGGACATAGGGGGGCATGGTCCCTTTTAAATAGATAACCATGCGAAAAATTGCAGTGGCCTATTCGCAACCGAGCCAAACTAACCTCCACGCGGCGAGATGTGCGACAGGAAGTTACCCAGTTTATCGGAAGTTCTTTCACTTCTCTAAGCTTATTACCGCGGAGAGCTGACCACTCTTCGTGCCAGGACGACAGCACAGCTCTCCGCACTTCAAGCCTAAAGTCTTCCGAAGTAACACATGAGATGGTAACATTGGGTTCTGTAGTTACCGTTTTTGCTGCCAAATCCGCCAATTCATTCCCCGGCAAACCTACGTGGCCAGGAATCCATGCACACACCACATCAACACCAGAAGCGTGTAAAACATGGAAGACATCCTGGATACGTTGTACAATAGCGTGGGGGTTGTACAACTGACAAAGGCTCTGCAGTGCACTAAGGGAATCGCTCAAAATCAGGCAGCCACCTAATTTACGACGACGCGCATACCAAACGGCTCGGTAAATTGCATAAAGCTCTGCAGTAAAACTGGAGGTGCTATTTGGAAAACGGAATGTATGTGGTTCGGTTCCATAAATATAAGCACTCCAACACCGTTAGTGCTCTTTGACCCATCGGTGTATATAAAATATTTGCCAGTATAGCCTGACAAAAATTGTAAAAAGCATGTGCAAATACTACTAATAGGCATCGTGACCTTCCGGTGTACGGGCGTGCCAGGTACGAGGTTGTAGCTGCGACCGCCATCTTACAACATAGGCAAGGACGACGATTTCCAATAAATTTAAACTGAATTTCAAGAATGACAACTTCCATTAAAGTTAATCTGAAGTTGAAGAAAGGCTTGCTCTAGTAAAGTTCAACTAAAGTTTGGGCAACACATGTTCCAGTAAACCTAAACTGAAGTTAAAGTCAGATTCAAGGAAAGCGTTTGTAAGTGAAGTTAAAGTGAAGTTGGAGAGCGAGTTCCAGTGAAGTTAAAGTGAAGTTGGAGTGCGAGTTCCAGTGAAGTTAAAGTGAAGTAGGAGAGCGAGTTCCAGTGAAGTTAAAGTGAAGTAGGAGAGCGAGTTCCAGTGAAGTTAAAGTGAAGTTGGAGAGCGAGTACCAGTGAAGTTAAAGTGAAGTAGGAGAGCGAGTTCCAGTGAAGTTAAAGTGAAGTAGGAGAGCGAGTTCCAGTGAAGTTAAAGTGAAGTTGGAGAGCGAGTACCAGTGAAGTTAAAGTGAAGTAGGAGAGCGAGTTCCAGTGAAGTTAAAGTGAAGTAGGAGAGCGAGTTCCAGTGAAGTTAAAGTGAAGTTGGAGAGCGAGTACCAGTGAAGTTAAAGTGAAGTAGGAGAGCGAGTTCCAGTGAAGTTAAAGTGAAGTAGGAGAGCGAGTTCCAGTGAAGTTAAAGTGAAGTAGGAGAGCGAGTTCCAGTGAAGTTAAAGTGAAGTTGGAGAGCGAGTACCAGTGAAGTTAAAGTGAAGTAGGAGAGCGAGTTCCAGTGAAGTTAAAGTGAAGTTGGAGAGCGAGTTCCAGTGAAGTTAAAGTGAAGTAGGAGAGCGAGTTCCAGTGAAGTTAAAGTGAAGTAGGAGAGCGAGTTCCAGTGAAGTTAAAGTGAAGTAGGAGAGCGAGTTCCAGTGAAGTTAAAGTGAAGTTGGAGAGCGAGTACCAGTGAAGTTAAAGTGAAGTAGGAGAGCGAGTTCCAGTGAAGTTAAAGTGAAGTTGGAGAGCGAGTTCCAGTGAAGTTAAAGTGAAGTAGGAGAGCGAGTTCCAGTGAAGTTAAAGTGAAGTAGGAGAGCGAGTTCCAGTGAAGTTAAAGTGAAGTAGGAGAGCGAGTTCCAGTGAAGTTAAAGTGAAGTTGGAGAGCGAGTACCAGTGAAGTTAAAGTGAAGTAGGAGAGCGAGTTCCAGTGAAGTTAAAGTGAAGTTGGAGAGCGAGTTCCAGTGAAGTTAAAGTGAAGTAGGAGAGCGAGTTCCAGTGAAGTTAAAGTGAAGTTGGAGAGCGAGTACCAGTGAAGTTAAAGTGAAGTAGGAGAGCGAGTTCCAGTGAAGTTAAAGTGAAGTTGGAGAGCGAGTACCAGTGAAGTTAAAGTGAAGTAGGAGAGCGAGTTCCAGTGAAGTTAAAGTGAAGTAGGAGAGTGAGTTCCAGTGAAGTTAAAGTGAAGTTGGAGAGCGAGTTCCAGTGAAGTTAAAGTGAAGTTGGAGAGCGAGTTCCAGTGAAGTTAAAGTGAAGTTGGAGAGCGAGTTCCACTAACGTTCAACTCAAGTTTATAAACTAAAACGTAAAATTAGAGTTTGAAGCTCCTTTAAAACATCCAGCATTTAAGATGAAGGTTGTGTAAGAAATTGCTCTACGCTCGATGTATGAAGATATTATCCCACCTGCGTTTTACAATATCTGGGCTGCACAAGTGGTGAACAGGTGCCATGCAGGTGACTGGTGGTTATTACACCGCACAGTGATGCATACTTGACAGCTTTAATGGGTAGACCGCAAAATCTACTAGACCTTCGTCTTTTTATGGCTCTGTGGGTTGATTTAAAATTTTACAGAGCTTCACCATAGACACAACACAGCGATAACCCTCTTACGTTGTATTCTAACTATATAGCATTACATTCTGAGGAGCTGCAGATTATCTGTGTGTCTATACTTCATCATGATCATGGTCCCTCTCCATTGGACTGTATAGCACCACTAGTGAGCTGTAGTAAATGGTATACAGTGTTATGGTAGACCAGAGCTTATCTGTGTGTCTATCCTTCATCATGATCATGGTTCCTCTTCACTGGACTGTATAGCACCACTAGTGACCTCTAGTAAATGGTATACAGTGTTATGATAGACCAGAGCTTATCTGTGTGTCTATCCTTCATCATGATCATGGTCCCCCTTCACTGGACTGTATAGCACCACTAGTGACCTCTAGTAAATGGTATACAGTGTTATGATAGACCAGAGCTTATCTGTGTGTCTATCCTTCATCATGATCATGGTCCCTCTCCACTGGACTGTATAGCACCACTAGTGACCTCTAGTGATTGGTATACAGTGTTATGATAGACCAGAGCTTATCTGTGTGTCTATCCTTCATCATGATCATGGTCCCTCTCCACTGGACTGTATAGCACCACTAGTGACCTCTAGTAAATGGTATACAGTGTTATGATAGACCAGAGCTTATCTGTGTGTCTATCCTTCATCATGATCATGGTCCCTCTTCACTGGACTGTATAGCACCACTAGTGACCTCTAGTAAATGGTATACAGTGTTATGATAGACCAGAGCTTATCTGTGTGTCTATCCTTCATCATGATCATGGTCCCTCTTCACTGGACTGTATAGCACCACTAGTGACCTCTAGTAAATGGTATACAGTGTTATGATAGACCAGAGGTTATCTGTGTGTCTATCCTTCATCATGATCATGGTCCCTCTTCACTGGACTGTATAGCACCACTAGTGACCTCTAGTAAATGGTATACAGTGTTATGATAGACCAGAGCTTATCTGTGTGTCTATCCTTCATCACGATCATGGTCCCTCTTCACTGGACTGTATAGCACCACTAGTGACCTCTAGTAAATGGTATACAGTGTTATGATAGACCAGAGCTTATCTGTGTGTCTATCCTTCATCATGATCATGGTCCCTCTTCACTGGACTGTATAGCACCACTAGTGACCTCTAGTAAATGGTATACAGTGTTATGATAGACCAGAGCTTATCTGTGTGTCTATCCTTCATCATGATCATGGTCCCTCTTCACTGGACTGTATAGCACCACTAGTGACCTCTAGTAAATGGTATACAGTGTTATGATAGAGCAGAGCTTATCTGTGTGTCTATCCTTCATCATGATCATGGTCCCTCTTCACTGGACTGTATAGCACCACTAGTGACTTCTAGTAAATGGTATACAGTGTTATGATAGACCAGAGCTTATCTGTGTGTGTATCCTTCATCATGATCATGGTCCCTCTTCACTGGACTGTATAGCACCACTAGTGACCTCTAGTAAATGGTATACAGTGTTATGATAGACCAGAGCTTATCTGTGTGTCTATCCTTCATCATGATCATGGTCCCTCTTCACTGGACTGTATAGCACCACTAGTGACCTCTAGTAAATGGTATACAGTGTTATGATAGACCAGAGCTTATCTGTGTGTCTATCCTTCATCATGATCATGGTCCCTCTTCACTGGACTGTATAGCACCACTAGTGACCTCTAGTAAACGGTATACAGTGTTATGATAGACCAGAGCTTATCTGTGTGTCTATCCTTCATCATGATCATGGTCCCTCTTCACTGGACTGTAACAAAATGTATAGTACCACTAGTGAGCTCTAATAAATGGTATACAGTGTTAGGATAGACCAGAGCTTATCTGTGTGTCTATCCTTCATCATGATCATGGTCCCTCTTCATTGGACTGTATAGCACCACTAGTGACCTCTAGTAAATGCTATACAGTGTTATGATAGACCAGAGCTTATCTGTGTGTCTATCCTTCATCATGATCATGGTCCCTCTTCACTGGACTGTATAGCACCACTAGTGACCTCTAGTAAATGGTATACAGTGTTATGATAGACCAGAGCTTATCTGTGTGTCTATCCTTCATCATGCTCATGGTTCCCTCTTCACTGGACTGTATAGCACCACTAGTGACCTCTAGTAAATGGTATACAGTGTTATGATAGACCAGAGCTTATCTGTGTGTCTATCCTTCATCATGATCATGGTCCCTCTTCACTGGACTGTAACAAAATGTATAGCACCACTAGTGGCCTCTAGTAAACGGTATACAGTGTTATGATAGACCAGAGGTTATCTGTGTGTCTATCCTTCATCATGATCATGGTCCCTCTTCACTGGACTGTAACAAAATGTATAGTAGCACTAGTGAGCTCTAATAAATGGTATACAGTGTTAGGATAGACCAGAGCTTATCTGTGTGTCTATCCTTCATCATGATCATGGTCCCTCTTCATTGGACTGTATAGCACCACTAGTGACCTCTAGTAAATGGTATACAGTGTTATGATAGACCAGAGCTTATCTGTGTGTCTATCCTTCATCATGATCATGGTCCCTCTTCACTGGACTGTATAGCACCACTAGTGACCTCTAGTAAATGGTATACAGTGTTAGGATAGACCAGAGCTTATCTGTGTGTCTATCCTTCATCATGATCATGGTCCCTCTTCATTGGACTGTATAGCACCACTAGTGACCTCTAGTAAATGGTATACAGTGTTATGATAGACCAGAGCTTATCTGTGTGTCTATCCTTCATCATGATCATGGTCCCTCTTCACTGGACTGTATAGCACCACTAGTGACCTCTAGTAAATGATATACAGTGTTATGATCAGGGACAGGAATTATATGTTCTTATAATCCCTTTAATATACATGCTTTTATGCAGAGAGAACTTCCAAAATGTGCACATAAAGATGCCGATGTAAAATATTCAGAATCATTATCAAGAAAAGAAAAATCAAGATTTAAGTGAATTTTTCAGAAATCTGAAAATTAAAACATAGCAAAAACCAAAGGAATGATCTAACTCGGCAAAATTTATCATTTATATTAAAGGGTCAGAATATATTTTCCTTATATAAGAGAAAAATAAAATTGTATGAGCAGTCATATTTAGTTCTCCTCTGTGTGAACTTGTGTTTAGTTGCAGTTTACGATGGCCAAATGGTTTCCATTTTGCATTGTTAGCCGCCTCGTGTTGCTGCTTACAGCAGGAAAACTTGTCCCCACTTCAACACAGGATGACACAAACGCGACGTGGCGTTTCACTAGACTAACTGTTGGGGACGATTTCTTGAGGCTCACATTTTGTTCGTATCCGGGGTTTTTTGAAAGAATACTACATGCTTTTTCCTACACTGCATTGCCAACAGTTCCAGGTACTAAATTAAATTTAGAGATTGTGGTTTTGAATGCACTTAGCGACTGGGACAATTTAGTGTTGTTGGTTTCCAAACAAGTTGTGGCAGATTGAAGATGAGAGAAATGTTCAAATATATAGGAAAGGTTACTTTATACTTCTGGGTTCTTTAATAGATCTTGGGCAATTTTAGTCGATTCAGAATTTTTAGGATCAAATGTATTCACTACATTCCTGACTGTTTCCAAATGTTCGGTGTAATAGAGAACTGCACATAACCATGTTCCCCAACACGTTATAATAGGATCTGGTGGAACCAAAAATAATCTGGCATTTATCAATTTAGCTGTTTGGATTGTGATAGGCTTTATATTTGTCAAACTAAACGTCATTTAGAAACCACAATAAAAGAGTATTTCAGAAGTATTAAATCTAAACAAACTGATAAATCAGCTGTGGCAGATCATTTTTGGTCATTTAATCATGAAATTAATCCAGAGGTTAAATTATTAAAACAATTAAATGGACCTATAGATTTAATGGTTTGGGGAAAAGATATTCATTTTAAAAAACAAGGACGACGTTATGCATTTTGAAATACCACCAATAGATTGTATTTATAGGTTTTTGTTTTCAGACATTGGTGACAGATAGATTTTTAAAATGAACATCAGTAACTATGGTAACTTGTTTGTATAGCTTTGAAAATAAGTTGGATTACAACTTGAAACATGTCAGCTGTGGAAAATCTTGCAGTATTACTAAGATAAGTGAAGCTTTTAGTTTCTAAATTGTTCTTATTTTACAAATGTGTCATAGTTGACAATATAACTTTCAGAGCAGTGCCAGCTTTTATCATGTGACTCGCAGCATCAGTTACAAAGAGTAATACGCTCGTACTGAATACCATCAGGTCATAGAAAGTTCAAAATTTGGATATGGAAGAGCTATTTGTAGCATCAAGTTGTTCTATCGCAAGGAGAAATGGGGGTGGTTGGTTGTTGTTTTGGAGAGACCCAACAATAAAATTTTTGCGAAGAGTAGGCTGGTCTGGGAATGTGGGATTGGTGAGTTTCCACAATGGAATATCTGTCGCTAAAAATGCTTCACACAAATCAAAGAAAAACTAAAAAAATTACTATGTGAAAATTCGTTTAACAGGTTTTGAACAGGAACATTTTTTGTGGATTTAAGTTTGATATTATCTTTGTGTTTATTAGTATTTAAGTATTAGAAAATACTTTTGACAACTAACCGTTTTGTCACACGCTCCACATTACAAAATTCTACCATCTGTAGATATCAAATGTGTTTCAAACTAGCGTTTATATCCCTGTAACTTATCTTTGTCACTCACTTTTACTTTCTACGAAAACAAAAACTTTTTACAAGCTACGCTCCTCAACTGTCAATTCACAAATAATGAAATGAGGAATTATTGTGATTTGTGAACCTGCTGTTAAATTTCGGAAGTGAATTTCTAAAACAAACCATAAAGTAACACTTGAATATTTTAAAATTCATTCCTTTAATACGATACAATTTATTATAAATCAAGTGGAATTAAACAATTATGTTAAAACTAAATTAATATTATACTATATTTATAAGCAACAGTTGAACATAATTCCGAAAACCCCTTAACACCCACCTTCATTTGTACTGCTAAAATGATGTAACAAGCCAGATAAGGCGGGGATTTCCCGATATGACGTAGCTAAATACGTTACAGGCTTAGTTCGAACTTTCTATCAGCCTTGCCAAGTTTCAAGACGTATTCGTATGTGTATGTGCAGCAAATGCACAAGAAATTAACAAAACGTGTAAAATATGCCATTATATGCACATTAAAATGTTATTTAAATTGTTAGAAATTTAGTAATTCATTCACATGCCAATTGAGCATACTTTCTGGCAGCAGAGAAAATATATGCATTTTCATATACTACCTAATTGCTGTCCCTGGTTATGATAGACCAGAGCGTTGTATGTCTGGGCCCTTTTGATTGCACTGCGTGCTTGTTTACACAACTAGAGACCAGGGTGCCAATATTCACGACGTTGCAATGGATTATCTTATTCACGTTGTGGTGTGATTTGCTGCAAGAGAGAAAGCTTTACGTGTTTCATTTTCAGGAAGTTAGCAAATATGAAAGTAGATGTTAGTTCGTATGCTCATTTCCGATATCGACGAAAATTTGTCAAGTTTAGTGATGTGAATTTTTGCTACAAAAATACATATGGTTAAAGTAGTTTGCTACCATTGAAACCTCTTGAGGATTCGTGTAAGTGCGTGAAGACTAATGCATAGACTATTAAAAATGTTTAGTTGTTCCGGGCTTGTAGGCCGTGGTCTAGAAGGCATGGTAGATACCAACGTTTCGCCAAGTACTGCGCTTGGCATCATCAGGGTAACACGATCCGCTGTCTGCACTGGTCAGAGTTTGAATGTAGAAGCAGAGAAACAGTGGAAGCAATGACCGTTAACGTCCGTTACATTTATTTCTATGGGTCGGGGTGGGCGGGGCATTGTTGCGCTGGCTACGGTAGTGATTGGCCAGTTATAGGTGGGGTTTTATTATAACTGTTGTGTGTATTTCTGAAAGTTTATCTAAGACCGGTATCCATGCTTTATGTACACTAGTATTTCTTCCTTGCGATTAAAGTTGTCTTAGTGTTTGTAGATTTCTATGGCTTCCCTTTGTAGTCGGGTGTAGTAGTTAACTGTAGAAAACAGGACTCGGGTTTCTTTAAGGTTGACGTCATGGCCGAATAATAAGGCGTGCTCTGCCACGTTTGTCCCAATCAGATTTCTAATAGTCAAGACACCGGCCGTGAAAGCCTAATGCATAGAGTTGCCCGCAGAACAAATGTGGTGAAGTAGATGCCTACAAACCAGGGGCATCTTTGTGCCAAGCAGGCCTCTACTACTGCTCTAGACATTATTTGTAAAAATCTTGCTTTGTTCCTTTTGTTTATCACTTAAATGTTTTCCGAAATGGTCTCATTACATACAAGACGCTAATACAATGCCTCGTTCACATGACTTTCTCTGCCCACTATCGTGTATGCTTTACAACTTCCACAGTCTATTCTTACGAAATATTTTTAATTGCTCTATCACCTAGATAGTAGTTACCTGTGGAAGGTATTGCATTTCACCCAAAAATTCGATATCGAGATTTCTCAGAAGACCCCGAGTCCAAAAAAAGGCATATATAGAAAAAAGCGCGCGCGCGTGTGTGTGTGTGTGTGTCTGTTGGAACAGCATATCTCCAAAACGAATAGTTTGTTGAATACCAAACTTGGTATAGGGAAAACAGTTTATCGGCAGTTCCCAAGAATACAATTTGGCCGACTTACACTGAACTACAGACGAAATTACGCCAAAAAGCAGTCCTACCAACCTACATAGTAAAAGCATTATTTCTCAGGTCAAATATCACAGGGTTAAAGTAACATGCTGATAATAATGCATGTTACCTACACAACACATGATGAACCTCCTTATCTTGTTCTGCAATAACACTTTTGGATAAAATCACTTCCGAACGCTAAATGTCGCAATATATATTTATTGTACTGCTGTATTGTGCACACAAAAATAACAACTGTAACTATAACTGCATATACTGCTCTAAAAGAATTCAGAACAAACTCAGGCAAACACGAGCAGTACAATGGCGTCCACAGATCGATTCATTAATTAACTTAGTTAATTAGTTTTGCCATGGTTATATTTTACGAGCAGTTGGCAGTACTAATGCAACATAACAGATGGAATATCACCAACTATGGCCATAGGTTTACCATGGTTATATTTTACGAACAGTTGGCAGTACTAATGCAACATAACAGATGGAATATCAGCAAACACCAGGTAAGTAAGCTGCCCCTTATTTTACAGTTTTATGCAATCCGTAGTTTATACTCTAATATGAAAACATGGGCCCAAGTATTCAACATGCATGTGTTTGTGTTCGGTTATCTCTGAAGTTAGTAGCTGGCTCACTTGGAACGAGCGCACCATTCAGAAGTAATCCATGTCCCGTAAAGGTGGTTCGAATCACCTGCATATACTATTTTTTTACTGCGTAACATTTACAAATAACGTTAGTTGAGCACTTATTATGTGTAAAGCTGTTATTATTTGAATTCGTAATTGTTTTATTTCTACTTTATGATATCATTGCATACGAGGCTATCTCACCCGGTATAGATTTTGAGTTGCTTGCACTTTGACTGTTGCTTGTCCGTCGAATAGATGGTGAAGGAAGGAATGGCACAAAATATCGTGTGGCAGCGTAAACATGGAGAATGAAGTTAGTCGTTAGAAAAAAAATTGTACAATGTCGAGACGCGAACCCGTGTCCCGAGGACTAACTCGCAGAATACGTTAACGTATTAACTAATAATCCTACTGAGACATTTGGATGCTTGACTGAAAGTACACTTCGAGTTCAAACCGTAGAGCCAGTACGCCAGGTGCTATACCATTGCCACCTCGCGACTTTTCGAGCGTAATTTAGCACTTTAAGATAGTTTCAACCCTTTGCTGGGCGTTATTAATATTATCACTTGAACGGCAAGTGCTATTAGGCATGCTGTTTGAGTTGTATTGACACGTAGTTTGCGCCAAAATTTAAATAAGCCGTTATTTAATAATTATTAGTGCGTTTTGACTGTACGTGTCCATGCTGGACAAGGCGTGTCTTGTCATTTTTTGCAGCCAACCCGGCTCTAAATACAAGAATGATAGGTTCGTTTTTTCAAAGACGTTTACTGAATTGCGCTGCTCTGTGTACTCTAATAAAACATTAGTAAAATGGCTGGAAACCCGGAATTCGCTCTCAGTAAACGAGTCGTACGTTTTTGAGGTGTACTTTAGCGAGGAGTACGTTCTGTCCCTTAAACTGCTGTTCTTCTAAATGTTGTGCATTCGTCTAAGAACTTCAAGCAATTCGTTTTAGTAAGCGCAAAACTGAACTAAAGCGCACATGGCGTTTGATGGGTGTCCTACCTTCCAAAAAATAAGGGGCGGCTGACTCCCTGATATATCCAGACCCCGCCATAATGGGGAAACGTCAGTTGTTTTTTTGGGTTATCCCTCTAAGCTGTGTTGAGCGTCCTCCAAAGATGCGACACGAACATTTTCAAGAAAATGCCCACTTAGAAGAGTACCCATTATCTGCTAACATGTTTGAAAATCTTGATTTTCTCAAAAATGGTGCCGTATTTACGAGGTGCATCCAGAAAGTAAGTCCCGACGACCGATAAAGAGAACAAGAACATCACTAAGTATGAAATATTTATTGGAATAATTACATAGACTCACTGGCTACATTTCAACATAGTCACCACCATTGTTGAGGCATTTATTGTAACAGTACACCATTAATTGTATGCCCAACTCATAGGATTCTGCCGCCAATGTCCGCAGCCATGAAGTCACTTTATTCTGCACCTCAGCGTTACTGTGAAAACGTTTTCCTGCCAGAAAACGCTTCATGAGACGGAAGAGATGAAAGTCAATTGGAGTAAGATCGGGTTTGTAGGGTGGATGTTCCAAGACCTCCCATCCGAACTTATTCAACACATTTCGTGTGGCGTTGGCTGTATGGGATCTTACATTGCCATGCACAAGCGTAATGCCTCTGGCGTCACCAGGGACACTCAGCCATTATGGTCTTCGTTCTGAATCTTTGTTCTTTCTTCCGTGAATTGCCTGCACCATTGTCTTACCATACTTGACGATGGATCTCTGCTGAAGATGCTTTTGAGCATTCAAAAATCGGATGACTGCACGAACCTCGCATTTGGCGGGAGACAATATTTGAGGAGCCATTTTCTCCTAGCACAGAGCAGTAACTACTGCCGCCACAAAACTGAAACTTTACTGCAATGTTACCATATACTTCCTCTCTTCTCCTGCGCACGCGCACTCCTATCCGACTGATGGTGCCATCTCTGGATGCGATCGGGACTTGCTTTCTGGATGCACCTCGTACATGTGGACCGCTTACAGGGGATTGAGAGGGAGGTGTGTGTTAGATGGGCTGGCCGTTCTTTTACGCATTAGTGCTTCTTTTTTATGTTCGAGTATCGCATGGCGTCTCCAGTCATAAACCTTCACCGAGAAGACTTAGACTACGCCACCGATGATGTCCACCGCAGGTGTGGACGAAACATCTGGACCTCAAAACTCCAGCAGACCACGGCTTTTAAGCCCGGAAGAAATCTCGAACCTTAATGGCTTTTACAATTTTTATTAAAATAGCGCATGTTTAACATATTGAAATGTACTTGTTTAATTTTCTATGAATAGTCTCAGAAATGCTGTTGATTCTGCGTGAATTTCGCAAACTGGTAAACCGTAAGTACAGACAGATCTTGTTGAAGTAGGCACTAGCGACATATTCCTTGCTTGCTATTGGTTTGAATTTTCCAATACTGTTTTGTTTGCTTGTTCTCCAGGTGATGCAAAGGTAACGGAATTTCAGAGCCGTCACATAGTGACTAGTTCTTAAAAGATTTTACTATTGTCTGAGCCTGTTGTATTCCCAATGTACTTATTAGTAAGTATGCAATAGAAGCATTTGTACAAATGTTTATCTCGATTATCGTTAAGATTTAAGATTACTTTGTTGATGAAATGATGCAGAAAGTTTTGTTGGTGTAACACATCAGATCTTTTATATTAATCGAAATAAACCCTTGCAGAAATCGTTTCGTTACAAGATGATTAGAGTAAGTGGAATGGATAGTCAACTGTTTGCATACTGGCCCTGAAATTCCGTGACATTGCGAGAAATAACTGAATAGCCACAGTACTTGGTGTAGAGCAGTTCAAATAGGTGTACATGAACAGATCAGACAGTTTCACTCCATGGAAAGATCTTCAGTCCCACAAGTGCTAACCTATTAGCACCCACGCATATACACTTACACACATACACCCTCACACACACACCCACACGCGCCCATATACCCTCACATACCCTCACACAACCACCCACACACGCCCATACACCCTCACACATACACCTACACACGCCCACACGCGCCCATACACCCTCACACAAACACCCACACACGCCCATACACCCTCACACATACACCTACACACGCCCACACGCGCCCTTACACCCTCACACAAACACCCACACACGCCCATACACCCTCACACATACACCTACACACGCCCACACGCGCCCATACACCCTCACACAAACACCCACACACGCCCATACACCCTCACACATACACCTACACACGCCCACACACGCCCATACACCCTCACACAAACACCCACACACGCCCATACACCCTCACACATACACCTACACACGCCCACACGCGCCCTTACACCCTCACACATACACCTACACACGCCCATACACCCTCACACATACACCTACACGCGCCCATACACCCTCACACAAACACCCACACACGCCCATACACCCTCACACATACACCTACACACGCCCACACGCGCCCATACACCCTCACACAAACACCCACACACGCCCATACACCCTCACACATACACCTACACGCGCCCATACACCCTCACACAAACACCCACACACGCCCATACACCCTCACACATACACCTACACACGCCCACACGCGCCCATACACCCTCACACAAACACCCACACACGCCCATACACCCTCACACATACACCTACACGCGCCCATACACCCTCACACAAACACCCACACACGCCCATACACCCTCACACACCCACACGCGCCCATATACCCTCACATACCCTCACACATACACCCACACACGCCCATACACCCTCACACATACACCCACACACGCCCATACACCCTCACACATACACCCACACACGCCCATACACCCTCACACAAACACCCACACACGCCCATACACCCTCACACACCCACACGCGCCCATATACCCTCACATACCCTCACACATACACCCACACACGCCCATACACCCTCACACATACACCTACACGCGCCCATACACCCTCACACAAACACCCACACACGCCCATACACCCTCACACACCCACACGCGCCCATATACCCTCACATACCCTCACACATACACCCACACACGCCCATACACCCTCACACATACACCCACACACGCCCATACACCCTCACACATACACCCACACACGCCCATACACCCTCACACATACACCCACACACACCCACACGCGCCCATATACCCTCACATACACCCACACACGCCCATACACCCTCACACATACACCCACACACACCCACACACGCCCATACACCCTCACACATACACCCACACACCCACACGCGCCCATACACCCTCACACATACACCCACACACGCCCATACACCCTCACACATACACCCACACACACCCACACACGCCCATACACCCTCACACATACACCTACACACGCCCATACACCCTCACACATACACCCACACACACCCACACGCGCCCTTACACCCTCACACATACACCCACACACGCCCATACACCCTCACACATACACCCACACACGCCCATACACCCTCACACATACACCCACACACCCACACGCGCCCATATACCCTCACATACCCTCACACATACACCCACACACGCCCATACACCCTCACACATACACCTACACACGCCCACACGCGCCCATACACCCTCACACAAACACCCACACACGCCCATACACCCTCACACATACACCTACACACGCCCACACGCGCCCTTACACCCTCACACATACACCCACACACGCCCATACACCCTCACACAAACACCCACACACGCCCATACACCCTCACACATACACTTACACACATACACCCACACACGCCCACACGCGCCCATATACCCTCACATACCCTCACACATACACCCACACACGCCCATACACCCTCACACATACACCTACACACGCCCACACGCGCCCATACACCCTCACACAAACACCCACACACGCCCATACACCCTCACACATACACCTACACACGCCCACACGCGCCCTTACACCCTCACACATACACCCACACACGCCCATACACCCTCACACATACACCTACACACGCCCATACACCCTCACACATACACCCACACACGCCCACACGCGCCCATACACGCCCACACGCGCCCATACACCCTCACACAAACACCCACACACGCCCATACACCCTCACACATACACCTACACACGCCCACACGCGCCCATACACCCTCACACATACACCTACACACGCCCATACACCCTCACACATACACCTACACACGCCCACACGCGCCCATACACTCTCACACAAACACCCACACATGCCCATACACCCTCACACATACACCCACACGCCCACACGCGCCCATACACCATCACACAAACACCCACACACGCCCATACACCCTCACACATACACCCACACGCGCCCATACACCCTCACACATACACCTACACACGCCCACACGCGCCCATACACCCTCACACAAACACCCACACACGCCCATACACCCTCACACATACACCTACACACACCCACACGCGCCCATACACCCTCACACATAAACCCACACACGCCCACACGCGCCCATACACCCTCACACAAACACCCACACACGCCCATACACCCTCACACATACACCTACACACGCCCACACGCGCCCATACACCCTCACACAAACACCCACACACGCCCATACACCCTCACACATACACCTACACACGCCCACACGCGCCCATACACCCTCACACATACACCCACACACGCCCATACACCCTCACAAATACACCCACACGCGCCCATGTACCCTCACACATACACCCACACACGCCCATATACCCTCACACATACACCCACACACGCCCATACACCCTCACTCATACACTTACACACATACACCAACACGCGCCCATACACCCTCACACATACACACACACACGCCCATACACCCTCACACATACACCCACACACGCCCATACACCCTCACACATACACCCTCACACATACACCCACACACGCCCATACACCCTCACACATACACCCACACACGCCCATACACCCTCACTCATACACTTACATACACCCACAAGCACACACACGCCCGTACACCCTCACACATACACCCACACACGCCCATACACCCTCACTCATACACTTACATACACCCACAAGCACACACACGCCCTTACACCCTCACACATACACCCACAAGTACACACACGCCCATACACCCTCACGCATACACCCACACACGCCCATACACCCTCACACATACACCCACACACGCCCATACACCCTCACTCATACACCCTCACTCATACACTTACACACATACACCCAAGAACACCCACATACGCCCATACATCCTCACACATAGTCACACACATACACCCACAAACACACACACGCCCATACACCCTCACACATACAGTTACACACATACACCCACAAACACACACGCCCATACACCCTCACACATACAGTTACACACACACCCACAAACACACACACACACGCCCATACACCCTCACACATACACCCACACACACCCATACACCCTCACACATACACTTACACACATACACCCACAAACACACACACGCGCCCATACACCCTCACACATACACCCACACACACCCATACACCCTCACACACCCATACACCCTCACACATACACTTACACACATACACCCACAAACACACACACGCCCATACACCCTCGCACACACACCCATACACCCTCACACATACACCCACAAACACCCACACACGCCCACACACCCTCACACATACACCCACACACACCCATACACCCTCACACATGCACTTACACACATACACCCACAAACACACACACACATACACCCTTACACATACACCCACACACACCCATACACCCTCACACATATACTTACACACATACACCCTCACACATATACTTACACACATACACCCACAAACACACACACACGCCCATACACCCTCACACATACACTTACACACATACACTCACAGGCACACACACGCCCATACACCCTCACACATACACCCACACACACCCATACACCCTCACACATACACTTACACACATACACCCACAAACACCCACACACGCCCATACACCCTCACACATACACTTACAGACATACACCCACAAGCACCCACACACGCCCATACACCTTCACACATACATTTGCACACATACACCCACAAGCACACACACGCCCATACACCCTCACACATGCACTTACACACATACACCCACAAACACACACACGCCCATACACCCTCACACATACACTCACATACACCCACAAACACACACATACATGCTCTATGGACCTGGGGCCCATTTGACCCATTTCTTGCGATCACCGTCCGATTTTGCATTACATACGTTGGAGGACGTTAATAAATAAAAAGCTACATACATGCAGACAGGCATACGCACATATACATACACATACTATATGTTTAAGATATTTTAATGAGAAATGAATTGTTCATTTTGAATTAGGTGTGAATATCATGTGAAGTCACATGGCAGACATGTCGGGTAAATCGTAGGACATAGAGAATACCTTGGGATGCAGAGCTTGTTAAAGTGCTTTGGTTTGATATCTTCCTTCACATAGTAGTGCCTATGTTGGTGGAAGAGTGAGCAGAGGAAGTCGTGTGAAACCAACGCATCAGAGGTTTTCTAACTCAAGTGGATTTGCTATGTCCCATTGGTTAGTTTGGTGAAGTTGATATAAGATTACGGCAAGGATACACTTCTGAGGCGGGGTCCGGGATATCGCTAGGCAGGGTCGGCGTCTGGTCTGAGAGCGGGCGGCGGTATTGATCGTGTGCCGACGTCTAGGCTCGATCCCGGGGCGGTGACGTCATCCAGTCCAGACTCGTAGCCGCCTTGTCTTTGGTCAGTGTTCCGGTTTGGGTCAAATATCACTGTCAGCAAGTCATCATGGTAAGCAAATGAAAAGAACAAAAGAAAAATGTTAACTTCGTACAAACTATACATGTACTACATATTGGATGGAATACAACTTACTGCAAGTGCGTGCTATTTTTGGATTCAGGGAGTCTCCAAACATTTCTTTTTGGTGAAATATCGATATTGAAATTTTGGCTGGAATACAATAGCTACTGTCTTGCTCTACTTACGAGAAGTCCATAGTAGTGAAAGCAAGAACGCTCATCTGGAAACATGGATTTGTGGTGTATTATCGTATAGAACTTTTGGTTGTTAAGTATGTGGTAGAAAAATCATTTTCTAAATGTTGCCTATATCATCGCAGAAAAATAAATTTTCGAAGAATTTTCCCCATCGATAGAGTAGTTTAAGAACTAAATGCAATCGTATGTATGTTGACATGAAAAATAAAGTGCATATGTTGAATTTTCAGGGGTGAAAATCGATTTATTTGATTGAACTTTGTGCAAGTTTGAATTACAAAGTCTGGACAGGCACTTTGATTCTTCAAACACACAATTTGCATGGAACGTATTAATAATGTTCACCATTTTGGAAATATTGCATGCCACCCTTGGGCGATACTTTCTTGTTATCAAGTTGTACCAAACCACTGTTCCAGCACAAGTGGTAGTGTTCAATATCGCTATTTGGTTGGAAATACACGTTTCGAGCATCCCTGAATCCCCCTCTCCGAAAGAAAGTCTTTTTATTTTCTCTACTGCGTATATTAAGTAGAGGAAGTATTGTATTCTACCTAAAAATTCGAAGTCGAAATTTCACCGGAAATATGTTTCGAGGCACCCTGCATAAAAAAAAGCATTTTTAGAAAAAAGGTTCATGTGTCTGTTTGTCAGTTTGTGTGTCTGTCAGTCTGTGGACAGCATAACTCAAAAAGGAAAAGTTGGTTAAAAACCAAAGTTGGTATTTAAGTTTAATATCTTTCAGGGATGCGACACGAAGATTTTGAAGAAAATTCCTACACCCTACACTACCCTTTAGATGGAAATTTTTTATTTTCTCGAAAAGGGCTCTAATTATATTGATTAAAATGTCACATGTTTTAACATAATTTGATGAAAAATGAAATGCATATTTTGAATTTTCTGGCTATGGCCCATGTAGTCCTGTTTACTCTTGATGACTTTTGCTTAACTCGTAAACCGTAATAGATAGGCCAAATCTTACTGCACAAAAACTGCAAATCTGGCTAAAACACTCAATTTATGTCCATATATTTTGTTGTTGTAGAGTGAACCATTTCGGAGATACCTATACCTTGTTATTTGTGAGAGTTTTGGAAAACTTAATTTTCTTCAAATGACAGATTTCGATTCATTTTTTTATATCTTAGCCGTGGAAAGAGAACGGGATCTCAAAGTTTTAAAAGATTTGACTATCGCTCAAAACCTACTGTATTCCCATATTCCCCTTGTACCTACAAGGAAATAAACAGTAAGATAATTTCTGCAAATGTTTATCTCAACTAGCACGAAGAAGGTAAAAGAATAAGAGTTTGTAAGAATGGTTAGTACAGAAAGTCATGTGAGTGCAACACATCAGATTTTTAGAAATAGGCTTGTCTGCGTCTGAACATTATAATTAAAAAACGAAATGTTGTTGAATATCAAACTTGTTAGTGAAGTTCAGCATGTTGCTAGCATGCGGCAAAAATATTTTTAAAAAACTCTACCCATCTCAAAAATGGCTGTAAAGATTTATTGTAAATTACCATATGTTTAAGATATTTTCATGACAAATGAAATGTACCGATATTTTGAACATTGTGGGAAGTCTTTGAATGGCGTAATGGAAAAGCGTAACAGATGCACAAACTCGTCCTACGTAAAAAATGTGATCGGTTATCGGTACCAAGTAGCGCTTAAAGACCGCGTACTTGCTTGGCGGGTGTCAGGGACCCGCTGCTCATTGTTATTACAGAATCAGTTATTTTAAACTGTAAATTTATTGATACTTGAGAACTAAACATATAGAGTGCTTCAGTAGTTACAACTTTTAGTGAGGATATTGAGAAACTGTTTTATTTTACATCCTCACTTCAAGTATATATTTGTTCGTCTCCATTACATTTATCAGTCAACTTAACTGTTGGATATTCTAATACACACTCATGCGTACACTGAGTAGTATCACAGTTCACCACAGAAGCAGTCGACAGCAGATTCATCAAACAGGGAGATATTCCTGTTAGACATTAAATTTGTAACGGTTACAGGAACTGGTTCTGGAAAATCACGTTTCTTGTGGAGCTGTGCAGTTAGACGTCATGCATGTTCATGTATGTGCTCTCGAGTGCACGGAACTTGGGCTGTTTCTTGGTTGTCCTTTTTGTAGGATGGTAAACGGTTATTGCCTTTGACAGTGTTTGTGAGCTAACCTGACACTAGTGTAGATGTTCTACTGTTTATATGGACCATTGCTTGCAGTATTGCAATTCTCAATTTGTGGTTACGAGTACTACAGTGTTCCTATCGTTAATATTGTTAACTTCCCACAATGAATATTAATTGTTACCCTAAAAATGTAATTATTTTGCTTGTTATTTACTATGTACATATTCACCATGTGTTAAGGGACACTGGGAGTGAAATTTAAAAGTTCCACATTTCTTGATAGATTTTTCTGAAATTTTTACTGTGTTTGTATTTATATGAGAATAGGCGGTACACCAAATTTCATTAAAATTGGATAATTCGTTTAGGATATATAAATTATTTTATGAATTTAATAGGCACATTTTCAAAATAGAGATCGCGTCTATTGACTTTTCAAAATTCATTTATATTGGCAGAACTGGTGCTCTAAAACATGGGTAACAATTGTATGAAGATATATTTCAAATACTTTTGCTGATTATGCTGTACATATTTTTTTAATAACAAAGAAAATTAAATCTTAAACATTATTGATTTTTTTCATACAAAAAAAAAATGTTTTTCGAATTCATGTTAATGATAACATCAATATTGAAGCATAGTTTTGTTTAACTGCTATTTATGAATACTTTTGGAAGTTTTCATTGAATTTGAAGCAAAACTCAGGCGCGACCTTCTTTTGGAATGTGCAGAAATGTAGTTTTCAGAAAAACAGGCTTTTATATAGGAGCATACTGTGTACGTTAAGGGAAGAGCACTATTTGAAAGGGCCGTAATGACCACATGGAGTGGGGGATATGAAAAATGTTAGCTGATCCAAATGCACAGGTGTTCCAGGAACATTTTAAGGTAAAAAACAATTTTCGACTTTTTGACAATTTTGACCAAAATTTCACTCCCAGTGTCCCTTAAAGTCTATTGATGCTACGAATTTAAAATATTGTTTGTTTGTGTTTCAAGAATATAAAACAAGATGCTATGTAATCACATGGTTTTCGCTACTCACTCTTGTACAAACTATTGTTGCAAAAGTTTATTTTTCTATCTGCTTCATGTTAATCTAGATAAACATTTCTAGAAATTGTTTATTACATATTTACTTACAAGAGCAATGGGAATACGAGAGTACAGTAGGCTTAGGTGATACTCTAATCTGTTAGGAGCTGGTCGCTATGTGATGGCTTTGAAATGCCGTTCTCTTTGTACGGCCAGGAGGGGAAAAGCGAATAACTACTTCCTATTTGAAAAAGGCATATGTAACTGTTTGAAAATTCCAACCAATAACAAGGAATATCTTGGAAATTCTTTACTCCACAAAAATGAAGCACTTGACATAAATTGTGTGCTTTAAAGGAATATCCATTTTTGATGTAGTAAGATTTTGTCTTATCTTACGGTTTACCAGCTATGCAAAAGTCATTCAGAACGAAAAGCACTTCAGAACCTATTCTCAGAAAATTCGAGATATGCATTTCATTTGTCGTGAAAATATCTTTAACATATGGTATTTTAATCAAAATGTTCGAAAATGTTCAATGTTTTTCATAAAATATTCTCAAAGAAGAAAAAATGCAAGTTTGTGAAAACGAGCGCCAGAGTTTGGGAATATATGACACTTACTTGAGGAATGTACGTAATTGACGTGAGAAAGAGCTACTTGAAACAAATGAAGATGTATGTATGCCAGCGAGAAATATTGCAAAGGTGTCTTTGAACCAAATGTGGATATGTTCCCAACACTGTACGTATAGGTGAATACCTTGCACGGTGTTTTCAAAATGTATGAAATGTTATCGTTTTCAACCTATAATTCACCTTAATGAAAAATTTTAACTGAATAGCTGAAAGCGTCGGTTTTTAAAGGCTGTTTCAATTCCTATTCCATATAGGTTATTGGACAAATAGATGCAGACCCTTCGTGGGAGTTGCTCCAGTTTCTACAATTTATAAACAGTAGTTCACATTTATATGTCTTGTTGAGTTAGAATGTAAGTCTGCTCGGGAATATGCTTCTTCCCTTTTCCCTGATTACCCTCCCCTTATGTAGAACTTACAAGCCAGTGCCTAGGGTCAGACGCCTGTCGGGGAGCAGAGGGACCTCTGGACCAGACAGAGTGAGACCTGGAAGTGGGTGGTCAGTATGAGAGTGAGGGCTTACAAGCCAGTGCATAGGGTCAGACGTCTGTCTGGGAGCACAGGAACCTCTGGACCAGACAGAGTGAACACCTGGAAGTGGGTGGTCAGTATGAGAGTGAGGACTTACAAGACTGTCTAGAGTCAGACGCCTGTCGGGGAGCAGAGGAACCTATGGACCGGACAGAGTGAACACCTGGAAATGGGTGGTCAGTATGAGAGTGAGGACTTACAAGCCAGTGCCTAGGGTCAGACGCCTGTCGGGGAGTACAGGAACCTATGGACCGGACAGAGTGAACACCTGGAAGTGAGTGGTCAGTATGAGAGTGAGGACTTACAAGCCAGTGCCTAGGGTCAGACGCCTGTCGGGGAGCAGAGGAACCTATGGACCGGACAGAGTGAACACCTGGAAATGGGTGGTCAGTATGAGAGTGAGGACTTACAAGCCTGTGTCTAGGGTCAGACGCCTGTCGGGGAGCACAGGAACCTCTGGACCAGAGTGAAGACCTGGAAGTGCGTGGTCAGCCAAGCACCACGTATGATAGTGATTAAGAGGATGATATGAAATGAAGGCGAAATGAATGAGATTGGAGGAGATTGATAATGGAGCAATTGGTGGAATGAATGGCGGGGGAAACCAGAGAACCCGGAGAAAACCCATCCAGACGCTGCTTCGTCCAGCACGAATACCACATGCGGGGGGAATATGCTGTGAAATTAATTGCCTTTTAAACATAATTTTCGTTCTGTTATTAGTTACCCCTTTTCCAAAAAATGCATACTTGCTTATCAAACTTGGACAATGTTGATGGTGTTCCATGTATGACTCGGTGCATAAGTGCGTACTGTTTTTAGAATACCATGATTTTGTTGGTGTGAGATACACTGCGACAATAATGGTCCACTCACTCACTCACTCACTCACTCACTCACTCACTCACTCACTCACTCACTCACTCACTCACTCACTCACTCACTCACTCACTCACTCTTCTTTGTGTGGTAGGACCTCACTCCCTCTGATGAAGAACTGTTGTGATTTCGAGTACAAGAAATCCTAGTTCATTAATTGTTAGAGAGAGACAGAAAGTTGAACAATCTAAGCACAGGAGCTTTTGGTAGTGGTTGATGATTAACGCGTTTGGTCCACCAAAATCAGAAATGATTCACATGATTCAGTGCTCAGTCATTCTTTCCTCTTCCTTAAGTTCACATTTCTCGTCATTTGTTACAATGTTGCCAAGGAATCCTTTGTGCCTACAGTGGAGACGAACATATGATTATTTGCTCAGTTTTGTTGATGCCCATGAAACCAATTTTTGACCCAACGAATGCAGATGGTAAAGAGTACAAAAAACGAGGAATAAGAGTTTGTAGGAATAGTTAGTACAAGGGTTGGGAAAGTCATGTGAGTGCAACACATCAGATCTTTCTTTCTCTTTCTTTCTTTCTTTCTTTCTTTCTTTCTTTCTTTCTTTCTTTCTTTCTTTCTTTCTTTCTTTCTTTCTTTCTTTCTTTCTTTCTTTCTTTCTTTCTTTCTTTCTTTCTTTCTTTCTTTCTTTCTTTCTTTCTTCTTTCTTTCTTTCTTTCTTTCTTTCTTTCTTTCTTTCTTTCTTTCTCTCTTTCTTTCTCTCTTTCTTTCTCTCTTTCTTTCCTTCTTTCCTTCTTTCTTTCTTTCTTTTTTTCTTTCTTTTTTTCTCTCTTTCTCTCTCTTTCTCTTTCTCTCGCTTTCTCGCTGTCTCGCTGTCTCGCTTCCTCCCTTCCTCCCTTCCTCCCTTGCTCGCTTGCTCGCTTGCTTTCTTGCTTTCTTTCTATCCTTCCTTCCTTGTTTGTTTGTTTGTTTGTTTCTTTTGTTTATTGATTTATTTACTGATTGATTTATTAGTTGATTAATTAATTAATTAATTAATTAATTAATTAATTAATTAATTTATTTATTTATGTGTTTATGTGTTTGTGTGTTTATGTGTTTATGTGTTTATGTATTTATGTATTTATGTATTTAGTTATTTTTTTATTTTTTTTATTTATTTCTCCACCACGGACATAGTAGATTTGAGAAGGTATTGCAAGATTAATTAAAATATCCCGGGTTGTTGGACGATGGTGGGTAGATGATGGGTTTACACAGGATCCAATGGCCGTTTGAAAAATGTGAGTACAAAGTTTACTCGCGCCTCAGATCCTTCATCTCCTACTCATTTCGAATCGTTTGACTCCAGGAAATGGAGGCGTAGATTGCCGATAATACGCGAGTAGTTTGGTTGGCATCTTCGTCGTGAAGTATTCGAAATACTTTCTCTCTCTACCCATAATCCATTACACTTTTATTTGCTTCATAGTAATCCGGCTAAACGTTTGCAGAAATAGTTAACACAGAAACGTTTTGTTATAAACGTGTGCTTTAATGATATCTACAGCTTTTATCCAGTACGATTTTGTCTTATCTTTTGCGGTTTGCTGGTGATAAGAATGAAGAAAACTTCAGTCTATTCCCAGAAAATTCAATATATACACTTAATTTGCCATGAAACTAACGTAAACATGTTAGTATGGTATATATAGTGCCTGGGTGACCGAGCTTCGCTCGGCGTTTTTCGCCCAGTATGAATATAATAGAGAAAGAGATGTGAATGTGATAGCTAAAAGTTAGTAGAGAAACCACTGTGAATGTAATATGTAGTATCTCTATTTCAAACATACAGAAAATTGCATGACTTATTTGTAGAAGAGTGAGTAGAGAAAGATATGAATGTGTTACCTAAAAGTGAGAGGAGAAAACAGTATGAATGTAATAGCATTTACATTTCAAACATACAGAACATGGTATGACTTATTTTACAAGTGCGAATAAAAATGTTTCTTGGTGCAAAATCACGTTTTTTATGGAAAATTGTTTATAGAAGAGTGAGTAGAGAAAGAGATGTGAATGTGTTACCTGAAAGTGAGTAGAGAAAACACTGTGTAGGTAATATGCATGTATACAAACATTTAATCAAATCTATAGAGTCGTTTCTGAAATACCGGGAATATATATATACCAGAATTGCGCAGTAGAAGTGAGAATAAAAAATGTTATTTTTTATGCAACATCGCGTTTTTTCGAGAATTACACCCATATAGCTGAACTTAAAAAGCAAGACCCTATCTGAACACAAAATTTGATCGAAATCGTTAGAGCCGTTTCCAAGTTGCGCGGAATAAATAAATAAATAAATAAATATATATATATATATATATATATATATATATATATATATATATATATATATATATTGTTATTTCTTAGAAAATCAAAATCATTAGGGCTTTTCTTGAACATGTTTGTGTCATATCCTTGCAAGTTTGGTTTTAACTTACCGTGTAATGCACGTATTTTGGTGCAACACGTAACTAGAAGCACGTAACTATGTCCGTCTCAAAAAATAGCCATTTGCACAGTTCTAAAAATCGGTTGAGTTTTCACCTTCTCTAGTTTGAACGTAGTGGTTAAAGATATTGCCTTCCACCAAAAAATCAATATCGACCTTTTAAGGGAAGTAAATGTTTTGAAGCATCCTGAATCCAAAAAAGGCATTTTTGGAAAAAGCGCACGCGCCTGCGTCTGTAAGTGGTTTTGTGTATGTTTGTGTCTGTGTGTGCTGTGTGTGTCTGTGTGTGCTGTGTGTGTCTGTGTGTGCTGTGTGTATCTGTGAGCCTGTCTGTGTGTGTGCGTGTGTGTGCTGTGTGTATCTGTGGGTCTCTGTGTGTGTGTGTCTGTGTGTGCGCGCTGTGTGTATCTGTGGGCCTGTCTGTGTGTGTGCGTGTGTGTGCTGTGTGTATCTGTGGGTCTGTGTGTGTGTGTGTGTGTGTGTGTGTGCGCGCGCGCGCTGTGTGTATCTGTGGGTCTGTGTGTGTGTGTGTGTGTGTGTGTGTGCTGTGTGTATCTGTGGGTCTGTGTGTGTGTGTGTGCTGTGTGTATCTGTGGGTCTGTGTGTGTGTGCTGTGTGTATCTGTGTGTGTGTGCTGTGTGTATCTGTGGGTCTGTGTGTGTGTGTGTGTGCGCGCGCTGTGTGTATCTGTGGGTCTGTGTGTGTGCTGTGTGTATCTGTGGGTCTGTGTGTGTGCTGTGTGTATCTGTGGGTCTGTGTGTGTGCTGTGTGTATCTGTGGGTCTGTGTGTGTGCTGTGTGTATCTGTGGGTCTGTGTGTGTGTGTGTGTGTATCTGTGGGTCTGTGTGTGTGTGTGTGCGCGCGCGCTGTGTGTATCTGTGGATCTCTCTCTGTGTGTGTGTGTGTGCTGTGTGTATCTGTGGGTCTGTGTGTGTGTGTGTGTGCGCGCGCGCGCTGTGTGTATCTGTGGGTCTGTGTGTGTGCTGTGTGTATCTGTGTGTGTGCTGTGTGTATCTGTGGGTCTGTGCGTGTGCTGTGTGTGTGTGTGTGTGTGCTGTGTGTATCTGTGGGTCTGTGTGTGTGCGCGCGCTGTGTGTATCTGTGGGTCTGTGTGTGTGCTGTGTGTATCTGTGGGCCTCTGTGTGTGTGTGTGTGTGCTGTGTGTATCTGTGGGTCTGTGTGTGCTGTGTCTGTGTGTGCTGTGTGTGTGTCTGTGTGTGCTGTTTTTGTGTGCTGTGTGTGTGCTGTGTGTGTGTGTGCTGTGTGGGTCTGTGTGTGTTTGTGTGTGTGTGCTGTGTGTATCTGTGGATCTGTGTGTGTTGTGTGTATCTGTGGGTCTGTGTGTGTGCTGTGTGTATCTGTGGGTCTGTGTGTGTTTGTGTGTGTGTGTGTTGTGTGTGTATCTATGGGTCTGTGTGTGTTTGTGTGTGTGCTGTGTGTATCTGTGGGTCTGTGGGTCTGTGTGTATGTGTGTGCTGTGTGTGTGCTGTGTGTATCTGTGTGTGTGCTGTGTGTATCTGTGTGTGTGCTGTGTGAGGTGTGTGTGTGCTGTGTGTATCTGTGGGTCTGTGTGTGTTTGTGTATGTGTGTGCTGTGTGTAAGCTGTGTGTGCTGTGTGTGCTGTGTGTATCTGTGTGTGTGCTGTGTGTGTGCTGTGTGCTGTGTGTGCTGTGTGTATCTGTGTGTGTGGTGTATGTGCTGTGTGTGTGTGCTGTGTGTGTGCTGTGTGTGCGTTGTGTAAGCTGTGTGTAAGCTGTGTGTGTGCTGTGTGCTGTGTGTGTGCTGTGTGTATCTGTGTGTGCTGTGTGTGCTGTGTGTATCTGTGTGTGTGCTGTGTGTGCTGTGTGTGCTGTGTGCTGTGTGTGTGCTGTGTGTATCTGTGTGTATCCTGTGTGTGTGCTGTGTGTATCTGTGTGTGTGCTGTGTGTGCTGTGTGTGCTGTGTGTTTGTGTGTGTATCTGTGTGTGCGTGTGTGTGCTGTGTGTGTATCTGTGTGTGCTGTGTGTGTATCTGTGTGTATGTTTATCTGTGCTGTTTTTGTGTGTGCTGTGCTGTGTGTGTATCTGTGTGTGCTGTGTGTGTGTGTGGTGTGTGTGTGCTGTGTGTGTGCTGTGTGTATCTGTGTGTGTATCTGTGTGTGTGCTGTGTGTGTGTGCTGTGTGTGTGCTGTGTGCTGTGTCTGTGCTGTGTGTGTGCTGTGTGTGTGCTGTGTGTGTGCTGTGTGTGTGCTGTGTGTGTGCGCTGTGTGTGTGCTGTGTGTGTGCTGTGTGTGTGTGCTGTGTGCTGTGTGTGTGCTGTGTGCTGTGTGTGTGCTGTGTGTGTGTGCTGTGTGTGTGTGCTGTGTGCTGTGTGTGTGCTGTGTGTATCTCTGTGTGTGCTGTGTGTGTATCTGTGTGTGTATCTGTGTGTGCTGTGTGTGTGTGTGCTGTGTGTATCTGTGGGTCTGTGTGTGCTGTGTCTGTGTGTGCTGTGTGTGTGTCTGTGTGTGCTGTTTTTGTGTGCTGTGTGTGTGCTGTGTGTGTGTGCTGTGTGGGTCTGTGTGTGTTTGTGTGTGTGTGCTGTGTGTATCTGTGGATCTGTGTGTGTTGTGTGTATCTGTGGGTCTGTGTGTGTGCTGTGTGTATCTGTGGGTCTGTGTGTGTTTGTGTATGTGTGTGCTGTGTGTAAGCTGTGTGTGCTGTGTGTGCTGTGTGTATCTGTGTGTGTGCTGTGTGTGTGCTGTGTGCTGTGTGTGCTGTGTGTATCTGTGTGTGTGGTGTATGTGCTGTGTGTGTGCTGTGTGTGTGCTGTGTGTGCGTTGTGTAAGCTGTGTGTAAGCTGTGTGTGTGCTGTGTGCTGTGTGTGTGCTGTGTGTATCTGTGTGTGCTGTGTGTGCTGTGTGTATCTGTGTGTGTGCTGTGTGTGCTGTGTGTGCTGTGTGCTGTGTGTGTGCTGTGTGTATCTGTGTGTATCCTGTGTGTGTGCTGTGTGTATCTGTGTGTGTGCTGTGTGTGCTGTGTGTGCTGTGTGTTTGTGTGTGTATCTGTGTGTGCGTGTGTGTGCTGTGTGTGTATCTGTGTGTGCTGTGTGTGTATCTGTGTGTATGTTTATCTGTGCTGTTTTTGTGTGTGCTGTGCTGTGTGTGTATCTGTGTGTGCTGTGTGTGTGTGTGGTGTGTGTGCTGTGTGTGTGCTGTGTGTATCTGTGTGTGTATCTGTGTGTGTGCTGTGTGTGTGTGCTGTGTGTGTGTGCTGTGTGCTGTGTCTGTGCTGTGTGTGTGCTGTGTGTGTGCTGTGTGTGTGCGCTGTGTGTGTGCGCTGTGTGTGTGCTGTGTGTGTGCTGTGTGTGTGTGCTGTGTGCTGTGTGTGTGCTGTGTGCTGTGTGCTGTGTGTGTGCTGTGTGTGTGCTGTGTGTGTGTGCTGTGTGCTGTGTGTGTGCTGTGTGTATCTCTGTGTGTGCTGTGTGTGTATCTGTGTGTGTATCTGTGTGTGCTGTGTGTGTGTGTGTGTGTGTGCTGTGTGTATCTGTGGGTCTGTGTGTGCTGTGTCTGTGTGTGCTGTGTGTGTGTCTGTGTGTGCTGTTTTTGTGTGCTGTGTGTGTGCTGTGTGTGTGCTGTGTGGGTCTGTGTGTGTTTGTGTGTGTGTGCTGTGTGTATCTGTGGATCTGTGTGTGTTGTGTGTATCTGTGGGTCTGTGTGTGTGCTGTGTGTATCTGTGGGTCTGTGTGTGTTTGTGTGTGTGTGTGTGCTGTGTGTGTATCTATGGGTCTGTGTGTGTTTGTGTGTGCTGTGTGTATCTGTGGGTCTGTGGGTCTGTGTGTATGTGTGTGCTGTGTGTGTGCTGTGTGTATCTGTGTGTGTGCTGTGTGAGGTGTGTGTGCTGTGTGTATCTGTGGGTCTGTGTGTGTTTGTGTATGTGTGTGCTGTGTGTAAGCTGTGTGTGCTGTGTGTGCTGTGTGTATCTGTGTGTGTGCTGTGTGTGTGCTGTGTGTGCTGTGTGTATCTGTGTGTGTGGTGTATGTGCTGTGTGTGTGTGCTGTGTGTGTGCTGTGTGTGCGTTGTGTAAGCTGTGTGTAAGCTGTGTGTGTGCTGTGTGCTGTGTGTGCTGTGTGTATCTGTGTGTGCTGTGTGTGCTGTGTGTGCTGTGTGCTGTGTGTGTGCTGTGTGTATCTGTGTGTATCCTGTGTGTGTGCTGTGTGTATCTGTGTGTGTGCTGTGTGTGCTGTGTGTTTGTGTGTGTATCTGTGTGTGCGTGTGTGTGCTGTGTGTGTATCTGTGTGTGCTGTTTTTGTGTGTCCTGTGTGTGTATCTGTGTGTATGTTTATCTGTGCTGTTTTTGTGTCTGCTGTGCTGTGTGTGTATCTGTGTGTGCTGTGTGTGCGTGCTGTGTGTGTGCCGTGTGTGTGTGTGCTGTGTGTGTGTTGTGTGTGTGTATCTGTGTGTCCGTCTGTCTGTGTGTGTTTGTGTGTGTTTGTGTGTGGGTGGGGGGGGGGGGGGGAGTGAGACAATCAGAACTTAAAGTGGTAACTAGCATCATCCTGCGACAGGAAGATTTGCAACTCCCATTTATGTGGAAAATTTTTCAAAGTGTTGATTTTTTCAGAAATGCTTTTAACGATTACTGCCATATGATTAAGATATGTTCATGACAAATATATATCTTGAATTTTCTGGGAGTAGTCTCTGAGGTTTTCATTCTGGATGACTTTTATTTAACTAGTGAACCGTAAAAGAATCACAAATGGTGCTAGATAAATAATGTAAATCTCGTTAAAGCACACATTTTATCACCTTTCTTGGAGTCAATCGTTTCTGACATTGTTATTTATTTGTTTGATTTTCAAATACTTGCACTTTTTCATATGGGTGGTCGTTATTCGTCTTGTTCCCTCTTAGTCAACAAATGGAATGGAATGGATACAGACATAGGACTAGCTGTTCAACAGTCGGGATTGGGCGTGAAAGATGCCTTTATTTTGCTCAGAGGCCTCGTTATCAAATTTGAGCTTATTTTACGTGACATAAATCTACGACACGGGACAATTGAGTTTACTTCCCCGTCGAAGGATGCTATGCTACGGAACCCGCGACCGCGACCTCTGTACGAGAGGCTAGCGTGTAACCTCAAGTGCACTGTATTGTCCTATTCCCGTTGTACCTATAAGAAATGTTTGACCCTACATTGTCAGTATGCATGAAAATATGTGGTTACGATGGGGGCTGGATAGCAGCCTTGCTGGTGACGTCATAGCGAGCGAGCGAGCACGTGACGACGCCTACGCCTGCGCGTGCGCCTGCGCCTGCGCATGCGCATGCTCTGGTTGTGCGTCCTATTCCAACTGTCCGAGGAGGAAGGTTCAGTGCGTGCTCGTGATGAATGCGCTAACCGTGTGCTTACTGTGACTGTGCGCTGCAATGGTTCTCCACAAGCTGAATAGTAAGTAAGAGTAACACATTCACATGACCTTCGCTACCCATTCTCACCACTTCCTACTTGAGAGAAGTACAAACCAGTAACGTGTTTAAGATATTAAGTGGTTAAGATCAGAAAACGATCGATCATTTGGTGTAAATTGTGCGCTTTAACAAGGTCTGGATCTTTTGTGTAGTAAGATTTTGTCTATCTGTTACGGTTTACAAGTTATCGTAAAGTCATTCAGAATGAAGAGGACTTCGAAGAAAATTCAATATATGCATTCTGTTTCTCATGCAAATAATACACAATACAATTAAATCGAAACTGTTGAAGCTATTATTGATAAAATGAACATTGAACATTTTAGAAAGGTGGTTTGGGGTCCTCAGAAGATGGAGACTTTAAATGCCAAGTTTGTCATTTCACCGGCCTCAAAACGTGTATTTGCAGTGAAATCTCGGTATTGAATGTAATACTATGTCCGTGTTAGAGAAAGTAAATATAAAATTTGGTGTTTAAGTTGGATATCTTGTTTTTCTTTTCTTGTTCGCAAAAATAGCTAATGATTTTGATTAAAATACCATGTTTAAGATATTTTGATGACAAATGAAATGTACATCTCGTACTTTCTAGGAGTCAGCCTCTGAAGTGCCCTTCATTTTGAATGGTTTTCATATAACTGGTAAACCTTAAGAAATATACAGAATCGTACTGCACAAAATACAAGGATATTTATATTACGATTGATGTTTAATGTTTTATGTGACGTTACCCATTTCCGAAATATATTGTTATTGGTTGCAGTATATCTTGTGAAAGTGCTGTCGCTGTTCGGTTGTTTCTCGCCACTAGCCTTTTACATTGATGAGCTGTTTAAGGTGAAGTAGATAGACATATATGCTTTGGTTAGAATAATTTGCAGAAAATAAACGGTAGAGAAAGCATGTGAATGTAACACAGTGATGGTGACGTTTTTACTGCGTCATAGTTTGAAATTCCACGGCAAAAACCGAATAGTGATTTACCACTTGGAAAAGGTGTAAATATTGGAATATTTATACAATAATAAAGAATATCTCAAAGAGTTAACGTTACAAAAACATTTGTGTCCTTAAAAGCGAGCCCCAGTTTTTGTGGTAAGATTTTGTCGATCTGGGGTTTTCAATCATACAAAGGTCATTCAGGATAAAGAGGACCTAATAGACTATTTACAGAAAATTCAAGATATGCATTTCAGTTGTTAGGAAAATGTCTTAAATGTGCGGTATTTTAATCAGAATCCTTAGAGCCATTTTGTTTAGAAAATGGAACATTTTAAAGCTTTTCATTTAAGCTGTAGTTAGAGTGGTGGAAAGTGTTGCTTTTGGATCGCCGAGTTGGACATTTATCAGACCTTTCATTGTTGAGGAGTTGTGATGGATTCAGGAGGTTTGAACACATGGGATCTTGGTATTGAGTTGTTTGCAGTAAATTTTCTGTCATCTACAGTATGTAAATATTAGAGAAATAAAGATTTGATATACAGAGTTGGCCAAAAATACACTTGAGGCCGCATACATTCAAAATTAGTGCTATTAGAAAATATAAATGTGTGAAAGGCGTCATTGAAATACAAAACTGAACTGGGTATTCAAATTTGCTGTAGGAACAACGCCGTTTTATCACTCGACAAGTATCTTAAACGTTCTAGGAATAGATATAAAGGCATTTTTATTTTCTCCACCGGGTAGATACTGAAGGTAGAGCATTCTATCGAAGAACCCGATACCAAAATGTCATTGGGAATATACTTTTTGAGTTCCCTGAAACCGCTCCCCCCCCCAAAAAAAAAAAAAAAAAAAAAAAAAAAATTAGAAGGTCGGTGTGCCTATTCACAGCATAATTCAATAAGGAAAAGTCGGCCAAGTACTCAACTTGGTAAATAAGTTGAGATTCTTGTAAGGATGCCACATTTTCAAGAACCCCCCCTCCCCCCTCTCCACCGTGAACCATCCCTTACATGGGAAATCTTTTCGAAAACTTGATTCTCTTGATTTTGGTTAAATTACCATATGTTTAAGAAATGTTCTATGGAAATTGAAATGTATCTCTTGAATTTTCTGGGAATAGTCTCTGGAGTCCTATTAATTCTGAATGATTTATTTACTTGATAAGTCATAAGATATACAAAAAATCTTACTATATCAAAAAAAATGTGTATCTCGTTAAGACACACAATTTATGTCAAATAAAAGTGGATGGGGATGAACCTTTTTGAGATATTCCTTGTCATAGGTTTTAACTTTCAAATACCTACACTTTTGTCAAATAGGAAGGCGTTATTCATTTTTCTTCTCGTTATGCTAGTAAGTAGCTTATACAAGAGTAGAGAAAGTCGCGTGAATGCAACACATCTAGTACGCAAAGATAGAAATCTCAATAAAACACAATTTATGTTGAATAAGTTTTTGTGGCAGATTAATTTGTGATATATTGGTTGCTGTTGTGATGATTCGACTATGACGTGTTGTCTCCTGTAAATGTAGACTTCTGAAACGTTTCTCTGGGTCAGATCATACATTGCATGCTGCACGACATTGAGCTCCCTTTCCGGTTGCAACAACTCATCCATCCCATACAAATAAATATGTACCTTACTTATCATTAAGATAGAGTACAAAATGGCGTACAGAGGAAACGGAGGACGCCTGTTACGTATACTAAAGCTCAGGGAGGAGCACCATAGCGGGGTCCCTAATATTTTCAGGTTCATAAAGAAGCAGCTCTCTCCGTAATAAGATACTAAATTGTCAGTGAAACTGATGTGTTGCATTCAAATCCCTCACAACAAGGCCTTATTGTTGTCCTGAAATCTTTCATTTCACATTTACTCATTTCGGTGTAGAGTACAGTAAGGCAAAGCGATAGTCAAATATTTCAAAATGATTTTTCATGACTACAAGAATCAACGAAGAGTTGCTACCTGAAAACATATTGGGTGTTTAAAACTTTAAATCAGTAACAAAGGATGTCTTGGAAGTTGATATCGCCAGAAAAAAATGTACTTTACATAAATTGCACGGTTTTAACGAAATGTAAATTTTTTGTGTAATAAGACTTAGCGGTTTACCCGCTATTAAAAGTTGTTTAGAATGAAGACTTTAAATCTATTCCCAGCAAATTAAGGATATACATTCTATAAAATCATTAGAGCTGTTTCTGACAAAAAACCAACAAGGAAACATTTTCTCTGTAAAGGACAGTTTTGGGGTGAGGGATTCTCTTGAAAATCCTGGTCTCGCATTAAAAGATGCTCAATTTACACACACACACACACACACACACACACACACACACACACACACACACACACACACACACACACACACACAGACACACACACACACAGACTGACACACGCAGACAGACTGACACACAGACTGACTGACACAGGCACAGACACAGGCGCACACAGCCTGGCACAGCCTGACACAGACTGACAGGCACACACAGTATACTTTTTGTGACTGCCTAATGAAAAAAAAGCATTTTAGGTGTGTCCCAACCCTTGCGCCTGTCTACCTACCCCTTACAAGAAAAACTTATTTGGTTTAAAATCGTTGTAACGATTTTGGTTAAAATAACATTTAACATATGTTCAAGGTAAAAGAAACGCATATCTTGAATTATTTAGGAAAAATGTATTAACATGAGCGAATAGAAAAATAAGTGTTTGTGAGAACAGTGTGTACTAGTGAGTAGAGAAAGCCATGCCAGTAAACCACATCATACACTATGTTTTAATTCATGAGAGCAGAAGCACTTATCTTCGATGAAATAGAAGAATTCGTTTTTGCTTTTGCAATACAATACCCCTAGGTACGTGGTAGAGAGAGTGTGAATGTGACTCAGAATTAGGAAGTTCCCCTATCGATCGGGACCCGACGTCGCCGTCGCCGTCGCCGTCGTCATCCGTGACTCAACGCAGGCGCGCCGTGTCATGACTAACGTATCGAGTAAGCGATAACCATAATAATCGTTCATTCTTTTAAGGCTTTCCTATATAAACTACTTTTAAATGAATACCTATTTCAAAATGCGTTCATGAATATTCCCTTAACATTTGCTAGCAATGTCACGTCCCACAACGCCATCTCTATTTTATGTTCCTTTAACTACATGGTCATCTGGCGACGGATCTGTTTGGGATACCTCTTGATTCGATCTGTTGTTGACAGTTAACCTTCCAGGCCTGATCATTGTACCATAGCATCTTGCTTCATGACGTGCCCATAGACAGAGACATTAGTGTCAGGAGATACCTCGTGATTCGATCTGTTGTGGACAGTTAACCTTCCAGGCCTGATCATTGTACCATAGCATCTTGCTTCATGACGTGCCCATAGGCAGAGACATTAGTGTCAGGATATATCTCGTGATTCGATCTGTTGTGGACAGTTAACCTTCCAGGCCTGATCATTGTACCATAGCATCTTGCTTCATCACGTGCCCATAGACAGAGACATTAGTGTCAGGAGATACCTCATGATTCGATCTGTTGTGGACAGTTAACCTTCCAGGCCTGATCATTGTACCATAGCATCTTGCTTCATGACGTGTCCATAGACAGAGACATTAGTGTCAGGAGATACCTCGTGATTCGATCTGTTGTGGACAGTTAACCTTCCAGGCCTGATCATTGTACCATAGCATCTTGCTTCATCACGTGCCCATAGACAGAGACATTAGTGTCAGGGGATACCTCGTGATTCGATCTGTTGTGGACAGTTAACTTTCCAGGCATGATCATTGTACCATAGCATCTTGCTTCATCACGTGTCCATAGACAGAGACATTAGTGTCAGGAGATACCTCGTGGTTCGATCTGTTGTGGACAGTTAACCTTCCAGGCCTGGTCATTGTACCATAGCATCTTGCTTCATCACGTGCCCATAGACAGAGACATTAGTGTCAGGAGATACCTCATGATTCGATCTGTTGTGGACAGTTAACCTTCCAGGCCTGGTCATTGTACCATAGCATCTTGCTTCATCACGTGCCCATAGACAGAGGCATTAGTGTCAGGAGATACCTCGTGATTCGATCTGTTGTGGACAGTTAACCTTCCAGGCCTGATCATTGTACCATAGCATCTTGCTTCATCACGTGTCCATAGACAGAGACATTAGTGTCAGGAGATACCTCGTGGTTCGATCTGTTGTGGACAGTTAACCTTCCAGGCCTGGTCATTGTACCATAGCATCTTGCTTCATCACGTGCCCATAGACAGAGGCATTAGTGTCGAGATACCCCGTGATTCGATCTGTTGTGGACAGTTAACCTTCCAGGCCTGATCATTGTACCATAGCATCTTGCTTCATCACGTGCCCATAGACAGAGACATTAGTGTCGAGATACCCCGTGAGTCACTGTGAGGTGGACAGTTGTTCTTCAGATTAGATTCCTATACAGGAGTATATTGTTTCGTCACATGTCCATGCACTCCACAGTGCCAGCAACTGAACCGCAGCTTAGCCAATATCCTCAGAGTTGGACAGTGTCCAGAGAGACAGTGCTAGGTAGGTTTATCTCTGTTTGTACAGTGTCCAGAGAGACAGTGCTAGGTAGGTTTATCTCTATTGTGACGGTTTCCTTAGACCATAGTAATGGTATTAGGGTGCCTTCCAGTCTACCTGCTGTCTTCATCCATGTATGTACGGTAGAACAGTTTGCAATACCATTTTTTCTATTTTTACTGTTTTAAACCTAAGGTTGAACTATGAGTTGTAGTGTTTGCTTTGATAACTGTAGAGAATGACGAAAATTGCTCACTGACAGTGAATGTTTGGTTCACGGAGGGTTGCGAATGCACGCGAGAGACTTTGCTTCCTGAGCTTCAGTTGTTCTTTCGTGGAAGTAATGTGAGGTCATGCGCATTAGGAGAGTAATGCCAAGTCCTCCGTCGTGTTGCAGCGTGGTTTACAGAAGTTGAAAGTTCAATGGTAGCACAGTAGGCCTCAAGGGATAGTCCAATGTTTTAAGAGCTCATCGCTGTTTGGTGGCTTTAAATTCCATTCTGTTTGCATGAAGACCAATTGAAAATATTAATAGCGGTTCTCCAGTAAAGAAAGAATTTGAAAGCTTTAAAAGATTTGTCTATCGCTCGAAGCCTACTGTATTCCCATATTCCCCTTGGAACAGGATACAAGAATAAGAGTTTGTAAGGGTAGTTAGTACAAGCGTATGGAAAGTCATATGAGTGCAACACATCATTTTTTTTCTACAAACCTTACTCTCCATTATGGTTTTACATTTGTGTAAAATTGTAGCCAATTTTTCAAAGTGAAGAAAAAATTGAAGATTAAATATTTTATTAGTTGTGGAAATCTCTTGGACATTTGCTCATTGTTCAGAAAATGAACCATGAAAAAAGCTGCATGTAACTGAATTTGAAATGGGGGATTTTTTTTTTTTTTGAAATTCGGTGATATGTTTGGAAGACCCTCAAAATGGTTTGATTTTGTGAAGACATCCATTTCCGATGAAAGTTTTGTGTGTGTGTGTGTGTGTGAGTGTGCGTGTGCGTATGTGTGAGTGTATGTGTGTGTTTGTGTGAGTGTGTTTGTGTGTGTGTTTGTGTGTGTGAGTGAGTGTGTTTGTGTGTGAGTGTGTATGTGTGTGTTTGTGTGTGTAAGTGAGTGAGTGTGTTTGTGTGTGAGTGTGTTTGTGTGTATGTGTGTGAGTGTGTTTGTGTGTGTGTTTTTGTGTGTGTGAGGGAGTGAGTGAGTGTGCTTGTGTGTGTTTGTGTGAGTGAGTTTGTGTGTGTGAGTGAGTGTTTGTGTGTGTGAGTGAGTGTATGTGTGTGTTTGTGTGTGTGAGTGAGTGAGTGTGTTTGTGTGTGTGTTTGTGTGTGTGAGGGAGTGAGTGAGTGTGTATGTGTGTGTTTGTGTGTGTATGTGTGTGAGTGTGTGTATGTGTGTTTGTGTGTGAGAGTATGTGTGTGTTTGTGTGTGTGAGAGTATGTGTGTGAGTGTGTGTGTGAGGGTGTCTGTGTGTGAGAGTATGTGTGTGAGTGTGTGTGAGTGTGTTTGTGTGTGTGTCTGTGTGTGAGTGTGTGTGTGTTTGTGTGTGTGAGTATGTGTGTGTGAGTGTGTTTGTGTTTTTATTTTTGTGTGTGAGCGAGTGTGCTTGTGTGTATGTGTGTTTGTGTGTGTGAGTATGTGTGTGAGTGTGAGTGTGTGTGTGTGAGTATGTGTGTGTGAGTGTGTGTGTGTGAGTGAGTGTGAGTGTGTGTATGTGTGTGTTTGTGTGAGTGTGTGTTTGTGTGAGTGTGTTTGTGTGTGTGAGTGAGTGAGTGTGCTTGTGAGTGTGTGTGTGTGTGAGAGTATGAGTGTGTGAGTGTGTGTGTGTGTTTGTGTATGTGTGGGTTTGTGTGTGTGAGTGAGTGAGTGTGCTTGTGAGTGTGAGTGTGTGTGAGAGTATGAGTGTGTGTGTATGTGTGTGAGTGTGTGTGTGAGTGAGTTAGTGAGTAGGTAGGTACAAGACAAGGTGGCGTGACTGAAGACGAGACGGGGGGTGGAAGTCGCATAGCTGCACATGATCCAATTAGTGACGACATGCTTGAGAAGTACAAGCACCATCTCCATTCTTACAAGTATTGCATTCCACCCGAAAATTTCACCCAAAATTGATGGTTTGAGGCCCGATAAGTTAAAAAAAAGTCTTGATATTTAAACTCAACGTTTTCCAGGGTTGCAACATGAAGATTTTCAGAAACATTTTCCCATCTCAAACTAGCCTTAACAGAAAAACATGTTCATATCTTGGACTTGCTGAAAAGTGGCTGTGAGGGTTTTCATAGATAGTTTGGCGACGTGTGCACTAGAAAGGAAAAGGGCGCTCGAGGTCAGCTTTCTCGCACTAAGCAACGCGCAACACAAACAAAGGCCGATTTCAGACAATTGGAGAAGTTCCCGAATGCCGAGCTTTTACGAGAAGCTTCGAGAAACGTGGTTTTCCAGAAAACCGTCGCTACCTAATTCTTGCGAGTCGGCCCGGACAGTCAGTCAGTTTTAGAGAGTTAATCGTCGGAGTTGTTTGATTGTGTGAACTGTCGAGTGGCATTGCTCAAGTTACGATATAACGAATCAGCTGTGGGTTGCAAGGCAACGCCAAATTTTAAATTGTGTTAATTATAAAACAGAAAACTGTTTTGTGGTTCACTTTTAGAAGAAATAATGTGACTAAAGGGTAAGTGGGCTTGTCATTTGTCACAATATGTGCAAAGCATGTTAATGACAAATGAAATATAAATCTTGTAATTTTCTGAGAGTACTTTTTGAAGTCATCTTCATTCTGAATGGTTTTTGTAGAAATCGTAAACTGTAAGAGAGAGACAAAATCTTACCACACAAGCACAGTTTAAAGTTATCCATGGGTGAAGTTTATAAATCTTGCAGCATTTTAATCCAGATGTTTTCAAAATATCAGATCCCGCTCTGCTGCAATTAGAAGTGTATTTTAAATGTAGTGCAGATATCTTTAATACTCTTTGAGAGAAAAATTATTCTTTCATTATGCTTATAATTTCTGATTTTCCACTTTATTCAGAGATTGTAATTTTCCGAAAATAAAAACGCAAGCATATCATTTACATAAATAGCAATGTACAAAACTGGAACATAGAATTTTATTATTAAGCCTGGTTCTCTGAAAACGTTTTTTGAAGCCTTTAAGTATAATTTTTTCTTATAATTTATCCTGGGTATTTAATGGTCACGTGTTGAAAAGAGGAAAAGTCATTGTTGGTAATGGAAGCTAAAGGTTCAAAATAATATTTTGTTGTTTAACGACGCTGTCAATTGCCAGCATCACAGCAGCGTCGTCGGCGTGTCGGAATTTTGTCCCTCAGGAGTTATTTTAATTGCCAGTAAATTTACTGGCATAGAGCTGTCGTTTTTAAACACACTTGGAAACCATCGGTCTGGACCGGATTTGAACCCGCGACCTTGGGATCAGTAGGCCAGTGTCTAATGAACTGAGTCACCCAGACCGACTTAAAGTTCAAAGTATTTGTTGGCCATAAGCACTAATGTTTTTAATTTTTTGAAAATGACCATATTTGAAGTGTGGATACCCTTATTTTTTACTTTCTGTCGTCTACCATTTTGGAGATAGTTTGTTATTGGTATATGGATTTTCAAATGGTTGTACTTTTAGGAAGTGTTAAGTCGTGGTCGTGCGAAGAGAAACCTAACTATCGCTTTAGATACTGCATTCTTGTTATACTTAAAACAAAATGTGCAAATGTGTAATGAAATTTGATTTGTTAACAACAAGATGAATTTAAGTGTAGTTTGTAGAGAGAGTGATGTGCACAGTGGTTGTACTTGGCGTCTAGATGCTCGCGTGGTGCTTGGTGACAATCTGAGACACAAGGAGTTGAGGGGTGCCGCGATAGACGATTCTGAGGCTTATCCGTACTCAACACTTGACTGAAAGGGACGTAACAATGGTGGAATCACTTCCCTTCATCTACAAGTAGGTACGCTCAAGTTCTAGCGATGATCCACATTGGGACATCGTATCACGAGTTGAGATCCCGCTTACTAGTCAATCTGTTGGTTTCCCAAGTTGCTAAATACGAGTAAACTGTGGGTCGAATACTCAATGGCCAGTATGAATAAAGTAGAGCACGTCCTTCTACTTGACCATTTAGAAGGATATCCTCCCCTGTTTATGAGCAACAGGTTCTGTTTAAGGTGATGCAAGAGGAAGTAGAAGCTACTCGTACTTACTTCAAATGTGAAACTTGGTAGTATCTTATAAAAGTGTACAATGAACAATTCTGTCCAACAGTCTTTTGATATTTTGAAAATATTTCTGATTATACTCGGTGAATTTAAGAGAGTTCTTCCAAAACACAATTGAAAATATCTTTTTACACACACCTAATTACTTAATCAAAATTTTGTTGCACAGAATTTATCATCACTGCACGAGAAACTTGATGACAAAGTTGTATTACAGTTACTTGGTTGGATTTTTAGTAAAGGTACATGAAATAAATATTGATCTAATTTGTTTGTAGTGATCTTAGCATTCCAGAAAGTCGTGTCAAACTTTCAAGATATGTGAACAATTATGTTTCAAATCCTGATACCAAGTTTCAATGCATTATGTTAAAAAGTGTAGGAGGCATTGCTAGTTGTTTGTAACCTATCTGTAACGCAAAGAAATGCTTCAGGAATGGCCTGACTCAGTTCATCACTCCAAAATATGAAAATGCAGTGTTAAAAAGTTGTGCTTTTGGTTGATGAAGGCTGTGACAGAACTTTGGTTGGTTACCACCAGGGAAAGGATTTATATGTAAATACATATTTACTTATAAAGCTAATATCATTTATATTTTGCATTGCCATTATGCTTCACAATGTGTAGAGTTCAAAAATGCTATTTTTATTTTCCATATTTCTCCATATTTTACAATTTAGTACATATTTTAATTAATTTCCATATATTTTCCATATTTCATATAAAACAGCCTATCTTAACAATAAAATAAAACAAAATTCCATTAAAATACATTTCAACAATGAAGTTTTAAACATTCCTTTCAAATCAGAGCTATTTGAAAATTAACGGTCCTCAATAACCTCAACGGTCGTCAACAATAGGAAAGAAAGTCAGAATACTGTCGCGAACTCATTGTTGCGACTGGCGGCCGACGTGTACAAAGAGACAGATAGTGCAGCGCGGAGGTAAAAGGCTTGCTGAAACACATATAGATAACTGGAAGGTTTTAGTGTCGTCTTGTTTGTTACACGAAAATACCGGTAATTTCTCGAACAGTGAGCGGAGCTATAAAAGAAGCCGCAAATTGCCAGTGAGGGAGAGTCGAATCGGAACTGATTCGTGTGCCTGCAGCTGTTATGTTACGTGATCTTGCTGCCAAGGGCTGCAAATTGTACTTTTAATTCTACGAACCCACAAAGTCACAATACACATTGGTGGAGTTCATTCTATAAAGACGGTAAACATGCCAAAAGTATCACATCCAGTCACATTAAAATTAAAAAAGTTACATTTCAGAATTTAAGGATGATGGTTTATCAACAGACAATAAAATATTATTTTGTAATTTCTGTCTTCTACTCAAAAGTTCCTGGTGCAACAACATATTCAAACTAGTAAACTTCAGTCTAACAAACAACGAAACTCCAAGCAGAGACAATTGTTTTTAACAGAACCAACAACATCGAATGCAAGGTCCGAGTTCAACATCAAGCTGTGCCGTGCTCTCGTCTCTGCTGACATTCCTGTCTACAAACTGAAAAATGAGATCTTCATGGAATTCCTTCAGGAATATACTCAACAGACAATCCCGGATGATTCAACGCTTAGGAAGACATATGCTACAACCATCTACCATGAGACAGTACAGAAGATAAGAGATGAAATTCAAGATGGTCCAATTTGGGTTTCTATCGATGAGACTACCGACAAAGAAGGTAGGCTTGTTGGCAATGTAGTTATTGGTTTGTTAAGTGAACAATATTCTTAACGGATTCTTTTACATTGTGATGTTCTAGAAAAATGCAATAACAAAACTGTAGTTAAACTGCTCAACGAAGCTATGGGTATCCTATGGCAACAGGGTATTATGTACGATAATGTGTTACTCTTTATATGCTCAAAGCTGGACAAGCATTATGTGTAGTTTATCCTAAAATGATTCACTTAATGTGTGTGGCACATGCATTTCAACGTGTCGCAGAAGTGATAGGGGACAATTACCCTAAAGTAGATTTGTTGATTTCATCTGTGAAAAAAGTGTTCCTCAAAGCTCCCAGTAGAGTTAATGCGTTGAAGGAAATGTGCCCTGATATTCCATTGCCATCAAAACAAATTTTAACTAGATGGGGTACTTGACTGGAAGCGGTTGAATATTGTGCCGAACATACAGACTCCATTAAGAATGTTCTCCTTGCATTGGATTCTGAAGATGCAGTCTCAATTGATACTGCGAAAACAGTTGCCTGTGACACAAGTGTGAGGAATGACTTAACTTACATTAAGAACACATTTTCATGTATCATAAAAGCACTCAAAAGTCTCCAAAATAGGCACCTTTCACTTCCTGAAAGCTTTGAAGTTATAAATAGCACTGTGAAACAATTGAATCGTGGTAGAGGTGAAGTTGCAGACGCAGTAAGAGCCAAGGTGGACACTGTACTTTCAAAAAACCCTGGATATGAAGAGCTACAAAAGGTTGTTGCTGTGATGAGTGGTGATTCAACAGTGAAGGTAAACTTGGACTTATCCCCAGCAGACATCGTGAAATTGAAGAATGCACCGGTTACTTCTGCTGATGTTGAACGCAGTTTCAGTCAGTATAAATCTGTCCTCAGAGACAATAGAAGATTCATTTTTCAGAACTTGAAAGAAATGTTTGTAACCCATTGCTATTATAACAGACAATAGAGATTGTGTTTTGTTTGAAGTTCACACAATAATTTAAAGACAAGGTATGCCCATTATTATATTCGTTGGTTAGTTTTATTAAAATATATCAATATTTAGCATAGTCATTTGTTTTATAATTATGTCCATATTTAATTCCCTATTTTGGTAAAAATAACTGCAGATATATTTACATATTTCATACATTTTTAGTCCATATATTTCCTTTCCCTAGTTACCACAATCCAGTAGACAAGAACACGAGTTTCAACAGAAAGGGTCATTGTTGAACGTTCCTTTGAACAACTAAAAAGATGGTTTCGGATTCCATAATATGTTTGCAAAGTTGCTATTTCAAACCTTTCAACCATCATATACTACACAAGCTGTACAATATAGCAAAATATTTTCAAATGGACGATAATTTTGGTATGGAAGACATCGATCACCATGATCATCTGGGAGATGAATATGCGAATGAAGAATGCCAAGGAGACATCCTAATTAAAAGTTGGGGGAGGGGGGGGGGGGAGAACTTGCAACTTTTATACGAACTTTCGAACTAGAAAATACACTACATGTTCATTTTATTTGTCTCTTTATGTAACGCCATTCACTGTCATTTTATGAATTATACCATATATTGGACGCTGCAAAAAATGTCTGAATTGTTTGAAAAAATCTAGAAGCTCATTGCTATTCAGATACTAAACTGTTTAAACAAAATCATTATGGTAATACTGAAGTTTAAGGATCAGGAAAAAAAAAAAAAAAAAAAAAAAAAAAAAAAGTTCAGGCAGCTACTTCCCCCCTCTGTGTCATGCTTAACTTTCTATTTGCATGTTTTGCTCCGAAGCACATCCTTTATTTTTATTCATACCACCCAATATCATGATCCAAAGTTCCTCGTAGTGCAAACGAAATATCTGTAAATACAAAATATTGCTACAAAATTGTGACCACGGCGCGAATTTGCTAGCGGTACGAGCATGTCCGGCCCGTGTGTCTGGCCACGGCGTGAGGTTGCTGGCGGTACGAGCATGTCCGGCCCGTGTGTCTGACCACGGCGTGAGGTTGCTGTTGGTGCGAGCATGTCCGGCCCATGTGTCTGACCACGGCGTGAGGTTGCTGTTGGTGCGAGCATGTCCGGCCCGTGTGTCTGACCACGGCATGAGGTTGCTGTTGGTGCGAGCATGTCCGGCCCGTGTGTCTGACCACGGCGTGAGGTTGCTGTTGGTACGAGCATGTCCGGCCCGTGTGTCTGACCACGGCGTGAGGTTGCTGGCGGTGCGAGCATGTCCGGCCCGTGTGTCTGGCCACGGCGTGAGGTTGCTGTTGGTGCGAGCATGTCCGGCCCGTGTGTCTGGCCACGGCGTGAGGTTGTTGGCGGTACGAGCATGTCCGGCCCGTGTGTCTGGCCACGGCGTGAGGTTGCTGGCGGTACGAGCATGTCCGGCCCGTGTGTCTGACCACGGCGTGAGGTTGCTGTTGGTGCGAGCATGTCCGGCCCATGTGTCTGACCACGGCGTGAGGTTGCTGTTGGTGCGAGCATGTCCGGCCCGTGTGTCTGGCCACGGCGTGAGGTTGCTGTTGGTACGAGCATGTCCGGCCCGTGTGTCTGGCCACGGCGTGAGGTTGCTGTTGGTGCGAGCATGTCCGGCCCGTGTGTCTGACCAAGGCGCGAGGTTGCTGGCGGTGCGAGCATGTCCGGCCCGTGTGTCTGACCAAGGCGCGAGGTTGCTGGCGGTACGAGCATGTCCGACCCGACTGCCTGAACACGGCGCGAGGTTGCTGTTGGTGCGAACATGTCCGGCCCGTGTGTCTGACCAAGGCGCGAGGTTGCTGGCGGTGCGAGCATGTCCGGCCCGTGTGTCTGACCACGGCGTGAGGTTGCTAGCGGTACGAGCATGTCCGACCCGACTGCCTGAACACGGCGTGAGGTTGCTGTTGGTGCGAGCATGTCCGGCCCGTGTGTCTGACCACGGCGTGAGGTTGCTGGCGGTACGAGCATGTCCGACCCGACTGCCTGAACACGGCGTGAGGTTGCTGTTGGTACGAGCATGTCCGGCCCGTGTGTCTGACCACGGCGTGAGGTTGCTGGCGGTACGAGCATGTCCGGCCCGTGTGTCTGACCAAGGCGTGAGGTTGCTGGCGGTACGAGCATGTCCGGCCCATGTGTCTGACCACGGCGTGAGGTTGCTGGCGGTACGAGCATGTCCGGCCCGTGTGTCTGACCACGGCGCGCGGTTGCTGGCGGTACGAGCATGTCCGGCCCGTGTGTCTGACCACGGCGTGAGGTTGCTGGCGGTACGAGCATGTCCGACCCGACTGCCTGAACACGGCGTGAGGTTGCTGGCGGTACGAGCATGTCCGGCCCGTGTGTCTGACCACGGCGTGAGGTTGCTGGCGGTACGAGCATGTCCGACCCTTCTGTCTGACCACGGCGTGAGGTTGCTGGCGGTGCGAGCATGTTCGGCCCGTGTGTCTGGCCACGGCGTGAGGTTGCTGGCGGTGCGAGCATGTCCGGCCCGTGTGTCTGACCACGGCGTGAGGTTGCTGGCGGTACGAGCATGTCCGGCCCGTGTGTCTGACCACGGCGTGAGGTTGCTGGCGGTGCGAGCATGTCCGGCCCGTGTGTCTGACCACGGCGTGAGGTTGCTGGCGGTACGAGCATGTCCGGCCCGTGTGTCTGGCCACGGCGTGAGGTTGCTGGTACGAGCATGTCCGGCCCTTCTGTCTGACCACGGCGTGAGGTTGCTGGCGGTGCGAGCATGTTCGGCCCGTGTGTCTGGCCACGGCGTGAGGTTGCTGGCGGTGCGAGCATGTCCGGCCCGTGTGTCTGACCACGGCGTGAGGTTGCTGGCGGTACGAGCATGTTCGGCCCGTGTGTCTGGCCACGGCGTGAGGTTGCTGGCGGTGCGAGCATGTCCGGCCCGTGTGTCTGACCACGGCGTGAGGTTGCTGGCGGTGCGAGCATGTTCGGCCCGTGTGTCTGGCCACGGCGTGAGGTTGCTGGCGGTGCGAGCATGTCCGGCCCGTGTGTCTGACCACGGCGTGAGGTTGCTGGCGGTACGAGCATGTCCGGCCCGTGTTTCTGACCACGGCGTGAGGTTGCTGGCGGTGCGAGCATGTCCGGCCCGTGTGTCTGACCACGGCGTGAGGTTGCTGGCGGTACGAGCATGTCCGGCCCTTCTGTCTGACCACGGCGTGAGGTTGCTGTTGGTGAGAGCTTGTCCGGCCCGTGTGTCTGGCCACGGTGTGAGGTTGCTGGCGGTATGAGCATGTCCGGCCCTTCTGTCTGACCACGGCGTGAGGTTGCTGTTGGTGAGAGCTTGTCCGGCCCGTGTGTCTGACCACGGCGTGAGGTTGCTGGCGGTACGAGCATGTCCGGCCCTTCTGTCTGACCACGGCGTGAGGTTGCTGTTGGTGAGAGCTTGTCCGGCCCGTGTGTCTGACCACGACGTGAGGTTGCTGGCGGTACGAGCATGTCCGGCCCTTCTGTCTGACCACGGCGTGAGGTTGCTGTTGGTGAGAGCTTGTCCGGCCCGTGTGTCTGACCACGGCGTGAGGTTGCTGGCGGTACGAGCATGTCCGGCCCTTCTGTCCGACCACGGCGTGAGGTTGCTGGCGGTGCGAGCATGTCCGGCCCTTCTGTCTGACCACGGCGTGAGGTTGCTGTTGGTGAGAGCTTGTCCGGCCCTTCTGTCTGACCACGGCGTGAGGTTGCTGTTGGTGAGAGCTTGTCCGGCCCGTGTGTCTGACCACGGCGTGAGGTTGCTGGCGGTGAGAGCTTGTCCGGCCCGTGTGTCTGGCCACGGTGTGAGGTTGCTGGCGGTACGAGCATGTCCGGCCCTTCTGTCTGACCACGGCGTGAGGTTGCTGTTGGTGAGAGCTTGTCCGGCCCGTGTGTCTGACCACGGCGTGAGGTTGCTGGCGGTACGAGCATGTCCGGCCCTTCTGTCTGACCACGGCGTGAGGTTGCTGTTGGTGAGAGCTTGTCCGGCCCGTGTGTCTGACCACGGCGTGAGGTTGCTGGCGGTACGAGCATGTCCGGCCCTTCTGTCTGACCACGGCGTGAGGTTGCTGTTGGTGAGAGCTTGTCCGGCCCGTGTGTCTGGCCACGGCGCGAGGTTGCTGGGGGTGCAAGCATGTCCGGCTTGTCTGGTAATAAGGTAATTGTTTTAAAGATATTTAGAAAATGTTGCGAGAGGTACGCATCACCATAATTGTGTTATTCTTTGTTTTACGTAAGAGTGCAGAATACATGAGCTCCTTCACTTGTTTCTATGGCTGCAAGTAAAAGCCGCTAGATGTCAGTGGCATTCTTATGCAATCCAAGTACAAATGCCAGAAAGCTGCTCACGTAGCGGTGATACTTCATATAACGCACATGTGTTGCGCGCTGTAGCAGCCCGCGGAGTACAGTTTTGCAGCTTGTTTACATTGCTACCTCAAGTAAGATAGGCGAAGTTGTGGTAAGAACAGTTTGCATAGAAGTGGGTAGAGAATATCATGTGAGGGCAATACTGATTTTTGTCATATGATTTCTGTATATTTAACAAGGGGTGGATATTGAGGAAGATGACAGTAGAGTGAGTGGAAGTGGGGCATGGCAGACCACCTTGAGGATCTTGTTACTCTACCTTGTGGGGATTCATCGGATATCCTGCTGCCTCATACGACCTCTTCTAGTACCTACCTACGCATTCGATATTGATATTTCACTTGAAATGCACGTTTTGGTTACTCTGTGAATGCAAAATATTGAGTAAATACCAATCTGGGTATTTAGTTTCAGCATGTTTCAAATATGCAACGTGAAAATGTAAAAAAGAATTCCCCCATCCAAAACTACGCGTTACATGAAAAATGTTTGTTTATCCAATTAGCAACTGGTAACCTTATATAACCTCCCTCGTTCTTTATAGAAAGATTGTCCCGTGACCTAGACAATTTTTATAGCGAATTTTCCACAGTCTTTAAGTTATGGAAATGTTGTATAGTGTATAAGTACACTTTGGTGTTGGAACAATCCTCGGTCGGAATGTATCACTTCCTTAACCTCTCCCTGACAGTCTTCAAGTTATGGAAATGTTGTATAGTATATAAGTACCCTTTGGTGTTGGAACAATCCTCGGTCGGAATGTATCACTTCCTTAACCTCTCCCTGACAGTCTTCAAGTTATGGAAATGTTGTACAGTGTATAAGTACCCTTTGGTGGTGGAACAATCCTCGGTCGGAATGTATCACTTCCTTAACCTCTCCCTGACAGTCTTCAAGTTATGGAAATGTTGTATAGTGTATAAGTACCCTTTGGTGTTGGAACAATCCTCGGTCGGAATGTATCACTTCCTTAACCTCTCCCTGACAGTCTTCAAGTTATGGAAATGTTGTATAGTGTATATGTAAGTACCCTTTGGTGTTGGAACAATCCTCGGTCGGAATGTATCACTTCCTTATCCTCTCCCTGACAGTCTTCAAGTTATGGAAATGTTGTATAGTGTATAAGTACCCTTTGGTGGTGGAACAATCCTCGGTCGGAATGTATCACTTCCTTAACCTCTCCCTGACAGTCTTCAAGTTATGGAAATGTTGTATAGTGTATAAGTACCCTTTGCTGTTGGAACAATCCTCGGTCGGAATGTATCACTTCCTTAACCTCTCCCTGACAGTCTTCAAGTTATGGAAATGTTGTATAGTATATAAGTACCCTTTGGTGGTGGAACAATCCTCGGTCGGAATGTGTCACTTCCTTAACCTCTCCCTGACAGTCTTCAAGTTATGGAAATGTTGTATAGTGTATAAGTACCCTTTGCTGTTGGAACAATCCTCGGTCGGAATGTATCACTTCCTTAACCTCTCCCTGACAGTCTTCAAGTTATGGAAATGTTGTATAGTATATAAGTACCCTTTGGTGGTGGAACAATCCTCGGTCGGAATGTGTCACTTCCTTAACCTCTCCCTGACAGTCTTCAAGTTATGGAAATGTTGTATAGTGTATAAGTACCCTTTGGTGGTGGAACAATCCTCGGTCGGAATGTATCACTTCCTTAACCTCTCCCTGACAGTCTTCAAGTTATGGAAATGTTGTATAGTGTATAAGTACCCTTTGGTGTTGGAACAATCCTCGGTCGGAATGTATCACTTCCTTAACCACAGTCTTCAAGTTATGGAAATGTTGTATAGTGTATAAGTACCCTTTGGTGTTGGAACAATCCTCGGTCGGAATGTCTCACTTCCTTAACCTCTCCCTGACAGTCTTCAAGTTATGGAAATGTTGTATAGTGTATAAGTACCCTTTGGTGGTGGAACAATCCTCGGTCGGAATGTATCACTTCCTTAACCTCTCCCTGACAGTCTTCAAGTTATGGAAATGTTGTATAGTGTATAAGTACCCTTTGGTGGTGGAACAATCCTCGGTCGGAATAGTCCAGTAATTTTTGAATAATTATAGTAGCTTAAAATTTAAGCATTTGCTCCTTCGGTTTGGTCACATAGTTATTTAATAAAACAAACTACCTCATTTTCATGTAGTGCAGAAATGCCTAACATATGGGACACACTCCCAGGCCGCTAAGTTCCCTCTTGGTAAAACGCACACATTCTCGACCAGTTAATGATCTCTAATGAAAGCAGTGTTCGTTATAATGTCCTAACGAACTCGATTGCAACATGAAGAGGAAGGAAAATTAGAAAAAAAAACTTTGTTACAAGTTTTTGACATCCAGAAAGTTGAGTCTATACTATTAGAATATAGATTGTTGATAGTGTTTCTCCACTTACATATCCAGAGTATTTGATAAACGACAAGTAAAGAAGCAAATATACACAGGATCGATTGTCACTTTTTAAACCATCTCCTGTTTGTACATCTATGTACATTCCTTACAATAAAATGTAATTAACTTTTGTTTCCATACTGCGTGGAGTAACAAGAGTAACATTGGTATTCTTAACTAAAGGTCAAGTTGATGTTCTTTTATAACTACAGTGTGTTTTTCTTCAAGTACCACGACTTCATAAATACGTTTAATATTTTAATAATTTAGAAAATGAAATTAAAACTGTTTTATAGCCCATGTCCGTCAGAATACTGAAAGAATTATGAAAATTAGTTGAGTGGTTTTTGAGATTACCCCACAAACGCAAACTACTTCTCTTTGTTTATAGACGAATATGAGTTAGGAGTAAGCTTGCCTCTTGTTGTCCTGTGCTTACTCTACTGTTGACTGATAAGTGAGAAACCTGTTTATCATAGTAATCACGTTGATGTCTGGAAAACATTGAAGTGTTTTGTACTTGTAATCCAACTTTGTCGCTGCCTCATGAAGTGTTTCTCTTGTTACTACACAATACTCTGGCAGTCAGCAATCTAATATTTACTTTGATTAAAGAAGTGTTGCCATTATAGTGTCATTTATTAAATGAAGATGCATACCATAGCTGTTTGATATCAACTTAACCGCTTTCCTTCCTGTACAGTAAAATGTTCACTGCAGTGCGATGTTCTCATACTTGAAAGCTTTTATTTTTACTTTCTCTACTACGTGTAGTAGATAGGGGAAGTATTGTATTCCACCCAAAAATTCGATGTCGAGATTTCACCGGAAGTACATGTTTAGAGGCCCCCTGAATCCAAAATAAGCATTTTTAGAAAAAGGTCCGTGTGTGTGTCTGTGTGTCAGTGTGTGTGTGTGTTAGTCTGTCGGTCTGTGGACAGCATAACTCAAAAAACGAAAAGTCGGTTAAAAACCAAAGTTGGTAGGTATTTAAGTTTAATGTCTTTCAAGGATGTGACACGAAGATTTTGAAGAAAATAGCCCTACCCTAAACTACCCTTTACATGGAAGATTTTTCGAAAATTTTGATTTTCTTGAAAATGGCTCTAACGATTTTGATTAAAATGCCATATGTTTGAGATATTTTTATGACAAATGAAATGTATATCTTGAATTTTCTGGCTATTGTCTCTGTAGTCGTATTTACTCTGGATGAATTTTACATAACTGGTAAACCGTTAGAGATAGACCAAATTATACTATACAAAAAATGTAGATTTTGCTAAAATACACAATTTGTGTCTCAATAAATTTTCTTGTAGGGTGAACCATTTCGGAGATATTCCTTGTTATGTGTGCGAGTTTCGGAAAACTTAGAACTTTCGTGAAATGGGTCATCGCTGTTCATTTTTTTATATGTTAAGTGTGCAAAGACAACAGAATCTCAAACATTTGACAATCGCACAAAGTCTACTGTATTCTAACATTCCCCTTGCACCTACAAGGAAATAAGCAATAAGATAATTTGTACAAATGTTTACCTCAACTAACAAGAAAGAAGATATAGGAATAAGAGTTTGTAAGAATGGTTAGTTCAAGAGTAGAGAAAGTCATGTGAGTGCAACACATCAGAGTTTTTCCTTTATTTCCTTCTTTCTTGTTCGTGTTCATGTAAAAAGAAGGGAATTTGAAAGCCACCTCGAAAACATTGGACTATCGCTGTAGTCTCATTTAAGAGGAATAATAGGCGTTTGTAAAGTTGAAGGTATGGACGGAGGGACCGACCGACGGACGGACGCACACACACACACACGCTCTGTGTGCCTGCACGATCAATAACAACACTTGCTTCTTTATGGTGGAAACCCTCTGTCGGTCAACTGCGGAATTAAATTACGGTCGTGTTCTACTTATTAAACATGTGCTTCTTCTATTTATGTACTTGTTGTAGAGTACATGATCACGGGAAGAAGCGAATAGCGACTTACCACTTGAGAAAAGCTCGAGTGTTTGAAAATTCAAACCAACTAAAAAGAGTATCTCCTAAACGCTAATACACATAAAAACGAACTCGTTACATTCTCACGACTTTCTGCTCCCATTCTTCTACGCGCTATTGTTAAAGAAACTAATTGTTGTTAATGGTCATAGAATTTCTGTAGAAATGCTTGTATTATATAAATATTTCCTTACAGGTGCAATGGAAGTGGGGGAATACTGTAGGCTTAAGTGATAGTCACATGTTTTGATAGCTGGCCGCCATGTGAAGGTTTTGAGATTGTTCTCTTTGTATGGCTAAGAGATAAATGGGAAAAAGAAAAACTGCTTCGCATTTGAGAAAAGGTACTGGAAAACCAAAAGCAATAACAAGGAATTTCCCAAAATGGTTAACTTCCTGAAAAACAATATTTTGACATACATCGTGTGGTTTAACGAGATGTATTATTTTTTGTATTCATTTGTAATGAAAACATCTAAAATGCATAGTAATTTAATCAAAATTGTAAGTCATTTTTGAGAAAATGAAATTTTCGATTTTTTCTCATGTCAAGGCTAATTTGGTTTGGGAAGACTTTCCTCAAAATCAGGCCTGAGCGACTCGCGCGATAGCTTGAGCCGCCTTCATGTTGTGAGCCAAGACCGTGAACCATCTGCGCTCTCTGAGCACCAGTTGCCCGGCCCTGGAAGATACTGAACTATTCGTCTGGGACAGTGTATGTCACTACATACAGTAAACTAGCGGATCTCCGGATTATCCAGGTCACATTGGTAGCTTTTCTTTAAAAGTTTAATTTTCAAATAAGATTAGAAATTTAACTATGATAGCAAAAACGTAACTATAAGGCATATGCGCCAAATATTCGCTTTTTAGTTCAATTCACGGTTCCTGCATAAATGATACAATACATTGTGGTAATGCGTACTCTACTGTACTTGCTGTTGAGTTTAAGATTTGGTAGTGTCACGCGGTGCTGACGCGGTATGTCTCACGAGCTATAAATAGCGTTGATCTTGATCCCTAAGCGGCACGTGTCATTAATGTGTTTGTTTTTGTGTCTTATCAAAAGTGTTTGGGAGTGCGATAGTGTGTACAAGTTGAAAATGACATGGAAGTGAAAGAAGGTCGAGTCGAATTGATAAAGGAGAAACATTGAAGAAAATAGCTGCTGAGCTTGGAGTTGCTGACAAACATCAGCCCAACACAACTCCAGCTGAACTACAGTGCGTCCCACTCGGAACCGAACCCGAGGAGAGTTGTAATAATTCCAATAATAATGGAGATATTGTTGTGAAAGAAGACATCAGCAACAATACGTTTATTTGATCTTGTTTGTGATTATTGCGTGTGCGTTGTGGAAGTTCAGTTCAGTTTATTTCTGACACAAGAAAGATAAGCATTGGAGTAGAAGAGCGTGTGTTTATTATTCGAGGATATTGGAAGACAGAAATTGAATCCTTTTTCGGCGACCGCGTTATTTCGAAAGGGCTTTAGCCACCGCGTTCACCCGATTGTTCTCTGTGGGGACAGTTTATAAGAACAAACCACGAACCATAGACTCTTTGAAAGAAAACGTTCGCACAGAGATCCAGGCAATAAACGCGAAGACGTCCGATATTACGATCCGGCGAATTCAATCTTGCCTGGATGCAAATGGTGGGTACTTCCAGCATCTGTTATGCTGTCACCATATTTCTCACAGAATGAGGTAAGTAGTCTTCAAATTTCACCGCAACATGTCCATTAGTATTTGAATTACTACAATTCATGTCCGGATCGGTAGCAAGTGCGACACACTGTATCAAAGATGTGACCGTACCTCGTTCAAACGCCACACGTGTTTAAAATAAAACACTGCGGTTCAATTCGTTAAGAAATGATGATGAGATTTTATGTGATAAAGATTTTTATATATTTTAATGTCAGGTAAACAATACATATATACTATGCACTGTACATAATTTTGTTACAAGACGTAGTCTTTTTATCGTCATAAACGGCAAGTCTGCTTATTTAAGGGTTTAAGAATTTTGTTTTGCTGATTACCCATATTTCCGGATTGCCTTTGGTCCCAGTTAGTCCGGATAAACGAGGTTTTACTCTAGGTAGAAAATACTTAAACTCACAAAGTAGATAAGCAGTGCGAAAGTGTTGTGCTGCATGTGTTAACACAAACCTAGTATGAAAAATTGTGTGACGAAGTGGAATAAGAATGTCGCATACCTGCGTTATCCTGCATAGCAGTGCTGGGTACTTAGGCCCTACATACCTGCGTTATCCTGCATAGCAGTGCTGGGTACTTAGGCCCTACATACCTGCGTTATCCTGCATAGCTGTGCTGGTACTGAGGCCCTACATACCTGCGTTATCCTGCATAGCTGTGCTGGTACTGAGGCCCTACATACCTGCGTTATCCTGCATAGCTGTGCTAGGTACTGAGGCCCTACATACCTGCGTTATCCTGCATAGCTGTGCTGGTACTGAGGCCCTACATACCTGCGTTATCCTGCATAGCAGTGCTGGGTACTTAGGCCCTACATACCTGCGTTATCCTGCATAGCTGTGCTGGGTACTTAGGCCCTACATACCTGCGTTATCCTGCATAGCTGTGCTAGGTACTGAGGCCCTAAATACCTGCGTTATCCTGCATAGCTGTGCTAGGTACTGAGGCCCTACATACCTGCGTTATCCTGCATAGCTGTGCTAGGTACTGAGGCCCTACATACCTGCGTTATCCTGCATAGCTGTGCTGGGTACTTCGGCCCTACATACCTGCGTTATCCTGCATAGCTGTGCTAGGTACTGAGGCCCTAAATACCTGCGTTATCCTGCATAGCTGTGCTAGGTACTGAGGCCCTACATACCTGCGTTATCCTGCATAGCTGTGCTAGGTACTGAGGCCCTACATACCTGCGTTATCCTGCATAGCTGTGCTAGGTACTGAGGCCCTACATACCTGCGTTATCCTGCATAGCTGTGCTGGGTACTTCGGCCCTACATACCTGCGTTATCCTGCATAGCTGTGCTAGGTACTGAGGCCCTAAATACCTGCGTTATCCTGCATAGCTGTGCTAGGTACTGAGGCCCTACATACCTGCGTTATCCTGCATAGCTGTGCTAGGTACTGAGGCCCTACATACCTGCGTTATCCTGCATAGCTGTGCTAGGTACTGAGGCCCTAAATACCTGCGTTATCCTGTATAGCTGTGCTGGGTGATTCGACCCTATATCCCTGCGTTATCTTGCATAGCAGTGCTGGGTGCTTCGACCCTACGTACCTGCGTTATCCTGCATAGCAGTACTGGGTGCTTCGGCCCTACATACGTGCGTTATCCTGTATAGCTGTGCTGGGTGCTTCGACCCTACATACCTGCGTTATCCTGCATAGCAGTGCTGGGTGCTTCTGTCCCACATACCTGCGTTATCTTGCATAGCTGTGCTGGGTGCTTCGGCCCTACATACCTGCGTTATCCTGCATAGCAGTGCTGGGTGCTTCGGCCCTACATACCTGCGTTATCCTGCATAGCAGTACTGGGTGCTTCGGCCCTACTTACCTGCGTTATCCTGCATAGCAGTGCTGGGTGCTTCGGCCCTACATACCTGCGTTATCCTGCATAGCAGTGCTGGGTGCTTCGGCCCTACATACCTGCGTTATCCTGCATAGCAGTGCTGGGTGCTTCGGCCCTACTTACCTGCGTTATCCTGCATAGCTGTGCAGGGTGCTTCGGCCCTACATACCTGCGTTATCCTGCATAGCAGTGCAGGGTGCTTCGGCCCTACATACCTGCGTTATCCTGCATAGCAGTGCTGGGTGCTTCGGCCCTACTTACCTGCGTTATCCTGCATAGCAGTGCTGGGTGCTTCGGCCCTACATACCTGCGTTATCCTGCATAGCAGTGCTGGGTGCTTCGGCCCTACTTACGTGCGTTATCCTGCATAGCTCTGCTGGGTTTCTCTGCCGGAGAAAACCCACCCCTGCGCCGGTGTGTCCACCACATATCCCACATGTGGACGCCTGGGATCGAATCCGGATCGCTTTTTAAAGATACACTTTTGTCAAATGGGAAGTCATTCGGTCTGGCCATGCAAGAGAAGTGAATTTGAAAACCACCGCGTAGCGACTATGATCTTCGCAAAACTTAAAGGCATATGGAGGCGGGGGGGTACTGCGGACTCCAGCGAATCCTACGCTTGCCCCTCCTACCGGCGTTGCCGAATGTGGTGCACGCATCTCACACGCTGTCATGTACAGACCCTCTGCCGGTACACGCACTACGCTTGGCAACAGCGCTCTGCTTAAGCATTGGCCAGTGTTCACATGCCTTTAACTTTTGCGAGCAGTATAGGTATTAAGATTTGACTATCAGTTAAAGCCTACTGTATTCTCATATTGTAATTGTACGAACCTACCAGGAAATATGTAATAAAAGCATTTCTAGAAATGTGTGTCTGTATTATTGTGAATATAAAGAAGGCTGTGTGTTGCAGAGAACGGCCTATTGAGCTACGAGAACCCTAACTACCATCTGGACCCGGCACGACTGGACGATGCACTCAACTCCAACACGGAGCAGTTGTACGACGAGCTGTACCAGGAACTGGACGCCGTGTGCAACTTGTCCAAACCGCAGCAACAGCAGCAACAGCAACAGCAACAACAGCAGCAACAACAGCAGCAAGGGGAGGATGGACAAGGCCAGCAAGCCCCCACCACACGCCGGGCCTATGCCACGCTGGACATCGGCTCCATGGGGGTGGATGTGACCACAGGACCTGTTACCAACCTGGACACAGACAACAACAGGTATGTAACATACGTCTCATTGCATATATGTTTACATTATCAAGAAGTTACCTAGTGATTCATGTGTGTATTTAATATATGCCACTTCAAAAGAAATTGAGCTTAAATTTACATGACTTTCTCTACCCATCGTTCAACCAACTATTTGTTTAAAAAGCTTATCATTAGATATTTCTTATTAATCCAGATAAACATTCGCTAAATTGCTTTTATTGCATATTTAACTGTAGGTAGAATCGGAATAGCAATAAAGTAGATACTCAAATCTGTTAAGAGTTGATGGCTGTGTGATGGCTTTGATATTCTGTTCTCTTTGTGTGGCTTGGAGGAGGAAAAAAAACCCTCCCATTTGAGAAATGTATAAGTGCTGGAAAATTCAAATCAATAGCAAGGAATATCTCCGAAATGGTTAACTTCACAGAAAATGTATTGGACATAAATTACGTGCTTTAACGAGATCCACAATTTTTGTGCAGCAAGATTTTGTCTATATCTTTCAGTTTACCAGTTATACAAGGCATTCAGAATGAAGAGGACTTCAGAGAATATTCCCAGAAAATTTAAGATATACATTTCATTTGTCATGAACATGTCTTAAACATAGAATGAGTTAAGGAACTACGTTAGTCAGTTTTGAGAAAATCAGATTTGGAAAAAAATGCTGCATGTAAGGGGTAGTTTGAGATGGTGAAATGCGATATGCAGTGCTTTAGGCTGGTTGAGGAAATGGCAGGTGTTGGTGGCTGTTGAAGCAGCACATCACAGCAACATGACGAGAAGCTTCACCACGGCCATATAAGCGAATCGGCACGGACAGAGTCAGAGCGACCAAGAAGAGAACAGGGACATAAACAGTAGCCGGACTTGTCTTTAGGAGGTCTACGTGAACATAGGCCACGTGCCTAATATGCTCAATGCGTCACATCCACGGCCGCAAATTGCCTCCTTAGGAAGCATTTGGGGGGGGGGGGGGGTAACCAAAGGTATTGGAGTATTTGTAAAATAAATATTTACTATGAGTTTCGAGTTACTTAAATATGTAAACTAAGAAGACTATACTATAAGATAAGTTATATTTTACAAAGAAATAATTGAACAGTTTGCTAAAACAGTGACCCAGGTCATAAGGTGTCTGAACCCTCCAACATTCGTCCCGAGTTTGAGTACGCGTTCATTGGGTTTTATTTTATTTAAGCGTGTTATGTTTGCAGTCAAATGTGTATAAACCAATAAGAATATGGGAAATAAACAAGAACTTTGGTGTAAAAGTCGTAACCTACGTAATTAAATACCAGGACAGAGCATTATGTATTCATTTTTAACATTATTTTAACATTACAGGAAGTAACATTCTTACACATTTAAAAGCGTCAAAAATTGTAAAGTGAAAAATGAGTCTGAAGGCAAAGTTTCTGGTCAGACTCTGACATAGCAAATGTGAGGCAAGGTGAAGGTAAAGAAGAGGCAGAGCACGTCTTTGTGTTTCGAACGTCACCCCTGGGAGTGGGGGGAAGGGGCAACGAGGAGGGGTTGGTCAGTAGTTCCTGGTCCCTGGTCCCTGGTCCCTGGTCCCTGGTCCCTGGTCCCTGGTCCCTGGTCAGACTCTGACATAGCAAATGTGAGGCAAGGTGAAGGTAAAGAAGAGCCAGAGCACGTCCTTGTGCTTCGAACGTCACCCCTGGGAGTGGGGGGAAGGTGTGACTATGAGGGGTTGCTCAGTAGTTCCTGGTCCCTGGTCAGACTCTGACATAGCAAATGTGAGGCAAGGTGGAGGTAAAGAAGAGGCAGAGCACGTCCTTGTGCTTCGAACGTCACCCCTGGGAGTGGGGGGAAGGTGTGACTATGAGGGGTTGCTCAGTAGTTCCTGGTCCCTGGTCAGACTCTGACATAGCAAATGTGAAGCAAGGTGGAGGTAAAGAAGAGGCAGAGCACGTCTTTGTGCTTCGAACGTCACCCCTGGGAGTGGGGGGAAGGGGTGACTATGAGGGGTTGCTCAGTAGTTCCTGGTCCCTGGTCAGACTCTGACATAGCAAATGTGAGGCAAGGTGAAGGTAAAGAAGAGGCAGAGCACGTCTTTGTGCTTCGAGCGTCACCCCTGGGAGTGGGGGGAAGGGGCAACTAGGAGGGGTTGGTCAGTAGTTCCTGGTCCCTGGTCAGACTCTGACATAGCAAATGTGAGGCAAGGTGGAGGTAAAGAAGAGCCAGAGCACGTCTTTGTGCTTCGAACGTTACCCCTGGGAGTGGGGGGAAGGGGTGACTGAGGGGTTGCTCAGTAGTTCCTGGTCCCTGGTCAGACTCTGACATAGCAAATGTGAGGCAAGGTGGAGGTAAGGAAGAGGCAGAGCACGTCTTTGTGCTTCGAACGTTACCCCTGGGAGTGGGGGGAAGGGGTGACTGAGGGGTTGCTCAGTAGTTCTTGGTCCCTGGTCAGACTCTGACATAGCAAATGTGAGGCAAGGTGGAGGTAAGGAAGAGGCAGAGCACGTCTTTGTGCTTCGAACGTCACCCCTGAGAGTGGGGGGAAGGGGTGACTATGAGGGTTTGGTCAGTAGTTCCTGGTCCCTGGTCCCTCGACTCACAAACAGGTAATGATGAAGGAAAGACTCCTTCTTGCGTACCTTGATTAAGTCAGCTTTAGGGCCCCATTCTTTCACTTGAAAAAAAAAAAAAAAAAAAAGAATTGTTTTGATTAAAAAGAATATGTAACATTTTAGCATTGCAATCAGAGAATAACAATTCAGTTCAGTAATATTATGTTTAACTTTCGAAAAATTAAATTTAACGTTTTAAATTGGTTTCGAAATGTTTATAATTTTGTTTGAATTACTTACATTTAAAATTTAAAACTCTTGACTTCTTTCCCCTTTTAGACACACAATAAACTGGACATATAGCATATACCTGTGGATGCGAAAAACTAAAAATATGTGTATCACTTCCTTCTGTAGCAAGAATTGTATTTGCTGTATGTACACCTATATTACTGGTCAAGGTGACGAAGAAGTGAAAGATTCATTAGTCTCAGCAAGAAACGTGATCGTGGTGTTCCCACCGATAAGCAACGTGTTCTCTGTCCTTCATGTCTCAACACAAAATACATTACACATTTATAGAAAAGCTAAACAATGAACCAATTAAGGTTAAAAAAGAAGCACTTGAAAACAATGCACACAAATATTATTATAGTGAAGAAAATGAGGTGCTGTAAGGACACTTCTAAGCTGTGTTATGGTGTCCCAAGGGAAACCGCAGAATAGCTTGAGCATTCCTTATATTATTTTTACACGCTACACATATAGTTATCAGTGCAAGACCGTGAGCGTGCTGCACTCAGAGATCACTTCCCCATGCCTGCTTTACTTGAAATAGCACAAGACAAAATATCAGAAAATAACACAAAACATATGACAAAGGGACTCCTGAAAGCTGTATGTGATTATTGCAACAACCCTCATTGCTTCCAAAGCGGTGCTTGTGTTGAACCAATTCGGCTAAACTGTTGAATATTTCCCTCTGTCTTGTTCAACTTTGGAAACAGTAGGACTTTTTTGTGGGCGGCTGTACAACTACTGTTGGGTACCTCTGGGGCCTATGAGGAGTGGAACAATGAGACCTTGTTGTGGGATGCCATACAACTACTGTTGGGTACCTCTGGGGCTATGAGGAGTGGAGCAATGGGACCTTGTTGTAGGATGCCATACAACTACTGTTGGGTACCTCTGGGGCCTATGAGGAGTGGAGCAATGGGACCTTGTTGTAGGATGCCATACAACTACTGTTGGGTATCTCTGGGGCTATGAGGAGTGGAGCAATGGGACCTTGTTGTAGGATGCCATACAACTACTGTTGGGTACCTCTGGGGCTATGAGGAGTGGAGCAATGGGACCTTGTTGTAGGATGCCATACAACTACTGTTGGGTATCTCTGGGGCTATGAGGAGTGGAGCAATGGGACCTTGTTGTAGGATGCCATACAACTACTGTTGGGTACCTCTGGGGCTATGAGGAGTGGAGCAATGGGACCTTGTTGTAGGATGCCATACAACTACTGTTGGGTATCTCTGGGGCTATGAGGAGTGGAGCAATGGGACCTTGTTGTAGGATGCCATACAACTACTGTTGGGTACCTCTGGGGCTATGAGGAGTGGAGCAATGGGACCTTGTTGTAGGATGCCATACAACTACTGTTGGGTATCTCTGGGTTCTCTGAGGAGTGGAGCAATGGGACCTTGTTGTAGGATGCCATACAACTACTGTTGGGTATCTCTGGGGCTATGAGGAGTGGAGCAATGGGACCTTGTTGTAGGATGCCATACAACTACTGTTGGGTATCTCTGGGGCTATGAGGAGTGGAGCAATGGAACCTTGTTGTAGGATGCCATACAACTACTGTTGGGTATCTCTGGGGCTATGAGGAGTGGAGCAATGGGACCTTGTTGCGGGATGCCATACAACTACTGTTGGGTATCTCTGGGGCTATGAGGAGTGGAGCAATGGGACCTTGTTGCGGGATGCCATACAACTACTGTTGGGTATCTCTGGGGCTATGAGGAGTGGAGCAATGGGACCTTGTTGTGGGATGCCATACAACTACTGTTGGGTATCTCTGGGGCTATGAGGAGTGGAGCAATGGGACCTTGTTGCGGGATGCCGTACAACTACTGTTGGGTATCTCTGGGGCTATGAGGAGTGGAGCAATGGGACCTTGTTGTAGGATGCCATACAACTACTGTTGGGTATCTCTGGGGCTATGAGGAGTGGAGCAATGGGACCTTGTTGTAGGATGCCATACAACTACTGTTGGGTATCTCTGGGGCTATGAGGAGTGGAGCAATGGGACCTTGTTGTAGGATGCCATACAACTACTGTTGGGTATCTCTGGGGCTATGAGGAGTGGAGCAATGGGACCTTGTTGCGGGATGCCATACAACTACTGTTGGGTATCTCTGGGGCTATGAGGAGTGGAGCAATGGGATCTTGTTGCGGGATGCCATACAACTACTGTTGGGTATCTCTGGGGCTATGAGAAGTGGAGCAATGGGACCTTGTTGCGGGATGCCATACAACTACTGTTGGGTATCTCTGGGGCCTATGAGGAGTGGAGCAATGGGACCTTGTTGTAGGATGCCATACAACTACTGTTGGGTATCTCTGGGGCCTATGAGGAGTGGAGCAATGGGACCTTGTTGGGGTATGCCATACAACTACTGTTGGCTATCTCTGGGGCCTATGAGGAGTGGAGCAATGGGACCTTGTTGGGGGATGCCATACAACTACTGTTGGGTATCTCTGGGGCTATGAGGAGTGAAGCAATGGGACCTTGTTGGGGGATGCCATACAACTACTGTTGGCTATCTCTGGGGCCTATGAGGAGTGGAGCAAATGAGCAGAATATCTCGAAAAGCCCCAACCGAAGAACTCGTAAAATAAAATAGCTTATGGACGAGCTTCAGTTGGTGACTCAGTAACCAAAACCAGAGCAGGGGTATAATTTCAACTTAAGCTCCAAGGTAAGTTTATTGAAGGCTCTCAGTTTTGTCAAACAAATGCACTTTTCGCATGATGACTTTTTTAATATTCCTGAAATTAAGGAAGGTGCTCTAAGCGAGTATTGCTGCACTAATGGTGAAGTGCATAATGAAAAAATACAACTCAGTTACACGATCACTGAATTATCATATCTGGTGAAGATGAATTGAGATGGCGGATCCAATATACCAAAGGAAGGTTTCTGAATTAGTGGCTAAAGAAAGGGTTTAGTAGATAAGTTAGGCTTCCCAAAGCTAGTATCAGATCATTAGGAACATGTTGCTCTGGAAAAAGAATTATGTTTAGGCCGAGAAGTATCCTGGGAGATTTTGACTTTCAAATATGCTTGTCGTGTCTCCCGAAAATGTCAATTCCGAACGTATTGACAAATTTGCTTTAACAAATGTGCAAAGTGGAAAATTGTTTCATCCAGGGTAAACACAAAACATAACCAGTACATTTGCTTCTAAATTTAGCTTTTTGTTTTTATTATACTAATTTTGGTTATAAATGTATTGTTAGTAAAATAATGTAAGACAGGCCCATATTGAAATAAACAAGTCCAGTACAAAAGGATAAATTTCGCAATAATGCATTACTATATAATAGTGATATATAATATATAATCAATTGCATTATATCTAGAATTCAATAATTTTTAATCTAATGAATATTACACTATTATAACAGCCAAAACATAATCTAAATCATTTATTACAATTTTTGCTGTATCAAAAAAGAGTAATTTGAAATGCAATTCACACTTCTGTACAGCGTGGTGTATCATGATAATAACCTGCTTAAAACGTGTAGCATTGTTGCGTTTACTGTATTGTCTGCTGTAATTGTCCGTTTGCGAAGCTTTGCAGCTGCATAAAAGAGGAACTAAATAGTTTTGGGGGGAGGGGGGCACAGGCACAGGCACAGGCTCTTCTGGTAACATCACATTCTTCAACAAGGTAGTGATTTAGGTGGTTTGCGATCTATCCGTAAACCACACCTGTATAAAACCATCGAACAAAAGAAAAAAGAACCCTGCAAAGAAGGTATACCAACTGATTCGTTTTTGGAGTAATTGGAGCATAGACCTGCCTCCTTACATGTGTGACCTGAAACGCTGGGCTGAAATAAAGCGAGTGGTGAGAGAAGACAGTGTGACATCTCACTGCAGGAAGTCACCCTCAAAGTCGTTTCAGAAGTTTCTACAGACACATGGAAAAACTTGAGAGATGGGTGTTGTTGAGAGAATTGTGATCTATCGCTTTCTGGGCGTGTGAGATACGCGGATATCCTTTAGTGCTTTCACTATACTTAGTAAACATGTGTATCATTAACTCCGAATCATTATTTTAGTTGACATCAACCTCAGTCATGAAAATCGCATTGCGTGTTAATGAAACACAGCACTGCGGTATGTAGCCCAAAGCGCGTTCAGAAACTGTAGTTCGGATACCCTCTTCCCCAAAGCAGTGGTTATTCAGCGATGCAACAAAACTAGGGCTTGGAAATAAACGAAGGCTTTCACGGCCGGAGTCATTAGAAGAATATGCTTCCGGGCTGAGAGGCCGTGGTCCATTGGGCTCCTTCACTCTCCCAGACGTTTCACTTGCAGCTACGGCAAGCATCATCAGTGGCGATGTACAACCTCTCCTAGGTCTCTCGGTCGCTACTGAATTCCTCAGTTTTGTTCAGTTTGGTTTATTATAAAGTATTGGCCTGGTGCCGGTACATGGCTTAGAGGCTTTATTTTACATATATTTACAATTTACTTTCTTATAATTATAGTTTTTGGGTTGTGCAAAAAACCCATATGGTGACCATCTGTTGGTCACCGAGAATAGTTTTCTTTTGTCCTTTGCTGTATTATTCCATTTTGTTATATATACACACACACGTACATATTTACAATTATATACACGCACACATTCACCCACCCACCCCCCCCCCCCACACACACACACACCCACACACAAACACACCTTCACTGGGCACACCAGAAATATGCGTCCCAGCGCACTGCGCTATTTACACTTCACTATATGTACACTTTCCCGCTGTTTTCCTGCGCGGGCAGGGGGGCAGCTCCTGAATATTTTCCGAGGCGAGGGCCTCTGCCGGAACATGTGTGTGTGGCCTAGGGACGAGGTTGCGTAGACGCGCATTAGTTGGCGAGCCGTGCCGCGTCTAGAATATTTTTATTCTAGTATGCTTGCGGTGCTTCGGCTCGTCTTTGCCAATGTTGGCGATCACGTCATTTTCGCGGTTCCTAATGCGCATCCATGTCGCCATTGATCTTTTTTCTATTGTCTCCAAGATGGACGGGATCTGGGTTTCGTGGTGAAGAGTTTAGTTAGTGGTGAGGAGTGGAGCAGAGAGGATTTTACTGAGGGAGAGATTTTGTAGGGTCTGGATTTGTTTAAGGGCAGTTTTGGAGGCATTAACCCTGGCCACACATGCGTACAGGACCACTGAAAGAATAAATGACCTGTATAGAATCAATTTTGACTTTAGTTGCAACTGTTTGCTACGAAAGATGGGGGCGCACAACTTCAGCCGCTGTCTGCCTTTGTTGGCGCTATTTTTTATGTGGGTGGACCAACACATTGTGCGGTCCAAGGTAACACCTAAGTATTTAACCTGCTGACAGCAGTGCAATATTTGACCGTCGACCGTTAGGTCCATTGACAAAATGTGATGCCGCTTAGAGAAATGGATCAGCTGGCATTTGTTGGGATTAATTTTGATTTTCCAGTCATGTTGCCATGAGAGGAAGTTATTCACATAACGTTGCATTTCTGCAAGGCCTAAACGTGGATTTCTATGGTGGTTATATATTGCAGTGTCGTCAGCATATATGGTGACCTCGCATCTGGCGTCTACTGGGAAATTGTTGGTGAATAATATATACAAAAAAGGAGACATGACTGCCCCTTGTGGAACCCCAGCGCGCATCACTCTCTCCCGCGAGGAAGAGCGGCCCACTTGGACGTAGAAGTATCGGTTTTCCAAGAAGTTGTGCAGCAGGTACAGATAATTTTCAAGTGCCGGGAAATTGTGGTGTTTGTAAATGAGGCCATTGTGCCAGCACCGGTCAAATGCAGCTTCTACGTTCAGAAATAGGGCCAACGTTGAAGCCCCATTCTTAAATTGCTCTGTTACGTCATCAGACTGAGAATTGCCGGCAGAAAGAGCGGGTTCATATGTGCTGGTAGGTACCCCCTCCCGTAACCCGATTGGCCCACCTGTTTCCTGTGATCTCCTATGATTGGGCCACAGAGTTTGGCTGTGGGTCTGTTTAGAAGAGCAAGATACCATGTCTTATGAGGTTTGAGAGCTTCTTCTTTCTTGTTACAGTTGTCTTTATACTTGTAAATTTCGATTGATTCACGGTATAGGCGTGCCTGGTAATCGTAAGTTCTAGCTAGGATATCGGATGATGTGTTCACCGGCTGCTTCTAAAGCATGTTTGGCAACTGCTGATTTCTCCGGCAGTCCCAGGCGGGAACACCGTAGACATTGCCGTACAGTGCAGTAGTTACGTCTCACCCCCTAGGAGACTCCGTAATACGATAACACACAGATGCTCCCAAACAGTGCGGTAGTTACGTCTCAAACCCAAGGAGAATCCATAAGGTGCTCAGAAACAGAGAGATGCTCCCAAATAGTACAATTATTATGTCTCTCACCCCAGGAGACTCCCTAAGATGCTCAGAAACAGAGAGATACTCCCAAATAGTACAATTATTATGTCTCTCACCCCAGGAGCCTCCGTAATATGCTCAGAAACAGAGAGATACTCCCAAATAGTACAATTATTATGTCTCTCACCCCAGGAGACTCCCTAAGATGCTCAGAAACAGAGAGATACTCCCAAATAGTACAATTATTATGTCTCTCACCCCAGGAGCCTCCGTAATATGCTCAGAAACAGAGAGATACTCCCAAATAGTACAATTATTATGTCTCTCACCCCAGGAGCCTCCGTAATATGCTCAGAAACAGAGAGATACTCCCAAATAGTACAATTATTATGTCTCTCACCCCAGGAGACTCCGTAAGGTGCTCAGAAACAGAGAGATACTCCCAAATAGCACAATTATTATGTCTCTCACCCCAGGAGACTCCCTAAGATGATAACACATAGATGCTCACAAACAGTGCAGTTGTTACAGTAAGGAAAGGAAGTGTTATGTTGCACCTGAAAATTGGTCACGTAAATGTCAAGGGAAATGCAGGTTTTGAGGTGCTTTAATGCAAAACCATCAGAAAAAAAAAACGTGATATGTTGCACGCAAATGACTTACTCTGCTCACTCGTGTGTACATTATACTGAAAAAGCGTTATTCTTTTGTATACTTGATGTTAAAGCAATAGGCATACTCACCTTGGGCTGAAGGTCCTCAGAACGTTTATTTCCGGTTTAATTCAATACATTGAACTTGCCTTTCTCATTCCTCATTCTCTTGTCGAGTGATAAGTTGTTTGGTTTTAAGCTTAATGTTGTGTTCAAACTGTGAAACACAAAATACATCAGTTTATATGAAATAAACTAATAAGAAACTAAACCACTAAAAAGTGGAACCAGTCCCTTTTATATCTTACAAATACGAATATTCAGAAAGTTCTTTTTGAAATAGTAAATAAATACCTGTAAGATTACCAAAGTTTGATTTATGCTTCTGATCAAAATGACATGATATTGCGACACTTCATATTTACAAATTGAAACACCAAACTTTCCTGTTTTTGTAACTCAAAACTATTTCTCTCTATCACTCTTCTTGAAACAACCATACTCGCCACTCAATGAGGCGTGTCGGAAGCTGAACAGCAAGTTAGGGGAGGGATGGCAGGTGGAGTGAGGCAAGAACGCGAGTGGCCCAGTTGAGACGATTTTGCCCATCTCTGCAGTAAAGAAAGCACTATGTATGCGTGTCTGTATACGTTTAACATGTTGAGTAGCCTTTGAAGTCTTCACTCAAAATGAATTTTAAATAAAGTGGTAAACCTTGAAAGATAGACAAAAGGGGAAAAAACATATTTATTTGAAAAAAACAACTCAACGCCGGATAAATTGTTTGTGGTGTTAAATATTTCGGAGATATTGTGTGTTGAAATATTTGCGTTTTTTGAAGCGTTGTGAGCCGTATTTTGTTTGTCACCATGTCATACTGACTTGGTTTTGAAATATTTGACTATCACTCCAAGAGGTAAAACTGAAGGATAAGAGGAGAGGAATCGACACTTGAAGGACACGAGGCCACGCCTAAACTGTGACCCTGACCTTTAGTTGTATATATGTGGGGTCATCTCAGAAATTACTAACATGAATATGAAGACATTGTGAAGATGACTTTTACTGCACATTAACATGGAAATAGAAGCTTTTGTAAAACATAATGTGTAGAAAATATATAACAATAAATGACAGTGAAGCCATTTGCATGCCTCACTTTGGATATGTTTTATTTTCAGTAATCATGAAATCTCAAAACGCGTATTTCATATGAAATGTAGATAGGGGATTTTCTGTTGCTGTACTACAGGGGAAGACAGGTAACGCTGCTGTGACGTCAGCTCACTCAGCTCACATGCTCCCACCGAAAGCCAGTTGAACGTGTGACGTCACAGCGGGCAAGAGGAAATGGCATACGGGACACCGTAATTTTAATGCTGACTGTTTCAATTACGGAATTGTCACAGATTATAAATAATTACATTTCGGCTTTATTCTAGTTTATGTGAACATCCATGTTATAACGCCAATAGAACGGAAATTATAACTATTTTGCCTCAGCTAGAGGAGAGCTATACAGAACAATTAGGTGGACATTTGCCGTTTCGCTTTTCTTCAACTATTTTGTCAATGTAAGGGCGTAATGTACGGCACATTTGTAACCAAAGACTGCATGTTAGATTGTGATCTGACAATATGCTTCAGGATTTTGACTTAGAAAGGTTTATAACAGAAAATAATTGTTCGCACACATACGTAGAACCAAACATACATAATATCCGTGCAGCAAGGGCATACAACCTCAGAAATCTGGTTTGAGGAATATTCTTATAAAAATCAGCCAAGTCTTCCTTGTGTTTATATTTGTCCTTCAGCAAATCGTCGCACAGTAAATTTATCAATTCAATTTGCTATCTGCTAGGAACATTGTTAACATCCAATGAGTACGGGTCGCAAACACCTGAAACGTAGTTCTGGTGTCAAACTGGTGTGAAACATGGAGAACTGAACACAAACACAAAACCACTACACACCACACTACACAACGTCAACAAAAACACAAAATAAAAACAAAATTCGCACTAACGCCGTTAAGATCCCTCAAACAACAAATAAACACCCTCAGACTAGGCTGCAGAGGGTTCTCCCTAAACAGCCCGGGCAAGTTGTAAACATACCCAAATAACATTTTTCATATTCATTCAGTTTCCTGCAAGTAGCGCCGCTGATCTAGGCAGCATAGCAATACACCGCTCTCGCCTGACGTCACACGAACGTACAAGCTGGCTCTTCGTTTAAATACGCCACACGGCCCGAAGTTGTCTTCCCCTGCTGTACTATATGTATATCCTCTACCTGCAATAGGTTTGCAATCACAGTGAAACATAAGTTTTGCATTTGCACAAGCACTTAGACACTGTTGCCGAAGCTGGTGATGCAAGAGTTACGGAAGTGATGATTTGTTTTCATTAATGCCATGAAGTGCGTTTTCATAGAGAAGTACGTTAAATCCATAGTGAGCGCTGATGTCCTAGTACACACCAGACCTTCAACGCGAACACATTCCCTATATCTCCGAAAACAATACTGGTTTACTCGCAAACGTTGATGTTGGCTGATTACCTGTATTTCTCTGGTGATGATGACCTTCAATTGTTGTAACGTGCACGTACGCTTTATTCTTTAACGTACCCCATAAATAAAAAAATGGCTGAAATGTTTAGTACAGGAGATTAACATTTCTGAAACTTATACGTTGATGCTTTACAAGCACAAGATCCTGTAAGTAGAGTTAATTATTGCAGTCCGTTCATAATGGCGACGTGGACCCACCTTTAACGTTGTTCACTATTCATAATAGGCTATTCCAGTACATACTAAACGATACGCAGGCTTTGGTTTGCTTACCAGTCCAAAATGCGTAGGTAACTGTAACCGCTTGTGCCTGCTGTGTTTCACGTCTAATCTGGCATGTGTCTTGACTGAACGCCAGTCACATTTCAACCTGGACCATAGGTTACCTATCTACCCACCCACCCACCTACCTACCTACCTACCTACCTACCTAGCTGCCTGCCTACCTAGCTGCCTACCTACCTGCCTGCCTACCTACCTACTTAGCTGCCTGCCTACCTACCTACTTAGCTGCCTGCCTACCTACCTACTTAGCTGCCTGCCTACCTACCTACCTAGCTGCCTGCCTACCTACCTAGCTGCCTGCCTACCTAGCTGCCTGCCTACCTACCTATCTACCTAGCTGCCTGCCTGCCTACCTACCTACCTAGCTGCCGGTCTACCTAGCTGCCTGCCTACCTACCTACCTACCTAGCTGCCGGCCTACCTAGCTGCCTGCCTACCTACCTAGCTGCCTGCCCACCTACCTGCTTACCTAGCTGCCTGCCTAGCTACCTATCTACCTACCTAGCTGCCTACCTACCTACCTAGCTGCCTGCCTACCTACCTAGCTGCCTACCTACCTACCTATCTACCTAGCTGCCTGCCTACCTACCTAGCTGCCTGCCTACCTATCTACCTAGCTGCCTGCCTACCTATCTACCTATCTACCTACCTAGCTGCCTGCCTACCTATCTACCTACTTACCTACCTAGCTGCCTACCTATCTACCTACCTACCTACCTAGCTGCCTACCTACTGTACTTACCTACTTTACTCACTTTACTTACTTATTTATCTATTTATTTAGAGGCTCACAGAATATGTACTTCCGGTGAAATCTGGGCAAACTAAAAGAATTCTAAAAACTTTGAAGTAGTTGGAGCAGAACCAATGACACTTTAAGTTGTTGTGGATGGCATTTGGGATGTATGTATGATAAACAGTAAAAGCATCGTGTGTGGATAATCAGAACAGACTCGTTTTCATCTTGTTTGATCGATTTTCATTCGCACCGCCCACGCCATATCGAGCGACGAGTCTTTCCGAGTTCTGCCGAAGCGTTAGTGTCTCTAGCCGGCTCTGTCTAGCAAATAATTTACCCTAGGTGTGCAACACAAGATGGTAATAATTGCTCACTTTTGGTGTCGGCTGTACTTGCTGGCGGCCAAGCGCTCTCCAAACAGTCTTTTGTTTCGTTATATTTTTTCACAAGTGGGCATAGCTTAGAGTTTATCTTCTCGGGAGTGGGAGTGAATTAGTGAATCTTCTATATAAATAATAGACAAATAAAGTAACGGATGCAATGTAGAAGGCCGTATTTATTAAAACTTGGGATATATTTGGATATTTTGCCGTGTGGAAATATCGAGGATGTTGAGTGAAGTTTTTCATGTGAAATCGCCATATTACCTACATGAGGCATTCTGTCAACCAATTGTGCAGTTTCCTTGTACATTCTCTGGTTCCTATGTAGGTATTCATTGGAAATACGTGTTTTGAGGTGTTCTGCATCCAAGAAAAGTAGAACTGAAATACAGAAGGTGGTGTTTTATGTTCCAAGTCCAGAGTACATACAAATGATACACACATTTTCTTTTGTGTTAAAATCAGTAAGGAGTTTGATTGTGTTACGATACGATTATGACAAATAAAATGAATATTTTGAATTTTCTGGGACCATCCCCTTAAGTTTTAATTCCGAAAGGTTGTTTCTTCTGGTGACTCGCTTTTAACCTTTTAAACATCTCTTGGTTAACATAAACTAAAGCACTTATGTGTTACTTTTACATGACTTTCTCCACTCATTATTCCTAGTCTATCTTGTAGTTGGTGTTAATAGCGATAAACATTTGTAGAAATAGCTTTATTACATATTTCCTTGTAGGTACAATGGGAATAGTAGAATACAGCGATAGTCAAGTGTTTTAAGAGCTGGTCGATATGTGATGACTTTGACACTCCATTCTCTTTCTATGATGAGGAAGAAGAAAAAATTGAGAAAAGTGCAACTGTTGGAAAATTCAATCCAATAACAAAAAATATTTGGGAAGTGGTTAAGTTGGCAGGTACACCTAGGTAAATTGCAAGACGTGCCTGTTTGTGTAAGGACTTGAAGCTGTTTATTCCCAGGTATGGTAGGTACATTTCATTTGGCATGGAAATATCTTCAACGTGCGCTATTTTAATCAAAATCATCATTCATGTTCGGGAAAATAGAAATGTTGGACATTTTTCGTTTAAGGGTGGGGAGATTTTCGTATTGCATCCTTCGAAGACGCTGAACATCAAACCGGTCGTTTTTTTAAAAATGTGCTTTCTAATTCAGGGAGTCTCAAAACGTGCATTTCTGGTGAAATACAATACTTCCTGTTCTTTAGGCACTTACAGGTCGCGCGTTGCTTCTTGACGAATGAAAATTTGATATGAAAGGTTGAATGCGAGTCACTAATCAGCTTTTGCGGGAACGCTAGCATCGAGAGAAAGAGGAGGTCCAGTCTGCACATGCTTCTGAGCTGCGGTATACCTACAGCACTACTTCCAGTAATATCAGCCACACTATACCTATAAGTCAGTATTTCGTTCTCTTGGCAAGGCCAAAGATAAAAAAGAACACATTCCTATTTGAAAACACAATCAGTATTGCCAAATTAAAAAAAAAATTAAGACTACCTCAGAAACTGGCTATGAATGTCACCTTTTGTTACATTGTTCTATACATATACATTTAGGTAGCTTTCGCACAGGCATCAAATGTAATTAACAATGATTTGTCACTAAAGAAGCTAGAGATTACTTACAAAGCTATATAAGAATTAACAGGATAATTTGTCATTCAGATTATCTTATGCAGAATAAAATGAGCTAGAGACTATTTACAAAGCTACATAAGCATTAACAGGATAATTTGTCATTTAGATTATCTTATGCAGAATAAAATGAGCTAGAGACTATTTACAAAGCTACATAAGCATTAACAGGATAATTTGTCATTCAGATAATCTTGTACAGAATAAAATGTGCTAGAGACTATTTACAAAGCTACATAAGCATTAACAGGATAATTTGTCATTCAGATAATCTTGTACAGAATAAAATGTGCTGGAGACTATTTACAAAGCTACATAAGCATTAACAGGATAATTTGTCATTCAGATAATCTTGTACAGAATAAAATAACTTAGAGACTATTTACAAAGCTACATAAGCATTAACAGGATAATTTGTCATTTAGATTATCTTGCACAGAATAAAATGTGCTGGAGACTATTTACAAAGCTAGATAAGCATTAACAGGATAATTTGTCATTTAGATTATCTTGTACAAAATAAAATGTGCTGGAGACTATTTACAAAGCTACATAAGCATTAACAGGATAATTTGTCATTTAGATTATCTTGTACAGAATAAAATAACTTAGAGACTATTTACAAAGCTACATAAGCATTAACAGTATAATTTGTCATTCAGATAATCTTGTACAGAATAAAATAACTTAGAGACTATTTACAAAGCTACATAAGCATTAACAGTATAATTTGTCATTCAGATAATCTTGTACAGAATAAAATAACTTAGAGACTATTTACAAAGCTACATAAGCATTAACAGGATAATTTGTCATTCAGATAATATTGTACAGAATAAAATGAGCTAGAGACTATTTACAAAGCTAGATAAGCATTAACAGGATAATTTGTCATTCAGATAATCTTGTACAGAATAAAATGAGCTAGAGACTATTTACAAAACTACATAAGCATTAACAGGATAATTTGTCATTCAGATAATCTTGTACAGAATAAAATGAGCTAGAGACTATTTACAAAGCTACATAAGCATTAACAGGATAATTTGTCATTCAGATAATCTTGTACAGAATAAAATGTGCTAGAGACTATTTACAAAGCTACATAAGCATTAACAGGATAATTTGTCATTCAGATAATCTTGTACAGAATAAAATGTGCTAGAGACTATTTACAAAGCTACATAAACATTAACAGGATAATTTGTCATTCAGATAATCTTGTACAGAATAAAATAACTTAGAGACTATTTACAAAGCTACATAAGCATTAACAGGATAATTTGTCATTTAGATTATCTTGCACAGAATAAAATGTGCTAGAGACTATTTACAAAGCTACATAAGCATTAACAGGATAATTTGTCATTTAGATTATCTTGCACAGAATAAAATGTGCTAGAGACTATTTACAAAGCTACATAAGCATTAACAGGATAATTTGTCATTCAGATAATCTTGTACAGAACAAAATGTGCTAGAGACTATTTACAAAGCTAGATAAGCATTAACAGGATAATTTGTCATTTAGATTATCTTGCACAGAATAAAATGTGCTAGAGACTATTTACAAAGCTACATAAGCATTAACAGGATAATTTGTCATTCAGATAATCTTGTACAGAACAAAATGTGCTAGAGACTATTTACAAAGCTAGATAAGCATTAACAGGATAATTTGTCATTTAGATTATCTTGTACAGAATAAAATGTGCTAGAGACTATTTACAAAGCTACATAAGCATTAACAGGATAATTTGTCATTCAGATAAGCTTGTACAGAATAAAATGAGCTAGAGACTATTTACAAAGCTACATAAGCATTAACAGGATAATTTGTCATTTAGATTATCTTGCACAGAATAAAATGTGCTAGAGACTATTTACAAAGCTAGATAAGCATTAACAGGATAATTTGTCATTCAGATAATCTTGTATAGAATAAAATGTGCTAGAGACTATTTACAAAGCTACATAAACATTAACAGGATAATTTGTCATTCAGATAATCTTGTACAGAATAAAATAACTTAGAGACTATTTACAAAGCTACATAAGCATTAACAGGATAATTTGTCATTTAGATAATCTTGTACAGAATAAAATGTGCTAGAGACTATTTACAAAGCTACATAAGCATTAACAGGATAATTTGTCATTTAGATTATCTTGCACAGAATAAAATGTGCTAGAGACTATTTACAAAGCTACATAAGCATTAACAGGATAATTTGTCATTCAGATAATCGTGTACAGAATAAAATGTGCTAGAGACTATTTACAAAGCTACATAAGCATTAACAGGATAATTTGTCATTCAGATAATCTTGTACAGAATAAAATGAGCTAGAGACTATTTACAAAGCTACATAAGCATTAACAGGATAATTTGTCATTTAGATTATCTTGCACAGAATAAAATGTGGTAGAGACTATTTACAAAGCTAGATAAGCATTAACAGGATAATTTGTCATTCAGATAATCTTGTACAGAATAAAATGTGCTAGAGACTATTTACAAAGCTAGATAAGCATTAACAGGATAATTTGTCATTCAGATAATCTTGTACAGAATAAAATGAGCTAGAGACTATTTACAAGGCAACATAAGCAGTAACAGGATAATTTGTCATTTAGATAACCTTGTACAGAATAAAATGTGCTGGAGACTATTTACAAAGCTACATAAGCATTAACAGGATAATTTGTCATTCAGATAATCTTGTACAGAATAAAATGATTTTGAACATAGGTACTCTTTAGCAGGAATTTTAAAATCATTGAAATTGTCATCTTTTTCCTTAAGATTGTTAGGAAGAGCACAAAATATTTTGATGGTTTCATAATATACACCTTTCTGGAAGCACTAAAGTTTTACATTCGGTTGCTCTTTTGTCTAGTGTTTATTCCATGAATTTTATTGTTTGTTATAAATGTGGATCGATTGCATTTGAAGAATTTTAGGATCGAGAATATATACATGCAAGGTAAGGTTAATATTTTCAGTCTTCTAAAAAGATCTTTACATGAATGTCTGCTATGGGTGTTGGAAATAATTGTTATAACCTTTTGTATGAGGAATATTCGTTTGCGCTCCACTGAAAGGTCCCAGAATAAAATTCCTTATTCCATTATAGAGCTAAAATAAGCATAGTAAAGCAATCTGAGTGTGCTCGGATAGCATAACAGGCAGAGCTGAGTTTGGGTAACATATACTTAATGTGAGCTTTCCAGTCGAAATATTTGTCAACTTGAAGGCCCGGAAATTATATGTTGCCTATTTGCTCTAATAACGTTATTTGTCCCAATTTCGATAGGAGTGTGTGGTGTTTGATGAGTCATAATTTAACAACCTTTGTTTTATCTAGGTTCACACTCAATTTGTTAGCTTTAAACCAGTAGGACATGCAGTTAAAAACAGAATTCAATTTAATTTCACATTCCTTTAAGTTTTTACTAGTGACCTGCACACTAGTGTCATCCGCAAGTAAGTTGTACCCTGTTTGAATCTGGGTCTAGGCTCAATGGAAATCTCATCCACAATTACTTTATTATGTTTAATGGTCTTTCTTAACATTGAGGTAATGTATGCTTTTATCTATACTGAAAGAATTTAAGTGAAACTTAGCAATAAGTTTTTGCAGATTGCATGGATGTGGCAAGTGTAAATATCCAGAATAAGAAATGCATGCAGACATACACACAAGCTGCTAGTAGCAAAATGTTGCTCTCGTACCTGCGAGCATTGCCTTTTACATTTGCTCAGTAACTGAGGAGATAATTGACCAGAAAGGGGATTGTTTAACAACACCACAAGTTTGTTGTTCACATCCTCACTATGCACATGGGGCTCTGGAAAGCTAAAAATGTCATCAGCAGCAGCTTTTTTGGTTACTATTTCTTGCAATTTTGGAGCATTATGCTGTGGTATTGTGCAATTATGTATTGTAATGAAAACACTATGGTGACTCGTAGCATGCAGGAAACCAAGATTGGAATTAACATTGATTAAACACTTAGTAACTAGCCTTTGTTGTGCGATGATGGTGAGTGTATCAAGTATTGCATGATGCATCACATCTCGTAACCATGATGGACGTGGTCTTGACAAATACTCAAGCACCAGGTTGTTCCCCATCACTACAAATGTCTCTGTTATCACAGTGCTTGTCCCCACTGTGAAGTGTGTAGGAATGTTTCTAAACCAGCTACACTGTAACCCCAAGGCATTGTAAGTTCCTGAAACAGTAAAGGATACTTCAGCAGTGTTATCATCTTCAAGATGCTCTCGGGCTTCAAGCCAGGTGTAGTGATGAAGAGACGTCGACGTTTCGGGAGTATACATCTCTCCCATCTTCAGGATGAATGAATAGGGAGAGTGGTTTTTTTTTTTTTTTTTTTTTTTTGTGGTGGGGAAAAAGGCTACTTACGCCCTTACCGCATGCGTGCATGCGAGTGTAAGACTCCTACCCTGGCTTCGAACCCGGGCAGCCTACTCACTAAAAAACCCCACCGGAAGACATTTCATTGCAGAGCTGTAGTAGGGCTTCTGCGCGTTCAATGGTGATGTATGAGAGCTGCCTCCGGGGCAGTAACAGCTGGTAATTACAGAAGAGATGCCCTGTCTTGCAGGGGAGAATTTGGTGAATGATTGTGGGTATGATAGTCGGGTCCCGCATTTGCACCCCGGTCAGTGACGCAATGTTTCATGCTGGCATGCAGTGCATGCGAGCGCGTCAACGATGAAATCCCGGGCTGCAGTCATGATCAAGTCCTGGCTACAGCCTGGGGAGATTGAGGTGACAGTGAAAATGAAATTCGTCGTGGTTTTACTTATAACAACTTTATAGTGCTTTTACTTATTCTATGTTAGGCGTGGGAGCCCCGTCTGTGCTTGGCGTCCACATTGGGAGCCGCGTCGGTGTTTGGCATCCTCGATGGGTGCCGCTTCTCTTTTTTTTTTTTTTTTTTTTTTTCCTTCTTTCTCTGTGTTTCCGGGTGTCGCCTGGTCGTCTGGAGTGCACACTTGGCGGGCAGTCTGCCTAAAGTGCAGGTGCGGGCCAGTGCCACTCCCGAGGGGGCCCTCTCCCCTGGGACCGCCTTGGCTAGGTAGCGCAAGGTCTTGGAGGGCACTGTGGGAGATGGACGTCACGTGGTATGTCTGTAACATAAAGGCAAAGTCGGTGGATTAGCTTAATGTATCGGGTTGTCAAGGTAGTCGTTTATGGCGTCGTCTATGTCTGGGTTGGTTAAGTTTCTGTCAAAAAGGGATAGTGGTCTCATGTGTTTGTCGATGGTTGTTTCGTATTGTCCAAGTGTAGTGATGAGTGTATTGTGGTGTGATGGGATTTTATTGTATAAGTCGAAGGCTAGTTTTTTAATAAATTGTTCTATCGTATGCATGTGTAGGTCTTCGTGCAGTTTTTTGGATGGTGCTAAGTATGGGACTTTTGCTACTATACGCAGTATCTTATTTTGTAGTTGTTGAATTCTTTTGATATGTGTTTTTGCCGCGTAGCCCCAGACCGGCGCCGCGTACGTCAGTATGGGCCGTATAAGCATTTTATAAAGTGTTAGGCCCATGTCGAGCTGTAGGGCGTTACTGTAGTTGATTAAGGGATACAGCTTGCTCAATTGAGCATAGGCTTTTCTGCGCACTTCCTCTATGTGAGGGCGCCAGGTGAGTCCCGGATCCATCACTAGACCTAAGTACGTTACTTTATTGGTCCAGGTGATATCATTGTTAAAAAGTTTTAGCGGTTGCAGTCCATGCCTCGGGTGGAAGTGTTTTCTGCGTTTTGTGAACATTATTGCTTTACTCTTAGTGGCATTGACTTTTATTCGCCATTGGGCGAGCCAGGGCTCCAGCTGATCCAGTGATGTCTGGAGGTTTCTGTGTACGAATGCAGGTTTAGCTGACTGAGCCATAATCGTCGTGTCGTCAGCATACAGGAGATATGTTGTGTTCGCGCTTTTCGGGATGTCGTTTATATAGATATTAAATAAAAGCGGCCCGAGTATACTACCCTGAGGGACACCCGCCAGAATTGGGCGGGGTGTGGACTTTGCATCGTTCGCTAGCGAGGAGAAAGATCGCCCGCGCAAATAGTTCGCTGTTAGTTTAATCATTGTGTCCGGGAATTTAGTGTTTATCATTTTTCGTATCAGTCCTGCATGCCACACGCGGTCGAAAGCACGTTCTATGTCAAGTAGGACAGCTCCCGTTGACTTATTGAAATTGAAGCCTTTCGTAATGTATTCGGTGGCACGCAGGAGTTGCAGTGTGGTTGAGTGGTTGGCCCTGAAGCCAAATTGTTCGGGAATTAAGATGTTATATTTTATAATAAATGCATTAGTACGTTTTAGTATTACTTTTTCAAGAAGTTTGCTCATCGTGTTAAGCAGGCTAATAGGTCTGTAGTTTTGTGGATTCGCGTTATTTTTGCCTTTCTTCGGGAAGTGTAGCACATTTGCTGTTTTCCACCTATTTGGGAAGCAGCCGTGCAAAAGGCAGAGGTTGAATAGTTTCGTTAGTATTTCGAGTGCGCTGGCCGGTAAGTGTTGCAGCGCAATGTTCGGGATTTTGTCTGGTCCTGGTGTTTTTCTTTTTGGTAAATGTCTGATGATCCATTTGATTTCGCAGGCATGTGTTTTTCTAATTCTGTCGTGCGTTTGCCTTTCATGTATGTTTTGAACTACGGCTTCAGTTTCGTTTACAAATACTGGCAGTGATGGCGTTATGTTTGGTTTGAGTGTATTTTCTAGTGCATCTGCCAGTGCTTCTGCTTTCTCTTCATCCGTGGTTGCGATATGTTGACCCACGTGAAGAGGGGGAATGGAGATCTTGTCTCTGGTGAGACATTTTGCTATTCTCCATACTGTGTTGGTGCCCGGATTTAGTGACTGTAATGTATCGTTCCACTGGGTGGATATAACAGTGGATGTTCGCTCGCGAAGTTGTTGGTTCAGTGTTTTGAGTTGGTTCTGAAGTGTCGGATGTCGGTGCTGTTGCCATTGTCGCCTGGTTCTATTTCTTTGTTTAGTAAGACGTTGTATGTCTGTTGGCAGGCGTACAATTGTTTTCTTTTGCCGCTGTAGTGGAACTGCCACCATTGTGGCATACTGTATTGCTTTTTCCACCTTTTCAGTAGCAGCATCTATATCCTCAATTGAGTCAACTTTAATGTCCGACATTTGGGCATCTACGGTTTCTGAGAAGGTGTCCCAGTTAGCTTTGTTATAATTTCGCCTTGGTCTGGGTGGCACACTCCGGAGAGGGCCTTTAAGTTTGATAAGGACCGGTAGATGGTCTGACGATAGCTCGTTAAAAACTTTGAGCGAGACGCGGGCGCCGGCTTGCCTTTCTAGCACTATGTCTAGAATATCAGGCGTTTGGTTTGCCTGAAACGGGACGTATGTCGGTTCTGTGGGTGCGTGTATTATATAATCAGATCTGTTTTCATGGCGTAATAGGGTTTGGCCTGCCGCGTTCATGTTGGTTGAGTTCCATAGTGGGTGTTTGGCATTTAAATCGCCTGCTATTATAACACTTGGGTTTAACTGCAGGAGCGAGTTAATGTCTGCTGTGACTATGTCGCCTGGTGGGTTGTACGCTGAGACGATGATTATGTGATTGTTGTTAATTGTGGTAGCTATAGCAGTTGCCTCGAGTCTGTGCAAGGGTGGAACTGGTATTTGATGATGGGCTGTGTCTCTGCGGACTGCTATGGCTGTGCCGCCACCACGCCTATCTCTGTCGTTTCTATATAGATAATATCCGGGTAAGTTACATCTATCACTAGGGCTTAGGTGAGTTTCTGTCAGAAGGACTATTGGTATGTCGTGTTTATCTAGAAAGTCGAGAAGTTCATGTTTTCTTTGTCTCAGTCCATGTGTATTCCAGGTCATTAAGTTAGTCGTGGGATTAACGTCCATCATGTGTCACATCAAGAAGTCGTTGGAAGAAGTTGTAGTAGACCTGGAGTGTGTCCATAGTCACGTCAGGCTTGATTTGTAGTCTGTCCAGGGCCATGTAGCACATCTCTAAGTTGTGAAACCACTCTGGGCTATTAACGGAGAGACGTGTGGGGTAGTGACTGTCGCGGGAGTGGTCCTGGGCTTGTCTGGTTTTGGGGGGTGGCCTGACGGCGTCGCGGTTCGAGCTGTTGGGAGCTCTTGCCGCCGTCTTTGGAGGAAGCGCACTGGTCCCTGTGCTCGTGCCAGGGTTTGCAGTGGGAGCTCCCCGGTTGGCGGGTGGTCCCGGCTTCCTCCCATTTGTTTGGGTTTGTGTCTGCGTCTGTGTCTGAGCCGGTGTCTGTGTTTGTGTCTGTGCTGGTGCCTGTACTCCCTGGTTTGACGTCCGTAGCGCGGCCAGGTGTCGCTGATACACCAGGCAGCCACGAAAGCGTGCCCCGTGTCCCTGCGAGCCACATAGTACACACCTGCGCCGCTCTAGAGGGACGTTGCATGACTGCGACTCATGCCTCCCCGCACACCTCGAGCAGGCTGCTTCGGCCCTGCAATTGGGAGCCAGATGGCCCAATCGCTGGCACCTGCCGCACTGCTTGGGGAAGCGAGGAGGACAGTAATCCTCAATCACCACCTTAGAGTAAAGGATGAACGTCTTTCGGGATAGTCTTGAAAGATCTTCCAGGGATGTCAGCTCAACAAGGTAGTGGGGCAAAGGGGTCCTTTCCCTGTTGAAGCGGCGCAGCTGCGTCACCTTTACCACCGAGATGTTGGAGGCCGCCAGTTCCTCCTTGATCTCGTGCTCTGCGCCATTCATGTAGAGGCGTTTAATAACCGCTCTACAGGTTTGTGTTTGCCTGGGCGTCACAACGTGGTATGAGACGTTGGCTTGGTTGAGGTGATCGCATAGCCGGCGGTAATCGTCTGGGGTTTTGGTCCTTACTTGGTAGTCATGAGTCAGGGAGGCCCGGCGTACCTCAAAGTCTCTTATACCAGTCCGTCTCGTGAAGTCAGTGAGGAGTTTACTTATGTCCGTCGAGTGTCTTTGATCTATGTAAATGGGGGGCTGGTGTTTTGTAACTTGAGCGAAGGTCGGGTTTGGTAAGGTTGAGTCGCTAGGTTGGGTGTTGGGGCAGGTTGGAGGGAGGGGTTGAGGATCGGGTCGGGTTGAGGGGCCAGGTTGAGGACTGGGCTGGGAATCAAGGAGAGGTTGGGGATCGGGCTGGGTTGAAGGAGCAGGCGGGGTGGTGGGATGGGAAGGGGCGGTAGGAGGGGGAGCGGACAGGGGTGGGGAGCCGAGCTGCGGAGCGCTGGATGGGGCATTTGGATCAGGGAAGGTTTTGGAGTTAGCAGTGGTATGGGACTTGGGCGTAGGAAGCCTAGGAGGGGTATTGGGAGGAGAAATGGCTGCTGGTGGATTTTGGATGTTGGAGAGGGAGCAGCGCGAAGAAGTTGAGGCTCTGGAAGAGGAGCGGGATGGCGGCAGAGGAGTGTTCTGAAGCTCGGCGGTGGGAGTAGGAGAGGAGGCAACAGGGGCAGTGGGATTAGGGTTGGAGGGATGGGTGGGAGTACTAGGTTGGGAGCCGGTAAAGTCAAGGTTAGTACGCGTCACGTTACGTCCCGTCGTCCGTAGGGAAGTCGGGGACCGTCTAGTCTTAGTCTTACCCATCTCAGAGAGATGAGTCAGTTGTAGTGTGTTGAAAAGTTTAAGTAGAGTAGGTTTTAAGGGGGCTGGGGGGACTTAGCCTAATAGAAAAGAGGAAAGAAGAATATAGCGGTAGAGAAAGAGTCTCTGGCAGGTGCCGAAAGACGCGAGCAGCAGGGGGCCGGACACCTAGGTGCGCCTTTACCAATCCAGATGGATGGTGGCTGAGGCCTTGCTGCTCTGCCTGTCCAAAAAGACTAAGTGTAGTTTCAGTCAGCAACTAAGTTGCTAACCGGTGCGGCAAACGCGTAGCGCGTGTGCCGGCAGTCGATGCTGTGCTGGCCGAGACCAGTGAAGCCTCTCGCGGCGCGGCGAAGTTGGGTCTTGTAGAGCTGGCTCTGATCCCTTCTTCTCGCTGTACCAAGCAGCTAGGCGGGCTCTTCCTGTAGCTTCTCGAAGTTCAATGGCTAGGGAGAGTGAAGGGACCAGTATATGTACTGTCCGCTAGTACGTACCGACTAGAAAACACCCGGTCTAATATGGAAGTGGTTCACCGCTCCGTTGGAATCTGTTTTTTCTGAGTCGGTCGATTTCCAATTTTAAGGCTGGTTTCCAGGATGGACTAAACTGCATTCCAGCGTCCCGGTTCAGTATACTCTTCTCGGAGGAGATGGACAGAGCCTCCTTAACCCTCCGTTCCCATAAACCGCTACATTTTGCTACAATGGTCGTTTCTCTGTGGTGTTTTTCAAAGCAGTGCTCCGCCAGCCCTGACTTGTCAGGCTGCATTGATCGTACGGATTAATCACCTGGCTTGAAGCCCGAGAGCATCTTGAATATGTTCGTCGCCAGGAAAGCTTCAAATCATATTTTAGTGTTATCATTTATTATACTTAAAAACAATTAACACAACTTCTGCATTACAAATCCGTTTTCAATCTGTTAAGGTTATGGTATTTTGTAGCTGAAAATAATCTCGCATAAATACTCTATTGTTCATTTCAGAAGTATTGACAGTAAGGGCACAACACTCATAGTTCCTTGTTGATTGCTCACACACACTACTTAGGTGACCTTGTCGTTGCAGGACCACTGACAGCTGCCCCGCAGAAGGGAATCTGGACAACAGCAGCTCGCTGTACCACGACAACGCCAACCTGCGACCCCTAGACCTGACTTCTTCCTTGCGCACCAAGCCGGACCTGATAGAGACCACTGAACAACGCAGGGACACCAAGTAAGTTACACACCAGCGTCCTCTATGGATGTGACACTTTCGTGGAAAACGTTCTTCCTTAACGATTTTGATTAAAGTATCATCTGCTTAAGAACTTGCCTGTCAAATAAAAGGTACAACAACCTGCGAAGTCTTCTTTATTCAGAATGCCTTTCATAATTGATAAATAATTGTAAGAGATAGATCGAATATTACTGTACTAAGTTCAGTCTTAGGTTTGTCCGCGTCAAAACAAACCCATGTGACCAGTACACCGTGGTACAACAGGGTAGCAATGCGTGCAGGGAAGTAGTCCCATCCTAGTAATCTGAGTTTTAGAATGAATTTATCGTTAAATGATGTAATATTCTACACAAATACCTAAGAGGTTAATTAACGCTGATGTATACTGAGAAACAGAACTACAAGTTCCAACATGCAACTCGTGGAATTACCTGATATCCGAGTATTGTTTACAGCCAGCAGTTTCTATTTAGAATCATGGCGGACGGCCGCGGTGAATTTGCTCTTGCGTCTTCGTCGGCTTATGTAAAGCATAACGCGGGAAAACCATTGACTAGTGGTGAAAAAACAATAGTGTTTAACGTGTATTATAAGTTGTGTGACAAATATCCAACTGTTCCCGTCAAAGAAGTAGCGAAATTAACTTCTGAGTTCACCGGTTTTTCGAGTACCAGTATAAACAGTGCTCGTGAAGAAAAGCAATAATTATGACATGTGCATCGTTTATTTTGTTGTGACTATCAATCTTATCGTCTCTGGTTACATGTTAGTCGCTCTTTAAACTGACGGAATAAGGGATCGTCTCCTTTCTGTTGCGTATCGCATGCACTCAGCACATGGTTGTGACAGTATTTCTGGCGCGAATGGCGGAAGGATACATTATAACTGTGAACTGGCCACCTGGGTTCAGTTTCGCGCGGATCAACCTTAGAATGAATAGATAGTACACAAAAGTGTTTGTAGCATTAATCATTTAGGAATATTGTTTGTTACTGATGTGAAGTTTTGGTGGATACCTATACTTTTTGGAGTGGTAAGTCGGTATTTGTGTTTGGTCTTGGTTATGCAACAGCTTAGTATATAGTGATCTGGTAATTGCCTTTCTGTGCTCCACCGACATCTACGACAAATGTGTACGAAGACTGAGGAGAGTAAAGATTTTTCACATTTTTCTAATGCTTTCCTGTAGCATGTGGAGGAAAATGTTGTGTTATATATAGAGCGAGGACATATATCCACTGAAGAAGAAATCAGGTTGACTGCACGGCGAATTGCTTGCTTGACGTCATCGCTGCTACCTCGGACTGAGGGGTGAACAGCGTGCTGTGGTTCAGTATGACAGCTGTACCGTGCAGATAAGGGAGTGTTATTTTCTGTGCGATCCGTGTTTACATACAAGGTGAATGTCTTCAGCTTTAGGTGATGGTAAATTAAATAAGTTATTGGAAGAATTTGGAAGAAATAATTTCGTGTTGAATGGTGATACGATACAATGTAAGTTATGTTATTCACATATCAAAGATTCCAAGGAGAAACGGAAATTGTTGAAGCAACATTGCAATACCAAAAAACCATAAAGCACTTGTTGCAGCATAAAAGATAAAGAACACGGCCATTAGTCACTTCAATCGGAGTTTTTTGATGACATGTGTAAAATGTTGGTACGTAGTAACATACCATCTCACAAAGTAGAACATGCTGAATTTAAAATCTTCATAAAAATACACTACGCGGGAGCCTCCCAGTGCAACAACCCTACGTAAATAGTATGTATCAAAATGTTATGATAAAGTTATGGCTCAAATTCGTCAATCTGTGGGTGACAAAATTTGGATTTCCATAGACGAAACTCTGGATTCTGTGGGGAGGTAAATGATACGCTTCTGGTACAGTGATGTGGACAGCTCCATTGCTAATGTGAAAAAAATATTTCTGAAAGCCCCAAGCAGGTTACTGATTTTCAAAGAAATGGCCCCTGGGGTCCCTTTACCTCCCCACCCCGTTGTAATTCAATGGAGTAGCTGGCTAAATGCTGCTGCATATTATGCAGATTATTATGATAAAATAGTTAAAGTAATCAATGTTTTGGATAGTGAAGGCAGCTGTGCCATTAAATCTGCTCAGTCACTGATTTCAGGCAATTTACGTAAACATTTGTTGTTTATTAAAAATACTTTTCCAGATGTCACCAAAACTATTCTGCATTTAGAATCAAGAAATCACAAACTGTCATAAGCTTTACAATTGATAGAAGAGCTTTATATGGAAATTGAAAATGTAGATCCTGCGCCTGTAACCGAAGCAGTGCAAAATAAACTGAAAAACGTGTTGGAGAGAAATCCTGGCTACGCTTCAATGGTTCATATAAAAATTGGTTTACAACAGCTAGACAAAATGACATCTATGTATGACGAACACAATGCAAAATATCTTACGTTTGCTCCCGTTACATCATGTGACGTTGAGAGAAGTTTCTCGCTGTATAAACATTGTTTGGGTGACAAGTTTAACTTTTGAACAATTTAAAAAGTGTATTATTGTTCACTGCAATTTTTTTGAGGAATGAATAGATGACGATATGAACTGAGGTAAATGGACTAGAGCTTCTTACACAGCCCTGCCCGTTTGTTTACGTGTTCTGAACACCCGTGCTACGCCGTCTGCCAGTCACCACGGAGCGTGTATAGTACGAGCGCGCAAACATTGTAGGCGATGGGATATTTATCCTCGCTCTAGTTATATACAAGTCTTCAGTTTTGATATTTTAACCTTTGAGATCGTTTGGAAATGATATGTACCTGAGCGTTGTATTTGCTATTATTTACTGTGTCACTCACTCACATACACACATGCCCGCGAAGGGGCACCAACATCATATCTCCTACGTCTGCTACCAGCTGCTCCAGGGTACACACGGCTGCGTCTGAGTTAAGTTGACTGATAAATGATATATGTTTCATCACTACAAACTGTTACGCCTCCTTTGGCGCTATACTTACATTTACTACCTTTCTTTTTTTCCTAATAACGTATTCCGCAGGATCGAGACAGGATACTACCAAGTAACACAACAAACTACAGCATAACATAACATTTATTATAATGAACACTGTTAAACATTAACAAGCAATTATTAAAAGGCAACAACAAATTTAAAAATGGACTCTGTTAAACATTAACATGAAAATATTAACATGAAAGCAATAAATTTTCATAAATTTGAAATTAAGAATAACGGAGAAAATACAATCTAACTGGAAATCTTGCTTACAGTCTGTGACAATCTCCACCTATACCAAGTTGCTCTCCGGTTTACTGATTAAGGGTCTCATACAGTGCAAACCCCCCTTATTAACTGTTCCTCTGGAGTTTTCCCACTCCCACTCTCAGCCTGGAAGAGCCACGCCCTGGTCGACAGTGTACAACTGGGTCCTCTGGTTTCAAAGCCACTCATCGAATTCTCCTTTCCACATAAGCGACGTCTCTTACCAGCATTAACTGGCCAATTCAAATCAGAAGTCCATACCGCTCCTTTCCCAAAGGAACCACATGCACCAAGTTGAATTACATGTAACTATAGCAGGGTTAGGCTTATGCGCCTGTCCTGCATTCACCACGGCTCAGCGCCGTCCCAACCACTAGCAGTGGTCCCCTGGTTCTACTTCCCGTTGCTCAGGGCTGACCCACTCCTGGTCACATCTCACGGTAGACTACCTCATACACTCACAGCACGCAGTAGAATCCCCTAGACAACCGGCTTTTGTCTCTGACGTCACCTCAAGCTGTTCCATCTTTTGCCGGCCACCCTCTCTTTTGGCTCTTCGAACGGCCGTTCGTGCTCCCACCAAATTAATCCGTTACAAAACTGAAGTATCAATAACTTTTCTGTTTAACGTGACTGTTTCTGTGATGACGATGACAGCGACGACAAAGACGAGGACGACGAGCGATCGTCATTTTTGGGTATTCCGATATACCTTGCATCACCGCACGGCGGTTTAGTTCGGTTCTTTGAGTTTAACTAACCAGAAGTTTATAAAACGCCGCCTGCGGTTTAACCGATGTTCCAGTGAAACGTTTATAAACCCGTGCGCGGTCTTGAAACGCTAACCAACCACAGTAACACTGGGCAACTGCCCCCTCCCACTTGGACCAACGCCCCTGCCAAGTTCCCACGTAATGTTACCACATCTTGTACCTCAAACTCAAATTTTGCTCTGTAGCCTGCTCATATCTTAAGAATTTAATTTCCTTTGTAATTTTAGTAACTCCATCTTGCTGAGCACAACTGATTTCCATGTATGTGACCTTTAAGTGTCGACTACTTTAGTCTCACAGGCCTTACTAATTGTTTACATGATTAGAACCCGGGTTTCGACGAGGTCATGTGGAAAATATAGCTACCTAGCTCATAACTTTTTCAATGAAATTAAATCACTTTTAATGGTAGTTTTTCTGCATTTTTAGACATTTTTATCTGATTGTTTTTTTACACCTTATAAGTTATTTTAAGAGCAAATCCAGGTTTTTGTCATTTTTCTAGAGTTTGGTTGCATTCTTATATTCATTTAAGTTAATGTTGTGACGCCGGGCTCGACGCAAAACAAAGTATTGTCGGGGCCAGGCTGCTTCACGCCACATACCGGGCCGGTGAGTGGGCAAAGGCGTTCAAGTCAGGCTACCGCGCAACTGTGTGTGTGTCTATATAACTAACAATGGAAGCGGCTACACAAAAGGGGCTTTCTCCGGAGCCTTCGAGAAAACTCCAGCTGCGTCACCGGCGACACGTTTGTGGAGTTCGAGAAAGCTCATAAGGCGCCCACTATATCAGTGCGGGGCGTCGAGTGATCGTATCGTCGTAGTTCGTGTATGAGAGAGACAGACAGACAGGCAGGCAGACAGGTAGGCAGGCAGGTAGGCAGGCAGACAGGCAGAAAGACGGGCAGATGGACAGATAGGCAGGCAGACAGACAGACAGACGGACAGACAGGCACACAGGCATACAGGCAGGCAGACAGACAGACAGGCATACAGGCAGACAGACAGACAGGCACACAGGCATATAGGCAGACAGGCACACAGGCAGGCAGACACACAGGCACACAGACAGACAGACAGACAGGCATACAGGCAGGCAGACAGACAGACAGACACACAGGCATACAGACAGGCAGACAGACAGACAGACAGACAGGCAGGCAGACAGACAAACAGGCATACAGGCAGGCAGACAGACAGACAGACAGACAGACAGACAGACAGGCACACAGGCACACAGGCATATAGGCAGACAGACAGGTACACAGGCATACAGGCAGGCAGACACACAGGCACACAGACAGGCGTACAGGCAGGCAGACAGACAGACACACAGGCATACAGACAGACAGGCAGACAGACAAACAGGCATACAGGCAGGCAGACAGACAGGCACACAGGCAGACAGACAGACAGGCACACAGGCATACAGACAGACAGGCACACAGGCATACAGACAGACAGGCACACAGGCATACAGACAGACAGGCACACAGGCATACAGACAGATAGATAGACAGACAGACAGAAAGACAGACAGACAGGCAAACGGACAGAGAGACACAGGGACAGAGACAGTGAAAGTGAAGAAAGACACTGAAAGGACTGAGAAGTAAATTTGTGAATGGTGATAGCCCGGAAGACTGTAGACAGAGAGACAGAGACAGTGATAGTGAAGAAAGACACTGAAAGGACTGAGAAGTAAATTTGTGAATGGTGATAGCCCGGAAGACTGTAGACAGAGAGACAGAGACAGTGATAGTGAAGAAAGACACTGAAAGGACTGAGAAGTAAATTTGTGAATGGTGATAGCCCGGAAGACTGTAGACAGAGAGACAGAGACAGTGATAGTGAAGAAAGACACTGAAAGGACTGAGAAGTAAATTTGTGAATGGTGATAGCCCGGAAGACTGTAGACAGAGAGACAGAGACAGTGATAGAGAAGAAAGACACTGAAAGGACTGAGAAGTAAATTTGTGAATGGTGATAGCCCGGAAGACTGTAGACAGAGAGACAGAGACAGTGATAGAGAAGAAAGACACTGAAAGGACTGAGAAGTAAATTTGTGAATGGTGATAGCCCGGAAGACTGTAGACAGAGAGACAGAGACAGAGACAGTGATAGAGAAGAAAGACACTGAAAGGACTGAGAAGTAAATTTGTGAATGGTGATAGCCCGGAAGACTGTAGACAGAGAGACAGAGACAGTGATAGTGAAGAAAGACACTGAAAGGACTGAGAAGTAAATTTGCGAATGGTGATAGCCCGGAAGACTGTAGACAGAGAGACAGAGACAGTGATAGTGAAGAAAGACACTGAAAGGACTGAGAAGTAAATTTGTGAATGGTGATAGCCCGGAAGACTGTAGACAGAGAGACAGAGACAGTGATAGAGAAGAAAGACACTGAAAGGACTGAGAAGTAAATTTGTGAATGGTGATAGCCCGGAAGACTGTAGACAGAGAGACAGAGACAGAGACAGTGATAGAGAAGAAAGACACTGAAAGGACTGAGAAGTAAATTTGTGAATGGTGATAGCCCGGAAGACTGTAGACAGAGAGACAGAGACAGTGATAGTGAAGAAAGACACTGAAAGGACTGAGAAGTAAATTTGCGAATGGTGATAGCCCGGAAGACTGTAGACAGAGAGACAGAGAGACAGAGACAGTGATAGTGAAGAAAGACACTGAAAGGACTGAGAAGTAAATTTGTGAATGGTGATAGCCCGGAAGACTGTAGACAGAGAGACAGAGACAGAGACAGTGATAGAGAAGAAAGACACTGAAAGGACTGAGAAGTAAATTTGTGAATGGTGATAGCCCGGAAGACTGTAGACAGAGAGACAGAGACAGTGATAGTGAAGAAAGACACTGAAAGGACTGAGAAGTAAATTTGTGAATGGTGATAGCCCGGAAGACTGTAGACAGAGAGACAGAGACAGTGATAGTGAAGAAAGACACTGAAAGGACTGAGAAGTAAATTTGTGAATGGTGATAGCCCGGAAGACTGTAGACAGAGAGACAGAGACAGAGACAGTGATAGTGAAGAAAGACACTGAAAGGACTGAGAAGTAAATTTGTGAATGGTGATAGCCCGGAAGACTGTAGACAGAGAGACAGAGACAGTGATAGTGAAGAAAGACACTGAAAGGACTGAGAAGTAAATTTGTGAATGGTGATAGCCCGGAAGACTGTAGACAGAGAGACAGAGACAGTGATAGTGAAGAAAGACACTGAAAGGACTGAGAAGTAAATTTGCGAATGGTGATAGCCCGGAAGACTCTAAACTGTGTTAACGACAAGAAGAAAAGTGTGTATTTGTGGTAAAATGTTGGAGGATAATAAAGTGGTAGAAAAGTACCCGGCCAGACTGATATTGTCATTTAGGCAATCTACACTTACAGAGAGATTTATTAAATAAATAGAATCAAAGTTCAGAACTTATAAATCTAAAAATTGATACAGATGTATTGGAATGTAGCTCCCTTAATCACATTTTGTTAAGCATTTCGACTCGCTAACCGCTATTGTATGGTAGACTTGTCTTCTAGAGCAGGGCTGACCAACGTTACTCAGCAGGTGTGAAGACGTTGCCCTACTCCCCTCCCTTTGTGAGCCACTGAAGCTATGGAGGGCAGATTCCTTCCTTTCTTTGCACCTAAAGAATGAGGCGTGAATCTACCTGCCACTTCTGAGGGTCGCACCATGTACGATGTAGTCCTCATACGGAACAAGCTAGTATTTGAGATGATATTTGTATTTCGTCATGCCGAAAGCAAAACCAAGTATTTCTGTGAAATTGAAAATCAAATAGAATTGGTTAAATCGGTGAAGTCGTGTGGAACATAATGTGAGCAAACTTATCTATATTGGAATGGAACATATGTTAAACAAGAAGAGTGCAAGATTACTGTCAGGTATTCTCTCTGCTTTAAGCATGGCCCAGTATCTCCTGTTGGCTTCTCGGTGTCGAAATCCATGTTGGTTGACAATAGACACTCTTTCAAATTTGAATTTACCTGGCGCACACCGAACCCTCGGTGTGGAACCCCCGATGTCGAACACCGACGTCGAAATTCGATGTTGAAATTTCCATATCAAAATTTCGATGTCCAGCACTCGATGTCGAACCCCGGATGTCGAACTCTCGATGTGGAACCCTCGATGTCCAACACCGATGTAAAAATATCGAAACTTCGATGACGAGCCCTGGATGTGGAATCCTCGATGTCGAACACCGGCGTCCAAATTCGATGTTGTTTTTCGATATTGAAATTTCGATGTAGAAACTTCGATGTCGAACCCTCGATGTCGAACACCGATGAAAAATTTTGATGTCGAAATTTCGATGTAGAAACTTCGATGACGAACCCTCGATATGGAATTCTCTATTTTGAACGCGATGTCGAAAATTCGACGTTGAAATTTCGATATCAAAATTTCGATATCGAAACATCGATGTCGAACCCTCAGTGTGGAACCCACGATGTCTTAACACCGACGTCGAAATTCGATGAAATTTCGATATTGAAATTTCGATGTCGTAACTTCGATGTCGAACACTCGATGTCCAACACCGATGTAAAAATTTCGATGACGCTATTTCGATGTCTTCGATGCCGAACCCTCGGTGTGGAACCCACGATGTCGAACACAGACGCCGAAATACGATGTTGAAATTTTGACATCACAATTACGATATCGAAAGTTCGATTTCGAACCTCGGTGTGGAACCAACCAAGTCGAACACCGACCTCGAAATTCGATGTTGAAATTAAGATATCAAAATTTCGATGTCGAACCCACGAAGTCGAAAACCGACGTCGAAATTAGATGTGGAAATTTCAACATTAAAATTTCAATAAAGAAAGTTCGATGTTGAACCTAGGTGCGGAACCCACGTAGTCGAACACCGACGACGAAATTGGATGTTGAAATTACGATATCAAAATTTCGATATCGAAAGTTCGATGTCGAACCCACAGTGTGGAACTCACGAAGTCGAACCTCGACTTAGAAATTCGATGTTGAAATTTCGATATCAAAATTTCGATATGGAAAGTTCGATGTCGAACCCTCGGTGTGGAATCCACGAAGTACACCGTTGTCGAAATTTGATGTCGAAATTTCGATATCAAAGTTTCAATATCGAAATTTCGATACCGAGCCCCCGGTGTGGCACACGAAGTCGAACACCGACACAGAAATTCAATGTTGAAATATCGACATAAAGTTACGATATCGAAAGTTCGATTTCAAACACTCGGTGTGGAACCCACGAAGACGAACACTGATGTCGAAATTCGATGTTGAAATTTCGATATCAAAATTTCGATATGGAAAGTTCGGTGTCGAACACTCGGTGTGGAACCCACCAAGTACAACACAGATGTCGAAATTCGCTGTTGAAATTTCGATATCAAAATTTCGATATCGAACCCTCGGTGTGGAACCCACAAAGTCGAACACCGACATAGAAATTCGATGTTGAAATTTCGATATCAAAATTTCGATTTGGAAAGTTCGATGTCGAACCTTTGGTGTAAAAGCCACGAAGTACCACACCGATGTCGAAATTCGATGTTGAAATTCCTATATAAAAATTTCAATATCGAAATTTCGATGTCGAACCGTCAGTGTGCCACGAAGTCGAACACCGACGCCGAAATTTGATGTTGAAATATCGACATCAAAATTACGATATCGAAAGTCCGATTTCGAACGCTCGGTGTGGAACCCACGAAGTCGAACAGCGACGTCCAAATTCGATGTTGAAATTTCGATATCAAAATTTCAATATCGAAATTTCGATGCCTAACCCTCGGTGTGGCACACGAAGTCGAACACCGACATAGAAATTAGAAGTTGAAATTGCGATATCAAAATTTCGATATGGAAGGTTCGATGTCGAACCTTTGGCGTGGAACCCACGAAGTACAACACCAATGTCGAGTGGTGGTGGTGTTTAAGGGCCCGTCGACAGCTAGGTCATTTGGGTCCAATGTCGAAATTCGATGTTGTAATTCCTATATAAAAATTTCAATATCGAAATTTCGATGTCGAGCTCTCAGTGTGGCACTAAGTCGAACACCGACGCCGAAATTCGATGTTGAAATATCGACATCAAAATCACGATATCGAAAGTTTGATTTCAAACCCTCGGTGTGGAACCCACGAAGACGAACACTGATGTCGAAATTCGATGTTGAAATTTCGATATTGAGAGTTCGATGTTGAACCCTCGCTGCGGAACCCACGAAGTAGAACACCGACATAGAAATTCGATGTTGAAATTTCGATATCAAAATTTCGATATGGAAAGTTCGGTGTCGAACACTCGGTGTGGAACCCACCAAGTACAACACAGATGTCGAAATTCGCTGTTGAAATTTCAATATCAAAATTTCGATATCGAACCCTCGGTGTGGAACCCACAAAATCGAACACCGTCATAGAAAATCGATGTTGAAATTTCGATATCAAAATTTCGATTTGGAAAGTTCGATGTCGAACCTTTGGTGTAAAAGCCACGAAGTACAACACCGATGTCGAAATTCGATGTTGAAATTCCTATATAAAATTTCAATATCGAAATTTCGATGTCGAACCGTCAGTGTGGCACGAAGTCGAACACCGACGCCGAAATTCGATGGTGAAATATCGACATCAAAATTACGATATCGATAGTCCGTTTTCGAACGCTCGGTGTGGAACCCACGAAGTCGAACAGCGACGTCGAAATTCGATGTTGAAATTTCGATATCAAAATTTCAGTATCGAAATTTCGATGCCGTACCCTCGGTGTGGCACACGAAGTCGAACACCGACACCGAAATTCGATGTTGAAATATCGACATAAAGATTACGATATCGAAAGTTCGATTTCGAACCCTCGGTGTGGAACCCACGAAGACGAACACTGAGGTCGAAACTCGATGTTGAAATTTCGATATCGAAAGTTCGATGTTGAACCCTTGCTGCGGAACCCACGAAGTCGAACACCGACGACGAAATTGGATGTTGAAATTACGATATCAAAAGTTCGATGCCGTACCCTCGGTGTGGAACGCACGAAGTACAACACCGATGTCGAAATTCGATATTGAAATTTCGATATCGAGAGTTCGATGTTGAACCCGCGCTGCTGAACCCACGAAGTCGAACACCGACGACGAAATTGGATGTTGAAATTACGATATCAAAATTTCGATATGGAAAGTTCGATGCCGAACCCTCGGTGTGGAGCGCACGAAGTACAACACCGATGTCGAAATTCGATGTTGAAATTTCGATATCAATATTCCGAGATTGAAATTTCGATATCAAAATTTCGATATCAAAATTTCGATATCAAAATTTCGATATCGAAGTTTTGATGTGGACACCACAGCGTGGCACACACGAAGACCAACACCGACGTCGGAACTCGATGTTGCAAATTCGATATCGAAAGATCGATGTCGAACCTACGAAGTCGAACACCTACGCCGAAATTCGACGTTGAAATTTCGACATCAAAATAACGATATCGAAAGTTCGATTTCGAACCGTCGGTGTGGAACCCACTAAGTCGATCACCGACGTCGAAATTCGATGTTGATCTTTCGACATCAATAGTTCGATATCGAAAGTCCGAGGTGGAACCCACGGAGTCGCACACCGACGTCGAAATTCTGTATTGAAATTTCGATATCAAAATTTCGATATTGAAACTTCGATATGGAGACCTCTGTGTGGAACACAAGATGTCGAACATCGACGTCGAAACTCGATGTTGAAGTTACGATATCAAAATTTCGATAACGATAGTTCGATGTCGAACCCTCGTTGTGGAACCCACGAAGTCGAACACCGACATAGACATTCGAAGTTGAAATTTCGATATCAAAATTTCTAAATGGAAGTTCGATGTCGAACACGTGGTGTGGAACCCACGAAGTACAACACCGATGTTGAAGATCGATGTTGAAATTTCGATATCAAAATTTCGATATCAAAATTTCGTTATCGAAATTTCGATGTCGAACCCTCAGTGTGGCACACACGAATTCGATGTTGAAATTTTGATATCGAAATGTCGATGTCGAACCCACGAAGTGGAACACCGTCTTCGAAATTTGATGTTGAAACTTCGACATCAAAATTACGATATCGAAAGTACGATTTCGAACCGTGGGTGTGGAACTCACGAAGTCCATCACCGACGTCGAAATTCGATGTTGAACTTTCGACATCAATAGTGCGATATCGAAAGTTCGATGTGGCAGCCACGGAGTCGCACACCGACGTCGAAATTTGATATTGAAATTTCGATATCAAAATTTCGGTATCGTAATCTCGATGTCCAGACCTCTGTGTAGAACCCAAGATGTCCAACAGACTTCGAAATTCGATGTTGAAATTACGATATCAAAATTTCGATATCGAAAGTTCGATGTCCAAACCTCGGTGTGGAACCCCGAAGTACAACACCGGTGTCGAAATTCGATGTTGATTTTCTATAACAAAATTTCGATATCGAAATTTCGATGTGGAACCCTCAGTGTGGCACACTCGAATACGAACACAGACGTCGATATTCGATGTTGAAATTTCGATATCGAAAGATCGATGTAGAACCCACGAAGTCGAAAACCGACCCCGAATTTAGATGTTGAAATTTCGACATCAAAATTACGATATCGAAAGTTCGATTTCGAACCTTCGGTGTGGAACCCACGAAGTCGATCACCGACGTCAAAATTCGATGTTGAACTTTCTACATCAATAGTTCGATATCGAAAGTTCGATGTGGAACCCATGGAGTCGCACACCTACGTTAAAATTCGATATTGAAATTTCGATATCCAAATTTCGATATCGAAACTTCGAGGTCGAGATTGTGTAACCCAAGATGTCGAGCATCGACGTCAAAATTCGATGTTGTAATTACGATAGTAAAATTTCGATTTCGTAAGTTCGATGTCGAACCCTCTGTGTGAAACCCACAATGTCGAACACCAATGACGAAATTAGATGTTGAAATTTCTATATCGAACCCTCGGTGTGGAACCACGAAGTCGAACACTATAATCGAAATTCGATGTTGAAATTACGATATAAAAATTTCGATATCGGAAGTTCGATGTCAAACCATCTGTGTGTAACGCACGAAGTACCTCACCGGTGTCGAAATTCGATGTTGAAATTTCGATATCAAAATTTCTATACAGAAAGTAAGATGTCAAACCCTCGGTGTGGCACACCCGAAGTCGAACACCGACGTCGAATTTCGATGTTGAAATTTCGATATCAAAATTTCGATATTCAAAGTTCGATGTCGAACCTACAAAGTCGAACACTGACTCTGGAATTCGATGTTGAAATTTCGACATCAAAATTTCGATATCGAATGTTTGATGTCGCACCCTCGGTGTGGAGCCCACGAGGTCGTACACCGACGTCTATATTATATGTTGCAATTCCGATATCGAAATTTCGATGTTGATCCCTTGTGGAACCCACGAGATCGTACGTCGTCGTCGAAATTCGATGTTGAAATTTTGATATCAAATTTTCGAATACGAAACTTCGATGTCGATACTTCGGTGAAGAACACACGATTTCAAACACCGACCTCGAAATTCGATGTTGAAATTTCGATATCAAAATTTGGATATCGAACCCTCCTTGTGGAAACCACAAAGTCGAACACCAACGTCGAAATTCGATGTTAAATTTTCGATAGCGATATTTCGATGTCATACCCTCGATGTGGAACTCCCGATGTCGAACACTTGATGTGGAACTCTCGATGTCAAACCCTCGATGTCGGAATTTCGATGACGATATTTCGATGTCGAAACTTCGATGACGAACCCTCAATGTGGAACCCCCTATCGAACCCCGATGTCGAAACTATTACGTTGAAATTTCCATATCGAAACTTCGATGACGAACCCTCGATGTCGAACCCTCGATGTCAAACCATAGATGTCGAACACCGATGTAAAAATTTCGATGACGATATTTCGAAGGCCATATTTCGATGTGAAATTTTCGATTTCGGAACTTAGATGACGAACCATCGATATGGAACCCTGTGTCAAACACAGATGTCGAAATTTCTACGTATAAATTTTGATATCAAAATTTCGATATCGGAACATCGATGTCGAACCCCCGGTGTGGAACCACGATGTCGAACACCGACGTCAAAATTCAATGTTGAAATTTCGATATCGAAATTTCGATGTTGAACCCTTTGTGTGGAACCCACCAAGTTGTACACTGACATCGAAATTTGATGTTTAAGTTTAGATTACGAAATTTCGATGTCGAACTTTCGATGTGGAACACTCGATGTCGATCCCCGGATGTCGAACCCTCGATGTCGAACCTTCGATGTCGAACACCGATATAATAATTTCGATGTCGGATGTCGATGACGATATTTCGATGAATAAACCATGTGTCGAAATTTCGACTTTGAAATTTCGATATCAATATTTCGATATCGAAACTCGTATGTCTAACCCTCGGTGTGGAACCCACGATGTCGAACATCGAAATACGATATTGAAATTTCGATAAGAAATTTCGATGTTTAAACTTCGATGTCGAACCCTCAATGTAGAACACTCGATGTAAAAATTTTGATGAAATTTCGATGTCGAATTTGCAATGTCGAAACTTCGATGACGAACCCTGTACGTGGAACCCTCGATGTCGAGATTTCGACGTTGAAATTTCGATATCAAAATATCGATATCGAAACTTCGATGTCTAACCCTCGGTGGGAAACCAACTATGTCGAACACCGAAGTCGAAATTCGATGTTGAAATTTCGATATCGAAATTTCGATATCGAAATTTCGATGTCTTACCTTTGATGTAGAACCTTCGATGTCGAACCTTCGATGTGGAACACTCGATGTGGAACACTCGATGTCGAACCCTCGATGTCGAAGCCCCGATGTAAAAATATGGATTTCGAAATTTCGGTGTCGATACTTCGATGTTGAACCCTCGGTGTGGAACCCACGAAGTCGAACACAGGCGTCGAAATTCGATGTTGAAATTTCGATATCGAAACTTAGATGTCGAACTCTCGCTGATGTGATCCTGGCAATTGACAGCGTCGTTAACAAAAAAGTCTGATGTACTGCACTCATGACTTTCTCTATACTTGTACTACCCATTCTTACAAAGTCTTATTCCTCTATCTTCTTTGTGTTAGTTGAGATAAGCATTTGTACAAATTATCTTATTGTTTATTTCCTTGTAGGTACAAGGGGAACATTAGAATACAGTAGGCTTTTTGCGATAGTCAAATCTTTTTAAGCTTTGAGATTCTCTTGTCTTTGCAGGATTAACATATAAAAAATCTGATGTGTTGCACTCACATGACTTTCTCTACTCTTATGCTAACCATTCTTACAAACTCTTATTCCTACATCTTCTTTGTGTTACTTAAGATAAACATTTGTACAACTTATCTTATTGCTTATTTCCATGTAGGTACAAGGGGAATGTTAGAATACAGTAGGCTTTGTGTGATAGTCAAATCTTTTAAAGCTTTGAGATTCCATTGTCTTTGCAACTTAACATATAAAACAATGAACAACGATGATCCATTTCACGAAAGTTCTAAGTTTTGCGAAACTCACACACATAACAAGGAATATCTCCGAAATGGTTCAACCTACAAGAAAATTTATTGAGACATAAAATGTGTATTTTAGCAAGATGTACATTTTTTGTATAATATGATCTGGTGTATCTAACGGTTTACCAGTTATGCAAAAGTCGTCCAGAGTAAATACGACTACAGGGGCTATAGCCCGAAAATTCAAGATATATATTTCATTTGTCATAAAAGTATCTCAAACATACGACATTTTAATCAAAATCGTTAGAGCCATTTTCAAGAAAATAAACATTTTCGAAAAATTTTCCATGTAAAGGGTAGTTTAGGGTGGGGCTATTTTCTTCAAAATCTTCGTGTCGCATCCTTGAAAGACATTAAACTTAAATATCAACTTTGGTTTTTAACCGACTTCCTTTTTCTAAAAATGCTTTTTTTGGATTCAGGGGGCCTCAAAACATGTATTTCCGGTGAAATCTTGACATCGAATTTTTGGGTGGAATACAATACTTCCCCTACTTACCAGTAGAGAAAGTAAAAATGAATCAGTATACTCAGAAGGACTGAATAAATATCTCATGAAATTTCACGTTTCTATGTCAAATGGGAAGCAGGTCATTAACGCAACTAATTTAACATGGCTAAGATAGCGCTTGGCAACACACCTTAAGCTGTAGTCATATATTTAAAGAGCTGGTTGCTATATGATGACATTGAATTCTGTTCTCTTTATACAACCAGGTGGGGCAAACAACAACCTATTTGAGAAAACACAAGTATTTGAAAGTTCAAATCAATATTGAGGAATACCTTCGAAATGGTAAATTCACAAAAAGCCTTCTACATAAATTGTACTCTTTGAGATGTACATATTTTGTACTGTAAGATTTTGTCTGTCTCTTGCAGTGCACCAGTTATGCAAGTCTTCAGTCTGTTGCCACAAAATTCTAGATATACATTGCCTTTGTTAAGAAAATGTCTTGTACACATGGTATTTGAATCAAAATTGTTAGTCATTTTGAGAAAATGAATATTTTTGAAAAAATGTTGCATGAGTAATTACAAGAGAAATTTTGTTGAAAGTCTTTTTGTTGCATCCTTGCAAGATGCTGAACTTAAATACCAACTTTGGTATTCGACAGACTATTTGTTTTACAAATATGTTGTTCACTCCCTCTGACACACAAGCACACTACACACACGCACACCGCACACACACACACACACACACACACCGCGCGCGCACACACACACACACACACACACACACACACACACACACACACACACACACACTACATCACACACACAGAGAGAGAGACAGAGCACGTGCACACATGTTGGTTCTGGACTTTTCACAAATGGAGAGCAACAATAGATTTTTCTATATTTCTGTGTTTTATGCATTGAAAATGCTCCATGACCATTATTTCCAAGTTCCATTTTGTTTTTCCTATATAGATTGGGTTGCAATTATTGCAGTTTACCAGATAGAAACAGCTGAAGATGGAGAAGAGTATTTTTAGACTAAAAATGATAAAAAATGCCAATAGAATCGACTTTGTGATGTTCAGAAAACCAACCCCAACAATTACATCAGATTTAACACTTACAACTGAAAATCGCACCAAAGGCAGCTTTCAGTGGTTTTAGTACACAGGTTCATGAGCATATTACTTTCAGCACAGGAATATGAAGCAGAATATGAAAAGGTTCTTGAAATTACAGGAATAATTAATGGTTTCCAAAAATGTTTGGTTGGCATAAAAGGGAATACAGGAGAAGAAAAAGTTCTGTAGAATCAACTACACTCAACAAAGCAGATGTCCTTCAAACATTTAATATGTCACCTACAAATATTCAACAAATTCGAAAAAAGTTTCAAAGAAGCCAAGATCAAAGAAGAAAATCCAGTCTATGAAATAGAATGTAATAATTGCAACCAAGCCTATATAGGAAAACAAAGAGGAAGTTAGAAAAAAGGGTCAAGGAGCATTTCAGATGCGTAAACCACAATGAGTTAGAAAAATCAGCACTTCACCATCCATTTCGGGAAGGAAATTCACAAAATTGACCCAGAACCAGAACTATCAACATGGGAAGAAGAATGTGCGACCTTGTCCTTTTGTAGATGTTGCTAGAACCACCAAAACACTGGAAGAAATATGTTGTGGCAAATGTTAAAAGTGAGTGTTATTTGTAAGATTAAATGCCTTGCATCAAGTTGCGGTATAGCCAATGTGCTAATATGTGATTCTCGTATTGCAGATTATGCGAGAAGGCGGCAAACCTGAACACAGCAGGTGATGAGAGTACGGTACCCCATGTTGCAGGGCAGCTTAACAATGACTTGTATGCTGTTCCTGTGAAGCGTAGAGCACCAGCAAGCAGCAATAGTCCCAAACATTCGACTGGCGACCAAGGCAATAACACTGAAAACCTGCCACCAGGCTGGGAGAAGCATGAAGGTACTGATTCCACATAACCACATTAGAGTATTACTTGTTGGCTGGCTAGATGATATCAAATGGTTCACCACCATCATTTGGAATGACCTTTCTTAAGCGGTTGATCAAATTTGGAGCCATCATAATCTTTACATATAGATTACCAAGTAACATCAATTACGGGTGTGGGTCAAAAATATTAATTTTGTGTTTTTTGCTGATTTTACAAGTTTAACCCCTATTTTATTATAATCTAGTCTTTTAACCACTAAGAACTTGCCAGAAGTGTCTTTAAAGTAAATTTAACTGTCCAAGGACGGATATGAATTAAAAAAAAATTATATATTTGTAAATTTTTTTTTAAAGAAATATGGAAATAACATCTATGTGGTATCAAAAGTCATACATTTAAAAAAGCATTGATTTATGTGTGTACAAAATTTCCTACTTCTAGAGTGAATAGTTTCTCTGAAAAGTGGAGTTAAACTTCTTAAAATTAACATTGCAAGTATAGAGCTTACAAGCTCCCCTTAAGGTATTTGTCGACCTACCTAAATCCACTTCACCCTTTTCTGACCAATGATTATCATCAACAAACAAAACACATGCAAATAAAGAATAAAACATTTTTTAATTTAACATCCACAGATTCGGGAGGTAGAACTGGAACTTAAAAATTCAATGCCACAGCTGGGATTTGAACCATGGACCCCTCCAGTCTCTGATGTGAGACTGCCTTTGTGGTTTACCGGGAGAAATGCGAACTGGTTTGAGAATTCAATATCATTCTGGCAGGTTGTCACAGTAGCTTAACGGTTAGAGCACCCGCCTGGTAAGTGGAGGGTCTGTGGTTCAAATCCCAGCTGTGGCATTGAATTTTTAAGTTCCAGTTCTACCTCTCAAACATTGCCTACACACGTGTGGCTTGTGTGTTTAAAAACACCAACAGTAAGTTTGTTGGCATAAATAAATAATAATATCTGCAGATTCATTTACTTTTCATGCAAATGTCCTATATGGTGAATCTTTCAACTTTTTGGTTGTATATTGGTACTTCACTTTCACATCCTCTTGAAATGGTAGCGTAAAAAGGTCAGTTTAGCACTGAAAAAGTTGCAAAGTGTATCTATCCACTCAATTCCCTTGCTACAGAGCTACCTAAGCCACAAAGCTTAGCCAAGGGAAGTAGATGGCAGAATCTACCATTATCCAGGATCACTGGAAAATAATGGGTGGTATAAGAAGTTTGTTTACAAGTGAGGAAAGTGAGGAAGTTAAAACCTCTGTCCATCAGGTTGGTACTTGTCTGTGCACTTCCACTGTTGCAGCAAGGTTTGTTCACATAAGGGCATTATTTGTTTTATAAAGGACACATTGTAAAAAGTGTGAGGGTGATAGCATCGACTTTAAATGTAAATCTTAATCCAAAAATCTTTACTTTTATTCACCTTTATGGCACATGTAATAGGACGGAATAGATACAAAAGTTTTGTCCATTTTGAGTGTGGTACTGTTTAAGCTTGTGGTGACAAGGAGGGACCATGTTTCACCCTCCATTACTGCAGTTGATTAGTTGTTAATACAGTGTATTGGTTGTAGACAATGATGGACCCTACTACTGGCACATAAAGAGCGGTACTATACAGAGGGAGCCACCTGTGATGCCACCCAATAGTAAGACAGAACTGAGGAGAGCTCTAGTTAAGGATGCAGAAAGTGTAAGTACATTCAATTATTCTGCTGCCATTGAGGCTGTAGCAAGAATTTGATAGTGTAGATTTTAGTATTTTCTTAAAGAGGAAAAATGAAAGATCTTTTACATTGTTTGCCAAAATTTGTATGTAGCTAATGAATGTGTAGCCTTTCATGGCCTGAGTCCTGATGAGTGCTCTTGGCTTCCAGTGTAGGCCATGTCATTTTGCTTGAAATTGCCAACGTTTCACTCGTCCTATTGTGAACTTCTTCTGGGCTCTCGTCCAATGTTTGCTCTGTTGCTCTCGCTGGTGGTATGGCAGCCTGTCCCAGTGTCACTTCTTTCTTGGTGGTCTATGGGGAGAAAACTTTGGGACTTTTCCTGAAAGGAGGATTCCTCTCTGGTCCATCGGTTTTTGAAGATTGCTGTGACAGGCTATCAGTTCTGAGTGGTATGTTGGCTCCACCCCTTGCCTTCCAGTCAATATCTGTGCTAGTGAGGTGGGCTTTCCAAGTGTTGTGGAACTGCTTTCCATTGTGTCTATTAATAATGTCCTTTTCTTTGAAGATTTCCATACCTTCCCGAGTCAGCCTGAGGGAGAAATTGTTGCAGATGACTAGGAGTTCTGTTTTATGAAAATCAGTGTGGTGGCTGGTGGTAATCACATGTTCTGTAAGCGCAGATTTTTCGAGCTGGTTTAGCTTTGAGCTGCATTTGTACACGTGATGATTGATCTGCCAGTTTGGCCAATGTCCCTCCCTTCTGTTGTCTGGCATCCAGACCAATCAGCAGAGGTCTCTCAGTAAACGACCACAGCAGAACACTCCTTTAGGAATATAGGACAAGTACACAGTCTTTTGGTTGGCAAATGTCCATTGCATCAATTAATTGTAACATTGGTAAGAATCTATTTAAATTTGAGTATACATAAGTGACAGTGTTTTATATTTAGCCATGTTCTTCATTCATTATATTATCAGCAACATCGGATATGGATAATACACTTCTCTTTGATTGGTGGGGGATATATTCAGCATTATCAGGTAATTGATCATTACTAAACATGTTTTTTCCTTGTGACTCATTGTCTAGTAAACCATGGTAATAATTCAATAATTCTTCATCACTTTGAAGATACTCACTGTGATGTGGCAGGCATAAGGTGTGAAGTATAACTTCAAAAATACTTTATAGTCAAATATATTGACTCATTTGTTAAAATACATCTACTCTCATTCTAAACAATGACTGAAACCTGGATTGCTTTCAGAACACATGTACCATTGTTTAGTTATGTCATGTGCAAATTGCTTGTACCGGTCAAAATGACCGCTAGCAGTCCTTTAAGAAGTATGTATAATTTGCTTAAAATCTATTATAAAAACTTGAAAACTTTTTGGGAATCATCCTTGCTTTAACTTGTTAAGTCAACAACACACTACCTGAGTGATATATAATGTTTTAAAGAATGCTGACCGGTGAAAATGACTGATAATTGCCTTGTCCTCAACACAGACTCAAGGACAAGTTGCGAAGGGGGGCTCAGCACCGCTCCCCCCTCGGCGGGCCAGGAAACCAGTAGACTAACGTTCCAATTGGTGCTACTGCTGCCACAACTTCTCTAACCCTAAAAGAAACCTAACAGGATGAAGAGTGAAATGAAATATGTATCTACATGGAGGGACAGGAAATTTAGAGGATGTGAAAGTCCTTGCGAGTATTTGCCTGGTGACTCGGGTAAACCTCCAAAAAAGCCCATGGTTCAGGAAGGCCGGCCACAGGGATCTAATCCGCAACCTCCTGAATGTGAACCACAGATGTTACTCTCTGAACCATCCTCAGCACAGAAGTTCCTAACAAGTTTTTAATTCTCTGACCTAGGCTTCTTACATTCATCAATTTTAACATATGAAAATTATTTATTGCGGATTACCCATCAAGCTGCGTATCGTTTGTTTGTACCAGTTACTAACTTTGTTATGAGGCTTAACCCTACTACATTCTCATTGTACATTGAAGGAAATATGTAATTAAAGCTTTTGTAGAAATGTTTATCTCAAAGAGTTGTTAGAGAAAGTCATGTGAATGCAACATACTGGATTTTTCATAGCAATTTGTTAGATGATTACCATGTCTGTTAACATAGGCTCTGAGCAACTATCAGCAGTCTGGAGGAGGAATTGTATCATCAGTCACCAGGAGCAGCACCAGCTCTGCCTTGGAGGAGCTGGACTCTGGCAAGAAGAAGGAAGACAGAAAAGAAGAGCTAGCGTTCAAGTAAGTGTGACTATCACCTCTTCTATTATGACATTTAAACAACTTGAGACTTATAACAGTTCACTTGAAATGGAAACGTGGGAGAGTTGAATTGGTACATATGAGCTGAATAGCAAACACCTGGCTGAGATAGAATCATAAACTGAATTGCAGCTTCTTCACCACATAAACAAGTTTAGGACTGCAATCTCTATTACATGTAGTAAGTAGAACAAGTATTGTAATCCACCCAAAAATTTGATTTCGAGATTTCACCAGAAATATGTATTTTGATGCCCCTGAATCCAAAAAAAGCATTCTTAGAAAAAGGTGGATCTGTGTGTGTCTGAATGTGTGTGTGTATGTGTCTGTGTGTGAGTGTGTGTGCATGTGCATCTGTGAGTGTGTGTGCCCGTGCCCGTGCCCGTGTGTGTGTGTGTGTGTGTAAGTGTGTGTGTGTGAGTGTGTGTGGGCATGCGAACACCTGTGAACAACATAACTCATAAATGAAGTCTGTGAAAATCTAAAATTTCTATTTAAAAATATCTTCTAAGGATGTGACAAATTTTGAACAAAATTCCACCCTAAACTACTCTTTACATGGAACATTTTTAGAAACTTATGATTTTCTTGAAAATGGCTCTAAAGTTTGATTAAAGTGCCATATGTTTAAGATATTTTTATGCCAAACGAAATGTATATTTTGCATTTTCTGTCCTGTTTACTCTTGTGACTTTTCCATACTTGGTCAACTATAAGAAATGGAACAAACTTTACCGTAGTTCTAATGAGCCTATTGTGGTTAGTAACTCAGTGAGTATAGGATGAGTTATTGCAGAGCTAATGTTAACTGCAACATTTAATGTTACATGGGCTACAAGTTGGTGTCACTGCCGCCATCATTGCTACCGTATCTAATCACCACAACGTTGTTAACAGAACTGGCCAGTTTCTCTAACCATAGTGTATGCAACACATTTCTGCTGGTGTACCATTTCCTGGTGTACCAGCTCCTAGTGTACCATCTGCTGGTGTACCATCTCCTGCTCTACCATCTCCTGGTGTACCATCTCCTGGTGTACCATCTCCTGGGGTACCATCTCCTGGTGTACCATCTCCTGGTGTACCATCTCCTGGTGTACCATCTGCCCTACCATCTCCTGCCCTACCATCTCCTTCCCTACCATCTCCTTCCCTACCATCTCCTGCTCTACCATCTCCTGCTCTACCATCTCCTGGTGTACCATCTCCTGGTGTACCATCTCCTGGTGTACCATCTCCTGGTGTACCATCTGGTGTAGCATCTCCTGGTGTACCATCTCCTTGTGTACCATCTGGTGTAGCATCTCCTTGTGTACCATCTCCTGGTGTACCATCTGGTGTAGCATCTCCTTGTGTACCATCTGGTGTAGCATCTCCTTGTGTACCATCTCCTGGTGTAGCATCTGGTGTACCATCTCCTGGTGTACCATCTCCTGGTCTACCATCTCCTGGTGTACCATCTCCTGGTGTACCATCTTCTGGTGTACCATCTACTGGTGTACCATCTCCTGGTGTACCATCTCCTGGTGTACCATCTCCTGGTGTAATTTCCTGGTGTAGCATCTCCTGGTGTAATTTCCTGGTGTACCATCTCCTGGTGTACCATCTCCTTGTGTACCATCTCCTGGTGTAGCATCTGGTGTACCATCTCGTGGTGTACCATCTGGTGTACCATCTCCTGGTGTACCATCTCCTGGTGTACCATCTCCTGGTGTACCATCTCCTGGTGTACCATCTCCTGGTGTACCATCTCCTGGTGTACCATCTCCTTGTGTACCATCTCCTGGTGTACCATCTCCTGGTGTACCATCTCCTGGTGTACCATCTCCTGGTGTACCATCTCCAGGTGTACCATCTCCAGGTGTACCATCTCCAGGTGTACCATCTCCTGGTGTACCATCTCCTGGTGTACCATCTCCTGGTGTACCATCTCCTGGTGTACCATCTCCTGGTGTACCATCTCCTGGTGTACCATCTCCTGGTGTACCATCTCCTGGTGTACCATCTCCTGGTGTACCATCTCCAGGTGTACCATCTCCTGGTGTACCATCTCCTGGTGTACCATCTCCTGGTGTACCATCTCCTGGTGTACCATCTCCTGGTGTACCATCTCCTGGTGTACCATCTCATGCTGTACCATCTCATGCTGTACCATCTCCAGGTGTACCATCTCCTGGTGTACCATCTCCAGGTGTACCATCTCCAGGTGTACCATCTCCTGGTGTACCATCTCCTGGTGTACCATCTCCAGGTGTACCATCTCCTGGTGTACCATCTCCTGGTGTACCATCTCCTGGTGTACCATCTCCTGGTGTACCATCTCCAGGTGTACCATCTCCAGGTGTACCATCTCCTGGTGTACCATCTCCTGGTGTACCATCTCCTGCTGTACCATCTGTTGTAATTTCCTGGAGTAGCATCTCCTTGTGTACCATCTCCTGGTGTAGCATCTGGTGTACCATCTCCTGGTGTACCATCTGGTGTACCATCTCCGGGTGTACCATCTCCTTGTGTACCATCTCCTGGTGTACCATCTCCTTGTGTACCATCTCCTGGTGTACCATCTCCTGGTGTACCATCTCCTGGTGTACCATCTGGTGTACCATCTCCTGGTGTACCATCTCCTGGTGTACCATCTCCTGCTGTACCATCTGTTGTAATGTCCTGGTGTAGCATCTCCTTGTGTACCATCTCCTGGTGTAGCATCTGGTGTACCATCTCCTGGTGTAGCATCTGGTGTACTATCTCCTGGTGTACCATCTGGTGTACCATCTCCTGGTGTACCATCTCCTTGTGTACCATCTGGTGTAGCATCTCCTTGTGTACCATCTCCTGGTGCACCATCTCCTGGTGTAGCATCTGGTGTACCATCTCCTGGTGTACCATCTCCTGGTGTACCATCTCCTGGTGTACCATCTCCTTGTGTACCATCTGGTGTAGCATCTCCTTGTGTACCATCTCCTGGTGTACCATCTCCTGGTGTACAATCTGGTGTAGCATCTCCTTGTGTACCATCTGGTGTAGCATCTCCTTGTGTACCATCTCCTGGTGTAGCATCTCCTTGTGTACCATCTCCTGGTGTAGCATCTGGTGTACCATCTCCTGGTGTAGCATCTGGTGTACCATCTCCTGGTGTACCATCTCCTGGTGTACCATCTCCTGGTGTACCATCTCCTGGTGTACCATCTCCTGGTGTACCATCTACTGGTGTACCATCTCCTTGTGTACCATCTCCTTGTGTACCATCTCCTGGTGTACCATCTCCTGGTGTACCATCTCCTGGTGTACCATCTCCTGGTGTACCATCTCCTGGTGTACCATCTCCTGGTGTACCATCTCCTGCTGTACCATCTCCTGGTGTAGCACCTCCTGGTGTACCATCTCCTGGTGTACCATCTCCTGGTGTACCATCTCCTGGTGTACCATCTCCTGGTGCACCATCTCCTGGTGCACCATCTCCTGGTGCACCATCTCCTGGTGCACCATCTCCTGGTGCACCATCTCCTGGTGTACCATCTCCTGGTGTACCATCTCCTGGTGTACCATCTCCTGGTGTACCATCTCCTGGTGTACCATCTCCTGGTGTACCATCTCCTGGTGTACCATCTCCTGGTGTACCATCTCCTGGTGTACCATCTGGTGTACCATCTCCTGGTGTAGCACCTTCTGGTGTAGCACCTCCTGGTGTAGCACCTCCTGGTGTAGCACCTCCTGGTGCAGCACCTCCTGGTGTAGCACCTCCTGGTGCAGCACCTCCTGGTGTAGCACCTCCTGGTGTAGCACCTCCTGGTGTAGCACCTCCTGGTGTAGCACCTCCTGGTGTAGCACCTCCTGGTGTAGCACCTCCTGGTGTAGCACCTCCTGGTGTAGCACCTCCTGGTGTAGCACCTCCTGGTGTAGCACCTCCTGGTGTAGCACCTCCTGGTGTAGCACCTCCTGGTGTAGCACCTCCTGGTGTAGCACCTCCTGGTGTAGCACCTCCTGCTGTAGCACCTCCTGGTGTAGCACCTCCTGGTGTAGCACCTCCTGGTGTAGCACCTCCTGGTGTAGCACCTCCTGGTGTAGCACCTCCTGGTGTAGCACCTCCTGGTGTAGCACCTCCTGGTGTAGCACCTCCTGGTGTAGCACCTCCTGGTGTAGCACCTCCTGGTGTAGCACCTCCTGGTGTAGCACCTCCTGGTGTAGCACCTCCTGGTGTAGCACCTCCTGGTGTAGCACCTCCTGGTGTAGCACCTCCTGGTGTAGCACCCCCTGGTGTAGCACCCCCTGGTGTAGCACCCCCTGGTGTAGCACCCCCTGGTGTAGCACCTCCTGGTGTAGCACCTCCTGGTGTAGCACCTCCTGGTGTAGCACCTCCTGGTGTAGCACCTCCTGGTGTAGCACCTCCTGGTGTAGCACCTCCTGGTGTAGCACCTCCTGGTGTAGCACCTCCTGGTGTAGCACCTCCTGGTGTAGCACCTCCTGGTGTAGCACCTCCTGGTGTAGCACCTCCTGGTGTAGCACCTCCTGGTGTAGCACCTCCTGGTGTAGCACCTCCTGGTGTAGCACCTCCTGGTGTAGCACCTCCTGGTGTAGCACCTCCTGGTGTAGCACCTCCTGGTGTAGCACCTCCTGGTGTAGCACCTCCTGGTGTAGCACCTTCTGCTGTACCATCTCCTGCTGTACCATCTCCTGCTGTACCATCTCCTGCTGTACCATCTCCTGGTGTAGCACCTCCTGGTGTACCATCTCCTGGTGTAGCACCTCCTGGTGTAGCACCTCCTGGTGTAGCACCTCCTGGTGTAGCACCTCCTGGTGTAGCACCTCCTGCTGTACCATCTCCTGGTGTAGCACCTCCTGGTGTAGCACCTCCTGGTGTAGCACCTCCTGCTGTACCATCTCCTGGTGTAGCACCTCCTGGTGTAGCACCTCCTGGTGTAGCACCTCCTGGTGTAGCACCTCCTGGTGTAGCACCTCCTGGTGTAGCACCTCCTGGTGTAGCACCTCCTGGTGTAGCACCTCCTGGTGTAGCACCTCCTGGTGTAGCACCTCCTGGTGTAGCACCTCCTGGTGTAGCACCTCCTGGTGTACCATCTCCTGGTGTAGCACCTCCTGGTGTAGCACCTCCTGGTGTAGCACCTCCTGGTGTACCATCTGCTGGTGTACCATCTCCTGGTGTAGCACCTCCTGGTGTAGCACCTCCTGGTGTAGCACCTCCTGGTGTACTATCTGGTGTACCACCTCCTGGTGTAGCACTTCCTGGTGTAGCACCTCCTGGTGTAGCACCTCCTGGTGTAGCACCTCCTGGTGTAGCACCTCCTGGTGTAGCACCTCCTGGTGTAGCACCTCCTGGTGTAGCACCTCCTGGTGTAGCACCTCCTGGTGTAGCACCTCCTGGTGTAGCACCTCCTGGTGTAGCACCTCCTGGTGTAGCACCTCCTGGTGTAGCACCTCCTGGTGTAGCACCTCCTGGTGTAGCACCTTCTGCTGTACCATCTCCTGCTGTACCATCTCCTGCTGTACCATCTCCTGCTGTACCATCTCCTGGTGTAGCACCTCCTGGTGTACCATCTCCTGGTGTAGCACCTCCTGGTGTAGCACCTCCTGGTGTAGCACCTCCTGGTGTAGCACCTCCTGCTGTACCATCTCCTGCTGTACCATCTCCTGGTGTAGCACCTCCTGGTGTAGCACCTCCTGGTGTAGCACCTCCTGCTGTACCATCTCCTGGTGTAGCACCTCCTGGTGTAGCACCTCCTGGTGTAGCACCTCCTGGTGTAGCACCTCCTGGTGTAGCACCTCCTGGTGTAGCACCTCCTGGTGTAGCACCTCCTGGTGTAGCACCTCCTGGTGTAGCACCTCCTGGTGTAGCACCTCCTGGTGTAGCACCTCCTGGTGTAGCACCTCCTGGTGTAGCACCTCCTGGTGTACCATCTCCTGGTGTAGCACCTCCTGGTGTAGCACCTCCTGGTGTAGCACCTCCTGGTGTACCATCTGCTGGTGTACCATCTCCTGGTGTAGCCTCTCCTGGTGTAGCACCTCCTGGTGTAGCACCTCCTGGTGTAGCACCTCCTGGTGTACTATCTGGTGTACCACCTCCTGGTGTAGCACTTCCTGGTGTAGCACCTTCTGGTGTAGCACCTCCTGGTGTACCATCTGGTGTACCACCTCCTGGTGTACCATCTCCTGGTGTAGCACCTCCTGGTGTAGCACCTCCTGGTGTAGCACCTCCTGGTGTAGCACCTCCTGGTGCAGCACCTCCTGGTGCAGCACCTCCTGGTGCAGCACCTCCTGGTGTGGCACCTCCTGGTGTGGCACCTCCTGGTGTAGCACCTCCTGGTGTAGCACCTCCTGGTGTAGCACCTCCTGGTGTAGCACCTCCTGGTGCAGCACCTCCTGGTGCAGCACCTCCTGGTGCAGCACCTCCTGGTGCAGCACCTCCTGGTGCAGCACCTCCTGGTGCGGCACCTCCTGGTGCGGCACCTCCTGGTGCGGCACCTCCTGGTGTGGCACCTCCTGGTGTAGCACCTCCTGGTGTAGCACCTCCTGGTGTAGCACCTCCTGGTGTAGCACCTCCTGGTGTAGCACCTCCTGGTGTAGCACCTCCTGGTGTAGCACCTCCTGGTGTAGCACCTCCTGGTGTACCATCTCCTGGTGTAGCACCTCCTGGTGTACTATCTGCTGCTAACGTTTGCATCTTGAAGAAACTTACTGCTCTTCATGTCACTGAGTTCCACTTCAGTGATTAGTCTTTTTTTTTGTAGGTTATCACTTTCCTAAAAGTGTTTCTTTTACTGCAAGATATTTCTGGAGCTCACTGCTTTTAACAATATCCAAAAGATTTTCCATATATTTTGGTCCTAATTGTGAAATTAAGTAGTTTTATTTAGTTCTTGCTTGTGTTACTCCAGTAATTTCAAACTGAGGTTTAATTTGGAAAAAGCATATTTCAGGCTTTTGTATCCAAAAAAGGTGGGATTTATTCAGCTCACAAACCAAAATGCTGTTGAAGCTCATTTAGGCCTGTGCTTACATGGTTCCTTTTTTCTTCTGTAATTTTGCTAGGGCTTGAATGCAATACTAATTAATGCAACATATCACTTAGGAGGTCACTAACGCTCATGCAAATACTTTCTACAGCAAATTGAATAGTTGGAATCAATATGTTGTGCAAGATGTTTACTGTCCTAATTTTTATTTCTTTTTTTCTTTTCTTTTTTTTATTCCAATAAACAAAGACTATTGCTCTCGTGGTTGCCAGAGAAAAATTCTCATATATAAATACAAAGAATAATTAACATATCATACCTACAACATCAAACATATGCTCTTGTGTTCTATTTTTGTGTTTACATCAAATAGGTTATGTTGTTCTGTTTGTTTTTACATGAAAAAGGTGATGTTCTTTTGTATTTATATCAAATAGGTGATGTTGTGTTCTGTTTTTGTTATCAAACGCTGGGCTTTAGCAATGAAGCCATTAGTGCTCTGGAATGTTTCTCTGTAGTGAACTTGGCAGGTTGGAAATGATCTTCAATAATTTCTTCTTCTATATTTTCCACTTTTTTGCCCTGTGTGAGTCCTCCTGCATTCCAAAATGGAGAATTTTGAGACTGTTCTGCAAATGACGTCCTGCAGATGTCCCCACCCAGAGATTTGAAAGGGGGACTATTTTATCTCCGGGAAACTTATCTGAAGGTTTCATCATTTTAATTAGCATAAGTTTAACTGTTTTTTAAGTGGAGCATAATGGGGGTTACATCGTCCACTCACGTAAACTCCCAGTGTGTCTGGAGGGCCACAGCTCTTTGTTGGTCAGTGGGTCCATTGGACCCAGCCAAGAGGGGTTTGACTTTACTCACAATCACCACTTGGGGAACATTTCTATACCATGACAGGCCAGCATAAGGGTTGAAATAGCATTTCCTCTATTTACATATGTATAGTTTACCGACATTAAAATGTCATTTGTGATGATGTGATGAGGGTTTTGTTCCCCTAGCCTGTGAAGAAGCAGGTAGGTGATCTCTTCTAAAGCGCGTCTCACCCTTAAAAGACAGTACACGTTAAATGGAGCGCAGTGTTGCAACATGTACTAGTTGCGAATCTTTCTCCGCGAGCGACTCGAGGTGGCCTGAGTCCTGTACTTAGTCCTTCAATTGCTGCTTGACGAGACGGGCACTTTTAACTTTGGTATCCCTCCACGCCTTTGTTACTGTATGACCTAAATTTACAAATGACTCGTCTGTATAAACAATTGATTTCCCCTGGTCCCTAAACCTTTTACGTCTTTTAGATATTTATGTCGCCATCTGATGATATCGATATCGTCTCTTTCTATTAATATGCACTTGTTACCCTTTCTTTCATATTCGAACCCCAAATCAGAGTGGCCCTTGAGAAATTTGGTAGGGTCTCATCACTGTTGAACTGTGACAAAATTATATTCAGCGTGGGTGGAATATTTGCAAACAGTAAAGAATGAACAATTCGCCGCACTCCACCTTGCACTATTCAATCATATTGCGTTAACCTAGCGTTTTGTGTAGTCCCGCCCTTTTTGCTTTCTTTTTCGATGGCGTTCTTAGAGGTCCTTTCATTAGTTCCTTTTTAATCATACACACTACTGCTTCTGATAGCCTTAGCTGTTTCTTTTACCGCCTTACTTACACGCATTTTACTTAAAAAAATAATCTAACACATTCATAATTATTTGGCGTTCCTTACTTCTTTATTTACCAACATATCGTCCCTTCCTAGCTTCACCCTCCATAACTACAAATATTTACAAAAATATTAAACAAATAACGCAATAACAGCTCACAGTTGCACACACGGCTTCTTTCGAACTAATGTTAGTGCTGCTCCTTATACTATCTTCTGTGTCAGGCCTGACGCTGAATAGATGAATACCTTTTGTTTGCCTTACTGGATAAAAGAAAGAGGTTACTGCCTTTTGGTTTATTTTAAAAACTTTCTCCAACCTTCCTCAACATTTGTTCTCGCTGGTTCCCTGATGTAAACTCAATAACAAAAAAGTTTCACACTGCGTAACTTTTGCAGTGCACATATATAAAATTTTCCGAAAACATTTAAAATTAAAAAATTATAACACTTAACTGGGTAAACATAGAGAATTCAAAGTAGGCAGGTAGTAGCACTATAGTTTACTCTACCTAAGAAAAAAATGTAGATGCATTCTAGCAGTTAGTTTGTTAGTTAGTGCGTGATGAGTGTAGAAACAGCAAATATCGGACTTCTATTGAAAAAAAAAACGTTTTCTGAAGAAATTTGGACCTATAGAAATGTATAATGACTCTGAAAAGGATATAACCTGATAGAGAAAAAAATTCTGCATAGGATAATGTGTTCAAACCTGAAATTTATAACAAATGAATATTTATACCATGCTATTAGGAATCTGGCAACAGAGCGAGGGTAGAAAAGGACGCGGCTAATGGCAACTTGTATGCGCTAGATAGAGACAGAGATGTCCCATTTAACTCCATACTGTCTTCTAAGAGTGAAACGCTATATAGATTGCTTCCTTTTCTGTCCTGGCATGGAAGGTCCTGCGATCCCTAGGGTGCTAGGGATTTTTGTTTTTATGTCAAATATCTGATCTTGTCTAAAATAAGAACAAATTAGAAACTAAAAGCTTCACTTATCTTAGTAATATTGCAAGATCTGACATGTTCTATTAGTATGCACTTCCCAAAATTCACAAACCAGGAAATAAAATGAGACCCATTATAAATTGTATAAATTTACCTATGTACAATTTAGCAAAATGGTTAAATAAAAAGTTTGGTACCTTTGATCAGTTTCAAAGTTTAAGTATTAAAAGTTCTTTTTAATTAGTAGAAAAAATTAACAATATAGTATTGTCTGACAATGATAAACTCATTTCTTTTGATGTAACTGCTTTATTTCCTAGTATTCCTAGAAAAAAGCTTTTGATTTTTTTAAATAAATGGTTAAATCTTTCAGAATTACATGAAGAATTAATAGATGATTTTGTAAAATTTACAAATCTGTTTTAAGAATTAAAATTCTTACATCACTCTAAACATACTCCTTTTTTATTAAAAATTAAAAATGACAAATCTTTGTTTGGATCAAAATTTCTGTACTTTTAATGGTAACTTTTTGAACCAACTTCTGGCTTGGCAAAGTATCAAAAGGCTGTTAGAAAGGTTTCTACCCTCAAAAAAATAAAAGATAATTGTATTTTTAAAAATTTTGCTTACCATCTGTGGGCCAGTAAAAAATGTACAAAAATGTTTAAAGAATATGGAATAAATTTGGTCCCTCAAAATAAATTTAATATACAAAATCTACTAAATTTTTCTAAAAAGGATAAAATTCCAAATTATAAAAAATCTGGCATTTATCAATTTAGCTGTTTGGATTCTGATAGGGTTTATATTGGTAAAACTAAATGTCATTTAGAAACCAGAATAAAAGAGCATTTTGAAAATATTAAATATAAACAAACTGATAAATCAGCTGTGGCAGATCAGTTTTGGTCATTTAATCATGAAATTAATCCAGAGGTTAAATTATTAAAACAATTAAATGGACTTATAGATTCAATGGTTTGGGAAAAATATTTATTTTAGAAAACAAGAGCCATGTTATGAATTTTGATATACCACCAATAGATTGTACTTAGAGGTTTTTGTTTTCAGATATTGGTGACAGATAGATTTTTTAAGTTGAGCATCAGTAACTATGGTAACTTGTTTGTATAGCTTTGAAAATAAGTTGGATTACAACTTGAAACATGTCAGCTGTGAAAAATCTTGCAATATTACTAAGATAAGTGAAACTTTTAGTCTCTAATTTGCTCTTATTTCAGATTCTGCTGTTTCACTGTTAATAGCTTCAACTTTTCCTTAATCTGCTCTTATGTTCTGTTTTCCTTTTTACACAAAATAGATGGCATTGTGTTTCCTTTTTTTCTTTTTTTTTTTTGTTTATACAGTAAATACATGATCTAGTGGCCTACTTGCCTACTTTTTGCTAAATTAAAGAAGTTTGTTAAGAAGCATATCCTCTTATACTGTTAAATTACTTCCTCTGTGTTTTGTCATAGGGGGTCTATTTTATAAGCGTAAAGAGTAGTTAATAAGAGGTCAGTTTTCTATTCACGCTCTTATGAAATACATTGGTGCCAATCAAATCTCAAAGAAGACACATTGTTTACAAATGCCTATATAGGTTAGGGAAAAGTATGATGCTGAAACAGATACATTTTAAATACACCTTTAAAATTTAAGATCTCATTAGCTAATAGAATGTTAGCCAATATTAGAGACAGTGGGTGAAATTGGCTGACATTTGTAGGATGCCTGTCTGTCCTCCCTACAGAGACATGTTCGCAAGGAAGTCAAACATTGCTCCACGAATAATAATGATAAATTATGTAAATGTTTCATGTGTTGAACACATGTAACACACACAATTTGATGTTTACTGTTCAGGAGGCGTAGCTACCCAGCCCGAGCTGAACCTTCAGAATCAAAGAACTCTGAACGGCCAATCAGATTTGCTGTACGATCATTAGGATGGGTGGAGATAGCAGAAGAGGACTTAACACCAGAAAGAAGCAGCAAAGCAGTAAATAAATGTATTGTGGACCTGTCTTTTGGGCGCTTTGATCTGTTGGATGTCGTCGGTCGGTGGGGAGATGTAAGTATTGAAACTTTCTGAAGGTGGGTCAGTTAGTCACCCCAAGTATTCATTATACAGGGTGGTTATATAGTCACTTACCATTTTATATAAGTTTTTTTTTTTTTTTAGATTACAAACAATATGAACATACATTTAGACCTTCACCTCAGGGGTCCCCATCTAGGGGATATGTGAATAGTGATCACAAGGTATCCAAGCTGGGCAGAACATTACTTTCACTTACTAGTGTCTAGGGGATATGTGGATAGCACCACAAGGTACCCAACCTGGACAGAACATTACTTTCACTTACTGGTGTCCAGGGGATATGTGGATAGCAGCACGAGGTACCCAACCTGGACAGAACATTACTCCCACTTACTAGTGTCTAGGGGATATGTGGATAGCAGCACGAGGTACCCAACCTGGACAGAACATTACTTCCACTTACTGGTGTCCAGGGGATATGTGGATAGCACCACGAGGTACCCAACCTGGACAGAACATTACTTCCACTTACTAGTGTCAAGGGGATATGTGGATAGCACCACGAGGTACCCAACCTCGATAGAACATTACTTCCACTTATTGGTGTCTAGGGAATATGTAGATAGTGACCACAAGGTACCCAAGTTGAGCACATTACTTCCACTTACTGGTGCCTATGGGATATGTGGATAGTGACCACAAGGCACCCAAGTTGAGCAGAACATTACTTCCACTTACTGGTGTCTAGGGAATATGTGGATAGTGACCACAAGGTACCCAAGTTGAGCACAACATTACTCCCACTTACTGGTGTCTAGGGAATATGTGGATAGTGACCACAAGGTACCCAAGTTGAGCACAACATTACTTCCACTTACTGGTGTCTAGGGGATATGTGGATAGTGACCACAAGGTACCCAAGTTGAGCAGAACATTACTTCCACTTACTGGTGTCTAGGGAATATGTGGATAGTGACCACAAGGTACCCAAGTTGAGCACAACATTACTTCCACTTACTGGTGTCTAGGGGATATGTGGATAGTGACCACAAGGCACCCAAGTTGAGCAGAACATTACTTCCACTTACTGGTGTCTAGGGAATATGTGGATAGTGACCACAAGGTACCCAAGTTGAGCACAACATTACTTCCACTTACTGGTGTCTAGGGGATATGTGGATAGTGACCACAAGGCACCCAAGTTGAGCAGAACATTACTTCCACTTACTGGTGTCTAGGGGATATGTGGATAGTGACCACAACGTACCCAAGCTGAACACAACATTACTTCCACTTACTGGTGTCTAGGGGATATGTAGATAGTGACCACAAGGTACCCAAGTTGAGCACATTACTTCCACTTACTGGTGCCTATGGGATATGTGGATAGTGACCACAAGGTACCCAAGCTGAGCACAACATTACTTCCACTTACTGGTGTCTAGGGGATATGTGGATAGTGACCACAAGGCACCCAAGTTGAGCAGAACCTTACTTCCACTTACTGGTGTCTAGGGGATATGTAGATAGTGACCACAAGGTACCCAAGTTGAGCACATTACTTCCACTTACTGATGTCTAGGGGATATGTGGATAGTGACCACAAGGTACCCAAGCTGAGCAGAACATTACTTCCACTTACTGGTGTCTAGGGGATATGTGGATAGTGACCACAAGATACCCAAGCTGAGCAGAACATTACTTCCACTTAGTGGTGTCTAGGGGATATGTGGATAGTGACCACAAGATACCCAAGCCGAGCAGAACATTACTTCCACTTACTGGTGTCTAGGGGATATGTGGATAGTGACCACAAGGTACCCAAGCTGAGCAGAACATTACTTGCACTTACTGGTGTCATGGGGATATGTGGATAGTGACCACAAGGTACCCAAGCTGAGCAGAACATTACTTCCACTTACTGGTGTCTAGGGGATATGTGGATAGTGACCACAAGGTACCCAAGCTGAGCAGAACATTACTTGCACTTACTGGTGTCTAGGGGATTTGTGGATAGTGACCACAAGGTACCCAAGCTGAGCAGAACATTACTTGCACTTACTGGTGTCTAGGGGATATGTGGATAGTGACCACAAGATACCCAAGCTGAGCAGAACATTACTTCCACTTACTGATGTCTAGGGGATATGTGGATAGTGACCACAAGATACCCAAGCTGGGCATAACATTACTTCCACTTACTGATGTCTAGGGGATATGTGGATAGTGACCACAAGATACCCAAGCTGGGCACAACCTTACTTCCACTTACTGATGTCTAGGGGATATGTGGATAGTGACCACAAGATACCCAAGCTGGGCAGAACATTACTTCCACTTACTGATGTCTAGGGGATATGTGGATAGTGACCACAAGATACGCAAGCTGGGCACAACCTTACTTCCACTTACTGATGTCTAGGGGATATGTGGATAGTGACCACAAGATACCCAAGCTGGGCAGAACATTACTTCCACTTACTGGTGTCTAGGGGATATGTGGATAGTGATCACAAGGTACCCAAGTTGAGCAGAACATTACTCCTACTTACTGGTGTCTAGGGGATATGTGGATAGTGACCACAAGGTACCCAAGTTGAGCACATTACTTCCACTTACTGGTGCCTATGGGATATGTGGATAGTGACCACAAGGTACCCAAGCTGAGCACAACATTACTTCCACTTACTGGTGTCTAGGGGATATGTGGATAGTGACCACAAGGCACCCAAGTTGAGCAGAACCTTACTTCCACTTACTGGTGTCTAGGGGATATGTAGATAGTGACCACAAGGTACCCAAGTTGAGCACATTACTTCCACTTACTAATGTCTAGGGGATATGTGGATAGTGACCACAAGGTACCCAAGCTGAGCAGAACATTACTTGCACTTACTGGTGTCATGGGGATATGTGGATAGTGACCACAAGATACCCAAGCTGAGCAGAACATTACTTCCACTTAGTGGTGTCTAGGGGATATGTGGATAGTGACCACAAGATACCCAAGCCGAGCAGAACATTACTTCCACTTACTGGTGTCTAGGGGATATGTGGATAGTGACCACAAGGTACCCAAGCTGAGCAGAACATTACTTGCACTTACTGGTGTCTAGGGGATATGTGGATAGTGACCACAAGGTACCCAAGCTGAGCAGAACATTACTTCCACTTACTGGTGTCTAGGGGATATGTGGATTGTGACCACAAGATACCCAAGCTGGGCACAACCTTACTTCCACTTACTGATGTCTAGGGGATATGTAGATAGTGACCACAAGATACCCAAGCTGGGCAGAACATTACTTCCACTTACTGATGTCTAGGGGATATGTGGATAGTGACCACAAGATACCCAAGCTGGGCAGAACATTACTTCCACTTACTGATGTCTAGGGGATATGTGGATAGTGACCACAAGATACCCAAGCTGGGCACAACCTTACTTCCACTTACCGATGTCTTGGGGATATGTGGATAGTGACCACAAGATACCCAAGCTGGGCAGAACATTACTTCCACTTACTGATGTCTAGGGGATATGTGGATAGTGACCACAAGATACCCAAGCTGGGCACAACCTTACTTCCACTTACTGATGTCTAGGGGATATGTGGATAGTGACCACAAGATACCCAAGCTGGGCAGAACATTACTTCCACTTACTGGTGTCTAGGGGATATGTGGATAGTGATCACAAGGTACCCAAGCTGAGCACAACATTACTCCTACTTACTGGTGTCTAGGGGATATGTGGATAGTGACCACAAGGTACCCAAGTTGAGCACAACATTACTTCCACTTACTGATGTCTAGAGGATATGTGGATAGCACCCAAGGTACCCAAGTTGAGCAGAACATTACTTCCACTTACTGGTGTCGAGGGGATATGTGGATAGTGATCACAAGGTACCCAAGTTGGGCAGAACATTACTTCCACTTACTGGTGTCCAGGGGATATGTGGATAGTGACCACAAGATACCCAAGCTGGGCACAACATTACTTCCACTTACTGGTGTCCAGGGCATATGTGGATAGTGACCACAAGATACCCAAGCTGAGCAGAACATTACTTCCACTTACTGGTGTCCAGGGGATATGTGGATAGTGACCACAAGATACCCAAGCTGAGCAGAACATTACTTCCACTTACTGGTGTCTAGGGAATATGTGGATAGTGACCACAAGGTACCCAAGCTGGGCAGAACATTACTTCCACATACTGGTGTCTGGGGATATGTAGATGGTGGCCACAGGGTACATAAGTTGAGCAGAACATTACTTCCACTTACTGGTGTCCAGGGGATATGTGGATAGTGACCACAGGGTACCGAAGTTGAGCACAACATTACTTCCACATACTGGTGTTTTGCTCCTCATTGTAGCTTTTCTATCTGACCTTATGACCTTACCTTGGTCATCTCTTGTTCTCTTCTTCCAACCTGTTGCTATTAGGGTTGCTGAGGGCTAGGGAGTCTTTATTTTTTGCAATCTTTCCATTTTTCTAATTTCTCTATAACCTATTGACCTGTCATGGCATGTATTACGTCCTCTGATTGGTAATCAGAGGATATGGTCAGCGAATTTATTTTGATAACTCTCCCAGTCAGGTCGGTGAGACCCTTAAACCAGCAACAGGTGTGGTCCCCCAGACATTCTGGAGTTGCAAGAGTACGATGTGACTGCCAAAACATAAAAATATGTTGTTAGCTAATGCTGGATTTCTGACAGTGAAGTTATTAATCCTCTTGTTGTCCAACATGGAAAAGAACAAGAGCAGTAATAGTAAGAGCACGATGGCACAGCTCTCCACAGTTCAAGCCTAGACTGTTCTGATGGAACATGTGAGATGATAGTACTGGGTTCTGTGGTTGCTGCCAAATGTGCCATTCCATTCCCCTGCAAACCTATGTGACCAGGAATCCATGCACTTACCATGTTAACATCAGAATCATGTAAAACATGGAGGGCATCCTGGAAAGTACCCCTAGGGCAACTTACAGTCATAAGTACTTTATATGCCAGGTTTAATTAAATAAGCTTTTGATGGCATTGAATTCTTTAGTCCTGATTGCACCTCTCAAACATTGCTCACACAGGGCTTGTGGTTTTAGAAAAAATCCAGCAGTAAGTTGGTTGGCATAAAATAACAATTACCAAACTAAAGGATGTTTAATTTCTTGTGGCAGTTTATGTACTTTTATGCTCACGTAATTGGAGGTTTTTCATATAGCATTAGTATATTCATAGGGAATTTGATGCTATGTTCTCTTCTGGTGTTGTAGTGATGTCAAATTTACTTTTCTATGAATTTGTCATAATTTTTATGTGCATGCGTAGACAACTCTAAGAGATATACAGAGGGTGTGGTTAACATTTTTAGCTTCCTATATAATGGTTTACATGAGTCTTTGTATGTAGCTTGTAGCATAATGTGTGTTATTTTTTTCTCAATTTTATAGTTTCCCATCCTATTGCATTTCCCCATAAGATTATGCCATAGGTCAAGATGGAGTGTAGTTGGCCAAAGGGTGCCGATGTACCAGCATCTTCTCTTGGGGCAGCCTCTAGTTGCAGTAGACCTCTTGTCCAGGTGGCATGATCCTTGGTAACATTGTTGGGTAGCGTGATGAATGCCATCGTGCTTGAAACCTCTGTGGCAGCCTCGCCTGTTTTGACAGGTCTTCCTCTGGTTGCCTTTTGCCAAGATGGGTTGACGTGCCATCCCATGCACAACATAAAGTGACTCATAGTATTCCATGATCACTGACCTTTCTGGTACATTTTCTCAAGCGCCTTGCTCATGGTGGACCCAATCATAACCCCTTCCAGGGCCATCCTGCCGACCTCCAGATGCTCGCTGGGGCTCTGGAGCATTATCTCGTCTTGTCCGACTCGTGCGACCCTCCTGCTGGTGCCAACCATCACCTCGTGGTACCTGAGGGTATCTGGTTCCAGTATCACCACCTCAGCCACCCTTGCAACAAACTCCCACAGATCCATAACGCACTGCCAGTTCAGTGTTGTTCAGTGAGACAGTCTGTGATTGTATTGGCCTCCTGGTTTGGGATAGCATACACCTCCAGCCACTTGAAGTAGTCCATGGCCACCAGCAATATTTGTTGCCCCTGTCGGAGAGAGGGAATGGTCCAGGTACGTCAATGGCAATGTGCTTGAATGGTGCTTGCACATTATACTGCTGTATGCCACCCAAGCTGCTGGTCTGCGTGCAGTGATATTGGCAGCACCACCTTTCAGCATCCACTTGTAACCTCAACCAGTAATTCCTCTGTTGCAACTTGTTGATCGTACAGTTGGTTCCAAGATGCCCTGCAGATGAACCCAAATATAGCTCCTACAGGAGCTCCATAACCTTACTCCAAGAAAGTACCAGCTGCTCTCTCGGTCTTTCCATCTAGTGACTCTCGGATCCAGTACATCACATCGTCTTTGATCCATTGTGCCCAGTAGGACTTGTTCTCACAATTCCTGGGTGCGACGTCCTCCCAGCTCGGCCATGTTCCTGCTTCTACATCTCAGAGGACAGGCCCTAAATGGGTGTATGCCAGCTGCTTCCTCCTCAGACCTGCATTATTCCGTCCATCTGCAGGCACCACTGAAGTCACACAGATAGCTGCAGCATGCTCCTTGTCTTCCACCCTGTTGCATTGGCTACACTGAAGGCAAGCTCTTCTTGACAAGGCATCCACATTGGTATGACTCCTCCCCTTCCAGTGTTTCAAGGTGAAGTTGTACTCCTGGCCCTCTAGGTTCTTGAAGCTCAGCAGCCAACTGAGGGTGGAGTTGTCAGGACTCAAATGGAATGGCTGACTGTACAGGTACCTATGGAAATTCCCCAGTGAGTTTACCACTGCCAGGAGCTCATGCTGGGTGATGCCATAATTCTTCTTGGCCTTGGGGAGTGTCTTGATATAGTAGGCTATGACTTGCTCTTGTCTGCTTTGGATCTGGGACAGTACGCCTCCAACTCCATTGTCGCTAGCGTCAGTGGGGTGGGGCAGCCTGGCCCCTTTGTTGTGTTGCTGCTGCCGTGGACCAGCACCACAACAGAATAGTAATATGATAGTGTTGCAAACATACAACTTGTCACTTCCATCAAATTGTATGGTTTTCAGTTGTTAGGCACAATATTTCATTGTGCATCACTGTATCCTTTGTGTACACTAAGGTGGCACTTCTGTTAACCAGTTGGTATTATTGTGTACCAGGACAAGGACTTGTATCCTTTGTGTACTTAAGGTGGCACTTCTGTTAACCAGTTGGTATTATTGTGTACCAGGACAAGGACTTGTATCCTTTGTGTACTCGTGATGGCCCTTCTGTTAACCAGTTGGTATGATTGTGTACCAGGACAAGGACATGTATCCTTTGTGTACTTGTGATGGCACTTCTGTTAACCAGTTGGTATGATTGTGTACCAGGACAAGGACATGTATCCTTTGTGTACTTGTGATGGCACTTCTGTTAACCAGTTGGTATGATTGTGTACCAGGACAAGGACTCGTATCCTTTGTGTACTCGTGATGGCACTTCTGTTAACCAGTTGGTATGATTGTGTACCAGAACAAGGACTTGTATCCTTTGTGTACTCGTGATGGCCCTTCTGTTAACCAGTTGGTATGATTGTGTACCAGAACAAGGACTCATATCCTTTGTATACTCGTGATGGCACTTCTGTTAACCAGTTGGTATGATTGTGTACCAGAACAAGGACTTGTATCCTTTGTGTACTCGTGATGGCACTTCTGTTAACCAGTTGGTATGATTGTGTACCAGAACAAGGACTCATATCCTTTGTATACTCGTGATGGCACTTCTGTTAACCAGTTGGTATGATTGTGTACCAGAACAAGGACTTGTATCCTTTGTGTACTTGTGATGGCACTTCTGTTAACCAGTTGGTATGATTGTGTACCAGGACAAGGACTTGTATCCTTTGTATACTCGTGATGGCACTTCTGTTAACCAGTTGGTATGATTGTGTACCAGAACAAGGACTCATATCCTTTGTATACTCGTGATGGCACTTCTGTTAACCAGTTGGTATGATTGTGTACCAGAACAAGGACTTGTATCCTTTGTGTACTCGTGATGGCACTTCTGTTAACCAGTTGGTATGATTGTGTACCAGAACAAGGACTCATATCCTTTGTATACTCGTGATGGCACTTCTGTTAACCAGCTGGTATGATTGTGTACCAGAACAAGGACTTGTATCCTTTGTGTACTCGTGATGGCACTTCTGTTAACCAGTTGGTATGATTGTGTACCAGGACAAGGACTTGTATCCTTTGTATACTCGTGATGGCACTTCTGTTAACCAGTTGGTATGATTGTGTACCAGAACAAGGACTTGTATCCTTTGTGTACTTGTGATGGCACTTCTGTTAACCAGTTGGTATGATTGTGTACCAGGACAAGGACTTGTATCCTTTGTATACTCGTGATGGCACTTCTGTTAACCAGTTGGTATGATTGTGTACCAGGACAAGGACTTGTATCCTTTGTATACTCGTGATGGCACTTCTGTTAACCAGTTGGTATTATTGTGTACCAGAACAAGGACTTGTATCCTTTGTATACTCGTGAGGCCACTTCTGTTAACCAGTTGGTATGATTGTGTACCAGGACAAGGACTTGTATCCTTTGTATACTCGTGATGGCACATCTGTTAACCAGTTGGTATGATTGTGTACCAGGACAAGGACTTGTATCCTTTGTATACTCGTGATGGCACTTCTGTTAACCAGTTGGTATGATTGTGTACCAGAACAAGGACTCGTATCCTTTGTGTACTCGTGATGGCACTTCTGTTAACCAGTTGGTATGGTTGTGTACCAGAACAAGATCTTGTATCCTTTGTGTACTTGTGATTGCACTTCTGTTAACCAGTTGGTATGATTGTGTACCAGAACAAGGTCTTGTATCCTTTGTGTACTTGTGATGGCACTTCTGTTAACCAGTTGGTATGATTGTGTACCAGAACAAGGACTTGTATCCTTTGTGTACTCGTGAGGCCACTTCTGTTAACCAGTTGGTATGATTGTTTGTATATCAGGGCAAGGAGCTGTTCATGGACCTGGATGAAGGAGCCCTGAAACTGATTGACCCAGAGAACCTCACAGTGCTGAACACACAGCCCATTCACACCATCAGAGTGTGGGGCGTTGGTAGGGATAATGGCAGGTAAGTCATGCGCTAGAAAATATTTCACATTTTAATTGATGTTTGATCATATAATGAAATTTTAGTCCTGTTCCATTGAACATGAGCAGAGAAGATTTTTTGGCGCTTTATCGCAAACTTTGCAGACTTTTAATAAATTGCAGCACACAGTTGTAAGTGGGGAGAGTTATTGGGCGGCGAAGGATTGAGTGTTTGTGATGTTGGTCGATAAACTGCAGTGCTTTTGGTACAGCTAGATGTACTTATCGAGACGCTTGTACAATAGGCTGGGCTGAAAGAAAGTGACAACTCATAAGCTAGCCATGTCCATCAGTTCTCAATATACAAAATGATTATGAAAAATATTGGAGTGACTTCATTGTCAATTGTCAGGTATTAGAAAACAACTACAACAGCATATTTCCAACTTATTATGTAGAAATCTGCACTGTTTAAACCGTATATTAAAAGTATTATACACTTATACTATGAAACCTTAAAATTTGCAAAAACTGGTCCTCATATTTTGAAACATCTAGTACCTTTAAATTTGTTAAAAAAATAGCCTTAGCCTTTGTTTTGAATGCGTTTGAGGCATGTACTAATTAAGAGGCAAGTTTAGGCAAGCGCTTGGGCTATAGCACTTGGATCAATACCTTACTAGTATGTTCATCCACTTAATGCAAATTTGGATCATTTGACCAATCCTGACGAAACTTTGAACTGATATGCTTTAGCTATGATTGAAAATTGTAGGTTATTCACAATTTTGAAAAACCACTGTATCTTTATTTTGAATCCCATGTTACAAAAGAAGCTGTGCTCAACACAACACAACACAACACAACACAACACAACACAACAGAGGCCCAAATGAGAGGTGTGGACGGGCCCTTAAACCTCACTCAGTCAGTCAGTCAGTCAGTCAGTCAGTCAGTCAGTCAGTCAGTCGCTCACTCAGTCAGTCAGTCAGTCAGTCAGTCGCTCACTCAGTCAGTCAGTCAGTCAGTCGCTCACTCAGTCAGTCAGTCAGTCAGTCGCTCACTCAGTCAGTCAGTCAGTCAGTCGCTCACTCAGTCAGTCAGTCGCTCAGTCAGTCAGTCAGTCAGTCAGTCACTCAGTCAGTCAGTCAGTCAGTCAGTCAGTCACTCGCTCGCTCGCTCAGTCACTCGCTTGCTCACTCACTCACTCAATCAGTCACTCACTCACTCATTCAGCCACTCACTCACTCATTCAGCCACTCACTCACTCATTCAGGCACTCACTCAATCAGTTGCTCATTCAGTCACTCAGTCAGCCACTCACTCAATCAGTTGCTCATTCAGTCACTCAGTCAGCCACTCACTCAATCAGTTGCTCATTCAGTCACTCAGTCAGTCACTCACTCACTCAGCCAGCCACTCACTCAGTCACTCACTCAGTCACTCACTCAGTCAGTCACTCACTTGGTCACTCAGTCACTCACTCAGTTCCTTCAATCAGTCACTCAGTCAGTCACTCACTCGGTCACTCAGTCACTCACTCACTTGGTCACTCAGTCACTCACTCAGTTCCTTCAATCAGTCACTCACTCAGTCACTCAGTCAGTCACTTACTCAGTTCCTTCAATCAATCAGTCACTCACTCAGTCGGTCAGTGCTAGGGATTTTTGTTTTTACGTCAAATATCTGATCTTGTCTAAAATAAGAACAAATTAGAAACTAAAAGCTTCACTTATCTTAGTAAGATTGCAGTTTCTATCATTTTTACTTTCTCTACTGGTAAGTAGAAGAAAGTATTGTATTCCACCCAAAAATTTGATGTTGAGATTTCAGCGGAAATATATGTTTTGAGACTCCCCAAATCCAAAAAAGGCATTTTTGGAAACAGGTGTGTGTGTGAGTGAATGTGAGAGCGAGTGACTGAGTGAGTGAGTGACTGAGTGACTGAGTGAGTGACTGAGTGAGTGACCGAGTGAGTGACCGAGTGAGTGACTGTTTATACTCGCAGGTCGACATGTTCCTTCAGTAATATCCCACTATCACATGAGTCGATGTGCTTTTGTCTCGGCCTGTGTTGCCTCCAGTCTTGTGTGCTTTATCTCTCTGTTTATACTCGCAGGTCGACATGTTCCTTCAGTAATATCCCTCTATCACATGAGTCGATGTGCTTTTGTCTCGGCCTGTATTGCCTCCAGTCTTGTGTGCTTTATCTCTCTGTTTATACTTGCCGGTCCACACGTTCCTTCAGTAGTATTAATATTTCCCCCACGTCCTTGGAGTGGCCTGTCTAGTATGGACACTGTATGCAGGGGCAGAGAGATGTTAAACCTGTGCACAGCGTCAGATACTCACTCTCCCACTTCCACTGAATTGAGAAGTAGATGACAAGCCCAGTTCTGTGCCAGAGTGTGCAAGTTCACGTCCTTTATGGAACTCTAGATCTGTCAAAGAGCTAATTATACAAAAACAAATTGGCATTTAAATTAATAGCATTAAATTTCATTTGCCGTGAAAATATCTTACACATGTATTTATACAAAATCATTTAAGCCATGTTTGAGAGAATCAGAACTTTCAAAAAATGTTGTATGCAAAGGGTGTTGGTATGCACTGGGGGGATTTTCATGTTATATGTTTGGAAAATGCTGACGTTTGGTATTTAACCGACGTTTTGTTTTTGAGTTAAGGTGTTCACAGACCTTTTCTTAAACATTCAGGGAGTCACAAACTGTGTATTTCCATTCTCAATATCACATGTTTGGTGAAATACAATTCTTGTTGTAGAGAAAGGAAAAATTAATACAATTTTAATTTATAATTTATTCTCAATTTATAATTCTAGGATTGCATAAAACTTTAAATGTTACTCTTGAAAATTAGCACAATATGTGAGAATTACATCCATATTCATGCAACTTTAGCAAGAATCTAGGTCTAGATTAGTTTATTAACAAAGCATGCAGGTGTGGTAAACTTGTTTTGATTTTGTGTAGCAGCTAGTGTTACTGTTATGTGCAAGAATCTGAAACTATTAATTAGAAGAATATGCTTCTGGGCTGACCAAGGAAGAAAGTCTTGCATTGTGAAACCTTAAGTCCAACACCGAAATCTTCATTTTTTCAGCGGACATAGGAAATGCCACAGTGGTAATGAACACTGAGGATTATAACCGTAAGATCACAGATGTCTTAGACCCAGACACATACAAAAAACTCCTGAAGGACCCCACAACACGTGTGTTAAAGAAAACTGATCAGCTCATCATGCAGTCGTCTATACTGCCAGAGGTTAATTGAAGCATCAGGAGAACTGAAGCACTGTCGCCTAGACTTTACGGCTTGCCAAAAATTCACAAACCGGACATTCCTCTTCGTCCAATTGTCAGTGCCATTGGGTCACCAACTCATGCAGTGGCAAAGTACTTAGTCAATCTACTTCAACCCCATATCGGTGAGACGAACACCCATATCAAGTTTTTAAGCAAATTAAAAACACATAAGTATACTCTTTTGGTCAGTTTTATTTTTATGTGAAAGTGCCTTTTTTAATCTACTTTTCAATGTAATTTATACCAATGTTAAGGTACTTCTGTTGTGCAACCAGCTTTTGAATTGCATCCTCCTAGGAATCTGCTGCTTGCAACACGGCCATTGTCATGACACTAACCTCCAAGATGGAGGAACAGGTGGTAATAACTAGAGCAGGACTGTATTGAAAATGATAAAGTTTTCAGCCAAATGATGCAATTAGATTAGCCACATGTGGACGGGCATTGTCATGAAGCAGAACAATCTTTTGTTTTGGATTGTATAGAATACTTTAGTTAACACTACAGTGCAAACAACATCCTGAAGTTGGGTTTGTTGGGTGATGTGACAGTTTACCAACATCACCAAAATCACTCTTGCTTGAGGATAAGCTCTACGTTTGGTTTAGCGCACACCAGTCAACATTTGCACAAGCACAACTTAAAATAATGTACGTGTTCTGTCCAAATTCCATCAAGTGCACTTCCTAAAAGGTAAGAAAACTCAGGAAATAAAGATGAAATTGTAAAACATTGTTCTCTCAAACTTTTCCATAACTTTCTGCAAGTCTTCATTAATCACAGCTGATTGCCCACTTTGTTCCTAATGATGCGGCCATCTTCAAATGCTCTAACCCATTTTCTTGCCATTCCTTCACTGATAATGTTTTCTCTTTACACTTCATTGATCTGCCAATGAATTTCAGCCACTTTTCACATCTTTGCATTAAGAAAACGAATGGCAAAGCATATCTCACAGTGAGCAGGATTTTCAGTCGACTGAGGCATTTTAATGTACTTGCAAACATGTCAAGCTTTTCCATAATGTTGTCTATGGCTAGCCAAAAGATGCAGGTCCTCAACGTTCATGTGTGGAACAGCAGCCACAGTTACCAAATATAAATATGTACTTACTTAAAAAGCACGCCTCATACATTAAGAAACAAGAGAAACGACTCATGAATTTTGACATCCTAGTAGATAATCGAACCTCAAAGTTCTTAAAACCAGTGCCAAAGCTGTTGATGTAGGCAACAGTATGCAAAATATGTCCTTTATACTTGGTAAGTGAAGTGTTTCTAAATTCAGTGTTAAACTTGATAATCTTAATATCTTCACTATGTGAAAGTTGTATCATCATTTACTGTGCTATTCTAGATTTTATTACTTGCCTGGAGGAAAGTTCTGAAAGATTTGTACTAAACTTTAAATATCCACATCAAATTATGTTTATAGCATTGGTATTACTCATTCCTATTAGGTATAAAGAAATTACATTCTAATGAACTTGAAAACAACTTTAGATAATGTTGCCGAATATGGGCTTCTTATACGCAATGTAGCTAAACCATGCCAACTTGACATGAAGAAATATACTACTGGACATAGAGCTTGGCAACTATGAATCAGAGAGGAATAAGGACAATGGAACAGAAGCACAATCTAAAACTGAAACAATGCAATAGAAGCACCAACTAAATAGTTGAATAATGTAAATAAAGGAGACATAACAATAGCAGAAAGTGTTACGAAGTGTTCCTATTCCCCTTTAGCTGTTTGTATTAATGGAAGTCAGCATTTCAAATAATGTTGGAATCACCAGTAATTTCTGAGTTATTTCCAGTAAAATCCAATGTTTAAAGCCTTATGTTTGTCAATCATGTACCACATTTAGCTCTTATAAAACTTTGTATTTGTTTCATAAATGTACATTATGATATATTCATATTGTACGGTTATCTACCGTATCTCATGCAAAATTGCATGAGATTATGATGTCACAGTTATTTCAAGTTATACGGTTTATACCTCCAAAACACAGCTGCGCTGTAGCCGAGTGATTAGACCATTCACTTCTCACCAAAGCGGCCTGGGTTCGATCCCAGGCAACCACATGTGGGATTTGTGGTGGACTAAGCGGCGCTAGGGCAGGTTTCCTCCGGGTTCTCTGGTTTCCCTGCCATCTCATTCCACCGGTGCTCCATCTTCATTCCATGTATCATCATTGTCGCCACCTGTAGTGCCGTATGTAGTAAAAGCGGGCGTTAAACACTACAACTAGAATTACTACCTCCAAAACGCAACTTTATATTTCTTTCATAAACAAATTTACAAATACTGAGTGGAAGGGAAGTCATTACATTAATTTAAACCAGTGGTAGATCTCTGTATTTGGAACCATTTTGTATCTTACGTTTTTGTCTCTGACCATTTCCTACGGATATACTTCAGTTTTGTTGAAAACAACCTGGCAACACTACAAATTGTGTGGGTGGTCACTTTGCCTTGCTCAGTACATAAACAGCGTAATGGTGCATCTTAAAAACAAACTCATACTCTGCCTTGTCCTTCCGTATTTACTGTGGAGTGAGGCCAATCACAAGCGTTAGCCTGCCTGACCTGTTTACATTCACAAACTAGGTCAATTCCCTGACCAACTTCAACGCAACATTGTCAACTTACCTAGCATCTGAGAGAGCAGCTCGGAGTATTCCTTCACGTCTTTTAAGTAATTAATATTTTGCCACCCAGTGTGATGTCCCATAATTACTACTGCACCTATGTCAGAAATATGTTATTCTACACATCATGCAAGTAACAAACTGTTAATTTCGTACATTCTTGTGGAATTATACATCCAATTGGAATCAAAAACTATTTTTTTTTCGAAATCGGCTGATCAAAGAACAAAATGCCATTAGACTTTTTTGTTTGTAATGCTTTTGTGAAGTACATATTAGAAGGAATGCAATGACTTCCCTTCCACCCTGTATATTCACATTTGGGGTCGTCTACCTCTGCACAACTGCATGGGCTTATCATTTTATAGTTATTTAAGGTTATGTGATTCATGAATTAATTTGTTTGATGGTAATATGAAGGGATCCCGTAATTGCGGTGCTCAGTCTTACATTTGGATGACATTTTGGGTTGCAATGAGGAATGTGTGTAGAAGTAAAATAGAGTTCCCTGCCTTCTAGTTACTGAAATTGGTCATTATGAATGAGAATAGTTTCTCACCTTCGTATCTGTGTACACACATTGCTGGAAGTTATCTCCATTCTCATCTTCACGCATTGCCATCTACACAATTCCAATGTCATTCAAATGTTTTACTATGGCTCGCTACTTTCATTTCTCATATGTTGGCGCTCTGCGTTACGTGGTCCCTAAGGCTGTATACAGCAACATTACCCAAATTTACATTGAAATTGTTATTTATGTATCAAGGGTATTATTATAAAGGTTATGCAGCAGAGTTTGTAAATTGTTAGAAGGCAGAATCGCTAATGACTCTCATGACACATACAATAAATAAGGTATGGTTTAATTTTCATACACTCAGGGAAGCACTCTGAATGATACTGGCACATCAAAGTTTTACATTTACTTTCTGCAAAGAAATTAGGTACATACTTGCCAATTTTTATGGTTTTCCTGTAAAAGTTACAGGAGAGGAAGCCCATTTTTTATTTTAGGTAAACAAAATATTTAGGGTTTCATGGACAGATTCAAAGTACTGCAAGGTTTCATATCCATGACTAAGCATTTAACTCCTGTTGCATTATATCATGGCAGACCAGAGCTTATATGTGTGTCTATCCTTCATGATCATGGTCCCTCTTCACTGGGGTGTAACAAAATGTATAGCACCACGAGTAACATCTAGTAAATGGTATACAGTGTTGTGATAGACCAGAGCTTATATGTGTGTTTATCCTTCATCATGATCATGGTCCCTCTTCACTGGACTGTATAGCACCACTAGTGAGCTCTAGTAAATGGTATACAGAGTTATAATAGACCAGAGCTTATCTGTGTGTCTATCCTTCATCATGATCACGGTCCCTCTTCACTGGACTGTATAGCACCCCTAGTGACCTCTAGTAAATGGTATAGTGTTATGATAGATCAGAGCTTATCTGTGTGTCTATCCTTCATCATGATCATGGTCCCTCTTCACTGGACTGTATAGCACCACTAGTGACCTCTAGTAAATGGTATACAGTGTTATGATAGACCAGAGCTTATCTGTGTGTCTATCCTTCATCATGATCATGGTCCCTCTTCACTGGACTGTATAGCACCACTAGTGACCTCTAGTAAATGGTATACAGTGTTATGATAGACCAGAGCTTATCTGTGTGTCTATCCTTGATCATGATCATGGTCCCTCTTCACTGGACTGTAACAAAATGTATAGCACCACTAGTGACCTGTAGTAAATGGTATACAGTGTTATGATAGACCAGAGCTTATCTGTGTGTCTATCCTTCATCATGATCATGGTCCCTCTTTACTGGACTGTAACAAAATGTATAGCACCACTAGTGACCTGTAGTAAATGGTATACAGTGTTATGATAGACCAGAGCTTATCTGTGTGTCTATCCTTCATCATGATCATGGTCCCTCTTCACTGGACTGTATAGCACCACTAGTAAAACCCTAGTAAATGGTATACAGTGTTATAATAGACCAGAGCTTATCTGTGTGTCTATCCTTCATCATGATCATGGTCCCTCTTCACTGGACTGTATAGCACCACTAGTGAGCTCTAGTAAATGGTATACAGTGTTGTGATAGACCAGAGCTTATATGTGTGTTTATCCTTCATCATGATCATGGTCCCTCTTCACTGGACTGTATAGCACCACTAGTGAGCTCTAGTAAATGGTATACAGTGTTATGATAGACCAGAGCTTATCTGTGTGTCTATCCTTCATCATGATCATGGTCCCTCTTCACTGGACTGTATAGCACCACTAGTGACCTCTAGTAAATGGTATACAGTGTTATGATAGACCAGAGCTTATCTGTGTGTCTATCCTTCATCATGATCATGGTCCCTCTTCACTGGACTGTATAGCACCACTAGTGACCTGTAGTAAATGGTATACAGTGTTATGATAGACCAGAGCTTATCTGTGTGTCTATCCTTCATCATGATCATGGTCCCTCTTCACTGGACTGTATAGCACCACTAGTGACCTCTAGTAAATGGTATACAGTGTTATGATAGACCAGAGCTTATCTGTGTGTCTATCCTTGATCATGATCATGGTCCCTCTTCACTGGACTGTAACAAAATGTATAGCACCACTAGTGACCTGTAGTAAATGGTATACAGTGTTATGATAGACCAGAGCTTATCTGTGTGTCTATCCTTCATCATGATCATGGTCCCTCTTCACTGGACTGTAACAAAATGTATAGCACCACTAGTGACCTGTAGGAAATGGTATACAGTGTTATGATAGACCAGAGCTTATCTGTGTGTCTATCCTTCATCATGATCATGGTCCCTCTTCACTGGACTGTAACAAAATGTATAGCACCACTAGTAAACCCCTAGTAAATGGTATACAGTGTTATGATAGACCAGAGCTTATCTGTGTGTCTATCCTTCATCATGATCATGGTCCCTCTTCACTGGGCTGTAACAAAATGTATAGCCCTACGAGTAACATCTAGTAAATGGTATACAGTGTTATGATAGACCAGAGCTTATCTGTGTGTCTATCCTTCATCATGATCATGGTCCCTCTTCACTGGACTGTATAGCACCACTAGTGACCTCTAGTAAATGATATACAGTGTTATGATAGACCAGAGCTTATCTGTGTGTCTATCCTTCATCATGATCATGGTCCCTCTTCACTGGACTGTATAGCACCACTAGTGACCTCTAGTAAATGGTATACAGTGTTATGATAGACCAGAGCTTATCTGTGTGTCTATCCTTCATCATGATCATGGTCCCTCTTCACTGGACTGTATAGCACCACTAGTGACCTCTAGTAAATGGTATACAGTGTTATGATAGACCAGAGCTTATCTGTGTGTCTATCCTTCATCATGATCATGCTCCCTCTTCATTGCATTATAACAAAATGTATAGCATGTGGATTTAAAATTTGATTGCACCGCTAGTGGTCTCTAGTGCCAGCAGTAAATAGCTATGAATATTCAGCAATGGACAATGTTCATTGTCAAGTCAGCTCCCTTCTATAAATTGTTAGTTATTCACATTCTATGGCTGTGCAATATGATTCTGGTTTTTTGACAGTATTGTTTATACTTAATGTTATGAGATGTAAAATATGAACTAGAAATGTATGTGTAGCCTAGGAAGTGGTGGTTTCTGTTTTTTTATGTTTATTGTGGTACCAGGAAGATATTGATCAAGGAAGATATTCTTGAAGACGTGCTAGCAAGTCTTCAAGAATGCTTATGAAACAAAATTTCCATTTATTTGACTTGGCTTTTTTAGTATTTTACGCATTCTAAATTTCCTTTCAATTCAAACCTATTATGCTTTACTGGATAAAGAAAGCTTTCACAGGTTTCAATTTCAGAAAGTTGGCAAGTATGTGTTGTCTTTTTGGTACAGCTTAGGTTATAGATCCATTATGATGTAGAACCCCTCTTGTCTCTGGTTTCTTTTGGCGTTTAGCTTGCTATATGCTGCTAGAAGTTTTGATTAGCTAATCTAGAGGATATGCTAATGGAAATTATAAGTGTAACTTTTATAGTATAGACTAAGTTTGTGTTAAAATCAGGAGCTACCAAACAGTCATTATCTGTGGGTTGAATGTTTAAGAATGTCAAATGACTGATACCTAAATGTGACATTGTTGTTAGCCAGTAGCTAATTTGTGTAATGTTTCTGTCTGTCTTTTTCTCATACCAATTCCTTATGGTGGTGATGGTGGTGGTGGTGATGATGATTGCATCCAACACATCAGAGAGAGGTAAACAAACATATTGTATTGGGACCTAACGCTGTCACACCACATTGAGATGGCTTTGCATGAGTATTAATACAACACCTTGAAGCATGTGTTGTTTTTTTTTATGTGCAGAATTAATTGCCTGAAATAAAAGTTAAGTGTGAATATTAATATTTATCAGTGTACAGCCCTTCTCCAATAAATCTGCTGCAGTGGCAAACTATCGTATATCTTGGGGTACACATAGGTGGGTGTGAGGATACACAAGTGAAGAGACTTGCCAACTGTTTGACGATGCACAATTAAAATGTTTCTATTGAAATACCATATCCGTTAACTTCAGACATAGCTATCGGTAATATGAATGAGAAGCATAAGTTGCTGAAACTCTAGTCCCTTGTAGTGTACATTATATATGGCACTACAGACTGCTGAAACTCTAGTCCCTTGGTGAGATGGTGCTAGTAGCAGGAATTGCTTGTGTTGGAGCTTTAGTCATAGAAGAAGCACTCAGCTTGTTGGGATGGTGGCAGTAGCTAGGAAGGAAGTGCTGGTGTTAGAGCTGTAGTCAGAGAGGAAGTGCTAGTATGGGAGCTGTAGTCAGAGAGGAAGTGCTAATGTTGGATCTGTAGTCAGTGGAAGTGCTAGCGTTGGAGCTGTAGTCAGAGAGGAAGTGCTAGTGTTGGAGCTGTAGTCAGTGGAAGTGCTAGTGTTGGAGCTGTAGTCAGTGGAAGTGCTAGTGTTGGAGCTGTAGTCAGAGAGGAAGTGCTTATGTTGGATTTATAGTCGGAGAGGAAGTGCTTATGTTGGACTTAGTCAGAGAGGAAGTGCTAGTGTTGGAGCTGTAGTCAGAGAGGAAGTGCTAATGTGGGAGTTGTAGTCATAGAGGAAGTGCTAGTGTGGGAGCTGTAGTCAGAGAGGAAGTGCTAGTGTGGGAGCTGCAGTGAGAGGAAGCGCTAGTGTGGGAGCTGTAGTCAGAGAGGAAGTGTTAGTGTGGGAGCTGTAGTCAGAGAGGAAGTGTTAGTGTGGGAGCTGTAGTCAGAGAGGAAGTGCTAGTGTGGGAGCTGTAGTGAGAGGAAGCGCTAGTGTGGGAGCTGTAGTCATAGAGGAAGTGCTAGTGTGGGAGCTGTAGTCATAGAGGAAGTGCTAGTGTGGGAGCTGTAGTCAGAGAGGAAGTGCTAGTGTGGGAGCTGTAGTCAGAGAGGAAGTGCTAGTGTGGGAGCTGTAGTCAGAGAGGAAGTGCTAGTGTGGGAGCTGTAGTGAGAGGAAGCGCTAGTGTGGGAGCTGTAGTCAGAGAGGAAGTGCTAGTGTGGGAGCTGTAGTCAGAGAGGAAGTGCTAGTGTGGGAGCTGTAGTCAGAGAGGAAGTGCTAGTGTGGGAGCTGTAGTGAGAGGAAGCGCTAGTGTGGGAGCTGTAGTCATAGAGGAAGTGTTAGTGTGGGAGCTGTAGTCAGAGAGGAAGTGCTAGTGTGGGAGCTGTAGTCAGAGAGGAAGTGCTAGTGTGGGAGCTGTAGTCAGAGAGGAAGTGCTAGTGTGGGAGCTGTAGTCAGAGAGGAAGTGCTAGTGTGGGAGCTGTAGTCAGAGAGGAAGTGCTAGTGTGGGAGCTGTAGTCAGAGAGGAAGTGCTAGTGTGGGAGCTGTAGTGAGAGGAAGCGCTAGTGTGGGAGCTGTAGTCAGAGAGGAAGTGCTAGTGTGGGAGCTGTAGTCAGAGAGGAAGTGCTAGTGTGGGAGCTGTAGTCAGAGAGGAAGTGCTAGTGTGGCAGCTGTAGTCAGAGAGGAAGTGCTAGTGTGGGAGCTGTAGTCAGAAAGTGCTAATGTTGAATCAATAGTCAGTGGAAGCGCTACTGTTGGATCTATAGTCAGAGAAGAAGTGCTAATGTTGGATCTATAGTCAGTGGAAGTGCTACTGATGGATCTATAGTTGGAGTGAACTGCTAATGTTGTATCTATAGTCAGAGAGGAAGTGCTAATGTTGGAACTATAGCCAGTGGAAGTGCTACTGTTGGATCTATAGTCGGAGTGAACTGCTAATGTTGTATCTATAGTCAGAGAGGAAGTGCTAATGTTGTATGTTTAGTAGGAGAGGAAGTGCTACTGTTGGATCTATAGTCAGAGAGGAAGTGCTTATTTTGGATTTATAGTCGGAGAGGAAGTGCTAATGTTGGATCTCTAGTCAGAAAGGAAGTGCTAATGTTTGATCTATAGTTGGTGAGGTAGTGCTAATGTTGGATGTTTAGTAGGAGAGGAAGTGCTAATGTTGGATCTATAGCCAGAGAGGAAGTGCTAATGTTGGATCTATAGTCAGAGAGGAAGTGCTATTGTTGGATCTATAGCCAGAGAGGAAGTGCTAATGTTGGATCTATAGTCAGAGAGGAAGTGCTAATGTTGGATCTATAGCCAGAGAGGAAGTGCTAATGTTGGATCTGTAGTCAGAGAGGAAGTGCTATTGTTGGATCTATAGTAGGAGAGGAAGTGCTAATGTTGGATCTATAGCCAGAGAGGAAGTGCTAATGTTGGATCTATAGTCACTAGAAGTGCTACAGTTGGATTGGATCTATAGTCGCAGAGGAAGTGCTAATGTTGAATCTATAGTCAGAGAGGAAGTGCTATTGTTGGATCTATAGTGGGAGAGGAAGTGCTTATGTTGGATCTATAGTCGGAGAGAAAGTGCTAATGTTGGATCTATAGCCAGAGAGGAAGCGCTAATGTTGGATCTATAGTCACAGAGGAAGCGCTAATGTTGGATCTATAGCCAGAGAGGAAGTGCTAATGTTGGATCTATAGCCAGAGAGAAAGTGCTTATGTTGGATCTATAGCCAGAGAGGAAGTGCTAATGTTGGATCTATAGTCACAGAGGAAGTGCTAATTTTGGAGCTATAGTCACAGAGGAAGTGCTAATTTTGGAGCTATAGTCGGAGAGGAAGCACTCCGTACTTAGCTTGTTGAGGTGGAACTGTATTGGGGAACCATTACTCTAAAAGTTGCACGTCGTTATCATTTTAGCACGTGCTAATATGTATTTTGCAAAGACACCTGCTAAAGCGTTCTAAACTGAATAAATGAAGAATGAAATTGATTTGTGAGAGATACAAGCATGTATGATATGCAAGTTAGTAGGGAGGTTTCTGGCCAAGAATAGGTCCACACATAAACAAACTCATTGCTGCGTTATGTTAATCATGTAGGTACTATTCACTTGGGTATGTGAATTGCACATGGTGAGTGAGCCGCCCCTTATTTTGTGGAAGGTAGACCACCCATCAAACGTCATATGCCCTTTAGCCCAGCTTTGCACTTAGTAAAACGTATTGTTCGACATTCTTAGACAGACGAATGCGCAAAATGAAGCGGAAGAGCAGTTTAAGTGACAGAACGTACTCCTTGCTAAAGTACACCTCAAAAACATACGACTCGATTTTCAGCCGATTTTACAAACTTTTTATTAAAATATACATAGCAACGCAATTCAGTAAATGCCTTTGAAAAAATGGACCTATCGTTTGAGTATATTAAGAGCATCAGGTAAAAAGAAAATGGCGGATTCTTGTACTTAGAGCCGGGTTGGCTGCTAAAAAGTGACAGACACGCCTTGTCCACCATGCACCCGTACAGACAAAATGCAGAAATTATGAAATAACGGCTTATTTAAATTTTGGCATAACCTATGTGTCAAAACAACTCAAATAACATGCATAATAGCCTTTGGCATTTAAGTAATAAAATTAAAAGGCCCAGCAAAGGTTTGAAACTGTCTTAAAGTGCTAATTTAGGCTCGAAAAAATGGCGAGGTGTTAATGCAAAGCACCTGGCGTAGTGGCTCTGGGTTTGAATTCGAATTGTGCTTTCAGTTAAGCCTCCCAATGGCTCAAGAGAATTATGGCCGTATTCTGTCCGCTAACCACCGAGACAGGGGTTTGCTTCACGACATTGTACAATTTTTTTTTTCTGTTCATCAAAGCTTGGAAACCGAATTCACAGTAATCTAATTTCAAAGTATCTGAGGGTTTAGGATATAATTTAAAACGTTTTTGGCTGTCTGCATTTTGTAATAAAACAGGTATAATGACTTCTGTCCCTTGTAGGTTTTTATTATGAATGCCTCTTCCCTTCATTCTAGACATGTATGCTGTCACACTTCCATGACCATGTATTCGACATACCTACAGAGGAACAGCAGTCAGAGTGCAAGCAACTCAAAATCTATACCGCGAAAATATCTACAATACCATAAAGTAGGAATAAAACAATTAGGAATTCAGATAATAACCCTATACACATAATAATTGTTCAACTAATGTTATTTGTAAGTATTACACAGTAAAAAGAATTAGTACATAGAGGGGATTTGAACCACCTCTACAGCTCATGGGTTACTAACGAATTGAGCTACCTGGTCACTTGAGAGACACCCCAAGACAAACACTTGGGTGTTTGCATAGGAGCCGATGTTTTCATCTTAGAGTATAAAATGCGGATTGCATACAGCTGACTTACCTGGTACAAGTAGTTTGTGAACAGGTTAGGCAGTGGCTATTGTAAGACTATGTTGATGCTGCTTCAGCCATTTGGTATTTGAATTGGTTAAACATAAAAGTAAACTGGTATAACAATGCAAGAGAAAAGCAACAAAGCTAGTGCAGTACATTGATTACACTGAAGTATGGACAATGATGCTCGGTTGTTCCTTTGGCAAAGTATAAGTCTTCTTGACTTGAACTGTTCCTAGCACTAGATTTCAGGACACTGAGTGTTAAAGAAATATGTACCAGTGATGTTCAGAAATGATTTACTACTGTGTGTTTTTTTTTTTTTTAAATGGTGCTCAATTTATGGGTATGAGTTGTTGTAAGATGATGAGCTGATACTAGTACACCACCCAGATGTTAGATGGCAGTTTTCAACAGAGTTACGGCAAGAAGGACGTTTATTTGTTGTTTTGTAATAAACAAGTTGAAAGGTGACTACTATGGACAAATATGTACTGCATGGATTTTGTGGAAAGAAGTCAAAAGAGCAGATATTTGGTGAAGGAGCTCCTACACAAAGGACTGTTTAGAAGTGGATTACTGGGTTCGGCAGTGGAAGGAAATCCTAACACATGAACATTGTGGTCTCTGAGGAACAGTGAGGTGGTGAAGTGGAGTGGCAACTGTTGGAACCTGCACTCCATTGTTTGATACAGACAGAAGAAGAACAGAGTTGAAGTCTGTCGACAACTGAAAATGAAGAATGAAGATCCAAATTTCTGTGGAGAAATTGGTGACAAATTGTAGTGTCACTACCATACACGTGAGGAAGTATTATGGGATTCCCTGGCCCTGCATCTGGTGGCATGAAGTGGTTTCCACCCTTACAGAGTGCTCGTCCAGTGTAACTGCATCATATGCAAATGCCCCTCGTAACCTCTATCCTTGTTAATCTAATCCACTAATTCAGGAATGGATGAAGAAAAGAATGTGAGTCTGTGGGTCGTGGCACAACACCTGGCTCTGAATCAGAAGTGGCGAGTTGTCTTCCACGTTCGCAGTGAGCCTGTCTGTAACTTGGTCAAACAACATTTACAGACACAACAGTTGCTTTCCTTGTTAGTTTACAAGGTATCACAATGCTCAAACAGAAGTATTGTTTGGCCACTTGTAAGTGACTCACCTCTGAGCTACTATGTACGCACTCATGATTGCAATGTAAGCAATACTGCGGTAGCATGATCATTCCTACAATGCACAAATACAGATCACTGTATGACCATAATAATAAATAGAAGCTAATTATTTGAATTATGTTTAAATTAAAGCATTATTAAAATTCTCCCTTGGTCACTATTTTTATTATTTGAAGTGCAATAAGGATGATAATACATTTAGTGCAGTAATGAACTATTTTCATTGGCTTGGAAAGTGTGCTGTGGTAAACACGTGTGTTGTTTACACCAGGATCCCTTCCTGAACTGAGTTTCAAAATTTGTATGAATATTTGCTATACATCCTGGATCTAACTTGGAGGAAATTACTCCTTTACTGGTTCACACTGATCAACTTAATTCAGTTTACATGGTACTTCTATTTATCTAAATAGCCTAACAACATAACTGACATTATCCAGTCTGCAAAGGAAAGATCTCCATATACACGTACTGCTCCGATTCACTTCGTTACAACAAATTTAGTGCTTCCATGAAGGTCCATACACAAAGCTGGTTTATATTATGCATTTAATGTTATTAAAAGAAGCTAATGTCACAGTCTTTAAGTTAATCCATTTGTTGATAATTTGCCAATGTGTTTGATTACTTGATAATCATCAGCATAATGTGAGCCATGCAGCTTATGCAGAACAAGTTATCTTTCCGTACTACCCTTCTTTTATGGGTTTTCATAAAATGTACAAGAGCAGGGGCTTTTTTGTGGCTTTACTTCAAAAGAGATATTTATATGACTCTGTGGGCAGATTCAAAGTGTTACAAATCTTCACCATCACTTGACAATGTATTGTAACTTAAGATTACAGTATACAGTGTTATGATAGACCAGAACTTATCTGTGTGTCTATCCTTCATCATGATCATGGTCCCTCTTCACTGGACTGTATAGCACCACTAGTGACCTCTAGTAAATGGTATACAGTGTTATGGTAGACCAGAGCTTATCTGTGTGTCTATCCTTCATCATGATCATGGTCCCTCTTCACTGGACTGTATAGCACCACTAGTGACCTCTAGTAAATGATATACAGTGTTATGATAGACCAGAGCTTATCTGTGTGTCTATCCTTCATCATGATCATGGACCCTCTTCACTGGACTGTATAGCACCACTAGTGACCTCTAGTAAATGGTATACAGTGTTATGATAGACCAGAGCTTATCTGTGTGTCTATCCTTCATCATGATTATAGTCCCTCTTCACTGGACTGTAACAAAATGTATAGCACCACTAGTGACCTCTAGGAAATAGTATACAGTGTTATGATAGACCAGAGCTTATTTGTGTGTCTATCCTTCATCATGATCATAGTCCCTCTTCACTGGACTGTAACAAAATGTATAGCACCACTAGTGACCTCTAGGAAATGGTATACAGTGTTATCATAGACCAGAGCTTATCTGTGTGTCTATCCATCATCATGATCATGGTCCCTCTACACTGGACTGTAACAAAATGTATAGCACCACTAGTGACTTCTAGTAAATGGTATACAGTGTTATGATAGAGCAGAGCTTATCTGTGTGTCTATCCTTCATCATGATCATGGTCCCTCTTCACTGGACTGTATAGCACCACTAGTGACCTCTAGTAAATGGTATACAGTGTTATGATAGACCAGAGCTTATCTGTGTGTCTATCCTTCATCATGATCATGGTCCCTCTTCACTGGACTGTATAGCACCACTAGTGACCTCTAGGAAATGGTATACAGTGTTATGATAGACCAGATCTTATCTGTGTGTCTATCCTTCATCATGATCATGGTCCCTCTTCACTGGACTGTATAGCACCACTAGTGACCTCTAGGAAATGGTATACAGTGTTATGATAGACCAGATCTTATCTGTGTGTCTATTCTTCATCATGATCATGGTCCCTCTTCACTGGACTGTATAGCACCACTAGTGGTGACCTGTAGTAAGAAGAACTAAATGGGTGCTAATATTCAGTAATGGACAACATGAATTGTAAACTCCCTGCCATAAGCTGTTTATCCTATTTTAATTTATGGCTGCAGGATAATAAGTTTCCCACTTTAAGACATTATTTACGTATAGTTGGTGTTACGAAGCATAGCTCTGGGCTAGAAATATGTTTGGCACCTAGAACATGATGTGCTTTGCTTTAATATGTGCTTATTGTGGTACCAGAAGGAATTTCAGCATGTGTGACGAGTACACTCAAGTGCATCAGTATTTAGAAGAAAATGGAATTCCTATTTATTTCACACAGAATTTTTTATTGATTTATTGCATTGAACATTTCATCATAATATTATTAAGCTTTGGGGTGAAGCTTTTAGAGGTTTGAATTTGTGTAAGTTGGTAAGTAAGCTGGCTAATGTGACACAAGCTATGATGTTGATGCTGGAATGTTTAAACCAGGCAAAGTGAATCGCAGCAGTAACAGCTCTGAGGGCATGTACTTGTGCTTGCTTGCCCATAAATGCATGCAGCAGTCTGCTTGATTGCCATTGGTGGAATGAAATTATATCTCCCAAAATATTGTGTAGAATAATGTGAATTCTGAATTTATAATTACAGTACAACCTCATTAACCCAAGGGGTGAGGGTAACCTCAAATTTGGGATAGTTTAGATTGTAGGGGAACACCATGGAAAAAATTGTAAAATACAATCTGAAACCATTCACATTACTAATAGTGAAGTTGAGTTATTGCTAATGACATCCATGTGGATTAACAGTAGATACTTTTCACAGAATTAGTTAAAAACATTTAAGACAATAAACATTCTCTGTGATCCACTTTACATGTTTTTCTCCATGCTGGTGGTGAATTCTCAGCAATGGAAGTATATTTTTTGAATTGTCCATGTAACAAGGAGCTAAGAGTGTAATAAGCCCTCTGCCATGATGACTCATTTAGTTGGAAGTGAAGAGACTTAGCATACTGTCCTGATAAATAAGAGTAGCAGGTAAGCAGAAGTGAAGTACTAACGCACGTGTGTGTGCATGTTATCCTGGTCACCATACTCTGTGCTTTGTCTTTATCATTCATTTACCTGCACTCACAATTGTTGACATTACTTTTAGTAGTGTTTTGTTTCAACCTACTCCTTTTCTGAGGTGTTTTTCTTTTTGTAACTTGCTTAACCTGAGGTGTTAAAAAGTTTTTTTTGTTGATCTTATTAAGATAATCGCATGTGTTGCATTCACATGCCTTTCTCTACTCACTTTTACACAAATTATTCTTACAAACATGGGAATAGTGGAATACTGTAGGCTTAAGCTATATTCAAATCAATTAGAGCTGATCGCTATGTCACAGCTTTCAAGTTACACTCTCTTTATACAGCCAAGAGATAAAAAGACAAATAAGTTCCTATTTGAGGAAAGTACAACTATTTCAAGGTTCAAACCAATAACCAGGAATATCATCGAAATGGTCAGCTCCACAAAACAGTTTGACATAAGCTGTGTGTTTGAATGATAACTATTTTTTCTGTGGTAAGATTTTATCCATTATAAATGTACTACTTATCTAAAAGTTGTTCAGTTGAAAGAGGACTATGGGTGCTATTGCCAGAGAATTCAACATATACGTTTCATTTGTTACGAAAAAATTTTCAACATATTGTATTTTAACCAAAGCAGTTAAGCCATTATGAAATATAAGTTATCAAAAGTTTTTCCCTCTAAAGCATAGTTTGGTGTGGGTGCTTTTCTTGAAAATCTTTGCATTGCATTCTGGGAATATGCTGAACTTAAATATCAAATTTGGTATTCAACAGTCTTTTTGCTTTTTGAGTTATGTTGTTAATACTTACATGCACCCACAAGTCCATATCCACACCTACACCCACAAGTCCATATCTGCACTTACACCCCCATGTCCATATCCACACTTACACCCCCATGTCCATATCCACAGTTATACCCCCATGTCCATATCCACACTTACACCCCCATGTCCATATCCACAGTTATACCCCCATGTCCATATCCACACTTACACCCCCATGTCCATATCCACAGTTACACCCCCATGTCCATATCCACACTTACACCCCCATGTCCATATCCACACTTACACCCCCATGTCCATATCCACACTTACACCCCCATGTCCATATCCACACTTACACCCCCATGTCCATATCTGCACTTACACCCGCATGTCCATATCCACACTTACACACACATGTCCATATCCACACTTACACCCCCATGTCCATATCCACACTTACACCCACATGTCCATATCCACACTTACACCCACGTTGTCCATATCCACACTTACATCCCCATGTCCATATCCACACTTACATCCCCATGTCCATATCCACACTTACACCCCCATGTCCATATCCACACTTACATCCCCATGTCCATATCCACACTTACACCCCCATGTCCATATCCACACTTACACCCCCATGTCCATATCCACACTTACATCCCCATGTCCATATCCACACTTACATCCCCATGTCCATATCCACACTTACACCCCCATGTCCATATCCACACTTACATCCCCATGTCCATATCCACACTTACACCCCCATGTCCATATCCACACTTACACCCCCATGTCCATATCCACACTTACACCCACATGTCCATATCCACACTTACACCCACATGTCCATATCCACACTTACACCCACGTTGTCCATATCCACACTTACATCCCCATGTCCATATCCACACTTACATCCGCATGTCCATATCCACACTTACATCCCCATGTCCATATCCACACTTACACCCCCATGTCCATATCCACACTTACACCCACATGTCCATATCCACACTTACACCCACGTTGTCCATATCCACACTTACATCCCCATGTCCATATCCACACTTACATCCCCATGTCCATATCCACACTTACATCCCCATGTCCATATCCACACTTACATCCCCATGTCCATATCCACACTTACATCCCCATGTCCATATCCACACTTACACCCACATGTCCATATCCACACCTACATCCCCATGCCCATATCCACACTTACACCCACATGTCCATATCCACACTTACACCCACATGTCCATATCCACACTTACACCCACGTTGTCCATATCCACACTTACACCCACATGTCCATATCCACACTTACATCCCCATGTCCATATCCACACTTACACCCACATGTCCATATCCACACTTACATCCCCATGTCCATATCCACACTTACATCCCCATGTCCATATCCACACTTACACCCACATGTCCATATCCACACTTACATCCCCATGTCCATATCCACACTTACACCCACATGTCCATATCCACACTTACACCCACGTTGTCCATATCCACACTTACACCCACATGTCCATATCCACACTTACACCCACGTTGTCCATATCCACACTTACACCCACATGTCCATATCCACACTTACATCCCCATGTCCATATCCACACTTACACCCACATGTCCATATCCACACTTACACCCACGTTGTCCATATCCACACTTACACCCACATGTCCATATCCACACTTACACCCCATGTCCATATCGACACTTACACCCCCATGTCCATATCCACACTTACACACACATGTCCATATCCACACTTACACCCCCATGTCCATATCCACACTTACATCCCCATGTCCATATCCACACTTACACCCACATGTCCATATCCACACTTACATCCCCATGTCCATATCCACACTTACACCCACATGTCCATATCCACACTTACACCCACATGTCCATATCCACACTTACACCCCCATGTCCATATCCACACTTACACCCACATGTCCATATCCACACTTACACCCCCATGTCCATATCCACACTTACATGTCCATATCCACACTTACACCCACATGTCCATATCCACACTTACACCCACAAGTCCACATCCACACTTACACCCACGTTGTCCATATCCACACTTACATCCCCATGTCCATATCCACACTTACACCCACATGTCCATATCCACACTTACACCCCCATGTCCATATCCACACTTACATCCGCATGTCCATATCCACACTTACACCCACATGTCCATATCCACACTTACACCCACGTTGTCCATATCCACACTTACACCCCCATGTCCATATCCACACTTACACCCCCATGTCCATATCCACATTTACACCCCCATGTCCATATCCACACTTACACCCCCATGTCCATATCCACACTTACACCCCCATGTCCATATCCACACTTATACCCCCATGTCCATATCCACACTTACAGCCCCATGTCCATATCCACACTTACACCCCCATGTCCATATCCACACTTACACCCACATGTCCATATCCACACTTACACCCCCATGTCCATATCCACACTTACACCCCCATGTCCATATCCACACTTACAGCCCCATGTCCATATCCACACTTACACCCCCATGTCCATATCCACACTTACACTCACATGTCCATATCCACACTTACACCCCCATGTCCATATCCACACTTACACCCACATGACCATATCCACACTTACACCCCATGTCCATATCCACACTTACACCCACATGTCCATATCCACACTTACACCCCCATGTCCATATCCACACTTACATCCCCATGTCCATATCCACACTTACACCCACATGTCCATATCCACAGTTACACCCACGTTGTCCATATCCACACTTACACCCACGTTGTCCATATCCACACTGACATCCCCATGTCCATATCCACACTTAGACCCACGTGTCCATATCCACACTTACATCCCCATGTCCATATCCACACTTACACCCACGTTGTCCATATCCACACTTACACCCGCATGACCATATCCACACTTACACCCACATGTCCATATCCACTCTTACACCCACGTGTCCATATCCACACTTACACCCCCATGTCCATATCCACACTTACACCCCCATGTCCATATCCACACTTACACCCACGTGACCATATCCACACTTACACCCCCATGTCCATATCCACACTTACACCCACATGACCATATCCACACTTACACCCCCATGTCCATATCCACACTTACACCCCCATGTCCATATCCACACTTACACCCACGTGACCATATCCACACTTACACCCCCATGTCCATATCCACACTTACACCCACGTGACCATATCCCCACTTACACCCCCATGTCCATATCCACACTTACACCCACGTGACCATATCCACACTTACACCCCCATGTCCATATCCACACTTACACCCCCATTGTCCATATCCACACTTACACCCCCATGTCCATATCCACACTTACACCCCCATGTCCATATCCACACTTACACCCCCATGACCATATCCACACTTACACCCCCATGTCCATATCCACACTTACACCCCCATGTCCATATCCACACTTACACCCCCATGTCCATATCCATACTTACACCCCCATGTCCATATCCACACTTACACCCCCATGTCCATATCCACACTTACACCCACGTGACCATATCCACACTTACACCCCCATGTGCATATCCACACTTACACCCATGTGACCATATCCACACTTACACCCCCATGTCCATATCCACACTTACACCCGCATGTCCATATCCACACTGACACCCCCATGTCCATATCCACACTTACACCCACGTGTCCATATCCACACTTACACCCACATGTCCATATCCACACTTACATCCACATGTCCATATCCACACTTACATCCCCATGTCCATATCCAAACTTACACCCATGTGTCCATATCCACACTTACATCCCCATGTCCATATCCACACTTACACCCACGTGACCATATCCACACTTACACCCCCATGTCCATATCCACACTTACACCCACATGTCCATATCCACACTTACACCCGCATGTCCATATCCACACTTACACCCACATGACCATATCCACACTTACACCCACATGACCATATCCACACTTACACCCACATGACCATATCCACACTTACACCCACATGACCATATCCACACTTACACCCCCATGTCCATATCCACACTTACACCCACATGACCATATCCACACTTACTCCTGCATGTCCATATCCACACTTACACCCGCATGTCCATATCCACACTTACACCCACATGACCATATCCACACTTACACCCACATGACCATATCCACACTTACACCCACATGACCATATCCACACTAACACCCACATGACCATATCCACACTTACACCCCCATGTCCATATCCACACTTACACCCACATGACCATATCCACACTTACACCCGCATGTCCATATCCACACTTACACCCGCATGTCCATATCCACACTTACACTCTTTCCTCTGTAAAATGGTGGCATTCTCAGGAACTTGATGGCTGTTCAGCACTACACTTAATGGGGAGGTAATGTACAATTGCTCTCTGCCAGGTTTGAACCCATGACTTTGGAACCTTAGGTTAGGATTTACCCTAGTCCAAGGAGGACAACTGAAATTTAGCAAGCATGTGCACAAAAAGTTGTCAGCCAATGATGGAAAATGTAAGCCATCTCAGATCTTACCAAACAGTCTTGTGACAGGAACTAACAAACTAGGTGCTATAATAACCCAGTTGGCTTAAAGTAATGAAAACTACCACACTTAAGAACAGAGCTGTGTTGTTGCTGGTGATATACAGGGTGCCCTAAAAGTAACTGGATATTGAAATTGATGTATAACTTTTATGTTTGCAGAGTTATTTATTTGAAATTAATGCACTATGTGCACTGTTATATGGGAATATAATTGCTAACTTCAAAATGCCATTAAATTTGGATGTAGACACTAATCTCCTTAAATGACCTGGAATAGAATGAAATCTGCAGCTTTGTGGAGCAAGTTGTGTGAGACGTTGTAAGAAGTTTGAAACCGTTTCTTGTATAAGCCCTGTAAAACATCTACATTAAAAGACAATGAAACAGAGGCAACAAGAGGTTGTACTTCACTTGTTTCCCATAGTTACAAAATAACAATGTTTTCCGAGATGACGAACATGTGGAATTTTGAATTACTGAAGTAAGGGGATATAACTGTACAATTTGAAGCTTCACCCATGAAGCCTTGATTAATGAAGGATATAACTGGCCAAAATTTGTGGAAAAGTGAAAATATTGAGCAGTGATATACAAATCAGTGTTGTTTTCAAACCTAAAGTGTTACAAAATAAAATAATTTAAAGTGATAATGCAATTTAAAGTGCTATTTAAAAGCAAACAGTTGCGTTTCTGAGACCATCGCCATGAGAATAGTAAAGAATCCTTAAGCCATGACTGCCGCTAAGTTGAGGCAATTGGAGCAATAATAAAGGGAAAAGTATATGTCAGTTAATTTCTCTGCAGCCATACGCCCTGAGATTGAACCCAGCTGACTAGATGAACAGCGAGTTTACAGTGAGATTGAGAGTGCCAAGCATTTGAAATTTCAAACGCGGGGTGCACCCAGCTTCGGCAGCCTCAACTTCCAATTCACCCAATGTGTGAGGTTTCACCTGCTCTTTGTCAAGTCCCATAAAAACAGTTGAATTCCACACCTCATAACGTGAAGCAATCAGTGCTCATTCTCATACTGTAAGGCGATCAGCCATCTTTGTTATTGTTGAGTGTAGCACCTGGTAGCACCTCTCGCAGCCACCATCTGTACTATGACATGAAAAATCCCCAACCTTTTGATGTTCTGTATATTTGTGCTATTTCCAATATTATTTCATCAATATTAATATTAATATTAATAATGTTATTAATGGATTCCAGCACACTGTGGAGTCATGGGGAACGAAGCTGCAGACTCACTTGCAAAGAAAGGCACAACAATAAAACAAAAGTCTATATTCAATTTCCCATATTCCTCAATAAAACGCTTGATCATTAAAAATTTTTCTCATTCATACCTACAAGAAATAGAAACAAATGCCAAAGATAAAAAATGGATTACACTACTTTCCAATCCAGATATAATCCCCCAGAGACCAAGGAAAACAACGGTTGCAGCCTTCCGACTATTGACAAATCACGACTGCTTAGCAAGTCATCTCTACAGAATAGGTATCTCAGCTTCACCAATATGTGTCCTGTGTAACGATCCAGCAGAAATGAACGAAGACCACTTGAAGACCTGTGAAGCATTAAGATCAGAAGAAACTACAGTTCAAAAGTATTGGAGAGCACGAATGCTAATGGCTTCATTGCCAGATGCAAAGCACTAGAAAACAACATATTAAAAACTTAAGCCATTTAAGAATACCCACTTACTTCCCACCCACCCTGTAATACCTGTTATTGTTGGTAAACCTGTTTGGATTGGTCACATGAGGCTTTGTAAGGAATATGAAGATTTTATGTTTGAAAAATATTATTAACCCTTTTAGTGCAAAGGAGTGCAGCAGCTGTAAGAGAACAACTGTCTCAATGCTCGAGCCGATATATTTTATTCTACTAGAATGGAAACCCTTTGTGCTTCCAAAGGCAGGTATATAGTCTGTGGAGTATGGTAACTGCTTTCTCTTGAGCTTTTTGCATGAGGCAAAATGATAATGAAAAGATGTTAGAATATTTGGATCAGTTTAACGTAAATGTTGATAAACTTCAGATGGAGACATCAATTTTTGTAGCAGTGGCATTCCAGGCACAGCACCCCCATGCTTAGCTTTGTTCACTGTTATTAATAGTGTGATTTCATATTAGAGAAAGATTGATAGCCAAGTGGGAACAATATGTTGTATTGCAATAGAATATTTTGCAATAATTAAAGTGTATCAAGACCCTAAAACAATGCATCTTTGCTTCAGTTTATTGGCAAGTATCTAGAAAGATATACCTAAACCATACTTCTGCACCTCATTCTTTTACACCATATAATTTTAGTAAATTAAAGAAATCTGTTTCACTTAAGATCACCATTCTTTCATTTTATATAGATCATATTATTTTATGTGTATTTTTAATAATGAATTTTTAAGCTGAAATTGGGAAAACAAAATTTTCTTTAAAAAAGCTTTACTTAAAATGTATTTAGAAGCTATTGAGGGGTTATCATATTACAGTTGGAAACGGTTCTAAGCAGTCCTTGGATTATGGGCATAATTACTTATACACAAGACCCTTGGCACTTTAAACTGGCCTCTAGCTCTCGGCTCATGGCACTGAAAGTTTTGTGAATATTATTAAAGCTTTGTCATACATACACTCCAAAGAAACAAATTATTTATCTTCAAATACTGTAAGTGAATGACAGTTTTGTGGAAATCAAATTAGGAGTAGAAACCAAATCAAACTAATGATACAAACATTACTCACTTTCCTGGGGTATGTTTCAAATGTCAGTTTCAACTGACATTGGGTGGTGAAACTGTTCCAAAACCCAGTTGAGAACACTGATTAATTAATTTCTTACACTCGAAAAGATTAATACAAAAATTCCTATATGGGTAATTCTGGCCACTTACACATGATATCGGCAGAGGTATTTCACTCAAATTTGATATCCAGATGGTGGTGGGCTGTGCCAAGAGCTGCCAACATACAAACAAATGGGGACAAATGCTGCCTGGTAGTGGGGTGTGCCAGGAGCTGCCAACTTACAAATGGGGACAAATGCTGCCTGGTAGTGGACTGTGCCAAGGGCTGCCAACATACAAACAAATGGGGACAAATGCTGCCTGGTAGTGGGGTGTGCCAAGAGCTGCCAACATACAAACAAATGGGGACAAATGCTGCCTGGTAGTGGACTGTGCCAAGAGCTGCCAACTTACAAACAAATGGGGACAAATGCTGCCTGGTAGTGGGCTGTGCCAAGAGCTGCCAACTTACAAACAAATGGGGACAAATGCTGCCTGGTAGTGGGCTGTGCCAAGAGCTGCCAACTTACAAACAAATGGGGACAAATGCTGCCTGGTAGTGGACTGTGCCAAGAGCTGCCAACTTACAAACAAATGGGGACAAATGCTGCCTGGTAGTGGGCTGTGCCAAGAGCTGCCAACTTACAAACAAATGGGGACAAACACTGCCTGGTAGTGGACTGTGCCAAGAGCTGCCAACATACAACCAAATGGGGACAAACACTGCCTGGTAGTGGACTGTGTCAAGAGCTGCCAACTTACAAACAAATGGGGACAAACACTGCCTGGTAGTGGACTGTGCCAAGAGCTGCCAACATACAACCAAAGGGGGACAAACGCTGCCTGGTAGTGGACTGTGCCAAGAGCTGCCAACTTACAAACAAATGGGGACAAACGCTGCCTGGTAGTGGACTGTGCCAAGAGTTGCCATCTTACAAACAAATGGGGACAAACGTTTCCTGGTAGTGGACTGTGCCAAGAGTTGCCAACTTACAGAACGAGAGACATTGTGCTTTCTGTGATTGGGATTGAGGGACCAAAGAACCAGGGTGGAGCAGTGACAAGGCTTAGCCATAGGATCTATGAAGCTAAATTGCAATTATGCAGCACCATGGTTTCAAATAATGGGTAATATATGTACATGTAAAGTAGGAACGCGTGTGTGTAGAATCTATATCCATGGATTTAACTATGTACTCTCTTCAAATATGCACAGTTGTGACATTTAGCTCTCAATTTCCTATATAAGAAAATATGTTAAAAAGGAAGTGTTAAATACTTTCTGCTTGATCACATAAACTGTATAATATACACATTTTCCTTCTCAAATAATTTTTCTTCCACATTTGCATTTGCAGGGAAGTATTAAACTTTTAACCTGGATGGAAACTAGAACATCTGTGGTTCATATCCCAGCTATGGCATTGAATGTTTCAGCTGATTTTAACTTTCCAACCAAATTTGGTGTCTAGGTTGTTAATCTTGTAAGATCGAGACACAGATTTTGAAGAATATACTCCCATACTGAACTAATGTTGTGCACATAGAATGTGGGACTGTGGTCTCTGGGTCAAACCTGGCAGAGGATTATGGGCTTCCTTGAGAAGGGAAGTAGTGATACGAAGACCTGTAGGAACTGCAGCAGTTAAAGAGAGAGCAGTGGAGTGTGAATAAAGATACAGAAATGAGTTTGTAATTTTTGTGTTTGTAGGGACTTTGCATATGTTGCAAGAGACCGCACCACTCGCAAACATATGTGTCACGTGTTCCGCTGTGACATTCCTGCTCGGACAATTGCCAACACGCTGAGGGACATCTGTAAAAAGATCATGATCGAAAGGAGCCTGCAGCAGAATCTGGCTAAACCCATTGATATAGGTGAGTGTTGTCATTTCATTATGTAAATGGGGCAACAAATATTGTTGGTATATCCATAAAAATATCACTTTTATCATAGAATGTAAGGACATTTTATTGTTATAATATTAATATATTATACATCAGTATCAAGTAAAAGGATAATGTGAAACATTTCTCACCATAACTTTGATATTGCATAATTTGCAGAATAAGATAAGATAAGCCCATCAGTACTAAATTGACTTTAGGCATGTTGAGAAATGCCTCTGGTCTGCTTGCTTTACCTCAGGAACCTAGGAGTATACTCTGTTTGCAACTTGAAGCTATACACTATTGTATTCATTCCAACAACAAATGTCCTGAAAATCCATTAAAAAATTTGCGCAATAGTTTACAGGAGAAGCTAGGCATTTTTAAAGTATCCTGAAAAACATTTCAGTCGATATACAGCTTATCCTTGTAATTATAAAATTATTTTCTTACGAAAAATGCCATAAGTTGAGATTTGTCAAATATGCATTTATATTTACGTATCTTTGTATAAGCTAGTAGTAGTGATGTGAATGTAAGTTACAATGAAAATTGAGTCAGATTGAAACACTTAACACTTAACATCACTTACATGTAATTAATGTTAATTAATTAATTAATTAATCTTAATTACATGTAAGTGAGAAGTGTTTCAATCTGACTTAATTTTCATTATAATGCATTTATATGCCTAATAAAACCACTTTATTCTCAATAAAACATGTTATATCACTTTAAAAGATTAAAAAATGTTTAATATAAGTTTTAGAAATGTATGTACTTATGTGAGTCATTCATCCAAGGGCAAGTCGTATATTACAACCCAACTTGTTCCATTCTTGCACCTTCCAGGCAGTTCTAAAATCATGTTCATCAGGTGAAGATGAAACTTATAGGTCTAATTAATCGGAAACAGAGACACCCAACTTGTACACAATAATCCAAAGTTTGCTACATAGACTATCAACAGACCCATGAATAGAACAGAGATGAACCAGATTAGTAAGAATAGTAGTTTGAACAAAACCCTAGGTAAAAAAGAAACCTTAAACCAATATAAAGAGATCGATTACAGCTGGAACCATCCACACAAGAGAAAAAATAAGCAATATTTAAAAAAGATTCTCTTATGAGGGTGAATTAAATATAAACTGAAATTATTTTTTACAGTTTTATTTAACCTGCCAACAAAACCAAACAACCACTTCATTTTTCTACACAGACTCGTCAATTTGATACACATCAAATTGGCAATATTTTGATGCCATCCTCAAGCAAAGAAGAGGAATGTGTGTGTACTGCTGCATGTTGTTTCATTGGCCCAAGTTCCTGAGGTTGCAGGAGGGCGAAGTAAAGCCGGTGGATTTCTGGCATGTAAAAGAACCCCAAGTCTAATAAAGAGGTCTCTGAGCTAAATGAAGTGGTCATTCATCCCCAATACAGAGAGTTTCCGCACATTGTAATGTGCAGTTACAGGAAGATGGCAGTAATAGGCTGCTCCCACTGTGGGACTGTGCACGTGTGTACAAGCGAGCAGTGTACTCCTCCACTACCAGAGCTGCTACTTTAAAATTCTGATTTGCATTTGATTCACTCTCATAATAAAATATACTCCATATTAAAGAGAAAGTTCGAATTAATGATTGAGAGGTAGAATCAGGATGGAAAAATTCAATGCCATAGCTGGGATTTAAACCATGGATCTTCTGCTGCACATGGCAACGTTAACCACTGAGCTACCATGGCAACTTGCCAGTATGACATAAATTCCCCAACCAATCGTATTTTCCTGGTAGGCCATTAGGGATTGTCACATTTGAGATAAGTACCCCAAGGGTGACTTGCAATCGTAAGTACTTTATGTCGAATTACTTGTAAAGACCACAAAAAGCTAAAACATGCTGTTTTGTCATTTAGTGTTCCCTTGAGTGCTCTAAAGGCAGCTGCATTACTTAATTCACTTTGCTACATTTAGGCTTCCTTGTTTGAGGGTCATTTGAAAAGTTCTAGGAATATTTCCAAAACCAGCCATCACTTTTGGAAAAATTTGTGAAACATACATATTGTTCAATAAACTGTATGAAATTTGTCAGAAAGATTGTGGCATTGGATTTCTGGACTCTGTTCCTCCTGGAAAATTTATCAAGACAACGTATTATGCCAACATTTTGAAAAACACAAGAACAGTGGAGGTTTGAAAAAATGGCCATTTACCTTGACGACAATGGTAATCCTCACATGTTTAGTGAGAAAGTTGCTTGGTTGTTCATGTCAATTATGGGATTAAAGCCATTGACAATGTTCTTTCCCTAATGTATGTTTATATAAGTATATATTTCATGTTATTTCTTCCCCGTGTGATCACTAGCTGTTTCTTCATGTTACGACTGTATCATTTAAAATAACTGTTGTATAATAACAATGGGAAGCCTAAATTGCTGTGATTGGCTGAAATGCTAAGGCAATAATGTATAATCTGAGCAGAGCCTTTAGACGAGATAATGACAATAAAATGTTTGTGTAAGACTCTAATGATACAAATCCTGCCTATTTGATGACCCCCCAAATGCTTGTATAAGACTCTAATGATACAAATCCCGCCTACTTGATGACCCCCCAAATGCTTGTATAAGACTAATGATACAAATCCTGCCTACTTGATGACCCCCCAAATGCTTGTATAAGACTCTAGTGATACAAATACCGCCTTCTTGATGACCCCCCAAATGCTTGTATAAGACTCTAATGATACAAATACCACCTACTTGATGATCCCCCCAAATGCTTGTATAAGACTCTAATGATACAAATACCGCCTTCTTGATGACCCCCCCAAATGCTTGTATAAGACTAATGATACAAATCCTGCCTACTTGATGACCCCCCAAATGCTTGTATAAGACTCTAATGATACAAATGCCACCTACTTGATGACCCCCCCCAAAATCTGTTATTTTAGCACTGATCAGTGTATTCTTGTTGAGTAAGCGAAGTATCAGTGAACAATCAATGTGTTTCAAATGAGCATTTTGTTATCCTGAACAAGAAGGTGAGGCCATACAAAATGTTAATGAAGACTGTGCTGATATATGGATGTGAATGTTGGACATTAACCTCCAGTTCTGAGAAAATGTTAGGCACATTTGAAGGGAAAACCCTGAGAAGGATCTACAGTCCAATACAAGAGGATGGAAGATGGTGAATAAGATGGAATAAAGAAATATATGAACTATATAAGGAGGTAGATATTGGGAAAGATATAAAACTAAGGAGACTGAAATGGGTTGCCCATGCGGCAAGGATGACAGATAAACGTATCTCCAACAAAATATTGGACAGAAAATGTTATAAGACCAGACCAAAAGGAGCACCAAGGGGAAGATGGGAAGACGCTGTAAGAAAGGATGCAATGTTAGGATATAGAGAAGGAAGGCTATGGATAGGGATGAATGGAAGCAAAAGCTAAGGGAAGCTGAAGCCCACAGTGGGCTGTAATGCTTAGAAGAAGAAGAAAAAGGAAGGTGTGTTTAACTTTAACTCGATTTTTCTCCATTTTGAAGAAAGATGGGTTAGACCACTGTTGCGCTGACCCCCTCATTTGTAACTCATGCTGCTGATATTATACATTGAATTTAATAAATGAAAATTATTTAGCTATCTTGCTATCATTTCTTGATGCAATTATTAATCTTGCCTGTATAGACACACTGCTAAACACAGTATGAAATATACACATTATGTATTTATGAAGTGTCTTGTGCTGTACCAAATAGTTGAAAAAAAACTAAATTGTTCTCCAACATAGTTAAATTCTTAATTATTATTGCTGTTAAATTAGCATTCTGTCCTAGGGGCAAGTTGAGCTCTATGGCTGAAAGGTCAGTCGGTCTTGTGTAATGAATTTTCACTGACAAGACCTACTTGTATCTTGCTGGAGATGTTGTACTCATATATTACACCTACTTTTGCCCAATCTGTATAATTAGTATTTGATAAGTATGAAGATATTGTTTTTCTAGGAATGAGTGGCAGGTCTGGTCTTGCAACACGCCCAACAAATCTTCCCACAGAACACCGAAGGTTTCATCATCGCAATGGACAAGCATTAGTCAGTAAGTATATGCTTATTAGGACATTGTCAACACAGAATTATAGGTTTGAGTTGTGCATTTCTATCCACTTAAGTCCCTCTTCAGCAAAAAGTTAGGTTGATTAGTTTATTAGGATTTGAGAAATTACAGCACTCTGGAATGATTACTGTTTACCTTGAGTTAGGACTCCGAGAACCAGAAACCAGGACAAAGCTATTTGTTGTTAATTAAGAAAATACATTTTAGTTTGCATTAATTCAATTTTAAGAACAAGAATAAACACAGATTATTACAACATTGAAGTTAGCTGTTATATTTATACAGCTCAACTTCATTTTATTATAAGCTTTGTACCAATGAAAATTATGTGAAGAAAGATGTGATTGTGAATGTGCAATGACTGTAGGTACTCTCTCCACAGTAACAGTGGATCAATTTGTCTCCCTGAACCAGCCATTTCACTAGGGAATCTCCAATTGTGTGATTGTTTTTTCCTAAAATGTTCACTCCATCTCGTTGATTGTGACCTGTCCCTCTCCAAACTTCTAATATGCAAGTGTCGGAAAAACACAAATATTTAAAAAACATTTTTCATGCTCATTTCTAGCCATTTAAATTTGCTGACCTTTGTCTCTTCATCTTTTAGTATATTGTGGATTATCCATGAAATGTGTGACATCCACAATCCTGCTATAGAGGAAGTATGTGTTTGAGATTTGAGTCACACTCAGACATGATATAAACTGCCCTTTAATGATTCATGATTAAAATGTTTCAAGATATTTAGTTGCACACCAAATCTTGAATCCTGGGAATAAGCCTGTAAGTTCCTCTTTGTTGTGAATGAATTTTGTATAACTGATGTACCATAAGAGAGAATAAATACTTACTACAGTAAATGTCGAGCTGACTTAAATACATAGTTTGATTTTTACTTTCTCACTATGTAATGTAGAGGAAGTATAGTATTCCACTCAAAAATTCGATGTCAAGATTTCACCAGAAATATATGTTTTAAGACCTCCTGAATCCAGAAAAAGCATTTTTAGAAAGAGGTCTATGTGTCTGTCTGTCTGTCTGCCTGTCTCTGTCTGTCTGTCTGTGGACAGTATAACTCAAAAACAAATAATTGGTTAAAAACCAAAGTTGGTATTTAAGTTTAATGTCTTTCAATAATGCAACGCAAAGATTTTGAAGAAAATTACTCCACCCTAAACTATCCTTTACATGGAACATTTTTCGAAAATTTTGATTTTCTTGAAAATGGCTCTAACGATTTTGATTAAAAAGCTATGTTTGAGATATTTGCGTGATGAATGAAATGTATATTTTGAATTTTCTGGCTATAGCCCATGTAGTCCTGTTTACTCTGGGTGACGTTTGCATTACTGGTAAACCATAAGAGATAGACCAAATCTTACTGTTCAAAAAATGTAAATCTTGCTAAAACACACAATTTATGTCCAAATAAATGTTTTTGTAGAGTGAACCATTTCAGAGATATTCCTTGTTATTTGTGTGAGTTTCGGAAAACCTAAACTTTTCGTCAAATGGCAGATCGCAATTCATTTTTTATATGTTAGCCGTGCAAAGAGAACAGAATCTCAAAGTTTTAAAAGATTTGACTATTGCTCAAAGTATTCCAATTGTATTCCCATATTCCCCTTGTACCTACAAGGAAATAAGCAATAAGATAATTTCTGCAAATGTTTATCTCAACTAACACGAAGAAGATAGAGGAATAGGAGTTTGTAAGAATGGGTAGTACAAGAGTAGAGGTCATGTGAGTGCAACACATCAGATTTTTCATAGCATTAGCCATTTTCAAAATATTTTTTGTTCCATCTTTAAGTTTTTCCAGATTAAAGTTGTCATGCAACAAGCATATTACATGATTATCTTTTTTGATGTGAGTTGATTAGTATGTAAAACTCAATGAACAGTTGTCTGTATCTTGTGCCGAAGGAAGTCCATATTGCTAACCCGTATTCTTGTATGTACTTCACATTCATCAAGACAAACATTTGTAGAAATTATCCTGTAACATATTTACTTGTAGGTACAGTGGAAATTAGAGAATATACTAAGCTTAAACAGTAGTCAAATCTTTTAAGAGCTGGTTGGAATGTGATGGTTTTGAAATTCCATTCTCTTGCCATGGCCAGGACATAAAAAATTTCAAAGCAATAACAAGGAATATCTAAAATAACAAATTAGAAACTAAAAGCTACACTTATCTTAGTAATATTGTAAGTTCCTCAAACGCTGACTAGTTTCAAGTTGTATCCAACTTATTTTCAAAGCTATCCACAACTTGAAACTAGTTAGGTTTTATTTTCTAATTTGTTCTTATTTTAGATTCTATTACTTCACTGTTAGTAGCTTCAATTTTTCCTTGATTTGACAAGGAATATGTTGGAAATGTTTAACTCCACAAAAATAAAAAAGAAAGGTTGTGTTGTAAAGATACAAGATAGAAGTGAAACTTTTGTATTACAGGGAAGCATTTTAATTATTCATCAATCACTTTTGAATAACGTTTTCTCTCATTCCATGCTCTTGTTCTTTCCGCACCTGACTTAGGCATATTTACAACAAACCTGTATATTTTAATGAAGAAAATAGATTATATACAAGGAGAACACTAAACAATACCCGAAATGTGCTGGTTATACACACATGTTCGAACAGATGCTCTGTTTACAACCAAAAGCTGTACTCAGTGATCGCCACGCAGTACATGCAACCATGGACAACAAGAATCAAAGAAAAGGAGAAGAGTGCATGTCTCAATCTCCTCCGACACCCGAAGGCAAGCGAGACACACACTACTCCCACTGTGCCTGACAGTGTTTACCCCCACCACACAGAAAGGTTGCAAACCACAATTTCAAAGCCCTCCCATAAGAAGTTTCACTTTAAAAATTGACATAAATTGTGTGCTTTAATGAGATAAATATTTTTTGTATAGTAAGATTTAGTCTCTTACAGTTTACTAGTTGTGCAAATGAATAGGACTTCAGCAACTATTCCCAGAAAATTCAAAATAGACATTTAATTTGTCATGCAATTATCTTAAATGCATAGCATTTCAAAAAGATTATCAGTGCTATGTTTGAGCAGATCAAAATTTTTCTATTTAAAAGGCTTGGTAGAGAGTTGTATCACATCCTTAAAAGATGCTGACCTTAAACACGAACTGCCGTATTTAACCAACCTTTCCTTTCCGAGTTCTCACACACACATTCACGCATGCACACACCCATGCACACACATTCACGCACACACGCGCGCGTGCACACATTCATGCACACACACTTACACACACGCACATACCTTTATCTAAAAATGCTTTTTATGCATTAAGAGAGTCTCAAAATCTGTTTCTCTGGTGAAATCTCACAATTTTTTAATAAAATACAACACTTTTGCTTAGTGTATGTAGTAGATGCAGTAAAAAGAAGTACTTTTACAAAAAGGTCTGTACGTGGTGGCATGTGTCTGGGCAGTGGGATGTAGGGGTGGTTTGTGAGTGCCTATGCATGTGAGAGAGAGAGAACATCCAACTGAAAAACAAAATATCCAATATAGGGTTCTTCATTTAAAACCTAATGGGCACACAGCATTTCGCCTGTGTGCGATTGGGTGTGCCACAACCAGCTTTCGTCCTACATAAACTCTGCACTTAAAGTGTGTATAACACTCGTACCTTACAGAAGATGCTGGAAATGTCCAAGTCCACCCTTGCGAGGCTAAGTAAACAGTATATTGGGAGAACACATTCTGATTAACTTGGGCCACTGTAATGTTTCCGATTTCATTTCTAACATTTTGTTTTAGTTCTTCCAATGTATGACGATTTGTCTTGTAAAGTTTGTCTTTCAGGTTACTACCCCACACACTGTTAGATCAGGGGAGCGAGAGGGGAGGACCATACACCACTCTATCTTCAAACACTTCCCTAATTTTATTCATGGACTCCTCTGCTGTATAGGCAGTAGTACAATCTTGTTGGAACCAGCCACATGATTTCTCTACTTCTGTCAGTTCATTATAAAATGGGGTCAAAATATCATTTCGGTACTTCTCTGCATTTACAGTTGGGTCTTAGAATATTGGACTGATTATGCATCTAGCAGGAGAGGTGAAATGCTGTGTCCTCTGTTAGGTTTTAAATGAAGAGCCCTGTAAATACCAAATGGTATTCAGATTCAGCATCTTCCAAAAAATCTTTTCAAGGAAATCTCTCCCCACTCGAAGCTACAGCTGTAACAATTCTCATTATTTTTTATATTAAAAAAAATGCCTAAAGTATTTTGATTAAAATACCATGTTTTAGATATTTACCTGACAAATAAAATATTTTGATTTTTCTGGAAATAGGCATTGAAGTGTGTTTCATTCTGAATGACCTTTGTATTATTGCTGAACCATAAAGGTAGACAAAACTTTCTGCACAAGAACTGTAGATGCCATTAGAGCACACATATTTGTGTTAAAGATATCTGTGGCACTAAGCATTTCCAAGATATTCCTTGGTATTGGTTCAACATTTTCAAGTACCTAATTATATTTCTTTCAACTGGTGAGTTACTATTCATTTTTTGTCATGGTCATTTAAAGGGACATTATATTACTATAACTTTAGTGTACTGTATTCTCCTTATAAAATGTGTAAATGTGTATTGAAAGTTGTCACAATGAACAAACAATAATTTTTACATGAATAACCTGTAGAAGAGTGAATGTGAGAGTGATTGTTCTTACAGCACAGTCATTCCCTACACCAATGGAGGAACCCAAGAAGGTGTTACGAGCGCAGTACCTCGGTTCGACACAAGTAATGAGAGCCACAGGCATGGATATATTGAACGATGCAATTGACAGGCTAGTGGCTTCTATACCCACCGAGAAGTGGCATTCCGTAAATGTGGCTGTCGCACCATCAATGATCTCCATCCTAAACCCATCTGTAAGTAGCAGATGATAACAGTCTTACTTTGGCTATATTTGTTGTTCACTTATATTAATTAATATGATTAGTGTATCTTATTTGTTATTGAATATTTTCATGTCTTAATTTGCATATGTGCAGAATAATGAGTAAAAATATCAAAAGAGCAGAAATTATATATATGTCCTCCCTGGTACACACAGTGCCTTGAGACACAGATTATGGGGCATTCAACCGAGGTTCATTTTTATTACAGATAAAGGCACTATGAATACTTTTAAATAACAATAGTAAAGAACCTTGTAAACTACCGTTTATTAAACTAAAGACAATGACCATCTACAGTACATATGCTACAAAACACGACCAGCAGTTACACAGCCCGTCTCCCAGATACATACAGCACACTCGTCTGTCAGCTGCACGGCCCGTCTCCCAGATACATACAGCACACTTGTCTGTCAGCTGCACGGCCCGTCTCCCAGATACATACAGCACACTCGTCTGTCAGCTGCACGGCCCGTCTCCCAGATACATACAGCACACTCGTCTGTCAGCTGCACGGCCCGTCTCCCAGATACATACAGCACACTCGTCTGTCAGCTGCATGGCCCGTCTCCCAGATACATACAGCACCAGCACACTCGTCTGTCAGTTACACGGCCCGTCTCCCAGATACATACAGCACACTCGTCTGTCAGTTGCATGGCCTGTCTCCCAGATACATACAGCACACTCGTCTGTCAGTTGCACGGCCCGTCTCCCAGATACATACAGCACACTCGTCTGTCAGTTGCACGGCCCGTCTCCCAGATACATACAGCACACTCGTCTGTCAGTTGCACGGCCCGTCTCCCAGATACATACAGCACACTCGTCTGTCAGTTACACGGCCCGTCTCCCAGATACATACAGCACACTTGTCTGTCAGTTGCACGGCCCGTCTCCCAGATACATACAGCACACTCGTCTGTCAGTCGCACGGCCCGTCTCCCAGATACATACAGCACACTTGTCTGTCAGTCACACAGCCCGTCTCCCAGATACATACAGCACACTCGTCTGTCAGCTGCACGGCCCGTCTCCCAGACACATACAGCACACTCGTCTGTCAGTTGCATGGCCTGTCTCCCAGATACATACAGCACACTCGTCTGTCAGTTGCACGGCCCGTCTCCCAGATACATACAGCACACTCGTCTGTCAGCTGTACGGCCCGTCTCCCAGATACATACAGCACACTCGTCTGTCAGTTGCATGGCCCGTCTCCCAGATACATACAGCACACTCGTCTGTCAGCTGTACGGCCCGTCTCCCAGATACATACAGCACACTCGTCTGTCAGTTGCATGGCCCGTCTCCCAGATACATACAGCATACTCGTCTGTCAGTTGTACGGCCCGTCTCCCAGATACATACAGCACACTCGTCTGTCAGTTGCATGGCCCGTCTCCCAGATACATACAGCACACTCGTCTGTCAGTTGCATGGCCCGTCTCCCAGATACATACAGCACACTCGTCTGTCAGTTGTACGGCCCGTCTCCCAGACACATACAGCACACTCGTCTGTCAGTTGTACGGCCCGTCTCCCAGACACATACAGCACACTCGTCTGTCAGTTGTACGGCCCGTCTCCCAGACACATACAGCATACTCGTCTGTCAGCTGTACGGCCCGTCTCCCAGACACATACAGCACACTCGTCTGTCTGTTGCATGGCCCGTCTCCCAGATACATACAGCACACTCGTCTGTCAGTTGCACGGCCCGTCTCCCAGATACATACAGCACACTCGTCTGTCAGTTGCATGGCCCGTCTCCCAGATACATACAGCACGCTCGTCTGTCAGTTGCATGGCCCGTCTCCCAGACACATACAGCACGCTCGTCTGTCAGTTGCACGGCCCGTCTCCCAGACACATACAGCACACTCGTCTGTCAGTTGCATGGCCCGTCTCCCAGATACATACAGCACACTCGTCTGTCAGTTGCATGGCCCGTCTCCCAGATACATACAGCACACTCGTCTGTCAGTTGCATGGCCCGTCTCCCAGATACATACAGCACACTCGTCTGTCAGTTGCATGGCCCGTCTCCCAGATACATACAGCACACTCGTCTGTCAGTTGCACGGCCCGTCTCCCAGACACATACAGCACACTCGTCTGTCAGTTGCATGGCCCGTCTCCCAGATACATACAGCACACTCGTCTGTCAGTTGCATGGCCCGTCTCCCAGACACATACAGCACACTCGTCTGTCAGTTGCATGGCCCGTCTCCCAGATACATACAGCACACTCGTCTGTCAGTTGCACGGCCCGTCTCCCAGATACATACAGCATACTCGTCTGTCAGCTGTACGGCCCGTCTCCCAGACACATACAGCACACTCGTCTGTCAGTTGCATGGCCCGTCTCCCAGATACATACAGCACACTCGTCTGTCAGTTGCATGGCCCGTCTCCCAGATACATACAGCATACTCGTCTGTCAGTTGTACGGCCCGTCTCCCAGATACATACAGCACACTCGTCTGTCAGTTGCACGGCCCGTCTCCCAGATACATACAGCACACTCGTCTGTCAGTTGTACGGCCCGTCTCCCAGATACATACAGCACACTCGTCTGCCAGTCGCACGGCCCGTCTCCCAGATACATACAGCACACTCGTCTGTCAGCTGCACGGCCCGTCTCCCAGACACATACAGCACACTCGTCGGTCAGCTGCACGGCCCGTCTCCCAGACACATACAGCACACTCGTCGGTCAGTTGCATGGCCCGTCTCCCAGATACATACAGCACACTCGTCTGTCAGTTGCATGGCCCGTCTCCCAGACACATACAGCACACTCGTCTGTCAGTTGTATGGCCCGTCTCCCAGATACATACAGCACACTCGTCTGTCAGTTGCATGGCCCGTCTCCCAGACACATACAGCACACTCGTCTGTCAGTTGCATGGCCCGTCTCCCAGATACATACAGCACACTCGTCTGTCAGTTGCACGGCCCGTCTCCCAGATACATACAGCACACTCGTCTGTCAGTTGCATGGCCCGTCTCCCAGATACATACAGCACACTCGTCAGTCAGCTGCACGGCCCGTCTCCCAGATACATACAGCACACTCGTCTGTCAGTTGTACGGCCCGTCTCCCAGACACATACAGCACACTCGTCTGTCAGCTGTACGGCCCGTCTCCCAGACACATACAGCACACTCGTCTGTCAGCTGTACGGCCCGTCTCCCAGATACATACAGCACACTCGTCTGTCAGCTGTACGGCCCGTCTCCCAGACACATACAGCACACTCGTCTGTCAGCTGTACGGCCCGTCTCCCAGATACATACAGCACACTCGTCCGTCAGTTGCACGGCCCGTCTCCCAGACACATACAGCACACACGTCCGTCAGTTCCACGGCCCGTCTCCCAGATACATACAGCACACTCGTCTGTCAGTTGCATGGCCCGTCTCCCAGACACATACAGCACACTCGTCTGTCAGTTGCACGGCCCGTCTCCCAGACACATACAGCACACTCGTCTGTCAGTTACACGGCCCGTCTCCCAGATACATACAGCACACTCGTCTGTCAGTTCCACGGCCCGTCTCCCAGACACATACAGCACACTCGTCTGTCAGTTGCACGGCCCATCTCCCAGACACATACAGCACACTCGTCTGTCAGTTCCACGGCCCGTCTCCCAGACACATACAGCACACTCGTCTGTCAGCTGTACGGCCCGTCTCCCAGACACATACAGCACACTCGTCTGTCAGTTGCACGGCCCATCTCCCAGACACATACAGCACACTCGTCTGTCAGTTGCATGGCCCGTCTCCCAGATACATACAGCACACTCGTCTGTCAGTTGCACGGCCCATCTCCCAGACACATACAGCACACTCGTCTGTCAGTTGCATGGCCCGTCTCCCAGATACATACAGCACACTCGTCTGTCAGTTGCACGGCTCATCTCCCAGACACATACAGCACACTCGTCTGTCAGTTGCACGGCCCGTCTCCCAGATACATACAGCACACTCGTCTGTCAGTTGCACGGCCCGTCTCCCAGACACATACAGCACACTCGTCTGTCAGTTGCATGGCCTGTCTCCCAGATACATACAGCACACTCGTCTGTCAGTCGCACGGCCCGTCTCGCAGATACATACAGCACACTCGTCTGTCAGTTGCATGGCCTGTCTCCCAGATACATACAGCACACTCGTCTGTCAGCTGTACGGCCCGTCTCCCAGACACATACAGCACACTCGTCTGTCAGTTGCACGGCCCGTCTCCCAGATACATACAGCACACTCGTCTGTCAGTTGCACGGCCCGTCTCCCAGATACATACAGCACACTCGTCTGTCAGTTGCATGGCTCGTCTCCCAGACACATACAGCACACTCGTCTGTCAGCTGTACGGCCCGTCTCCCAGATACATACAGCACACTCGTCTGTCAGTTGCATGGCCCGTCTCCCAGACACATACAGCACACTCGTCTGTCAGTTGCACGGGCCGTCTCCCAGACACATACAGCACACTCGTCTGTCAGTTGCACGGCCCGTCTCCCAGACACATACAGCACACTCGTCTGTCAGCTGTACGGCCCGTCTCCCAGACACATACAGCACACTCGTCTGTCAGCTGTACGGCCCGTCTCCCAGACACATACAGCACACTCGTCTGTCAGTTGCACGGCCCGTCTCCCAGATACATACAGCACACTCGTCTGTCAGTTGCACGGCCCGTCTCCCAGATACATACAGCACACTCGTCTGTCAGTTGCACGGCCCGTCTCCCAGATACATACAGCACACTCGTCTGTCAGTTGCACGGCCCGTCTCCCAGATACATACAGCACACTCGTCTGTCAGTTGCATGGCCCGTCTCCCAGACACATACAGCACACTCGTCTGTCAGCTGTACGGCCCGTCTCCCAGATACATACAGCACACTCGTCTGTCAGTTGCACGGCCCGTCTCCCAGATACATACAGCACACTCGTCTGTCAGTTGCATGGCCCGTCTCCCAGACACATACAGCACACTCGTCTGTCAGCTGTACGGCCCGTCTCCCAGATACATACAGCACACTCGTCTGTCAGTTGCACGGCCCGTCTCCCAGATACATACAGCACACTCGTCTGTCAGTTGCAGGGCCCGTCTCCCAGATACATACAGCACACTCGTCTGTCAGTTGCAGGGCCCGTCTCCCAGATACATACAGCACACTCGTCTGTCAGTTGCAGGGCCCGTCTCCCAGATACATACAGCACACTCGTCTGTCAGTTGCATGGCCCGTCTCCCAGACACATACTGCACACTCGTCTGTCAGCTGCACGGCCCGTCTCCCAGATACATACAGCACACTCGTCTGTCAGTCACACGGCCCGTCTCCCAGATACATACAGCACACTCGTCTGTCAGCTGTACGGCCCGTCTCCCAGATACATACAGCACACTCGTCTGTCAGTCACACGGCCCGTCTCCCAGATACATACAGCACACTCGTCTGTCAGCTGTACGGCCCGTCTCCCAGATACATACAGCACACTCGTCTGTCAGTTCCACGGCCCGTCTCCCAGATACATACAGCACACTCGTCTGTCAGTTGCACGGCCCGTCTCCCAGATACATACAGCACACTCGTCTGTCAGTTGCACGGCCCGTCTCCCAGATACATACAGCACCAGCACACTCGTCTGTCAGTTACACGGCCCGTCTCCCAGATACATACAGCACACTCGTCTGTCAGTTGCATGGCCTGTCTCCCAGATACATACAGCACACTCGTCTGTCAGTTGCACGGCCCGTCTCCCAGATACATACAGCACACTCGTCTGTCAGTTACACGGCCCGTCTCCCAGATACATACAGCACACTTGTCTGTCAGTTGCACGGCCCGTCTCCCAGATACATACAGCACACTCGTCTGTCAGTCGCACGGCCCGTCTCCCAGATACATACAGCACACTTGTCTGTCAGTCACACGGCCCGTCTCCAGATTCATACAGCACACTCGTCTGTCAGCTGCACGGCCCGTCTCCCAGACACATACAGCACACTCGTCTGTCAGTTGCATGGCCTGTCTCCCAGATACATACAGCAAACTCGTCTGTCAGTTGCACGGGCCGTCTCCCAGATACATACAGCACACTCGTCTGTCAGCTGTACGGCCCGTCTCCCAGATACATACAGCACACTCGTCTGTCAGTTGCATGGCCCGTCTCCCAGATACATACAGCATACTCGTCTGTCAGCTGTACGGCCCGTCTCCCAGATACATACAGCACACTCGTCTGTCAGTTGCATGGCCCGTCTCCCAGATACATACAGCACACTCGTCTGTCAGTTGCATGGCCCGTCTCCCAGATACATACAGCATACTCGTCTGTCAGTTGTACGGCCCGTCTCCCAGATACATACAGCACACTCGTCTGTCAGTTGCACGGCCCGTCTCCCAGATACATACAGCACACTCGTCTGTCAGTTGTACGGCCCGTCTCCCAGATACATACAGCACACTCGTCTGTCAGTCGCACGGCCCGTCTCCCAGATACATACAGCACACTCGTCTGTCAGCTGCACGGCCCGTCTCCCAGACACATACAGCACACTCGTCGGTCAGCTGCACGGCCCGTCTCCCAGACACATACAGCACACTCGTCGGTCAGTTGCATGGCCCGTCTCCCAGATACATACAGCACACTCGTCTGTCAGTTGCATGGCCCGTCTCCCAGACACATACAGCACACTCGTCTGTCAGTTGTATGGCCCGTCTCCCAGATACATACAGCACACTCGTCTGTCAGTTGCATGGCCCGTCTCCCAGACACATACAGCACACTCGTCTGTCAGTTGCATGGCCCGTCTCCCAGATACATACAGCACACTCGTCTGTCAGTTGCACGGCCCGTCTCCCAGATACATACAGCACACTCGTCTGTCAGTTGCATGGCCCGTCTCCCAGATACATACAGCACACTCGTCAGTCAGCTGCACGGCCCGTCTCCCAGATACATACAGCACACTCGTCTGTCAGTTGTACGGCCCGTCTCCCAGACACATACAGCACACTCGTCTGTCAGCTGTACGGCTCGTCTCCCAGACACATACAGCACACTCGTCTGTCAGCTGTACGGCCCGTCTCCCAGATACATACAGCACACTCGTCTGTCAGCTGTACGGCCCGTCTCCCAGACACATACAGCACACTCGTCTGTGAGCTGTACGGCCCGGCTCCCAGATACATACAGCACACACGTCTGTCAGTTGCATGGCCCGTCTCCCAGACACATACAGCACACTCGTCCGTCAGTTGCACGGCCCGTCTCCCAGACACATACAGCACACACGTCTGTCAGTTCCACGGCCCGTCTCCCAGATACATACAGCACACTCGTCTGTCAGTTGCATGGCCCGTCTCCCAGACACATACAGCACACTCGTCTGTCAGTTGCACGGCCCGTCTCCCAGACACATACAGCACACTCGTCTGTCAGTTACACGGCCCGTCTCCCAGATACATACAGCACACTCGTCTGTCAGTTCCACGGCCCGTCTCCCAGACACATACAGCACACTCGTCTGTCAGTTGCACGGCCCATCTCCCAGACACATACAGCACACTCGTCTGTCAGTTCCACGGCCCGTCTCCCAGACACATACAGCACACTCGTCTGTCAGCTGTACGGCCCGTCTCCCAGACACATACAGCACACTCGTCTGTCAGTTGCACGGCCCATCTCCCAGACACATACAGCACACTCGTCTGTCAGTTGCATGGCCCGTCTCCCAGATACATACAGCACACTCGTCTGTCAGTTGCACGGCCCATCTCCCAGACACATACAGCACACTCGTCTGTCAGTTGCATGGCCCGTCTCCCAGATACGTACAGCACACTCGTCTGTCAGTTGCACGGCTCATCTCCCAGACACATACAGCACACTCGTCTGTCAGTTGCACGGCCCGTCTCCCAGATACATACAGCACACTCGTCTGTCAGTTGCACGGCCCGTCTCCCAGACACATACAGCACACTCGTCTGTCAGTTGCATGGCCTGTCTCCCAGATACATACAGCACACTCGTCTGTCAGTCGCACGGCCCGTCTCGCAGATACATACAGCACACTCGTCTGTCAGTTGCATGGCCTGTCTCCCAGATACATACAGCACACTCGTCTGTCAGCTGTACGGCCCGTCTCCCAGACACATACAGCACACTCGTCTGTCAGTTGCACGGCCCGTCTCCCAGATACATACAGCACACTCGTCTGTCAGTTGCACGGCCCGTCTCCCAGATACATACAGCACACTCGTCTGTCAGTTGCATGGCTCGTCTCCCAGACACATACAGCACACTCGTCTGTCAGCTGTACGGCCCGTCTCCCAGATACATACAGCACACTCGTCTGTCAGTTGCATGGCCCGTCTCCCAGACACATACAGCACACTCGTCTGTCAGTTGCACGGGCCGTCTCCCAGACACATACACCACACTCGTCTGTCAGTTGCACGGCCCGTCTCCCAGACACATACAGCACACTCGTCTGTCAGCTGTACGGCCCGTCTCCCAGACACATACAGCACACTCGTCTGTCAGCTGTACGGCCCGTCTCCCAGACACATACAGCACACTCGTCTGTCAGTTGCACGGCCCGTCTCCCAGATACATACAGCACACTCGTCTGTCAGTTGCACGGCCCGTCTCCCAGATACATACAGCACACTCGTCTGTCAGTTGCACGGCCCGTCTCCCAGATACATACAGCACACTCGTCTGTCAGTTGCACGGCCCGTCTCCCAGATACATACAGCACACTCGTCTGTCAGTTGCATGGCCCGTCTCCCAGACACATACAGCACACTCGTCTGTCAGCTGTACGGCCCGTCTCCCAGATACATACAGCACACTCGTCTGTCAGTTGCACGGCCCGTCTCCCAGATACATACAGCACACTCGTCTGTCAGTTGCATGGCCCGTCTCCCAGACACATACAGCACACTCGTCTGTCAGCTGTACGGCCCGTCTCCCAGATACATACAGCACACTCGTCTGTCAGTTGCACGGCCCGTCTCCCAGATACATACAGCACACTCGTCTGTCAGTTGCACGGCCCGTCTCCCAGATACATACAGCACACTCGTCTGTCAGTTGCACGGCCCGTCTCCCAGATACATACAGCACACTCGTCTGTCAGTTGCATGGCCCGTCTCCCAGACACATACAGCACACTCGTCTGTCAGCTGCACGGCCCGTCTCCCAGATACATACAGCACACTCGTCTGTCAGTCACACGGCCCGTCTCCCAGATACATACAGCACACTCGTCTGTCAGCTGTACGGCCCGTCTCGCAGATACATACAGCACACTCGTCTGTCAGTCACACGGCCCGTCTCCCAGACACATACAGCACACTCGTCTGTCAGCTGTACGGCCCGTCTCCCAGATACATACAGCACACTCGTCTGTCAGTTCCACGGCCCGTCTCCCAGATACATACAGCACACTCGTCTGTCAGTTGCACGGCCCGTCTCCCAGATACATACAGCACACTCGTCTGTCAGTTGCACGGCCCGTGTCCCAGATACATACAGCACCAGCACACTCGTCTGTCAGTTACACGGCCCGTCTCCCAGATACATACAGCACACTCGTCTGTCAGTTGCATGGCCTGTCTCCCAGATACATACAGCACACTCGTCTGTCAGTTGCACGGCCCGTCTCCCAGATACATACAGCACACTCGTCTGTCAGTTACACGGCCCGTCTCCCAGATACATACAGCACACTTGTCTGTCAGTTGCACGGCCCGTCTCCCAGATACATACAGCACACTCGTCTGTCAGTCGCACGGCCCGTCTCCCAGATACATACAGCACACTTGTCTGTCAGTCACACGGCCCGTCTCCCAGATACATACAGCACACTCGTCTGTCAGCTGCACGGCCCGTCTCCCAGACACATACAGCACACTCGTCTGTCAGTTGCATGGCCTGTCTCCCAGATACATACAGCACACTCGTCTGTCAGTTGCACGGGCCGTCTCCCAGATACATACAGCACACTCGTCTGTCAGCTGTACGGCCCGTCTCCCAGATACATAGAGCACACTCGTCTGTCAGTTGCATGGCCCGTCTCCCAGATACATACAGCATACTCGTCTGTCAGCTGTACGGCCCGTCTCCCAGATACATACAGCACACTCGTCTGTCAGTTGCATGGCCCGTCTCCCAGATACATACAGCATACTCGTCTGTCAGTTGTACGGCCCGTCTCCCAGATACATACAGCACACTCGTCTGTCAGTTGCATGGCCCGTCTCCCAGATACATACAGCACACTCGTCTGTCAGTTGCATGGCCCGTCTCCCAGATACATACAGCACACTCGTCTGTCAGTTGTACGGCCCGTCTCCCAGATACATACAGCACACTCGTCTGTCAGTTGTACGGCCCGTCTCCCAGACACATACAGCACACTCGTCTGTCAGTTGTACGGCCCGTCTCCCAGACACATACAGCATACTCGTCTGTCAGCTGTACGGCCCGTCTCCCAGACACATACAGCACACTCGTCTGTCAGTTGCATGGCCCGTCTCCCAGATACATACAGCACACTCGTCTGTCAGTTGCACGGCCCGTCTCCCAGATACATACAGCACACTCGTCTGTCAGTTGCATGGCCCGTCTCCCAGATACATACAGCACACTCGTCTGTCAGTTGCATGGCCCGTCTCCCAGACACAAACAGCACACTCGTCTGTGAGTTGCACGGCCCGTCTCCCAGACACATACAGCACACTCGTCTGTCAGTTGCATGGCCCGTCTCCCAGATACATACAGCACACTCGTCTGTCAGTTGCATGGCCCGTCTCCCAGATACATACAGCACACTCGTCTGTCAGTTGCAGGGCCCGTCTCCCAGATACATACAGCACACTCGTCTGTCAGTTGCACCGCCCGTCTCCCAGACACATACAGCACACTCGTCTGTCAGTTGCATGGCCCGTCTCCCAGATACATACAGCACACTCGTCTGTCAGTTGCATGGCCCGTCTCCCAGACACATACAGCACACTCGTCTGTCAGTTGCATGGCCCGTCTCCCAGATACATACAGCACACTCGTCTGTCAGTTGCACGGCCCGTCTCCCAGATACATACAGCATACTCGACTGTCAGCTGTACGGCCCGTCTCCCAGACACATACAGCACACTCGTCTGTCAGTTGCATGGCCCGTCTCCCAGATACATACAGCATACTCGTCTGTCAGTTGTACGGCCCGTCTCCCAGATACATACAGCACACTCGTCTGTCAGTTGCACGGCCCGTCTCCCAGATACATACAGCACACTCGTCTGTCAGTTGTACGGCCCGTCTCCCAGATACATACAGCACACTCGTCTGTCAGTCGCACGGCCCGTCTCCCAGATACATACAGCACACTCGTCTGTCAGCGGTACGGCCCGTCTCCCAGATACATACAGCACCAGCACACTCATCTGTCAGTTACACGGCCCATCTCCCAGATACATACAGCACACTCGTCTGTCAGTTGCATGGCCCGTCTCCCAGATACATACAGCACACTCATCTGTCAGTTGCACGGCCCGTCTCCCAGATACATACAGCACACTCGTCTGTCAGTTGCACGGCCCGTCTCCCAGATACATACAGCACACTTGTCTGTCGGTTGCACGGCCCGTCTCCCAGATACATAGATGTTTGTTTAATCATTTCTCCTGTAATTTTATCAGATTCTGGACTTCGATGTAATTTAAGTTGTGAAATCGCTCTTTGGAGTTTTTGTATTTCAAAAGTTGAATTAAAGATTATGTGTGAATGGTCTATTTTAAATGCTGCTTTTATTTCATTTTTTAATGGATTCAGCCTTTTTCTTTTCTTTGGTAATGAGTATTCTGTATGTGTGTGTTCTGATATGTTCTTATTCATATTTTCATCTATCATCTATCATCTATTTTCTTTTCATATTCATTTTTGAATATGATAGGTCTTTTCTTTTTTGTTGAGGTTTTGTTATTTAATGCACTAATAAATGTTTTGGACTTTACTGCAGTCGGTGGTTTCTAGAAACTTCTTTGTTATAAGATTCCCTTCTTTCTGTAATGACTCAACAAAGTTTTCTCCAATGTTGAACATGTTTGAAGTTCCTTGTAGACTCCGCCTGAGTCTAGCAGTGTCTCTTTTTTGTTTTATTTGTGAAAGTTTTTCAGTTCAGAAGGGCTATAACGTCATATTTTTCCTCTTGGGATATTATGTCTTGCAGTTATTAAGACTTTGTTATTGAAATTGTTCATAAAGTAATTAATAGTTATTTTTTTTAAAATCAATTTTATGAGTATTTCATCTAGCTCTTTAGTAAACATTTTCCAATTGGCTTTCTTATAATTTCAGTAGTAATTGTTTTCTTTAAAAATGTTTGGTTGTTTGTTCTTTAGTTTGATTGTTGTAACAATTGGTTTATGACCAATCCAGGATTATCTCCAATGTGATGGTAAGTGAGGGGTATATGATTGAGAGCCATTGTGGTGGAAAATCATCAGCTTGTCTGTTGTGTTGGAATTAACCAAGTCAGTGAGAATATCCCCATTGGTTAGAATGAAATGGCCCACGATCACTCTGCATTTCTCCATTGCATAAATAACTGGACTGGTTTCAGAACTGGGATTCATTGAATTGGCCATTTGTTCATTTGTTAAAGTATCAATTATCATGAAGTACATAGAAACATAAGTGTCACCACAATAACAAGTGGGAAAAGTAATTTGAATGTAATAAATCAGATATTTTAAATGACAGTTGTTTTCTCCCAAATCATTGATCCTTATTTAGTTTAAGGATTTGTTTCACAATTTTATTACCTGCTGCTTTGATAAATGTTGTCAATTGGGAAATAGATGAATCAGCTGTAACAGATTGAACATGCAATTATGAAGCACTTAAATGAACCTATAATTGACAATAATTTGTTTTTTATAAAAATAAAGATGGTTTAATGAATTTTGCACATTGAAGACAGGATTGCCACATGAACTGTTTGCAGGAGGAGAATAAGCTGATAGCGGAGTGCAGAGTTCGTTACCTTTCCTTTTTGGGCATTGGACGCAATGTGAAGCAGTGTGGTTTCATCATGCACACTGCGCAGGATCTGTTCATTGCACACGTGTTCCACTGCGAACCGTCGTCAGGGGCATTGTGCAAGACAGTGGAGGCAGCCTGTAAGGTGAGTAATGCAGCTTAGGCTTTTGCCTATCATAATTTCAGTTTTGTTTTTTTATGGCTATTTATTAATATTATTTACTAATGTGATGTTAACCTTAGTATTTGAATTCATTTCTTTGAGTTCTGAGCTAATGAGTCATTGACAAAGTTTTAAATACCAGCATTCCTTTCCAAACGTCAGCAGTTGTCTAATAATAAAATAGTGACTATGTAGCATACAATATTGGTTTACAGCTGGGAAATGAATCATATTAGTATTAATTAATCGCTTTGTTTACTAATATACAAACATATGGAAGAGTGAAATTACTTATGATGATAAAGTGTGAGGTAGTAACAGCTGAACACTACTAACTGATGTTTGTAGAGTTGCTATCGGTGATTGTGTGCACTGTGCATCTCAAATTACCTAATTAAGAGAATAGTGAAATTTAATATATGGTATGTGGCTATTTGATCTTTCTACACTGTGCTGTATGTATATCAAAATGGGTTTTTAATTTATAAATGAATATGTGAATGCAGCTAGGGATTTTTCTTTGTTACCGTTTCACTGCACTAATATTATAAAGGCAGAAAATGTGTGCGTGTGTATGCACACGCAGTTTTTTTTTAAACCTCAGAAACCACTTGACCAATTTTGATAATTATTTCACCATAGAAAAACCTTGTTCTTTCTCAATAGACACACACCTTGCAATTTACAAATGACTAAATGACTTTGTACTAGAATGCAATAACTAGTGGAGTTATAGAACAACATGCTTGCGAAGAAGACTAGAGAATACTTGATCTGTAAAGATAACAATATCTCAGAGTCTATGAACTTCACTTAGCATAGTACCTGCTGCAATGCAGACTGCAGTTTGTGCCACATTTGTTTATACTAGTTGCGAAACTACTTAATATTTCTGTGTTACCAACTGCTGAAAACAAACCTGTTAACAGTGGTGAAGATTATGTATAAATGTTTATATAGGCACACATCACGGAGCCATTTGGTGCAGTTTTTTAATATTTGTGGGCAATTAGCAATGAGCAGTCTTCTCTTGATCTCGGCTTGTGGTGATGGAATAAAGCATACACTGAACTGCTTCAATTAAATTTATCAAGTTATTTTATTGCACACTTTTTCATTAACTCAATTATTGCTTTGTTATAACATGGCAACACTTTCTTGAATACTTCCTGCTAGTTGGCACATCTGAGATCACATAATTCGCAATTTTTTCGAAAGATAGCCGAAAAATGGCCACTGTCTGAGGCAAATGTGTTGACCAAGAAGTATTGATAACCATGGCAATATTGCTTGACTCTTGTCTTCCTTAACAGTACCCCCTACTACTTCATCAGAATGTCATACACCTCATATATTGTGTGATTTTATGATTGTTTTGGTCATACCAGGAAAATAACATCAATTTATATTTCAAAACTGCTAACATGGTACGATACAAAATAATTATCAATTATGTAAACATATTTGAAATATTGAAACAAGGTTAACAACAATTGTCATTTCCACAAATTGAGAATAGTTCAAATAACAAAAGAAAAATATTAAATTAAAATCAAGCTGTCCTTAATGATTGGTTTAAAGATTGCTTGAAATATATAATATCTGCTGCAACAGAATCAATGAGTGGTATTTCAAATTCATTACGTGATCCTTATTTTTCAAAATGGAGATCTTTTCCCAAATCATTAAATCTATTGGTTCATTTAATTGTTTTAGTAACACTGCTCAGCATGATTTTTGCGGCAAAGCATTTGATAAGTGATGATGACTAAATAAGGTCTCCTGATTTCAGAAATGTTACTGTTTTTCCTGTATCACATCTAGTTTTCACGCTAATTGTGAATTACTGTTTCAAAATGCATCACTGTGGCTCCGTACTGCCTTGCAATAACAGCGAATCGGCTGTTGCTAGTGTAGCTGTGCTTTGCTTTGTTATTCTTGTGTGTGCTTGTCAACGCAATGCCATTCCATTGAACTCTCAGATAGCAGTCTTGTTTTAGAATTGTTACCGTTGAAATACAGAGTTGCATTTTTGTAGCTTGTGGCAGTGACAAAATTCTTAATGTTGCCTAGTCCAGTGACAATCAGTTATGTTATGAGTGTGGTGAATGTCTGACCTGTTGTTTATATTTTGTCTGGTATGAAAATGGTGAGTGTGTCAGGAATTAGAAGAACATGTGTGAATAAGCCAGACTCACTGTGTTACGTGATGGGTCTACATAATGAAGGGGCAGAAGTGGTCAATAAATGCATTGGTGAAATATTTATATTATGCATATTGTAAAGTAAAATTAGGAGACCAGGACAAGGTACAGGCTCCCCACGCAATTTGTAAAAATGCCTTGAAAACCTACAACAGTGGAGCCAAGGGAAACATAAGGCCCTTCCATTCAACACAGAGATGACTTGGCGTGAACCTCAGGGCCATTGCATGTGTAATGTGGCTGGATTTAATAAGAAAAACTAGGACAGTATTGTGTACCCAAATTTATAGTCCAATACTTTCATCTCGTAGCAGTTTACCTTATTCTGGAGCTTCCTCAAATTGTGCTGACGAGCAACAAGATATGGATTTTTTACCAGTAACAGAAACAGCACTTCAAGAATTGTTTAATCAGTCGGAGTTGAACAATCTCAGCCTCAAAAAGGAAAGGAGTGAGCTGTTAGGTTCATGATCTTGGTACAGACAGAGATAAGGAGTTGAAGAAGGACCTACATTCCACGACTGATACAACAGTTGGGGAGGGAGATTGGAGACTGTTTGTGGATTCCTCTAAAGCAGACATTCTGTTTCACTGAAGGAAACTTATCTCACAATGCAAACTGTTATATCATGTGCACACGTGGGATGGGTGTAGTGTAGTGACTTGAAGACATGCAGAACAACAAGCAGGCTACACTACATTCCCTTGTCATTTATGTGAATGGAATGGCTACACATCAAACTCGGAATTGTGAAGGAGTTTGTTAAGGCTTTGGACAGAAGTAGCCCCTGTAGTTAGTATATTGCATGCGAGTTTCCACATTTATCAGATGCAAAAGTCGAGGAAGGTGTTTTTGATGGGCCACAAATTAGAAAGCTGCTGAAAGACCTAAACTTTGAACTTGCTGCATGATGAAGTTCCTAGGAAATGTTGGATCACATGAAGGAGTTGGGGTGTAGAAACTGCACTTGCTTCATTCTCATCTCCATCACCTTGCAACTGTTAGTGAAGAGATGGGAGAGAGATTTCACCAAGCCATCAAGGAGGCAGAAAGAAGATACTGTACCAATGATGTTGGGCAGCCATGCGGACATCTAGGACTGTTCGCACTAAAGTTGACTACAATTTTTTCTTGTAATAACATCCTCTGGTGTTATTTCACGTATACATTGCCTTCTTCATGAATTCTTTGGTCACATTTAATTGCTAGAGCACAGAAATCATGAACTTGTACATTTCAACAATACATAAACCAAGAGATTCTGGTTCGACCCTAGGTAATGGCACTTACATACTTGAAACTTGTGTTTATTTGGCCCCTCTCACAAAAAATAGTGGAATAGACATGTCGTGGACTGTTTACAAAATATCACTATATTTTCTCTATGATATTTCCAAACTTATCTTAATTTATTCAGTACTTTTTATTGCTCTACTAGCTGACCCAACAGACATCGTTCTGTCAAAGGCCATTGCTCTGTGGCAGTCCCACAAACTTATATTCTTTGGTCAAGTTCTGGTGATGACATTGCTATAAAGTGTACATATAGTGATGATATCTTTAGTTTTCAGTAATGGTCACCAGAACAGATAATACACAGTCACAAATATGTAATTTAAACTGAAAATTGAATATAAATGTATTTCAGAGTGATTACTTTGTTTATTGACTATCAAATAATTATCGTGATATCAGCAATAAATTTGCTTAACATTAATATACTTTTATATGTATGTTTAATGTCATAGTCATAAAAAACTACTTACATAATTCCATTATCTATTTCGCACACTGCAATACTTTAGTAATATTATCTTAAATATTTTCATTGAATGCTTTAAGTGCACAATATTTTTTGTTTGATCACCTGGCACGTAAACAAACAAATCTAATGGTTTTCCAACACGGGAATAGGCAACATACAATTGGCCATGCGAGAAACATGGGTTTTCAAGATTAATGCTACAAATATTCAATGACTGCCCCAGATTTATTTATGCTCATAGTGAAAGCAAGCCGCACTGGAAACTGCAGTCATTTAAATTCAAATGGTATGTCAGTTGGAATCATTGGAATGCACTGTATGAAAATGTCTTCTCCTTTATACTTTCCCTTTAGAATGGTTGCTTCAATGAAGTTATTCAGTAAGTTGCTTACTGCTAGCCTTGTCCCGTTACAAAGACGTGGTTGGTTGATATTTCGCAACATTATGGTCACCAAGCCGACCTTTAATTGAAGATTGTGAGGCGGCAATCCTGGAAAATCCAACGAGTTCAAAAATTTGGGTGGATAGTTGATCGCATCACCTTGGTTTGTAGTGGAATCAACTGATTTGTATGTCCTCAATTCACCAGCAATTTCATTTTGAATTTTGAAATTTAATTCATTTACATCCATGTTCTTGGCAGCCAATATAGCTCATTTGCTCAACTAGATATGATCTATGTAATTCTGAGCAATGTTTGGGAACACCTTTTGAATGATTTCGGTTTTTGATTCAGTAAACTGACAAAAATTGTCGGGAAAGGTAATGCAGCCAGTGAAAATGTCTAAAGGGAATTTGACATTACCCAAGTCAATGAGCTGTCTTGAAAATATTTCTCCAGATGAATCATTTTGCTCGACACACATATTCTTGCTTAAATTTAGTGTGTTGACGTGTTTCCGCAAAACACAGGACTTTAAACATGCATTAAGTTCATCAGCTGGCATTGAGTGTGGAATCACTGGCAATGTTTGACGAAAATCCCCTGCTAACAAAATCATCGCACCACCAAATCGGTTTCGATTGTTCCACAGATCTTGCATGGTTCAGTCTAATGCCGCTGTCGTGCATTCATCCCACACTATGAATTTACATTGCTGCAAAATCTTTGTCATTGCAGAGTTCTTCGAAATGTTGCAGATCGGAGTTTCGGTGCTTTGCATATTCAACGACAATTTTAGGGCTGAATGGGCTGTTCGACCACCTTCCAACAATGTAGCTGCAATGCCTGATGAAGCAAGTGCGATTGCAATTTCATTGTGTGAGCGAATTGTTGCTAAAATCAATAAAGTTTTACCTGCATCACCGGGAGCGTCCAAGAAGTAAATCCCTCCAGTTCCATCATTCACAACTTTCATAATAGTGGAAAATATTGAGTGTAACTCAATTTATTATAGTGAAGTGTGAGTCTCTAATTACTTTTTGTTATTTGTGGATCAATTTACTTCACTGTTAATAGCTTCAGGTGTGTATATTTTTCATAAGAGTATCAAATACACACTTTTGTTGTTGGTTCAATAGCAGAATATTTATGTAAACTGATTCTCTTAAAGTGTCGAGATTGTACAATTTTTCATGTTGTAACTCTTGATTAAAGAGCTCTTTAGCTTGGAGAGCAAGAGGATTAATGACTTCATTGTCAGAAATCCAGCATTAGCTAACAACAACACTCTTGATTAAAAGTGTTGTGCATTGGGCGATGGGGCATGGCCATGCCTAATTGAGATAATACTTTGCTCGAATGTCCTCAATTGATATTAACGCCTCGTAAATTTCTTCAGTGACTTGTAAATTTGGATTTCCTGTTTTAACATGCATATGATGCCAGATATCGTCACACATATCGTCCTTGCATTTGATCCATAAATCAATTGGTTTTGATTGGAAGCATGTTGATATAATTATAGAAAACAATGTTCGTATTTGATGAGCTTATAAGAAATTACAGCATCATTGAGAGTTTGTTCCCAATGAGCGTCATGTTCCAACTGTTGCAGATGCTGACAGGCTTCTCTTTAAGAGCCACACAATTCACCGTTAACAGTTCATAAATGTTGGAATGATGTTGGGCCTCAAACACTGACTAATAGCAATTGCAAATAAAAACACTCATGGTTGCTTGGGTGGAACATATATACATTTGGGTATCCTGGAACTGGTTTGCCTTGTTTCTGTCATTGAAATTTCTTTGATGATTGATTCCAAGTATAATATTTTGGCATTTCGGAGTATAGCAGTGTTTGTGCGAAATCATCATTTTGACACATTTCAAAAAACTGGTCAATGTTGTAGGTGGTAGTTGAACAGCTCATTGCAATGTGTTGTGTGCTGTGAAATATACGGTTTGACCATTTTCTAAGTGTACGGCTAAGTGAACAACAATGGGGTGTCTTTCATGAATGTGCCACATGTCTTCATTACTGCTAACATACTGAGAGTAGAGAAAAATATGTGAATGTGTTATGCAAAAGAAACATGAGTAGAGAAACCCGTATGAATATAATACGTTGCATTTCTATTTAATCACAGAAAATTATTTGAATTCTACACTGAAGGGTGAGTAGAGAAAAAAATGTGATTGTGTTTTGTAAAAGAAAAGTGAGTATAGAAAACCGTGTGACCGTAAAACATATTTCTATTTCAATCATAGAATGGTGTATTAATTGTATGTTGAAGGGCAAATAGAGAAGGATTTGTGAATGTGTTACGCATAAGAAAAGTGAGTAGAGAAAACTATGTGAATGTATAGTATAAAAACCTCCATGAAAAATGCTTAGATATGCCAATTTTCATTGTGATCGGTCAACAGTGTTGGAATTTATCAACTTCATACATATAGGTTGCATGAATTGTGTGTTGAAGAGCGAGAGAGAAGAAGATGTGAATGTGTTATGTAAAAGAATAGAGTGTAGACAAAATCGTGTACATGTAATACATTGCATTTCTATTACATCATAGAAAATTGTATGAATTGTATGTTGAAGGACGAATATATAGGTAAGGATATGTGAATGTCTCACGTAAAAGAAAAGTGAGTAGAGAAAAACATGTGAATGTTACATTGTATAGTAAAATGGATAGCATAAGAATATTCCCTATGAAAAAATACATACACATGCCGAATTTTGCAGTGCTCGATCAAGTGGTTTAGGAGATTGGCAGTTATATACGTACATACACACAATGGTTTTTCTCGGTTTGAACGGGAAAAAGAAAAATGTGGTTTTTCCATTTTTCTGCGCAATTTTTCTAATTTTTCTCTTCATAAGAACTTTCCTCGCATTTAAATGAATATTTGAAAAAAAGAGTTAGCCAAATTTGTCCAGCTGTTTCAAAGTTTAGCAGTTACGAAGATTTACAAATTCATTTTTATTATATAGATATCTTATTTTGGGGTACCTATTGCAAGAAAACCTGACTAGATATGTAGAAATGAATAACAGATTCGTGTTCAGCAACCCAAAATTACTTAAGATCACATGTCACATCGCTTACCGCAAGAAAAAAGTTTCAAAATGCTGGGTGGTGTAATTTAATCTCTGGATTTGTTTCATTATAAAATGACCAAAAATGATCTCCCACAGCTGATTTATCAATCTGTTTATATTTAATAGTTCTAAAATGTTCCTTTATTGTGGTTTCCAAATGACGTTTGATTTTACCAATATAAACCATGTCACAGGGTTATTGTTATATTTATAGATTTACGTTGCTTCACTGTTAATAGTTTGAGTTTTAGCATTATATTATTAGAGAATAGAGAGTCCATGTGAAGATAAGACTAACATCGGCAGACATGATTTAGCAAGTAAGGAAGCAGGAATCTGCTGTGATACATGTGTTGCATCCATTTGGACCAGATAACCTTTAACACCAGGCAAAAAATACTTTCTACGAGGGCCGTCTCAAAAGTAACTTGCTCTATTTTTTTAAATCCGCGCGGTAGGCGGAAAAAGTCTGAAAGTCCCAGGGTATATAGGTATGGGTGTAGTAGCAGCACCGTAAAATTCCTAGGCCCCTAAGTTTATTGCTTGGACATTAAAACGGCAGTAACAATGGAGACTCCACTCGTTCCTACCGCCGATTGCGAAGTTCGCGCTGTAATCCGTTTTCTGACGGGGAAAAAATAAATGTGCGACTGAAATTCATTGCGAGTTGTGTAGTGTTTATGGAAAAGACGTTTTGTCAAGACAAATGGTTTCTTGTTGGCCCCAATCGTTCATTGAAGCGAGAACAACATTACACAATGAGCAATGAAGCGGCCAACCCTCCACTTCCCTCGCTCCGGATATTGTTGACGAGGTTCGAGCAGTCGTGAACACCGATCAGCGCCTTACACTTGATGCAGGTTTGTTTCAACTTCCTCTGTATATTGAAATAAGCCGTGCATCGCTTCACAGGATTATTTCTAAGGATCTGTGTCTATGGAAAGTGTGTGCAAGTTGTGGAAACGAATGGATGAGGCAACTCCAAAAAAAAGGCAAAAGTTGTTGCATCGGCTGTCAAGGTCATCACAACGATATTCTGGGATTCGAAGGGAGTACTGTTAATCAATTACCTGCTCCATGGGACCACGATGACAGCTGCTCGCTATTGTGAGGGGCTGAGAAAACTCAAAAGAGCCATACAAAACAAAAGGAAGGGAAAGTTGAGCAAAACAGTTTTTCTGGTCCACGATAACACTCGTCCGCACGCTGCCCGTGAAACTCGAGCCATTTTGAACAGTTTCGATGGGATGTTTTCGGTCATCCATCTAGTGCACCTGACCTTGCACCGAGTGATTACCATCTTTTTCCGGAGCTGCAGCAACATCTTGGGGGAAGGCGCTTCGTAAATGACGAGGAACTGAAAAGAAGTGGAAAGATGGCTATCCAGTTTGGCGGGAGAGTGGTTTGACATTGGGTTAAAAAAACTGTTACCACGGTATCAAAAATGTGTTTAGGTTCAAAGAAATTATGTGGAAAGATAAGTACTGAATGTAGCTTTCAAAATATACCCTTTTTAAAATATTTAAACGTTTTGTTATTTTTTAAAAAAATAGTGCAAGTTACTTTTGAGACGCCCCTCGTAGCTTAGAATTTAAAATTCCATTGTGCACAATTAGTTATTTCATTTCATTTGATGCCTACAAAAGCTTGCAAGACCATCTATACGTTTGCCAATGATAATCAAACATTGCTAACATAATAATTATATTTTCACAGTCTCACAAAGTAAGAAAGGAACACAAGTTAATATAGAATTCATTGATTTCCTCTCTGGCATTGATCGTGGAGTCATAAATAATTCTAACAGCAATTTTTTTTTATTAAATTAACGTCCTCCAACATTGCGTCATATCGGACGGTGAGTGAATGAAACGGGTGAAATGATGCTCAAATGAGCCCAAGGTCCATGGAGCTTTAAGTTACCCGACATTCGTCTTCTCAGGATAAGGGAAAACCTCGGAAAAAACCTTACCCGGATAACTTACCCTAAGCGAGATTCGAACTCGCGACCTCTTGAACGTGAGGCAGACACGCTAACCATCACGCTATCGAGGCGGGCTCTAACAGCAATGCTACCTCTATAGGCTGTATAACTGCTTGGTTCAAAAATTAACATTTTGAACTGTGTTATGCCTCTCAGAGTGCATTGCACTGTGCAAGGTGCAAAATGCAACTGTAAAAAGTTAATCTCGGTGGAAACCTCCATTCACTGTTTCCTTAGGCTTGTTTGTCGTGCTTTTCCATGTCACTCTGCCTCACTGCATAAAGTTATGTGCAATGTGCTGGTTTGTTTGGTTTTTAGTACCAGATCTGTTCTTTTGTTTTAATGATCTAGAAAGCGGTGGTACAAACCTCATTTTTACTTACTCTACTACATAAAGCAGAGGAAGTATTGTATTCCACCCAAAAATTCAATGTCAAGATTTCACTGGAAATATACAGAGGACGACAGAAGTATTCGAATAATATAACATGTAACATTGCACATACTATAAATACTGTAATATTTATTTGGCAGTGTTGAATTGTTACACATGTAAACATTAACCTTGTGTGTCTCAGAAACAATATTTAAAATATCACTTTGCATGTATTTATTACACAATCTGTACTGTATTTATTCTATTGTCCCTCTTATTGGAGGATATAAGTATTCGAACTTACCCAATTGAACAGAGAGAAAGGTGGTTGGACGTACTCTACATGCCCCTACCACATTGCAGTTACGTTTATGCTATGCCTCGAGACAGTGTGCTCACAGTTATTCAGCCGATTGTGAACTCACAGGTAATATGGGACGTAAAGGTAAGGAGACAATGGTGGCAGAGAGGAATATTGTGATAAATATGTACAAACAAATCAAATCTCTCTCTGAAATTGCCAAAACCATTAACAGAAGCAAAACTACAGTGTTCTGCATAATTCAACGCTTTAAACAGACAAATGCTGTTGTAAATAAACCTAGAAATGGCGCTCCTTCTAAACTCACCACCAGAGACAGGAGGCAAATAATAAAAATGGTGAAGCAGAATCTGAGTGAGACTGCATCTGAGATTACAGGATGCCTTGAGCAATATTCTGTCACTGTGGTTCACACCAGAACAGTTGAACGGGTTTTTAAATAGTAAGGGGTACAATGCCCGTGTTGCTAGGAAGAAACCATATGTTAATAAGGTGACTAAGAAAAAGCGTATAGAATTTGCTAAACAGTATGTGGTGAAACCAACAGAATTCTGGGATAAGGTTCTCTGGTCGGACGAGAACAAATTCTGCTTATATCATCCTTGGGCGAACTGACCTTATGCAATAGCTATGAAAAAACCGTTACTGCAAATTTAAAAAGTGTACTTACCACCCTTGGGCTATTAAAAGATTTAACAAAATTTTTAAAGAACATGGCATAATGTTGACTCCTCAAAATAAATATAATATAAAAATGTGCTCAATTTTTCTAAAAGGGACAAAATTCCAAATTGCAAGATGTCTGTCATTTATCAATTTGACTGTTTACGCTACGTTAAGCTTTACATTGGTATGACAAAACGACATTTGGAAACCAGAAAAGAAGAACTTTTTAGAAACATTAAATATGTTGTTGTTAGCTAATGCTGGATTTCTGACAATGAAGTCATTAATCCTCTTGCTCTCCAATATTTTTCACTGATGGATGGGGCACTAGAAGTGGTCGGGCATATTTGAAGGTGGTCTTGATCCATTTCCTCTTGCAGATCACATAGAGGACAGAGTGGTGAAGAATATATCCCAATTCTGTTTAAATGTTTTGCCAGACAATCATGTCCTGTAATCAACCTGAAGGTTGCAACTGCTGTTTTTCGAGGATACTCAGGAATTACTGTTTCTATGTTTGGTAGTTCCCATCTTTTATTCTTTGATTTTTCATAGTAATATTTTGCAATAATTTTTTTGAATTCAGAGTTGACTAATCTTTTAGCTGCATAAAATGGTAGATTAACTATAGATATTTGTACACCGCTAGTACCCTTCTTTGCAAGAAAATCAGCTTTCTCATTATCACTCAGTCCACAGTGAGCTGGTATCCATTGGAAGACTAGGTGTTTTTGAAGTGCTGTTAGATGGGTAAGGATTTTCCAACATTCTATAATTGTTTGGTTTTTTGGTGACAACTTGGAAGTAATTGCTATAATTGCTGCCCTGGAATCTGAGAAAATAACTGCTTGCTGAAAATGTGAAATTCTATACGAAAGATTTTGTAGGACCATTCGAATTGCATCAATTTCTCCATCAAAGTTAGTAGTTCCATAACTTAAAGATTTGTAATAGGAAAAGAGGTGACATGTATCTTGCTTTGATGTCAATGATCCATCAGTATAAATATGCAGTCATTCATGTTATGGAAATCTAGTATGGATTGTCTCTAATGCCAATAATTTCAAAACACTAGTTGGAGTATCACTTTTCTTAACTTCTTCTGTCAGGTGTAACTAATATGTGATGTCTAATGTTTGTGTCGGATTGACTTTAGATATGAAGTTTTCCTTTGAATTAGGAAGGTATACATTCTTCTTGATGTCTTGAGTTTTGGAACGGAAGTGCTCCTAAGTCTTTAGTGTATGTGTAAAATTACTCTTGCTTCACGCATTGAATGGGAGTCTGATCAACTTTTCATGTTGCACAAGAGCGGCTTTTTCTATTTCATATTCAATGGGGTATTGGTTGGTTAGTATTTCCATAGCTGGTATTGCTGTTGTTTTGATAGCTCCTGTATTAAGTCTCAGACTTCGGTTTTGAAAGATTTTAATTTTTTTTTTTAATTTTTTTTTTTTTTTTATTTGCTGTTATAAGAACTTCACTGCAATAAGTAAATAATGGCTTTATATATATATATATATATATATATATATATATTGTATGTTGTGTTAAGAGTTGCTCTGGAACATCCCCACTTCATTCCTGTTAGACGTTTTAACAGTGAAAGGCACCTTTCTGCTCTTTGTATTACATTTTCTATTTCTTTGGTCCATGTAAGTCTGGTATCAAATGTAACTCCTAAATACTTGGCTTCCTTTGTTTCTGGTAATTGTTCACCCTCAAAATTTAGTTTTATTTTTAGTGGTTTTTTTCTTAGTGAAAAGATTTGGTAGTTTGATTTTGTTGTTTCTGTATTTGTGAGGATGTGAAGATGAGTTACTGTATTTGTGAGGATGTGAAGATGAGTTACTGTATTTGTGAGCATGTGAAGATGAGTTTCTGTATTTGTGAAGATAAGTTACTGTATTTGTATGTGAAGATGAGTTACTGTATATGTGAAGATAAGTTACTGTATTTGTGAAGATGTGAAGATGGGTTACTGTATTTGTGAGGATGTGAAGATAAGTTACTGTATTTGTGAAGATGTGAAGATGGGTTACTGTATTTGTGAGGATGTGAAGATAAGTTACTGTATTTGTAAGGATGTGAAGATGACTTCCTGTATTTGTGAGTATGTGAAGATTAGTTACTGTATTTGTGAAGATAAGTTACTGTATTTGTGACTATGTGAAGATGAGTTTCTGTATTTGTGAGTATGTGAAGATGAGTTTCTGTATTTGTGAGTATGTGAAGATGAGTTGCTGTATTTGTGAGGATGTGAAGATGAGTTACTGTATTTGTAAGGATGTGAAGATGAGTTACTGTATTTGTGAAGATAAGTTACTGTATTTGTATGTGAAGATGAGTTTCTGTATTTGTGAGGATGTGAGGATGAGTTACTGTATTTGTGAGTATGTGAAGATGAGTTTCTTTATTTGTTAGGATGTGAAGATAAGTTACTGTATTTGTAAGGATGTGAAGATAAGTTACTGTATTTGTGAGTATGTGAAGATGAGTTGCTGTATTTGTGAGGATGTGAAGATCAGTTAGTGTATTTGTGAAGATAAGTTACTGCATTTGCGAGTATGTGAAGATGACTTCCTGTATTTGTGAGTATGTGAAGATGAGTTACTGTATTTGTGAAGATAAGTTACTGTATTTGTGAGGATGTGAAGATGAGTTACTGTATTTGTAAGGATGTGAAGATGAGTTACTGTATTTGTGAGGATGTGAAGATGAGTTACTGTATTTGTGAAGATAAGTTACTGTATTTGTATGTGAAGATGAGTTACTGTATTTGTGAAGATAAGTTACTGTATTTGTGAGTATGTGAAAATGAGTTATTGTATTTGTGAAGATGAGTTACTGTATTTGTGAAGATGGGTTACTGTATTTGTGAGGATGTGAAGATAAGTTACTGTATTTGTGAAGATGAGTTACTGTATTTGTGAAGATGAGTTACTGTATTTGTGAAGATGTGAAGATGAGTTACTGTATTTGTGAGGATGTGAAGATGAGTTACTGCATTTGTGAGGATGTGAAGATGAGTTACTGTGTTTGTGAGTATGTGAAGATGAGTTACTGTATTTGTGAGGATGTGAAGATGAGTTACTGTATTTGTGAGGATGTAAAGATGAGTTACTATATTTGTGAGGATGTGAAGATGAGTTACTCTATTTGTGAGAATGTGAAAATGAGTTACTGTATTTGTGAAGATAAGTTGCTGTATTTGTGAGGATGTGAAGATGAGTTACTGTATTTGTGAGGATGTGAAGATGAGTTACTGTATTTGTGAGAATGTGAAGATGAGTTACTGTATTTGTGAGGATGTGGACCTGAGTTATGTTACTGTAACACGTAGAATAACAGAAATATTGTATTTGTGAAGATGAATTACTGTATCTATGAAGATGTGAAGATGAGTTACTGTATTTGTGAGGATGTGAAGATGAGTTACTGTATTTGTGAGGATGTGAAGATGAGTTTCCGTATTTGTGAGGATGTGGACCTGAGTTATATTACTGTAACATGTAGAATAACAGAAATATTGTATTTGTGAAGAGTTACTGTATTTGTGCAGATGTGAAGATGAGTTACTGTATTTGTGCGGATGCGAAGGTGACTTACTGTATTTGTGAGGATGTGAAGATGAGTTACTGTATTTGTGAGGATGTGGACCTGAGTTATATTACTGTAACATGTAGAATAACAGAAATATTGTATTTGTGAAGATGAGTTATGTTTTTTTAATTTAAAAGGTGAGTTAATTAATAACACTGAACAACACTTACAACATATTTTTCCGGGACGCGTTTCAAAGGTTAATGTTCCTCCATTATCAACCGGACAATATTATGATTAAATTAAATTAATTACAACAACACTGTTTGCAAACGTCTATGAAAGGAAGATGAGTTACTGTATTTGTGCGGATGTGAAGATGAGTTACTGTATTTGTGAGGATGCGAAGATGACTTACTGTATTTGTAAGGATGTGAAGATGAGTTGCCGTATTTGTGAGGATGTGAAGATGAGTTACTGTCTTTGTGAATATGTGAATATGAGTTACTATATTTGTGAGGAGGTGAAGATGAGTTACTGTGTTTGTGAAGATGAGTTACTGTATTTGTGAATATGAGTTACTATATTTGTGAGGAAGTGGAGATGAATTACTGTATATGTGAAGAGCAGTTATGTTACTGTAACAAGTACGTAGAATAACAGAAATATTGTATTTGTGAAGATCAGTTACTGTATTTGTGAGGATATGAAGATGAGTTACTGTCTTTGTGAATATGTGAATATGAGTTACTATTTTTGAGAGGTAGAACTGGAACTTAAAAATTCAATGCCACAATTGGGATTTGAACCACAGACCTTCCACTTACCGGGCGGATGCTCTAACCACTGAGCTGGTTTGAGAATTTAATGCCATTCTGGCAGTTTGTCACAATTTTTTGAATTTTTAAGTTCCAGTTCTACCTCTCAAACTTTGCCCACACACGGCTTGTGTGTTTAAAAACACCAACAGTAAGTTTGTTGGCATAAATAAATAATGAGTTACTATATTTGTGAGGAGGTGAAGATGAGTTACTGTGTTTGTGAAGATGAGTTACTGTATTTGTGAATATGTGAATATGAGTTACTATATTTGTGAGGAAGTGGAGATGAGTTACTGTATATGTGAAGAGTTACTGTATTTGTGGAGATGTGAATAAGAGTTACTATATTTGTAAGGATGTGAAGATGAGTTTCTATATTTGTGAGGATGTGAAGATGAGTTACTGTATTCGTAAGGATGCGAAGATGAATTACTGTATTTGTGAGGATGTGAAGATGAGTTACTGCAGGCATCGGCAAACATGTACTCAATGAGGTATCAGTATGGCGTCTCAACATGCAACCCGCAATGCACATGACGTAATGTACGAGTAGAACAGGGGATGGCATTAACCTTCATTCAGAGTCAGTGGTGGACTCACTTGCTACAGGGTACAATAAGGAATAGTACATATACTTGAATATTTCGGTCTATTTTGGTCTACGATACTTTAGGTAGGCCTAGATATTTGAGCAATATATTTAAATTCACTTCTGTTGCAATGTACTATGAAAATCTAGTGATATATCACAAGTAGCCACTCTCAGGATAGCACGAAAATTATCATTATTAATCGCGACACAAGATTTTTTTAGAATCAGTTTCTTTTCTCTACACATTTCTTAAATGCTTGAAATAATTGTGTCCCTGTTGTATGTTCCCTAAGTGGAATGACTTAAAGCATATATTCTTGTATCAAGAGGTTGTTAGTGACTCCACGAATGAAAATTACCAATTGTGCTGTGTCAACATTGTCAGTGCTTTCATCCAACGCGAGAGAAACGGCTATAAATTCATGGGCCTCGGTTTGTAGTCTTTTTTTGGTTATATCTGCTATTTTATGTATCCTTCTCTGTATGGTTCGTGGTGATAATGCAATATTACTAAAATATCATATTGTACAGGGCAAATTTTGTTGGCAGCTTTACTCTCAAATTTTTTATGAAATCTCCATAACTAAAGCAGCTGAGTGACTGAGCAATCTCCAAAGCAACAGCAGAGCTGGCGTGAAGTTGTATATCTATGAAGATGTGAAGATGAGTTACTGTATTTGTGAGGATGTGAAGGCGAGTTACTCTATGTGTGAGGATGTGAAGATGATGAGTTACTGTATATGTGAGGATGTCAAGATGATGAGTTAGGTACTGTATTTGTTAGGATGTGAAGACGAGTTACTATATTTTTGAAGATGAGGTACTGTATTTGTGAAGATGAGTTACCCTATTTGTGAAGATTTGAAGATAAGTTTCTATATATTTCTGAGGATCTGAAAATGAGTTACTGTATTTGTAAGGATGTGAAGATGAGTTACTGTATTTGTGAGGATGTGAAGATCAGTTACTATATTTGAGAGAATGAGAAGATGAGTTACTGGATTTGTGAGTATGTGAAGATGAGTTACTGCATTTGTCAAGATGAGTTTCTATATTTTTGAGGATGTGAAGATGAGTTACTGTATTTGTGAGGATGTGAAGATCAGTTACTGTATTTGTGAGGATGAGAAGATGAGTTACTGCATTTGTGAGTATGTGAAGATGAGTTACTGTATTTGTGAGGATGTGAAGATCAGTTACTGTATTTGTGAGGATGAGAAGATGAGTTACTGTATTTGTGAGGATGAGAAGATGAGTTACTGTATTTGTGAGGATGTGAAGATGAGTTACTGTATTTGTGAGGATGTAAAAATGTGTTACTGTATTTGTGAGGATGTAAAGATGAGTTACTGTATTTGTGAGGATGTGAAGATGAGTTACTGTATTTGTGAAGATGAGTTACTCTATTTCTGAAGATGTGAAGATTATTTTCTATATTTGTGAGGATGTGAAGATGAGTTACTGTGTTTGTGAAGATGAGTTACCGTATTTGTGAAGATGTGAAGATGAGTTTCTATATTTGTGACGATGTGAAGATGAGTTACTGTGTTTGTGAAGAAGTGAAGATGAATTTCTGTATTTGTGAGGACGTGAAGATGAGTTACTGTATTTGTGAGGACGTGAAGATGAATTTCTGTATTTGTGAGGACGTGAAGATGAGTTCCTGTATTTGTGAGGACGTGAAGATGAATTTCTGTATTTGTGAGGACGTGAAGATGAGTTACCGTATTTGTGAGGATTTGAAAATGAGTTACTGTATTTCTAAGGATCTGAAGATGAGTTCCTTTATTTGTGAGGATCTGAAGATTAGTTCCTGTATTTGTGCGGATCCGAAGATGAGTTCCTGTATTTGTGTGGATGTGAAAATGAGTTACTGTATTTGTGAGGATGTGAAGATTTGTTTCAGTATTTGTAAACATGTGAAGATGAGTTACTGTATTTGTGAAGATGAGTTACTCTATTTCTGAAGATGTGAAGATTATTTTCTATATTTGTGAGGATGTGAAGATGAGTTACTGTGTTTGTGAAGATGAGTTACCGTATTTGTGAAGATGTGAAGATGAGTTTCTATATTTGTGACGATGTGAAGATGAGTTACTGTGTTTGTGAAGAAGTGAAGATGAATTTCTGTATTTGTGAGGACGTGAAGATGAGTTACTGTATTTGTGAGGACGTGAAGATGAATTTCTGTATTTGTGAGGACGTGAAGATGAGTTCCTGTATTTGTGAGGACGTGAAGTAGAATTTCTGTATTTGTGAGGACGTGAAGATGAGTTACCGTATTTGTGAGGATTTGAAGATGAGTTACTCTATTTCTAAGGATCTGAAGATGAGTTCCTGTATTTGTGAGGATCTGAAGATGAGTTCCTGTATTTGTGCGGATCTGAAGATGAGTTCCTGTATTTGTGTGGATGTGAAAATGAGTTACTGTATTTGTGAGGATGTGAAGATTTGTTTCAGTATTTGTGAACATGTGAAGATGAGTTACTGTACTTGTAGGGACGTGAACATGAGTTACTGTATTTATGAAGATGAGTTACTCTATTTGTGAAGACGAGTTACTCTATTTCTGAAGATATGAAGATGAGTTCCTGTAGTTGTAAGGATCTGAAGATGAGTTCCTGTATTTGTGAGGATGTGAAAATGAGTTATTGTATTTGTGAGAATGTGAAGAGGAGTTACTGTATTTGTGAGGATCTGAAGATGAGTTCCTGTATTTGTGAGGATGTGAAGATGAGTTCTTGTATTTGTGAGGATCTGAAGATGAGTTCCTGTATTTGTGAGGATGTGAAGATGAGTTCCTGTATTTGTGAGGATCTGAAGATGAGTTCCTGTATTTGTGTGGATGTGAAGATGAGTTTCTGTATTTGTGAACATGTGAAGATGAGTTCCTGTATTTGTGTGGATGTGAAGATTAGTTTCAGTATTTGTGAACATGCGAAGATAAGTTACTGTATTTGTGAAGATAAGTTGCTGTATTCGTGTGGATGTGAAGATGAGTTTCTGTATTTGTGAACATGTGAAGATGAGTTCCTGTATTTGTGTGGATGTGAAGATTAGTTTCAGTATTTGTGAACACATGAAGATAAGTTACTGTACTTGTAAGGATGTGAAGATGAGTTACTGTATTTTTGAAGATGAGTTACTCTATTTCTGAAGATGTAAAGATGAGTTTCTATATTTGTGAGCATGTGAAGATGAGTTACTGCATTTGTGAGTATGTGAAGATGAGTTACTGTGTTTGTGAGGATCTGAAGATGAGTTACTGTATTTGTGAGGATGTGAAGAGTTACTGTATTTGTGAGGATGTGAAGAGTTACTGTATTTGTGAGTATGTGAAGATGAGTTTCTGTGTTTGTGAGGATCTGAAGATGAGTTACTGTATTTATGAGGATGTGAAGATGAGTTACTGTATTTGTGAGGATGTGAAGATGAGTTTGTATATTTGTGAGGATGTGAAGAGTTACTGTATTTGTGAGGATGTGAAGAGTTATTGTATTTGTGAGTATGTGAAGATGAGTTACTGTGTTTGTGAGGATGTGAAGATGAGTTACTGTATTTGTGAGGATGTGAAGATGAGTTACTGTATTTGTGAGGATCTGAAGAAGAGTTACTGTATTTGTGAGGATCTGAAGATGAGTTACTGTATTTGTATTTGAAGATGGGTTACTGTATTTGTGAGGATCTGAAGATGAGTTACTGTATTTGTATGTGAAGATGAGTTACTGTATTTGTGAGGATCTGAAGAAGAGTTACTGTATTTGTGAGGATCTGAAGATGAGTTACTGTATTTGTATGTGAAGATGAGTTACTGCATTTGTGAGGATCTGAAGATGAGTTTCTATATTTGTGAGGATGTGAAGATGAGTTACTGTAGCTGTGAGGATGTTAAGATGAGTTTCTATATTTGTAAGGATGTGAAGAGTTACTATATCTGTGAGTATGTGAAGATGAGTTACTGTGTTTGTGAGGATGTGAAGATAAGTTACTGTATCTGTGAGGATGCGAAGATGAGTTACTGCGTTTGTGAGGATCTGAAGATGAGTTTCTATATTTGTGAGGATGTGAAGAGTTATTGTATTTGTGAGTATGTGAAGATGAGTGTCTGTGTTTGTGAGGATCTGAAGATGAGTTACTGTATTTGTGAGGATGTGAAGATGAGTTACTGCATTTGTGAGGATCTGAAGATGAGTTTCTATATTTGTGAGGATGTGAAGAGTTATTGTATTTGTGAGTATGTGAAGATGAGTTTCTATATTTGTGAGGATGTGAAGAGTTATTGTATTTGTGAGTATGTGAAGATGATTTTCTGTGTCTGTGAGGATCTGAAGATGAGTACTGTGGTTGTGAGGATGTGAAGATGAGTTTCTATATTTGTGAGGAGGTGAAGATGAGTTACTGTATTTGTAAGGATGTTAAGATGAGTTACTGTATTTGTGAGGATGTGAAGATGAGTTACTGTATTTGTGAAGATGTGAAGATGAGTTACTGTATTTGTGAGGATGTGAAGCTGAGTTATGGTGCTGTAACAAATAGGTAGAATAACAGAAATATTGTATTTGTGACTAAGTTCATGTCAGATTAATGCCAGTAGTATTGGAGTATTAGTGTAACACAAAAGGATGAGTAATTTTTGTCGAAATATACAATACCACTTGTTTTAATCGAGTGTAATGTTGCGTATTTGAACCTAAATAATATATCCTATTCACAGTCACAAGTAAATTTTCAAAACTCTTACTATAAGTATTAAGAGGTTGTTGTTGTGATCTGAATAGACGTGGGGAAATTGGGCAGTCTGTCAGGCCATAGAATGGCTTTAGTTGCCTGTACTTTGTATAGTTTGTATGAACATAATACTAATGTATTATGTGGTTGGTGTGTTTCAGCTTCGATATCAGAAATGCTTGGATGCACATCCACAAGGGCTAGGCCGCAATCAGAGCAATGCTCAGACACCAGGAGGTGCAGCGAAGGGCCTTGGGGCGACATTGAAGAGTCTTGTTGGTTCATTGGCTGGTCGTGCGAGCCTCAGGCCGTTCAGGGGCTCAAGCGAGTCCTGAGACGAGGCTCTCTCTCTGCAGGTATTTCTATATGATGTAGACTCACACACGTGTGCCATTCCTACACACCAACTCGCACTCGTACGCCACACATATACACACATTCATACATATATGCCACATATACACACACACACACACATTCACATACATACACCATACGTATGCCATACATACACATACATTCACATTTACACACACACACACACACACACACGTACACCATACGTATGCCATACATACACATACATTCACATTACACACACACGTACACCATACATACACATACTCACAACGTGCACCATACATACACATATACATACATACACACACACACACATGCACTCACGTACACCATACATACACATATGCATACACAAATACTCACACACATACACCATACATACCATACACATATACATACATACCAGGAATCGGCAAACATGTACTCAATGAGGCCTCGCGACTATGACGTGTCAGGGGCAGCGCTGTCTCCCCCTCCCCCTCCCTCGCAGCCTTAAATGGCACTGCATACACACCGATCACGGGTGAACTGTCCTGTCATATTTACCTGCACTTGTAAACATGTCTGTCAAACTGTAATTTAATACTAAGCCTTAAAGATAAATTTCTTTATTTATAACTTTGAAGAATATTAGTTTATTTAACTTAAAGTCTTAGCATATTCATAGAACTTGAGTCCATCTAATTATTCCTGGTCTATTAAATTTGATATCTAGAATTGCACTTTGATGATTTCTTCTCTCATCATGTAAGGAACGTAAGGTGTTTGTTGTGCTCTTAAAGTTCAAAAAGACACTCATCAATGGAACATCAAGCGACATTATGATACATGTCATAAGATCACCATACAATTATAGACAAGCATGCATTCAAAATTTACACCACCAATTTAAGTAGCATAACACTGACATAGTGTCCTTTATTCATTTTATTTTTTTTCAGGTCTAGATCGGTCTAACCAATTGCAACAGCTCAAAGAGCAATTATTCAGATAATACACCTAATATTAATTCAAATATTATAACTGATAGACAACTTCACGCCAGCTATGCTGTAGCGTTGGAGATTGCTCAGACACTGAGGTGTTTTAGTGATAGAGATTTCATAAAAAAATATGAGAGTAAAGTTGCCAACATAATTTGCCCTGAATAATATATTTTTAGTAATATTGCATTATCACCACGAACCATACAGAGAAGGATATATAGAATAGCAGAAATAACCGAAAAAAGACTACAAACCGAGGTCCATGAATTTATAGCTGTTTCTCTCGCGTTGGACGAAAGCACTGAAGTTGACACAGCACAATTGGTAATTTTCACTCGTGGAGTCACTAACAACCTCTCGATACAAGAATATATGCTTGAAGTCATTCCACTTAGGGAACATACAACAGGGACAGAATTATTTTAAGCATTTAAGAAATATGTAGATGAAAAGAAACTGAATCTAAAAAAATCTTGTATCGCGAGTAACAGATGATAATTTGCGTGCTATACTGAGAGTGGCTACTTGTGATATATCACTAGATTTTCATAGTAGGTCCATTGCAAATAGAGGTGAATTTAAATATATTGCTCAAATATCTAGGCCTACCTAAAGTATCGTAGACCAAAATAGCTGGATTCAATTATGTGTACTATTCCTTATTGTACTCTGTAGCGAGCGAGTCCAGCACTGACACTGAACAAAGGTCAATGCCATCCCCTGTTCTACTCGTACATTACGTCATGTGCACTGCGGGTTGCATGTTGAGACGTCATACTGATACCTCATTGAGTACATGTTTGCAGATGCCTGATACTTTGGTAGTTAATTGTTTATACGAGTAACCAATCTAGTCAGCAGCTCTGAAAAGGTATGATATAGATTAACAAATTTTCAGGAATTGCAAATGTTTTATCATGACACTAATAAAACATTACTTAGCATGTGACAAATTATTCTAAAGGAATTATGTTTGGTAAAACAAGTAAATACACATTTATAATATTGTCAAGTGCTGACAAATATTGAAAAACTTGTGACAGGTTTTGTTGTGAACTCCTGAGCTGAGAAACAAGTTTAATCATATACAAGGAGCTTAAGACACTCTATAGTTTGAATTTATTTGCAATGTGTGTTAGGTTTATTTGAAGTTTTTCAGGTGGTCAAGTTAATGTTTGGAGACTTCGGTGACTGAGGTAATAGGAAAATTCAGAAACTGTGTTTCTAACTTCTTTATGGAAATGTTTTCCCACGTATTTAATTCAAATTAGTAGTGGACTAATTTTAATACTTGGGTTCTTTTCTGTATGTTGTGATTGCCCAAGAAATGTGCTGTTATTATGGACTTCTCGGTTCTTTTATTTGATGTATGCCGTTTCAATCTGGTTCTCATATTTTGGTTTACCTTTCTTGTATTTGGAACAGTTAATGGACTTCTTTTCCATGAATATTTTATTTGGTACCATATATTTAGTATACACAAGTTCACATATCACTCATAAATTTCAAAAATTGTTTGGCAAGTTCAACTTTAGCAGTTAATAAATCCAGTATTAGAAACCCACCTTCCAAATGCACAAACCAATAAAATACTCCTAGATAAGAAGTGTGGGATTTACAAAATGAACTGTTTCAACTGCAAGAATGTATACAGTGGAAAGACTAAAGGAAATATTGGAACCATATAAAAGAGCATTTTCAGAATATTGTACAAAAGGAAACAGACAAATCCACACATTTCTGAGACAATCACTGCAACATATAAGAAGGAACCCAAATACAGTGTGACCCATATAAAGCTGAACCCATTTAAAGGGCCATAACTTGACACGTGTGCAGCTTTGGTAGAATATAATACACACATTGTTCCATGGAGCAAATGTTGGAAGTGTCCTTATATGTGTGCACTGATTTCACCATATTCTGTGATGTTCTACAAAGAGTATCCTCACTAATGTTGGTTACTTTGTTACTGATGGATTCACAGAGTTCAACAGTTTGGCGACGTCTATTCTTATACACTCTGTTTTTAAGGTACTGCCATAAGAAAAGGACCAATGAGGTTAGGTCAGGTTACAAGTTGAATGTGTGTTGCATTGCTCCATCTTGCTGGAAGTTATGTTTTGTCAGTTTGATATGATCCAGATGCCTGTGTTTATGTAATGTTGTGGATGGTTCTGCTGTTGATGCTAGAGGATGGAGATTGATTTGAAGGAGAAGTTTGTTGTGAGCATCATTGACAACCCAGGGGTGCCATTTAGGACAAGGAATGTGGCCACCATGTCACTGACAAGCAATAAATAATAGCTAGATACCAATTGTCTTGGAAGTGTATTGAAGGCAGTACTGTCGAGGGGCTGGAAGATGAGACTTATGTTAATTGATTTGTCATCCGTTGCAGGAGCTGTGGCCACTACCTGCGGAGCGAGAGGTGATTCATCACAGACATCTGCAGTCACCGCTCACTCTCAAGTATTTCAATTGTAGCAACAGTAGCAGCACTCTTCGATCACTTCTATCCCCCACTCTTGACACGCGTCGAGTGCCCCCTCTCAGCTGGGACTGAGTGTGTGATTTTGGTTCCGGAGAAGAAGGGTAGAAACATCAATATAGTAAGTGAGTATGACTGTAGAGGCAGCTCGTCGGGAACAATGTTCTAGCATATATTATATTTTGTCACTGCGTCCAGTGTATCAACATTCCATTAAATTACAAGTTTTAGCATCATTAACTTGCAGAAAAAAAATATATGCGAATATGTATTATAAAATGTACAAGATAAATAATATAATTAAAAATGCTTCACATTATATTGATTTCCAGTTGCTGGAATGATCAGTCACTAATATGTGTGTGTGTGTGTATGTGTGTGGAAGTGTTACCACGAAATATTCTTCTGCATTCTTTATAAAAAAAAGGTTATATATTTTATATTTATTTGCTGTGGTAGGTTGGTAGAATTGTGATGCAAAGAAGTGGTAATCCAGGCACTTCATTTGGACCCGAAGTGGACAGACAGACATGTATGTATGTGTGCTTGTGACAAATGCAGTCACAAAATGAATGGAAGCATTTTTAAAGGTTTTTGTCACATTATTCATTGGTTGAAGGACCAAAGAAAGGGTAAAATATGCAACAAATAGCAATCTTGTCACGGTATCTGTTCCAAAATATATAACGCATGAAATGAAAAAAGGACAAAAGGACTGCTTGCTTTCTCGGACCTCCTCTCTTCCTTGTCTCTGGCTGCGCTGGTGTAATGTGATGTACAGCTGAAGCTGTTCAGTGTTAATATAATCCATGTAAAGCATGTGTGACTGACGTGAAAACACTGTTCTGTCCTGTTCAGTGATAAGATATCCTTCTCTCTACAAAAGGTGTGGAAACAACATATTTTGATGCTTTCTATGCAGAATACAAGGTGTGATAAAAAATAATGGGAATTTTCATTTTTTAAACAATATTTATTCATCATCTTTGCCACCCTCAAAGTAATCCCCCTCGGATGTAATACATTTTGCCTAGTGCATTTTCCATTCCTGGAAGCACCTTTGAAATGACCTTCAGCTCCTTTAACAATTCTGTTTTTACTTTCTGTACTGCGTATAGTAAAGTAGAGGAAGTATTGTATTCCACCCAAAAATTCGATGTTGAGATTTCACTGGAAATACTGGACATACTTTATATGTTTTGAGGCTCCTTGAACATTTTTAGAAAAAGGTCCGTGTGTGTCTGTCTGTCAGTCTGTGGACAGCGTAACTGAAAAATAAAAATTTGGTTAAAAACCAAAGTTAGTATTTAAGTTTAATGTCTTTCAAGGATGTGTCATAAAGATTTTGAAGAAAATTGCTCCACCCTACACTACCCTTTACATGCAAAATGTTTTGAAAATTTTGGTTTTCTTGAAAATGACTGTAACAATTTTGATTAAAATGCCATATGTTTGAGATAGTTTTATGACAAATGAAATATATATCTTGAATTTTCTGGCTATAGCCCATGCAGTCCTACTCTGGATGACTTTTGCATAACTGTAAACCGTAAAAGATAGACCAAATCTTACTATGCAAAAACTGTAGATCTTGCTAAAACACACAATTTATGTCTGAATAAATATTTTTGTAGAGCGAACTATTTCAAAGACATACCTTGTTATTTGTGTGAGTTTTGGAGAACTTATACTTCTGTCAAATGGAACATCGTTATTCATTTTTTTATATCTTAGCCATGCCGAGAGAAAGGAATTTGAAAGCTTTAAAAGATTTGACTATTGCACATAGCCTACTGCACTCCCATATTCCCCTTGTACCTACAAGAAGATAAACAGTAAGACAATTTATACAAATATGTATCTCAACTAACACGAAGAAGATATAGTAATAAGGGTTTGTAAGAATGGTTTGTACAAGAGTAGAGAAAGTCATATGAGTGCAACACATTAGTTTTTTCTAATCAATTGTGGCAAAGCATTGTCCTTACATGGTTTTCAGCCTTGGAAATAGCAAAAAGTGTCATGGGGCCATATGCAGTGAATACGGTGGATGAGGTAATTTTCCAAAAAATGCTGAAGCACTAAGGAGTGTGCAGGAGCATTATCATGAAACAATTTGCACAAGTAGTTTTGCCACAGATAGTAGTTTCGTTATTAACCCAATGGTGTCATATTTAAATGCCTTGGCAACTAACCAAGAAATGAGATTTAAATCGCCTAGCTGTGAGGTCAGTAATGCCTTAATGCTTAAAAATCATTTAAAATCAGCCATTAACTATTTTTGTGCACAATATTAAAAGCATAAACTCACCAATACTGTTGTCCTAATACTGCTGTTGTGTGTGAAAGAAATGGGAAATGAGTTTGAATTTCTCCCTAGTCATTGTTTCATGAAAAGCGGGGTTTAAAGGCAGGCATTGGGTTTTGCTCCAGTGCAATTGAATGGCTATTTTTGCACTTGAGAAATTAAAATAGCCAAAGCAATATGGGTCCTGATTTCATGTTTCGTCTTTCAATACTTTCTGTGGGGATTGTTCAACTGCCTCAATGTGTAAGCTTTGGTGTTCTCACATATTTTGTCAATCTAAGGTTCTATGTGTTCTGAAAAAAAAATGATACATGCTTATTCAATAAGTATTTACAAATACCACTATTTGCAGTACAATTAAAAGGGTAGAGAATGAGGTGATTGTCAGTTTTAGTCCAATTCCAGTTAAGCTGTTTTTTCTGCGTTGTAATGCGAACGCATTTCGAATGAGCTGACGCATCATCATTGGCTTTATAATTATTTTCTTCACTAGATTCATTATCACTGTCACCACAATCTTCTTCAGACTCCGTTTCATATTCAGAAAAATCACCACTTTCATTCTCTATGTTTTTGTTAGCTAATACTGGATTTCTGGCAATGAAGTCATTAATCCTCTTGCTCTCCAATATTTTTCACTGATGGATAGGAAGGGCCCTAGAAGTGGCCGGGCATATTTGAAGGTGGTCTTGGTCCATTTCCTCTTGCAGATCACATAGAAGACAGAGTGGTGAAGAATATATCCAAAGTCTGTTCACAATCATGTCCTGTAATCATTCTGAAGATTGCAACTGCCGTTTTTGGAGAATACTCAGGCATTACTGTTTGAATGTTTGGTAGTTCCCATCTTTTATTTTTTGATTTTTCATAGTAATTTTTGCAATAATTTTTAAATTCAGAGTTGACTAATCTTTTAGCTGCATAAAATGGTAGGTTAACTATAACTCTCTAATATACATTGTATGAGTTTTCTCAAACCCTTCTCATCATTGGTGCAAATTTTTTTCACCACCGTGATGGCTGCTGAGGTGAATGAAATAATGCTAATGATTGTAACACAGGTAATACTGATCACAATTACAAACAGCACACATAAACTGTGTGGAGCAATGCAACATAGTGATTCATAGGCCATAAAGAAGCATGCAAACAAATTATGCAAATGGTTTAACTGTATTACCATATGGCATTGAAAAGAACCTTCATATTTGATCCAACTCGGTCTTGCCTCTTGGAGTAACTGCATAGTTATACTTGCATACCCAGGTTTTCTTAACTTTTATGACCTTTTCAAAAAGTTCTGGATCTTTGTTGGCTTCATCCAGCAATTCCTAAGTGATGTCTATGAGATGTTATTTTGGTCAGAATTCAGGAATTTCTGAACAGTCTTTGCTGCCACATGTTTCGTGCCCAAAACGTACAAAAACATTTCTTGGCATGAGCCAAATGATATATGGACATGGTCAGAACCTCTCTGATAGTGGTTCAGCACTTTTCCAGAATCATTTTCTCCACTTGTTCGATTATGTCCAGGATGGTTGTCACCTTGGACATCTTCACGGCCTTTGAAGCGTCTGTGCCACTCATAAACTCTTGTCTAGCTCCTAGTCAACAGTGCTGCACTTGTCCGAAAATGTAACACAAATTCTTTGAAATATCTTTTTCGAAAGTAAAAAATTGCAGAGCACATTAAAACACACAACCTTTGTGACTGTCAACAATGAACTAAACTACTACAGATGTCAAGATACATCAGAAACATGTGTACCAAGAAGATAAAAAAATTTTTTTAAGAAAATAAGGTTCATAAAGCCCATGAAATTAAACAATTCCTGTTAGTTTTGATCACACCTTATACATTTAAACTACCTTTGTCCTCATCAGGTTTATGTTAAGGAGCAAGTCCTTGTGTTTGTTTTGTCTGGTGGAGAATTTTGTTTTAAATGTTAAATCTTAATATGATTATGATTTTTCATTTTTTTAATGTTGCTTAAAGTTGACATGAAGATTTGTTTATTTTAATACCAATATACATGTATTGGGTAGTAGGTTCCAATGAGTGGAGTTTTGCTGCACATACACTCATTAGGTTGGTAGTAGTTTATTTTAAAATCTTTTTTGGGAGAACACAGTGAGGTTATTCTGACATTTGTATAACAAAATTGACATGTTTATTAGTCTAACTTTATGTTGTACACCAGAAGTTACTGGGACATGTCTAAATTCATTGCCACTTGTTTTGGTTTGAACACATTGCATGATGACATCAAGTTATATAAATTGTTCATTTTTGTGCATGAATAAATGTTCCCAAATGGATTTTAAGGGCCTTTAAAAGAAAAACAAATAAAGGAAATCACTATCCCATAAACCAGAAAGTTAAAAACTTCACATTCCACTCACGGACCTACCAGAAATTCAGGAAAATATTAAACAAATATGGTGTAACCGTAGTCCCAAGTTAAAAGACACTGTCAGGACTAGGACACAATTGCACTGGAAAAAACATGTAGTATTTATGAACTTAGATGAAAAGATTGCAATAAATTATACATAGAGAAGAGAAATAATATATTTAAAGAACACATGAAATATAAACACATGTTTAGGCCATAGCTCATCAGCTGAAAGAGAAACCTTAGCTTTTAAAGGCTCTTAGGAAACCCACAGAATTCTCCATTTGAGAGGAATTATTCATACCCATAAAATAAACACATTTTGATGTTTGATATGAAACGAATCTCATGATGCAGTCACGGTTAAGTCATAGGAGGAAGTGCTCAAAACAGTCTCCAGTAAGAGCTGGGGTTACCCAAACAAACATGTTAAAATACAAAATGTTTTATAATTATCATTTTCAAGAGCTTAACAATGCACATTTGTATCCCAGAGTATACTCATTATGTGTGTAAACTATTTTTTCTGAACTTCCATATAAGAAAGCATTGAGCATTGACGCACTAAGAAATATGTTGCAACATTATGTAAATACAATGGGTGAAGAGGTAACTACAACACTGAACTCTTTGTCATCTATTTTCATGAGGAAGTAGCATAAAAAATGACAAGAGACTTTTGAAACAGAGACCTCCAATGTCAATAAAACATACAGAGAGTATGTGCAACTGCACTGGCTGATTTATTGACAGACAACTACCTCTTCCAAACAAGAAAGATATTATGGGCAAATTGAAATACAGTGCCATATTTTGGACCATGATCTGTGCTTCCAAGCGGCGGGCAGGCGGGCAGCTGCTTGCCGGTGGAGTCAACTACTCACAGACCTTTGTTACAGGAGGTGATGGAAGTTATGTCCCTGTGCTGCCACACATCTGTCACACCTTTTAAGAGAATTGGCATTCACTCACAGTAATTAATCTTCTGAAATTGTGACAATTTCTCTTTGTATACTGTCTTTCAGTCATTCCAATGTATGAGGGTTGTTCCGATACACTTTATTCTTTAAGTTCCCCCATAAATAAAAATCACACATGATAAGATGTGGGGATCGCGCTGGCCACATTCCTTTACTGATGACTCTATCTTCAAAATAAGTCTGTTTATATCCAATGTTACACAATTCCTCCAGGAATGGTGTAATTATGTTCTCCCTGTATCCCTGTGCATTAACTGTTTCTTGAAAGATATAGGCTCTATAATTCTGTATGCATTCACAGCACACCAAACACCAAGCTTTTGGTCATGCAATGGCATTTGGTGTACAAGATCTGATATTTCTGCACTCCGTCTGTTGTTTTGTGTCAACATATGGCCATGTAAATAAAACCATGCTTTGTCTGTAAAGAAAATTAAATGTGAATCAGGTGTACGATCATTAACTTTAATACCCAAATGCAGAAATTTGCTCTACCAAGATTATCGTGTGGTTGTAATTCCCGAACTACAGTTATCCTGTAGGGTTTTAATTTAACATATACATGCTTAGGCTTTCATGGCCAGCATTAATCCAATAGATGGTAGATTTTGGGCTTGTAGGCTGTGGTCCAGTTGATGAATGTTCTGACATTTCGCGCAAGACTGCGTTGGGCATCTTCAGAGAATGACTCCTGGCTGGTTAACAACTAGAGGGCACTCCATCAATCGCCCTCTAGATGTTAGCCAGCCAGGAGTTATTCTCTGAAGATGCCCAATGCTCTCTTGGGTGAAACATCAGAAAATTCATCGACTGGACCACAGCCTACAAGACCAAAATCTACCATCTATTGGTTTAATCTAACGGCTTAGTGACTTTCCAAGCCGAGAATGATGAAACCCCCGATTCCTGTGCTAGCACTTTACTTTCTGTTTCTGATCAAGAACAGAACCTGTTCACAAGTTTACCAACCGTGCGCCTGTGAGGTGCATGGACATCAGGGAATATGTCACTTGTCTACAAGAGTTTGTTCCCACATACGAATCATACATGAAAATTCTGTGTTCTGAAGTAAACTCACAGCTCTAACACATTTAATACTGGAACAGGTGCACTCAGAATGCACCAGGCAGCAGGTGAAATAGGAAGGGGGAAAGAACCAGTAGACTGCCGTTCCGCAGATCAAGGTCGAAAATAAGGCACTGCACAATGTGTTATGGTGCAGTTTCGACTGCTCAGTCACACAAACAAGATACAAATATGAAATATTCACTAAATGAAGGGATCTCTTAATGTGCCTTCCTTTTATTGCTCAGGTTTATGAACAGTTCATCATTATATTGCAGAATCAAATCGCCTGGGTCTGTGAGTTGAGTGTCAGGATGTATAACTCGTACAGACTCATTTCTAACCAAATCTTTATGGTCCCAGTTTGTTTCAGTTGCTTGTTAGAGTTATTTCTTCATTGTACGTACAGCAATATTCAAATTTACCGATCTACAAAACACACTGAACTTTCCTTTGCACCATCCACATCTTGTCTAAAATGGAATGATCATTACATGTTTGCTCACAACAATGAAAATTGTACTACATATGGTGATACAGCACATATTTCTTTCCTTTAGAGTTCATAATGTCACACCCTGCATATTTGAAGTTTTAATATTGTGATATTTTCCTTGATGTGTCATTAAAAGAACCTTCCTATTAAAGAAAACCAATTAAGATTGCTGAAGAGCCGTTTCCAAATGTTGTACACAAAGTTTAAAATTAGTTCAGTCATTCTGGAAAGGAGAACCTAAATATAAAAAAGCTTTAAAATACTATTTTTCGCATTAATGTAGCTCATTATCCAAAATAAAAATTACCAGAAAAACACCTGTCTTCATCAATTTCACACAACATATGACAATGGGAAAATGTATATAAAAACTGCTTAAACCATACTCACTCACTGACTCACTCTCAAAGAGGTGTTAATTCATACTAGGACCTTGTATGTATAAATGTTAGTTATGTGTATCATAGCTAGATTTCAATGGTTTGTTGGGTAACTTGCAGGGAGATTAATGCACCAATGAAGAAGCTGTAATATTCACTCGAGATGACAGAACAAGATGTCACACATGCTTTTTCCAAACTCAACGCTTAACAATCATGGAAAGAAAATTTCTACTAGAGCTGCTAGTAAGTGAAATAGGATCTGAATAGTGCTAACGTACTACAAGAGTTTCTTAACAAAATGTATGCGAGTAACAACACAGTTGGTGTATAAATTATATATATATACATAACATCTATATTTTTTTTTATAGTTGATTTCTGTATTATTACCCACACGTTCTTATTAATCCCAGCACCAAAGCTGTAGAGATGCTGTACATAGTGTTAAAAGATATGTGTGTTACATGCTTGCTTGTTCAGCACAAAATGCAGTTTTTTGTTTTTAAACAGTGGTACAAGGTGTGTTTAGAAGAGCAGATGACAAACTTGTGCTAAATTATGTACGTAAACCTTGTGCTTTTCTCCCCCAGGGAACCTCGTTGTAGCCTTCGTTTTGTCCAGCCCCTGGAGCCTTTTGTATAACATGTACTTGGCAATGCAAACAAAACTTGTGTATACAAATAAAAACAAAATATTGTAAGATGAATGCTCTTTGTCACAAATAAAGTCTTTTCTTTTCTTTGTTTTTCTATGTTTCAGAAACCAAAAGCTTGTTAGCGTTTGTACAAATGTAACCATTGAGTGTCTTAGATCACACCTGTATTCTTGAAGGTGAGATACCATTGGCCAGTTTCACCAAGTGATGTATCATCGTGTTTATTAGTTAAAGTTTAACATAATATTGAAATAGCTTAGTTTCATCAAGATTAACACTGAATTATTAGTCAGCGTCTTGTGAATATCAAGGAAAAGTGCAAACAGGCTTTTAATAAGGCTGTCACTGAGCTACCTGGCTCTAAGCACATTCCAATGCACTTCTGTCAATAGCCGACAACTAGTTAGGTTCATGGATTGCCATGTGATTTTCCTGTTCGTTTGTTGTTAGAATCATAATGACAACATCGACAGTCACCGATATCTATCACTAGTGATATGTATGTATCGATACATATTGGCAGTCAGCGATATGTATCGATTTTCACCGATATCTATCACTAGTGATATGTATGTATCGATACATATTGGCAGTCAGCGATATGTATCGATGGTCACCGATATCTATCACTAGTGATATGTAAATATCGATACATATTGAGTCAGCGATATATATCGATTTTCACCGATATCTATCACTAGTGATATGTAAGTATCGATACATATTGAGTCAGCGATATATATCGATTTTCACCGATATCTATCACTAGTGATATGTAAGTATCGATACATATTGAGTCAGCGATATATATCGATCACCGATATCTATCACTAGTGATATGTAAGTATCGATACATATTGAGTCAGCGATATATATATCGATTTTCACCGATATCTATCACTAGTGATATGTAAGTATCGATACATATTGAGTCAGCGATATATATATCGATGATCACCGATATCTATCACTAGTGATATGTAAGTATCGATACATATTGAGTCAGCGATATATATCGATGATCACCGATATCTATCACTAGTGATATGTAAGTATTGATACATATTGAGTCAGCGATATATATCGATCACCGATATCTATCACTAGTGATGTATCGATACATGTTGGCAGTCAGCGATATATATCAATGGTCACCGATATCTATCACTAGTGATATGTATGTATCGATACATGTTGGCATTCAGCGATATGTATCGATTTTCACCGATATCTATCACTAGTGATATGTATGTATCGATACATGTTGGCATTCAGCGATATGTATCAATTTTCACCGATATCTATCACTAGTGATATGTAAGTATCGATACATATTGAGTCAGCGATATATATCGATCACCGATATCTATCACTAGTGATATGTAAGTATCGATACATATTGAGTCAGCGATATATATATATATATATCGATCACCGATATCTATCACTAGTGATATGTAAGTATCGATACATATTGAGTCAGCGATATATATCGATGATCACCGATATCTATCACTAGTGATATGTAAGTATCGATACATATTGAGTCAGCGATACATATCGATCACCGATATCTATCACTAGTGATGTATCGATACATGTTGGCAGTCAGCGATATATATCAATGGTCACCGATATCTATCACTAGTGATATGTAAGTATCGATACATATTGAGTCAGCGATATATATCGATGATCACCGATATCTATCACTAGTGATATGTAAGTATTGATACATATTGAGTCAGCGATATATATCGATCACCGATATCTATCACTAGTGATATGTATGTATCGATACATGTTGGCATTCAGCGATATGTATCGATTTTCACCGATATCTATCACTAGTGATATGTATGTATCGATACATGTTGGCATTCAGCGATATGTATCGATTTTCACCGATATCTATCACTAGTGATATGTATGTATCGATACATGTTGGCATTCAGCGATATGTATCAATTTTCACCGATATCTATCACTAGTGATATGTAAGTATCGATACATATTGAGTCAGCGATATATATCGATCACCGATATCTATCACTAGTGATATGTAAGTATCGATACATATTGAGTCAGCCATATATATCGATTTTCACCGATATCTATCACTAGTGATATGTAAGTATCGATACATATTGAGTCAGCGATATATATATATATATATCGATCACCGATATCTATCACTAGTGATATGTAAGTATCGATACATATTGAGTCAGCGATATATATCGATGATCACCGATATCTATCACTAGTGATATGTAAGTATCGATACATATTGAGTCAGCGATACATATCGATCACCGATATCTATCACTAGTGATGTATCGATACATGTTGGCAGTCAGCGATATATATCAATGGTCACCGATATCTATCACTAGTGATATGTATGTATCGATACATGTTGGCATTCAGCGATATGTATCGATTTTCACCGATATCTATCACTAGTGATATGTATGTATCGATACATGTTGGCATTCAGCGATATGTATCGATTTTCACCGATATCTATCACTAGTGATATGTATGTATCGATACAGATTGGCAGTCAGCGATACATATCGATGGTCGCCGATATCTATCAATAGCGATAGGTATGAATCGATACATATTGATAGGGGTATCTCGATAGTGAGTGATGTATCAATAGTGCATAGCGATATCCATCGAGCCAGTGATACCTACATATGTATCGATAGTCAGCAATATATCGACAGTGAGGATGCATCGATATATGGCTTACTATCGTTATATGGCTATCAAATATATCGATCAGTACTGATATGACTATCAATATGTGGCTTACAAATGATAGCGATTAGTATCGATGTATTACCATCGATATATCAAATGCAATCGGTATATGACAAAGTATCGATATATCAATTACCATCGATGCTTGCCCGTCTCTGTAGCGTGTCGGCCTCATGTTCAAGAGGTCGCGAGTTCGAATCTCGCTCAGGATGAGTTATCCGGGTAAGGTATTTTTCCGAGGTTTTCCCTTATCCTGAGAAGACGAATGTCAGGTAAGTTAAAACTCCATGGACCTCGGGCTCATTTGATTACCATTTCACACATTTCATTCACTCACTGTCCAATATGGCATTAGGTTGGAGGACGTTAAGTACAAAAAACCCAATGATGCACATCTTAGCATCGATATGCTGATTACTAAAGGCCGGAGGGAGGCGTGTGCGTTTTTCCATAGGTATACTGCACATGGACTTCACTGTTCTCGCTCGCTCGCTTGCGCATGTAAACAACTGCAGGTAGGCATACACCGCCTCACTGCAGACATATGAACGTCGGCAGCTCACTGCGAGAGGAAACGAAACAGTTGCAGAAACTTGCAAGGCAATGCTTCACTAGTTCGCAGAGTACTAGGTTACGTTGTTGTCGACTCTTGCTTCTAACGGCACTTGTTTGCACATTTAATGGGCGTGATGACTTCTGACGTCCAACTAACCTGTATCGCTTGTGAGCGTACATCCCTCCGGCCTTTATTGATTACTATTGATATATCGATTAGAATGTTTTTGCAGACGTATAGAGAAACTTGAGAAGCAATATTGGAAGAATTGTGATATTTGGAAGACAGCAGTGCATGGTTAGAATGGACACCACAAGGTAGGTAGGCTGCATGCTACGAGTATCCTTCAACACAATTTACTTCCTTTGAGGAACATATGAACATTCACAGCCTAAGAGAATATATGTCTTATCATATGGTAACAAAATCAGTAAAATTCGAAGTCCGTTTACTTTTTGTAACACTTTTTCCTCTAAATTTTGTTACAACTGCACATTTCCTTCTCGATACTAACACATTGTACAGTCTTCTCTGCTATTACAACTCGCAATTGTTCTGAATAATCTTTCTCAATCTTTGAATATCTTTCTCCAGTTTCACTGTCTCTTATATCTTTACTATCAAGATACAATCACTCGACGACACATACGTACAGGCTGGCCGACTCTTTCGTCATTTCACAACTTAATAGCCCAACTCAAAAACTGACTGAACTGCTCACTGTCTGTCCTAATTACACTGGGGTCGGCGTGACGTAACCTGCTTCCAATTCTTTCCATGCAATGCCTCAGCAGAGAAGTTTCTAGAGCTTGCTGGTGTTATCGCTGTTCGATCACATACAGACAGCGGCGTGTTGAGGGGTCGTAGTCCCCTAGAGACCTAACTAGAGCGCTTTGATGGTTGGGTAAACTGGGGTACAATTTTGCTGCCCGGCGCCTAATTTCATCCTCCACGTATGGAAGAGATGAGGCTTAAGGGTAAGGGGACAGAGAAGATGGACCGGAGTCCTCTGTTCTGAACCCTTTGGAGCCATAGGAGCCAACTACCTGCAGCCATGCCCCACACTTCACAAGCGTAAAGCATGAGGGGGACTACAAGAGCCCGGAAGAGGTGTAGCTTTAGGCGGACTGGCATCTCGGACCTCAGCATGGGGTACAGGGAGGCAATAGCCCCCTGGGTCCTTGCCGAGAGGTCTCTGATGTGACCGCGGAAAGTCAGACCTCTGTCTTGTTTGACTCCTAGGTAGGTGATGGAATTTGTCCACTCGATCCTTCGGCCTCGAAAGTGGAAAGTGGGCAGTCTGCGGGGGTGTGGCGCCTCGTGAAGAGGATGGCGTGGCTCTTGTCCGCATTAACGGGCATTCGCCAACGCCGACACCACTCTTGGACTAGGCGGAGGTGTCTTTGTAAGGGGTTGAAGGCTCTGAGGATGTGTCTGTTGGTGCAGTATAGCAATACGTCCTCTGCGTATTGAGCTATACTGACCTGTGGTTCTGTGTCCTTTACCCTATGTCCATATGAACCGATCTTCGTTGGCGTGGGTGAGAGGTGGTCGGCACTCCTTGCGGTGGAATGCCCACCACCGGTAAGCCCGAATCATGTATGTACACGAGTGGTGTACGGCCCATAGGAAAGAAGTTAGGAAACGCGGAGGCAGAAGGGGTCGGGGTTTGCACCGGGAGTTGCGCGGGGGCGAGGGCTACCGGGTGTCCGCACCTGTAACCTCCGCACCTGGCTGCCTTCCTGGTCCAGCCATTCCCTCCCTAGAGCCAGCCGCAGAGCGACGTGGTTTTCACCAGAAGGTGCGTCTGCTAACCGGCACAGACCTCGATTTTGCTGAAGTCCAAAACGTAAGGCCCATATGAACCGATCTGCGTCCCGATGGGGAGAGGTGAACGATGCATATATTTTTGGAATCTACACACCCAGTAAGCCCGGATCGAGTACCCACACGGGGGCTCTAAGGCCCATAGGAAAGAAGTTAGGAAACGCGAGGGCGGGGAGGAGGGGTTTTCACAGGAGGGTGGCCCGGGCCGAGGGCTACCCAATGCACCCCCACTTTCCCGAAGCAGTTTGCCGAGAGCCCACCCGGAGCGCGACAGTAGCACACCACACATATATAAGCCGCTCACCGCCGCTCTCAACACTTCCCTTATATAAAACTCGTAAATTCGCGAAAAATGTCTAACTTTTGAACCAAGGAATTTGACCGAATTTGGGCAATCGATTCTAAAGCTCGTCTCAACCTTAGAAGACAGCACACGTTAAATGGGGCGCAACGTTGCAACATGTAGTGTATGTATGACTTCTTTCATCCTCGAACCGCAAATCATGTAAGAACGGACTCAGAGTGGCCCTTGAGAAATTTGGTAGGGTCTCACCCCCATGATGCGTGACCAAATTATATTCAACGTGAGTGGTATATTTTCAAACACTGAAGAATGAACAATTCGCCGCACTACGCTTTGCATTATTCCACCATATTGCGTTAATCTAGCGTTTTGTGTTGTCCTATCCTATTTGCTTTCTTTTTCGTAGCGTTCTTATAGGTCATTTCATTAGTTCCTTTTTAATCCTGTATACACTACTGCTTCTGAATACCCGATAGCCTTACCTGTTGCTTTTACTGCCTTATTAATACTCATTTGACTTGAGAAAATAAAAGGGACACTGGGAGTGAAATTTTGGTCAAAATTGTCAAAAAGTCGAAAATTGTTTTTTTACCTTAAAATGTTCCTGGAACACCTGTGCATTTGGATCAACTAACATTTTTCATATCCCCCACTCCATGGGGTCATTACGGCCCTTTCAAATAGCGCCCTTCCCTTAACGTACACAGCATGCTCCTATACAAAAGCCTGTTTTTCTCAAAACTACATTTCTGCACATTCCAAAAGAAGGTCGCGCCTGAGTTTTGCTTCAAATTCAATTAACATTTCCAAAAGTATTCACAAATAGCAGCTAAACAAAACTATGATTCAATATTGATGTTATCATTAACATGAATTCCAAAAAACATTTTTTGGATGAAAAAATCAATAATTTTTAAGATTAAATTTTCTTTGTTATTAAAAAAACATGTACAGCATAATCAGCAAACGTATTTGAAATATCTCTTCATACAATTGTTACCCATGTTTTAGAGTATCAGTTCTGCCAACATAAATGAATTTTGAAAATTCAATAGACGCGAGCTCAATTTTGAAAATGTGCCTATTAAATTCATAAAATAATTTATATATCCTAAACGAATTATGCAATTTTAATGAAATTTGGTGTACCGCCTATTCTCATATAAATACAAACACAGTAAAAATTTCAGAAACATCTATCAAAAAATATGGAACTTTCAAATTTCACTCCCAGTGTCCCTTTCCTCGCTGTATTTCCCATTTAAGATACTCAACGAATTATGTTCACAGAATTCAATAAAATGTTCACTAGCACTGTCCGTGACTTCACCCTTACTTTTCCTCCCCACTTCTCGTTTACTCATTATTTCATCACTTATCCAATAATTTTTTCCTCTTTTATTTCCCTGGCCACCTTGTTTAAGCTATCGCTTATCCGTTGCTCCATTCCGTCAATTGATCCTATTTTTTTCCGTGAGCTTTTCCAACAATGCCTGGATGTCGTCGGGTCCCGGGTTCAACTCCACTCCTATCATTAAAAGTATCATAGTGACACTTACTGCTAGTACATAGCAAGTTTCGCCTGCCTATAGAGCACAGTCCTTGCCTTATACATTGCCAGATCCAATCCCATAGCTACTTGCGTCACTCTTCCTCTCACTTCCGGACCTTACACCAAAGACGTTCGTTCCCTTCTGCTACTTATTCAACACTTCTTAATTTACCAATATATCCTCTCTTCCTAGCTTCCCCCTCCACAACTACAAATATTTACGGAAAATGTTAAATAAATAACGTAATAACTAGGGCTAGGAAGTTCATGAATTTGCATGTTTTTTCTTAGGGGTTAAAAATGTATGCTTTTACATTATGTGCACGAATTATGGAATTTTCAGTTATTTGGACATGATTTTATGGTGCATATAACTGCATATTTTCTTGATTTTGATAAATGCATATTATTTCAATATTATAGCCCCTATATTGCATATTTTAATGATTTTTATGGTTTTTTATTATTTTTTTTTCCATCTGAATAATATTTTTCATATTGGTAGTATTGCACATGATGATGCAATTCGTTAGGTGGCGAGAACTAATTTGAGTCATGTTCTCATGTAGTGAATCCCGTTTCCACCCTTTCATTATATGTATGTGCGTAGAGAATAATCAGTACATTATCTGAGAGGTTTATATTAACAAAGATAAAGTGCAGGTCAACGTTTTGAGCAGCACGATTATAGCAACGCTTGCCTCTGCGTGGTCTTCAAACGCAACAGTACTGTGAACTGGTTCCCACACAATTAAATTAGACATATAAAATGTTAAAAAGCTCTTCAAATGCCGAAAATAAAACCAACTTCGAGTGCTAGATTAATTAATTTACAGAAAGAGTTTTCGGGTGATTTAATATCTACAGATAATAGGGCACTGTTTTGTGGAGCGTGTGAGGAAAATGTAGGGAGTGAGAAAAGATTTCAAATAGTTCAGCACACAAACACAGCAAAACATAAGGAGAATTTAATCAGAAAACTCCCAAACAAAGAACCTGTTCAAAAACGGCTAGTAGAGTGTTTAGGAAGAAGGGTTACTGAATTTTCCTATGGCTTGTGCCAAGCATTTTTAGCTGCTGATATTCCGTTGTTCAAAACTAATAATCCGACATTTAAAAACTTTCTTACCAAGTACACTCGACATGTGCCTGCAGAAAGTACACTGCGTAAGACTTATGTAGGACATTGTTACAATAACGTATTGTCAAATATACAAAATCAATTAGAGGATCAGTTTTTGTGGTTGTTGATGAACCCCCTGATTCTGAGCGCCGTTCTATTGCTAATATAATCGTGGGTGCTTTAAATAATGAACAAAAGACTACACCTTATCTTCTTAATTTTAGCGAATTGTCGGCCACTGGCAATGTAACTGTGACCCAGTTTGTGATGGACTCTTTGAAATTACTATGCCCATGTGGAATCAAATACGACCGGTTACTTTCATTTGTTACTGATGCAGGTCCTTATATAGTAAAATCAGGACAAACTCTGAAATGTATTTTTCCTAACTTAATTCATATAACTTGTTTGGTACATGCTCTTCATCGTATTTCTGAGACAATAGGTGATTATTTCCCATGGATCTCCCTTGCATGAATCACTGTCTTTGAAAAAACAATATGTGATCTACGTTCGGTTCCTGGTAGCATAGAAGAAAAAGTGAAAGAGAAAGTGAATTATGTAATTTCAAAAAATTATGGTTATAAACAGATGTGCGATATTCGAGACATCCTGGAAAGAAAACAATCTGTCACACCAAGAGACTTGACTCTCTCTGCAAAACAGTTAACATCATTTAAATATGCCCCGGTAACATCTTGTGACGTGGAGAGAAGTTTTTTCACGTTACAAAAGTGTTTTGCGAGATAACAGACGATGTTTTACAGTTGAAAATTTGTGCAAAGTGTTGGTTGTGAACTGCAATTTAGCAGTTAATACTAGCAGCAGGACCACTTCTGCTTCAACCTCTATGGAATAAGGTAACTTGATTTATTATTTATACTAACTCGTCTTGTCTACTGCAAAGGGACATCAATCGTTTTAATTAAATAGTGCATATTTCTTGGCATATTTTCAAGTTTTTAAGAGCATATTTGCATGCATATTTCAGTGTTTTTTAGGGCATGAACTTCCGAGCCCTAGTAATAACACTTCACAGGTTCCATACAGTATAAACACACGTACTTCTCTACGAACTGATGTTAACTTTTACTGCTGCCTTGTGCCTAACGCTTCGCGCCTTTTATGTGAATAGGTGAGTACCTTTTGTTTGCCTTGCACGATGGGAATAAGAGGTTACAGGCTTTTGGTTTATTTTAAAAACTGTCTCTAACCCTCCTCAACATTTGCTCTCACTCGGTCCCCGATTTAAACTTAACAATAAAGAAGTTTCCCACTGCGTAACTTTTGCAGTGCACAGATATAACATTTTCCGAAAACACTTAATTTAAAAAATTGTAACACTTAACAGAGTAAACATAGAAAATTCAAAGTAGGCGGGTGGCGGCACCATAGTCTACTCTAGCTAAGAAAAAAATATAAATGTAGTCTAGCAGTTAGTTTATTAGTTAGTGCGTGAGGAGTATAGAAACAGCAAATATCGGAGTTTTACTGAAAAAAACGTTTTCTGTAGAAAGTTGGGCCTATAGAACTGTATAATGGCCCTAAAAAGGATATAACCTATTAGAGAAAAAATCCTGCATAGAATAATGTGTTCAAACTTGAAATTTATGACAACTAAATATTTACACCATGCTATTAGGGACCTGGCAACTGCGCAAGAGTACAACCCGTATGCTTTAGATAGAGACAGATATACCCCATATAACTCCATACTGTCATCTAAGGGTGACACAACCCTAGTAGTGCTCGACAAATGCTATGCAGCCCAATAGTCAGATTTCTTAAAGTTATCCGCATTTCCTGGATTTAAGGGTTCAAAGTTTGCACCAAACTCCACAGCGACGCCCCCGCCGCCCTAATTGAGCTAGAGCCGCCATGTTAAAGATGCAGCTGCAGGTGCCTGAGTGGACTACGTGCATCGAGAGCCAGCCCCATCGGGCGCCGTATACTCCCTCCAAAGAGAAAAGACTCCTTGAAGGTCCAGTCGAGGAAGGTGAACGAATTTGAGCAACCGATCCCAGTAGTACTCCACAAGGGCTATCCAGATATCTTAAACCTCCCTTCACTTCCAGTATATAAGGTGAAAACGTACAAAAGTTGCTGGAAAAAGGTCCAGGTAACGAACAATAGTTACCTCGCCTTAGTTCCCTACTGCAGACACGGTAGCACAAAGTGACCACACTAACAAATTACACGATTCGGACTACGGCCAAGATTTCAAGAGCATCCCCGAGTCTTTAGGAGCAACTTGGACTTTTACAAACTTAGGATCTTTCTGAGGCTTGTTTCACCAGAACGAGTACTCACTCCTCAGCATTAGTGCTCTCAGCACTATACACCGTTTCCATAACTTGAAGACTGTCAGGGAGAGGTTAAGGAAGTGATACATTCCGACCGAGGATTGTTCCAACACCAAAGGGTACTTATACACTATACAACATTTCCATAACTTGAAGACTGTCAGGGAGAGGTTAAGGAAGTGATACATTCCGACCGAGGATTGTTCCAACACCAAAGGGTACTTATACACTATACAACATTTCCATAACTTGAAGACCGTCAGGGAGAGGTTAAGGAAGTGATACATTCCGACCGAGGATTGTTCCAACACCAAAGGGTACTTATACACTATACAACATTTCCATAACTTGAAGACTGTCAGGGAGAGGTTAAGGAAGTGATACATTCCGACCGAGGATTGTTCCACCACCAAAGGATACTTATACACTATAAACGTTAATTTATCAAACATCCACCGAGTCACCGTCAAATGTAAACACCGTGTGACTTGGTAGTTGGGAGAAGCAGCTGTAGAGGCGCGGTGCTTCTCATTGTCCAAGCAAGGGCAATTATTGACGTTGGTTCAAACAGTGCTTGTTAATTCCTGCACATTATTTACATATCTCACCGAACTGTGTTACACTCGCATAACATTATCTACCCATTCTTCAGCAAATTGTTCTGACAAAAGCTTACTTGGGTTCTACTTCATGTTAATTGAAATACATATTTGTAGAGCTTGCTTTGTTACATATTTCCTTGTGGTTAAACTGGAATACATTATTCCTAAAATTATAGTCAAATCGTCAAGTCGCTATGTGATGACTTAAACTTCTGTTCTCTTTGGGTGCGATTTTGCAAACGGATCTCAAAATTCAAACATATAAAAAAGGCTAGGTCACTCCCCCAACAAGAAAATTATTTTGTGTTAATGATGAGATTTAACGAGATCTAGGTTTTGTATGCAGTTAAGTTATTGTCTTGTCTAAAATTTGACAAGTTGCGCACAGTGAGGAAGGTTTATGTAGAAATGGTGTAAGTACATAATTCAGTCTGTCACACAGAATTCAATTTCTACTTTCTCTACTACATATAAAGTAGAACAAGTATTGTATTCCACCCAAACTTCCATGTCGACATTTCACCGGAAATATATCTTTTGAGGCTCCCTGAATAAAAAAAGCATGTTTAAAAAAGATCCGCCTGTGTGTGTTGTATGTATGTTGTCTGAGTTGTTTGTGTGTGTTGTATGTGTGTTGTCTGAGTTGTTTGTGTGTGTTGTCTGAGTTGTTTGTGTGTGTTGTATGTGTGTTGTCTGAGTTGTTTGTGTGTGCTGTGTGTGTTGTTTGTGTGTGTTGTCTGAGTTGTTTGTGTGTGTTGTATGTGTGTTGTCTGAGTTGTTTGTGTGTGTTGTATGTGTGTTGTCTGAGTTGTTTGTGTGTGTTGTCTGAGTTGTTTGTGTGTGTTGTCTGAGTTGTTTGTGTGTGTTGTATGTGTGTTGTCTGAGTTGTTTGTGTGTGCTGTGTGTGTTGTCTGAGTTGTTTGTGTGTGTTGTCTGAGTTGTTTGTGTGTGTTGTCTGAGTTGTTTGTGTGTGTTGTCTGAGTTGTTTGTGTGTGTTGTCTGAGTTGTTTGTGTGTTGTATGTGTGTTGTCTGAGTTGTTTGTGTGTGTTGTCTGAGTTGTTTGTGTGTGTTGTCTGAGTTGTTTGTGTGTGTTGTATGTGTGTTGTCTGAGTTGTTTGTGTGTGCTGTGTGTGTTGTTTGTGTGTGTTGTCTGAGTTGTTTGTGTGTGTTGTATGTGTGTTGTCTGAGTTGTTTGTGTGTGCTGTGTGTGTTGTCTGAGTTGTTTGTGTGTGTTGTATGTGTATTGTCTGAGTTGTTTGTGTGTGTTGTATGTGTGTTGTCTGAGTTGTTTGTGTGTGTTGTGTGTGTTGTTTGTGTGTGTTGTCTGAGTTGTTTGTGTGTGTTGTATGTGTGTTGTCTGAGTTGTTTGTGTGTGTTATGTGTGTTGTTTGTGTGTCTGTGTTGTGTGTGTTGTGTGTGTGTTGTGTGTGTTGTATGTGTGTCTGTGTTGTGTGTGTTGTCTGAGTTGTTTGTGTGTCTGTGTTGTGTGTGTGTGTTGTGTGTGTTGTATGTGTGTCTGTGTTGTGTGTGTTGTCTGAGTTGTTTGTGTGTGTGTTATGTGTGTTGTTTGTGTGTCTGTGTTGTGTGTGTTGTGTGTGTTGTATGTGTGTCTGTGTTGTGTGTGTTGTCTGAGTTGTTTGTGTGTGCTGTGTGTGTTGTTTGTGTGTCTGTGTTGTGTGTATTGTGTGTGTTGTATGTGTGTCTGTGTTGTGTGTGTTGTCTGAGTTGTTTGTGTGTGTTGTGTGTGTTGTTTGTGTGTCTGTATTGTGTGTGTTGTGTGTTGTCTGAGTTGTTTGTGTGTGTTGTTTGTGTGTGTTGTGTGTGTTGTATGTGTGTCTTTGTTGTGTGTGTTGTTTGTGTGTCTGTATTGTGTGTGTTGTGTGTGTTGTCTGAGTTGTTTGTGTGTGTTGTTTGTGTGTGTGGTGTGTGTTGTGTGTGTTGTGTGTGTTGTCTGAGTTGTTTGTGTGTGTTGTGTGTTGTTTGTGTTGTATGTGTGTGTTGTGTGTTGTGTGTGTTGTTTGTGTTGTCTGAGTTGTTTGTGTGTGTTGTGTGTTGTTTGTGTTGTATGTGTGTGTTGTGTGTTGTGTGTGTTGTTTGTGTGTCTGTGTTGTGTGTGTTGTCTGGGTTGTTTGTGTGTGTTGTATGTGTGTCTGTGTTGTGTGTGTTGTGTGTGTTGTCTGAGTTGTTTGTGTGTGTTGTGTGTTGTTTGTGTTGTATGTGTGTGTTGTGTGTTGTGTGTGTTGTTTGTGTGTCTGTGTTGTGTGTGTTGTCTGGGTTGTTTGTGTGTGTTGTGTGTGTTGTATGTGTGTCTGTGTTGTGTGTGTTGTCTGGGTTGTTTGTGTGTGTTGTGTGTGTTGTATGTGTGTCTGTGTTGTGTGTGTTGTCTGAGTTGTTTGTGTGTTGTGTGTTGTATGTGTTGTTGTGTTGTGTGTGTTGTCTGAGTTGTTTGTGGGTGTTGTGTGTGTTGTATGTGTGTCTGTGTTGTGTGTGTTGTCTGAGTTGTTTGTGTGTGTTGTGTGTGTTGTGTGTGTTGTATGTGTGTCTGTGTTGTGTGTGTTGTCTGAGTTGTTTGTGTGTGTTGTGTGTGTTGTTTGTGTGTCTGTATTGTGTGTGTTGTGTGTGTTGTCTGAGTTGTTTGTGTGTGTTGTTTGTGTGTGTTGTGTGTGTTGTATGTGTGTCTGAGTTGTTTGTGTGTGTTGTTTGTGTGTGTTGTGTGTGTTGTATGTGTGTCTTTGTTGTGTGTGTTGTTTGTGTGTCTGTATTGTGTGTGTTGTGTGTGTTGTCTGAGTTGTTTGTGTGTGTTGTTTGTGTGTGTGGTGTGTGTTGTGTGTGTTGTGTGTGTTGTCTGAGTTGTTTGTGTTGTCTGAGTTGTTTGTGTGTGTTGTGTGTTGTTTGTGTTGTATGTGTGTGTTGTGTGTTGTGTGTGTTGTTTGTGTGTCTGTGTTGTGTGTGTTGTCTGGGTTGTTTGTGTGTGTTGTATGTGTGTCTGTGTTGTGTGTGTTGTGTGTGTTGTCTGAGTTGTTTGTGTGTGTTGTGTGTTGTTTGTGTTGTATGTGTGTGTTGTGTGTTGTGTGTGTTGTTTGTGTGTCTGTGTTGTGTGTGTTGTCTGGGTTGTTTGTGTGTGTTGTGTGTGTTGTATGTGTGTCTGTGTTGTGTGTGTTGTCTGGGTTGTTTGTGTGTGTTGTGTGTGTTGTATGTGTGTCTGTGTTGTGTGTGTTGTCTGAGTTGTTTGTGTGTTGTGTGTTGTATGTGTTGTTGTGTTGTGTGTGTTGTCTGAGTTGTTTGTGGGTGTTGTGTGTGTTGTATGTGTGTCTGTGTTGTGTGTGTTGTCTGAGTTGTTTGTGTGTGTTGTGTGTGTTGTTTGTGTGTTGTGTGCTGGGTGAATGTTGTGTGTGTTGTGGGTGTGTTGTATGCATGTTGTATGTGTGTTGTGTGTGTTTTGTGTGTTGCCTGAGTTGTTTGTGTGTCTTGTGTGTGTGTTTGTTTGTGTGTGCTTGTCTCAGTGGACTGACTCAAACACGAAAAGTCTGTTAAAAACCAAAGTTGGTATTGGCCATGTGAGTGTCAAGGATGCGACACGAAGATTTAGAAGAAAACTCCTAACTCCTAAATATTTCTAATGGTTTTGATTAAAACGCCATACGTTTCAGACATTTTTATGAAAAATTAAATGTACATTTGAATTTTCTGGCTATACCTATGTACTACTGTTTACTCTGGATGGCATTTGCATACCTGGTAAACGTAAGAGATAGACCAAATCATACTATAAAAAGGTGTAGGACTTGCTAAATCACAATTTATGTCCAAATAATTTTTTTTTTCTGTAGTGAGCAATTTCGGAGATGTTCCTTGTTATTTGTGCGAGTTTTGGAGAACTTACACTTCTGTCAAATGGAACATCATTATTCATTTTTGTATATGTTAACCGTGCAAAGAGAACGGAACTTGAAAGCTTTAAAAGATTTGACTATCGCTCAGTCTGCAGTATGCATATATTCCCCGTGTACCTATAACAAGATAGGCAATAAGATAATTTCTGCAAATGTTTAATTCGACGAACACGAAGAAGATATAGGAACGCGTTTTTAAAAATGGTTAGTACAAGAGTAGAGGAAGACATGTGAATGTAACACATCAGATATCCTTACTAACATAGGAAAGATGTAAGAATAACAGTTTGTAAGTATGGTTAGTACAAGAGTAGAGAAAGTCATGTGAATGTAACACATCAGATATCTATATTAGCATGAAGAAGATAATGGAAAAGAATTTGTAAGAATCTTTAGAGCAAGAGTGGAGAAAGTCATGTGAATGTAACACATCAGGTATCTGTATTAACACGAAGAAGACATAGGAAAAGGTATTGTAAGAATGGTTAGTACAAGAGTAGAGAAAGTCATGTGAATGTAACACATCAGATATCCTTACTAACATAGGAAAGATGTAAGAATAAGAGTTTGGAGGAATGGTTAGTACAAGAGTAGAGAAAGTCATGTGAGTGCAACACATCATATATCTCTATTAACACGAACAATATATAGTAATGAGGTTTTATAAGAATGGTTAGTACAAGAGTAGAGAAAGTCATGTGAGTGCAACACATCAGATATCTGTATTAACATGAAAAAGATATAGTAGTAAGGGTTTTTAAGAATGGTTAGTACTAGGGTAGAGAATGCCAAGTGAATGTAACACATCATATATCTGTATTACCATGAAGAAGATATAGTAGTAAGGGTTTTTAAGAATAGTTAGTACAAGGGTAGAGCATGCCAAGTGAATGTAACACATCAGATATCTGTATTAACATGAAAATTCAGGAATAAGAGTTTCTAAGTATGGTTAGTACAAGAGTAGAGAAAGTAATGTGAATGTAACACATCAGATATCTGTATTAACATGAAGATTAAGGAATAAGACTTTGTAAGTATGGTTAGTACAAGAACAAAGAAAGTCATGTGAATGTAACACATCAGATATCTGTATTAACATGAAGAATATATAGAAATAAGGGTTTTTAAGAATGGTTAGTACAAGAGTAGAGCAGGTCATGTGAATGTAACACATCAGGTGTCTGTATAAACATGAAGAATATATGGAAATAAGGGTTTTTAAGAATGCTTAGTACAAGGGTAGAGCATGCCAAGTGAATGTAACACATCAGATATCTGTATCAACATGAAGAAGATACAAGAATAAGAGTTTGGAGGAATGGAGTACAAGAGTAGAGAAAGTCATGTGAGTGCAACACATCAGATATCTGTGTTAACATGAAGAATATATAGAAATAAGGGTTTTTAAGAATGGTTAGTACAAGGGTAGAGCATGCCAAGTGAATGTAACACATCAGATATCTGTATTAACATGAAGAAGATACAAGAATAAGAGTTTGGAGGAATGGAGTACAAGAGTAGAGAAAGTCATGTGAGTGCAACACATCAGATATCTGTGTTAACATGAAGAATATATAGAAATAAGGGTTTTCAAGAATGGTTAGTACAAGGGTAGAGCAGGTCATGTGAATGTAACACATCAGGTGTCTGTATAAACATGAAGATTAAGGAATAAGAGATTGTAAGTATGGTTAGTACAAGATTAGAGAAAGTCATGTGAATGTAACACATCAGATATCCGCATTAACATGAAGAAGATATAGGGAAAGGGTTTGTAAGAATGTTTAGTGCAAGAGTAGAGAAAATCATGTGAATGTAACACATCAGATATCCGTATTAACATGAAGAAGATATAGGGAAAGGGTTTTATGAGAATGTTTAGTACAAGAGTAGAGAAAGTCATGTGAATGTGACACATCAGATATCTGTATCAACATGAAGAAGATATAGGGAAAGGGTTTGTAAGAATGTTTAGTGCAAGAGTAGAGAAAGTCATGTGAATGTAACACATCAGATATCCGTATTAACATGAAGAAGATATAGGGAAAGGGTTTGTAAAAATGTTTAGTACAAGAGTAGAGAAAGTCATGTGAATGTAGCACATCAGATATCTGTATCAACATGAAGAAGATATAGGGAAAGGGTTTGTAAGAATGTTTAGTACAAGAGTAGAGAAAGTCATGTGAATGTAACACATCAGATATCTGTATCAACATGAAGAAGATATAGGGAAAGGGTTTGTAAGAATGTTTAGTACAAGAGTAGAGAAAGTCATGTGAATGTAACACATCAGATATCTGTATCAACATGAAGAAGATATAGGGAAAGGGTTTGTAAAAATGTTTAGTACAAGAGTAGAGAAAGTCATGTGAATGTAGCACATCAGATATCTGTATCAACATGAAGAAGATATAGGGAAAGGGTTTGTAAAAATGTTTAGTATAAGAGTAGAGAAAGTCATGTGAATGTAGCACATCAGATATCTGTATCAACATGAAGAAGATATAGGGAAAGGGTTTGTAAGAATGTTTAGTACAAGAGTAGAAAAGGTCATGTGAATGTAACACATCAGATATCTGTATCAACATGAAGAAGATATAGGGAAAGGGTTTGTAAGAATGTTTAGTACAAGAGTAGAGAAAGTCATGTGAATGTAACACATCAGATATCTGTATCAACATGAAGAAGATATAGGGAAAGGGTTTGTAAAAATGTTTAGTACAAGAGTAGAGAAAGTCATGTGAATGTAGCACATCAGATATCTGTATCAACATGAAGAAGATATAGGGAAAGGGTTTGTAAAAATGTTTAGTATAAGAGTAGAGAAAGTCATGTGAATGTAGCACATCAGATATCTGTATCAACATGAAGAAGATATAGGGAAAGGGTTTGTAAGAATGTTTAGTACAAGAGTAGAGAAAGTCATGTGAATGTAGCACATCAGATATCTGTATCAACATGAAGAAGATATAGGGAAAGGGTTTGTAAGAATGTTTAGTACAAGAGTAGAAAAGGTCATGTGAGTGCAAGACATCACATTCTTTATTTTATTGTCGCTTTTACGTATGTCAATGTGCAATGTCAACTAACTTGATCCCTTCCTCCTGTGTGTGTGTGTGTGTGTGTGTGTGTGTGTGTGTGTGTGTGTGTGTGTGTGTATCTGTGTGTGTGTGTGTGTGTGTGTATCTGTGTGCAGGTGGAGTGAAGTCGCCAGTACGAAGAGTGTCAACACCTGAACACGCCTCTCTTCCCTTCTTCTGGCTACCTGTGTCAACTAAGTTGATCCCTTCCCCCTGTGTGCGTGTGTGTGTATCTGTGTGCAGGTGGAGTGAAGTCGCCAGTACGAAGAGTGTCAACACCTGAACACGCCTCTCTTCCCTTCTTCTGGCTACCTGTGTCGACTAACTTGATCCCTTCCCCCTGTGTGCGTGTGTGTGTGTATCTGTGTGCAGGTGGAGTGAAGTCGCCAGTACGAAGAGTGTCAACACCTGAACACGCCTCTCTTCCCTTCTTCTGGCTACCTGTGTCGACTAACTTGATCCCTTCCCCCTGTGTGTGTGTGTGTGTATCTGTGTGCAGGTGGAGTGAAGTCGCCAGTACGAAGAGTGTCAACACCTGAACACGCCTCTCTTCCCTTCTTCTGGCTACCTGTGTCGACTAACTTGATCCCTTCCCCCTGTGTGCGTGTGTGTGTATCTGTGTGCAGGTGGAGTGAAGTCGCCAGTACGAAGAGTGTCAACACCTGAACACGCCTCTCTTCCCTTCTTCTGGCTACCTGTGTCGACTAACTTGATCCCTTCCCCCTGTGTGTGCGTGTGTGTGTATCTGTGTGCAGGTGGAGTGAAGTCGCCAGTACGAAGAGTGTCAACACCTGAACACGCCTCTCTTCCCTTCTTCTGGCTACCTGTGTCGACTAACTTGATCCCTTCCTCCTGTGTGTGCGTGTGTGTGTATCTGTGTGCAGGTGGAGTGAAGTCGCCAGTACGAAGAGTGTCAACACCTGAACACGCCTCTCTACCCTTCTTCTGGCTACCTGTGTCGACTAACTTGATCCCTTCCCCCTGTGTGCGTGTGTGTGTGTATCTGTGTGCAGGTGGAGTGAAGTCGCCAGTACGAAGAGTGTCAACACCTGAACACGCCTCTCTTCCCTTCTTCTGGCTACCTGTGTCAACTAACTTGATCCCTTCCTCCTGTGTGTGTGTGTGTGTGTATCTGTGTGCAGGTGGAGTGAAGTCGCCAGTACGAAGAGTGTCAACACCTGAACACGCCTCTCTTCCCTTCTTCTGGCTACCTGTGTCGACTAACTTGATCCCTTCCCCCTGTGTGTGTGTGTGTATCTGTGTGCAGGTGGAGTGAAGTCGCCAGTACGAAGAGTGTCAACACCTGAACACGCCTCTCTTCCCTTCTTCTGGCTACCTGTGTCGACTAACTTGATCCCTTCCTCCTGTGTGTGTGTGTGTGTATCTGTGTGTGTGTGTGTGTGTGTATCTGTGTGCAGGTGGAGTGAAGTCGCCAGTACGAAGAGTGTCAACACCTGAACACGCCTCTCTTCCCTTCTTCTGGCTACCTGTGTCAACTAACTTGATCCCTTCCCCCTGTGTGTGTGTGTGTATCTGTGTGCAGGTGGAGTGAAGTCGCCAGTACGAAGAGTGTCAACACCTGAACACGCCTCTCTTCCCTTCTTCTGGCTACCTGTGTCAACTAAGTTGATCCCTTCCCCCTGTGTGCGTGTGTGTATATCTGTGTGCAGGTGGAGTGAAGTCGCCAGTACGAAGAGTGTCAACACCTGAACACGCCTCTCTTCCCTTCTTCTGGCTACCTGTGTCAACTAAGTTGATCCCTTCCCCCTGTGTGCGTGTGTGTGTGTATCTGTGTGTGTGTGTGTGTGTGTGTATCTGTGTGCAGGTGGAGTGAAGTCGCCAGTACGAAGAGTGTCAACACCTGAACACGCCTCTCTTCCCTTCTTCTGGCTACCTGTGTCGACTAACTTGATCCCTTCCCCCTGTGTGCGTGTGTGTGTGTATCTGTGTGCAGGTGGAGTGAAGTCGCCAGTACGAAGAGTGTCAACACCTGAACACGCCTCTCTTCCCTTCTTCTGGCTACCTGTGTCAACTAAGTTGATCCCTTCCCCCTGTGTGCGTGTGTGTATATCTGTGTGCAGGTGGAGTGAAGTCGCCAGTACGAAGAGTGTCAACACCTGAACACGCCTCTCTTCCCTTCTTCTGGCTACCTGTGTCAACTAAGTTGATCCCTTCCCCCTGTGTGCGTGTGTGTGTGTATCTGTGTGTGTGTGTGTGTGTGTGTATCTGTGTGCAGGTGGAGTGAAGTCGCCAGTACGAAGAGTGTCAACACCTGAACACGCCTCTCTTCCCTTCTTCTGGCTACCTGTGTCGACTAACTTGATCCCTTCCCCCTGTGTGCGTGTGTGTGTGTATCTGTGTGCAGGTGGAGTGAAGTCGCCAGTACGAAGAGTGTCAACACCTGAACACGCCTCTCTTCCCTTCTTCTGGCTACCTGTGTCAACTAACTTGATCCCTTCCCCCTGTGTGCGTGTGTGTATATCTGTGTGCAGGTAGAGTGAAGTCGCCAGTACGAAGAGTGTCAACACCTGAACACGCCTCTCTTCCCTTCTTCTGGCTACCTGTGTCGACTAACTTGATCCCTTCCTCCTGTGTGTGTGTGTGTGTGTATCTGTGTGCAGGTGGAGTGAAGTCGCCAGTACGAAGAGTGTCAACACCTGAACACGCCTCTCTTCCCTTCTTCTGGCTACCTGTGTCAACTAAGTTGATCCCTTCCTCCTGTGTGTGTGTGTGTGTGTATCTGTGTGCAGGTGGAGTGAAGTCGCCAGTACGAAGAGTGTCAACACCTGAACACGCCTCTCTTCCCTTCTTCTGGCTACCTGTGTCAACTAAGTTGATCCCTTCCCCCTGTGTGCGTGTGTGTGTGTATCTGTGTGCAGGTGGAGTGAAGTCGCCAGTACGAAGAGTGTCAACACCTGAACACGCCTCTCTTCCCTTCTTCTGGCTACCTGTGTCAACTAAGTTGATCCCTTCCTCCTGTGTGTGCGTGTGTGTATATCTGTGTGCAGGTGGAGTGAAGTCGCCAGTACGAAGAGTGTCAACACCTGAACACGCCTCTCTTCCCTTCTTCTGGCTACCTGTGTCAACTAAGTTGATCCCTTCCTCCTGTGTGTGTGTGTGTGTGTATCTGTGTGCAGGTGGAGTGAAGTCGCCAGTACGAAGAGTGTCAACACCTGAACACGCCTCTCTTCCCTTCTTCTGGCTACCTGTGTCAACTAAGTTGATCCCTTCCCCCTGTGTGCGTGTGTGTGTGTATCTGTGTGCAGGTGGAGTGAAGTCGCCAGTACGAAGAGTGTCAACACCTGAACACGCCTCTCTTCCCTTCTTCTGGCTACCTGTGTCAACTAACTTGATCCCTTCCCCCTGTGTGCGTGTGTGTATATCTGTGTGCAGGTGGAGTGAAGTCGCCAGTACGAAGAGTGTCAACACCTGAACACGCCTCTCTTCCCTTCTTCTGGCTACCTGTGTCAACTAAGTTGATCCCTTCCTCCTGTGTGTGTGTGTGTGTGTATCTGTGTGCAGGTGGAGTGAAGTCGCCAGTACGAAGAGTGTCAACACCTGAACACGCCTCTCTTCCCTTCTTCTGGCTACCTGTGTCAACTAAGTTGATCCCTTCCCCCTGTGTGCGTGTGTGTGTGTATCTGTGTGTGTGTGTGTGTGTGTGTATCTGTGTGCAGGTGGAGTGAAGTCGCCAGTACGAAGAGTGTCAACACCTGAACACGCCTCTCTTCCCTTCTTCTGGCTACCTGTGTCGACTAACTTGATCCCTTCCTCCTGTGTGCGTGTGTGTGTGTATCTGTGTGCAGGTGGAGTGAAGTCGCCAGTACGAAGAGTGTCAACACCTGAACACGCCTCTCTTCCCTTCTTCTGGCTACCTGTGTCGACTAACTTGATCCCTTCCCCCTGTGTGCGTGTGTGTGTGTGTGTGTGTGTGTGTGTGTGTGTGTATCTGTGTGCAGGTGGAGTGAAGTCGCCAGTACGAAGAGTGTCAACACCTGAACACGCCTCTCTTCCCTTCTTCTGGCTACCTGTGTCGACTAACTTGATCCCTTCCCCCTGTGTGCGTGTGTGTGTGTGTGTGTGTGTGTGTGTGTGTGTATCTGTGTGCAGGTGGAGTGAAGTCGCCAGTACGAAGAGTGTCAACACCTGAACACGCCTCTCTTCCCTTCTTCTGGCTACCTGTGTCGACTAACTTGATCCCTTCCCCCTGTGTGCGTGTGTGTGTGTGTGTGTGTGTGTGTGTGTGTGTATCTGTGTGCAGGTGGAGTGAAGTCGCCAGTACGAAGAGTGTCAACACCTGAACACGCCTCTCTTCCCTTCTTCTGGCTACCTGTGTCGACTAACTTGATCCCTTCCCCCTGTGTGCGTGTGTGTGTGTGTGTGTGTGTGTGTGTGTGTGTGTGTATCTGTGTGCAGGTGGAGTGAAGTCGCCAGTACGAAGAGTGTCAACACCTGAACACGCCTCTCTTCCCTTCTTCTGGCTACCTGTGTCAACTAAGTTGATCCCTTCCTCCTGTGTGTGTGTGTGTGTGTGTGTATCTGTGTGCAGGTGGAGTGAAGTCGCCAGTACGAAGAGTGTCAACACCTGAACACGCCTCTCTTCCCTTCTTCTGGCTACCTGTGTCAACTAACTTGATCCCTTCCCCCTGTGTGCGTGTGTGTATATCTGTGTGCAGGTGGAGTGAAGTCGCCAGTACGAAGAGTGTCAACACCTGAACACGCCTCTCTTCCCTTCTTCTGGCTACCTGTGTCAACTAAGTTGATCCCTTCCCCCTGTGTGTGTGTGTATATCTGTGTGCAGGTGGAGTGAAGTCGCCAGTACGAAGAGTGTCAACACCTGAACACGCCTCTCTTCCCTTCTTCTGGCTACCTGTGTCAACTAAGTTGATCCCTTCCCCCTGTGTGCGTGTGTGTGTGTATCTGTGTGTGTGTGTGTGTGTGTGTATCTGTGTGCAGGTGGAGTGAAGTCGCCAGTACGAAGAGTGTCAACACCTGAACACGCCTCTCTTCCCTTCTTCTGGCTACCTGTGTCAACTAAGTTGATCCCTTCCCCCTGTGTGCGTGTGTGTGTATCTGTGTGCAGGTGGAGTGAAGTCGCCAGTACGAAGAGTGTCAACACCTGAACACGCCTCTCTTCCCTTCTTCTGGCTACCTGTGTCAACTAAGTTGATCCCTTCCCCCTGTGTGTGTGTGTGTGTATCTGTGTGCAGGTGGAGTGAAGTCGCCAGTACGAAGAGTGTCAACACCTGAACACGCCTCTCTTCCCTTCTTCTGGCTACCTGTGTCAACTAAGTTGATCCCTTCCTCCTGTGTGTGTGTGTGTGTGTATCTGTGTGCAGGTGGAGTGAAGTCGCCAGTACGAAGAGTGTCAACACCTGAACACGCCTCTCTTCCCTTCTTCTGGCTACCTGTGTCGACTAACTTGATCCCTTCCTCCTGTGTGCGTGTGTGTGTGTATCTGTGTGCAGGTGGAGTGAAGTCGCCAGTACGAAGAGTGTCAACACCTGAACACGCCTCTCTTCCCTTCTTCTGGCTACCTGTGTCAACTAAGTTGATCCCTTCCTCCTGTGTGTGTGTGTGTGTATCTGTGTGCAGGTGGAGTGAAGTCGCCAGTACGAAGAGTGTCAACACCTGAACACGCCTCTCTTCCCTTCTTCTGGCTACCTGTGTCAACTAAGTTGATCCCTTCCTCCTGTGTGCGTGTGTGTGTGTGTGTGTGTGTGTGTGTGTGTGTGTGTATCTGTGTGCAGGTGGAGTGAAGTCGCCAGTACGAAGAGTGTCAACACCTGAACACGCCTCTCTTCCCTTCTTCTGGCTACCTGTGTCAACTAAGTTGATCCCTTCCCCCTGTGTGTGTGTGTGTATATCTGTGTGCAGGTGGAGTGAAGTCGCCAGTACGAAGAGTGTCAACACCTGAACACGCCTCTCTTCCCTTCTTCTGGCTACCTGTGTCAACTAAGTTGATCCCTTCCCCCTGTGTGCGTGTGTGTGTGTATCTGTGTGTGTGTGTGTGTGTGTGTATCTGTGTGCAGGTGGAGTGAAGTCGCCAGTACGAAGAGTGTCAACACCTGAACACGCCTCTCTTCCCTTCTTCTGGCTACCTGTGTCGACTAACTTGATCCCTTCCCCCTGTGTGCGTGTGTGTGTGTATCTGTGTGCAGGTGGAGTGAAGTCGCCAGTACGAAGAGTGTCAACACCTGAACACGCCTCTCTTCCCTTCTTCTGGCTACCTGTGTCGACTAACTTGATCCCTTCCCCCTGTGTGTGTGTGTGTGTGTATCTGTGTGCAGGTGGAGTGAAGTCGCCAGTACGAAGAGTGTCAACACCTGAACACGCCTCTCTTCCCTTCTTCTGGCTACCTGTGTCGACTAACTTGATCCCTTCCCCCTGTGTGCGTGTGTGTGTGTATCTGTGTGCAGGTGGAGTGAAGTCGCCAGTACGAAGAGTGTCAACACCTGAACACGCCTCTCTTCCCTTCTTCTGGCTACCTGTGTCGACTAACTTGATCCCTTCCCCCTGTGTGCGTGTGTGTGTGTATCTGTGTGCAGGTGGAGTGAAGTCGCCAGTACGAAGAGTGTCAACACCTGAACACGCCTCTCTTCCCTTCTTCTGGCTACCTGTGTCGACTAACTTGATCCCTTCCCCCTGTGTGTGTGTGTGTGTGTATCTGTGTGCAGGTGGAGTGAAGTCGCCAGTACGAAGAGTGTCAACACCTGAACACGCCTCTCTTCCCTTCTTCTGGCTACCTGTGTCAACTAAGTTGATCCCTTCCCCCTGTGTGCGTGTGTGTGTGTATCTGTGTGTGTGTGTGTGTGTGTGTATCTGTGTGCAGGTGGAGTGAAGTCGCCAGTACGAAGAGTGTCAACACCTGAACACGCCTCTCTTCCCTTCTTCTGGCTACCTGTGTCAACTAAGTTGATCCCTTCCCCCTGTGTGCGTGTGTGTATATCTGTGTGCAGGTGGAGTGAAGTCGCCAGTACGAAGAGTGTCAACACCTGAACACGCCTCTCTTCCCTTCTTCTGGCTACCTGTGTCAACTAAGTTGATCCCTTCCCCCTGTGTGTGTGTGTGTGTGTATCTGTGTGCAGGTGGAGTGAAGTCGCCAGTACGAAGAGTGTCAACACCTGAACACGCCTCTCTTCCCTTCTTCTGGCTACCTGTGTCGACTAACTTGATCCCTTCCCCCTTTGTGTGTGTGTGTGTGTATCTGTGTGCAGGTGGAGTGAAGTCGCCAGTACGAAGAGTGTCAACACCTGAACACGCCTCTCTTCCCTTCTTCTGGCTACCTGTGTCGACTAACTTGATCCCTTCCCCCTGTGTGTGTGTGTGTGTGTATCTGTGTGCAGGTGGAGTGAAGTCGCCAGTACGAAGAGTGTCAACACCTGAACACGCCTCTCTTCCCTTCTTCTGGCTACCTGTGTCGACTAACTTGATCCCTTCCCCCTGTGTGCGTGTGTGTGTGTATCTGTGTGCAGGTGGAGTGAAGTCGCCAGTACGAAGAGTGTCAACACCTGAACACGTCTCTGTTCCCTTCTTCTGGCTACCTGTGTCAACTAAGTTGATCCCTTCCCCCTGTGTGCGTGTGTGTGTGTATCTGTGTGCAGGTGGAGTGAAGTCGCCAGTACGAAGAGTGTCAACACCTGAACACGCCTCTCTTCCCTTCTTCTGGCTACCTGTGTCGACTAACTTGATCCCTTCCCCCTGTGTGTGTGTGTGTGTATCTGTGTGCAGGTGGAGTGAAGTCGCCAGTACGAAGAGTGTCAACACCTGAACACGCCTCTCTTCCCTTCTTCTGGCTACCTGTGTCGACTAACTTGATCCCTTCCTCCTGTGTGCGTGTGTGTGTGTATCTGTGTGCAGGTGGAGTGAAGTCGCCAGTACGAAGAGTGTCAACACCTGAACACGCCTCTCTTCCCTTCTTCTGGCTACCTGTGTCAACTAACTTGATCCCTTCCCCCTGTGTGTGTGTGTGTATCTGTGTGCAGGTGGAGTGAAGTCGCCAGTACGAAGAGTGTCAACACCTGAACACGCCTCTCTTCCCTTCTTCTGGCTACCTGTGTCGACTAACTTGATCCCTTCCCCCTGTGTGCGTGTGTGTATATCTGTGTGCAGGTGGAGTGAAGTCGCCAGTACGAAGAGTGTCAACACCTGAACACGCCTCTCTTCCCTTCTTCTGGCTACCTGTGTCAACTAAGTTGATCCCTTCCCCCTGTGTGCGTGTGTGTATATCTGTGTGCAGGTGGAGTGAAGTCGCCAGTACGAAGAGTGTCAACACCTGAACACGCCTCTCTTCCCTTCTTCTGGCTACCTGTGTCAACTAAGTTGATCCCTTCCCCCTGTGTGCGTGTGTGTGTGTATCTGTGTGCAGGTGGAGTGAAGTCGCCAGTACGAAGAGTGTCAACACCTGAACACGCCTCTCTTCCCTTCTTCTGGCTACCTGTGTCAACTAAGTTGATCCCTTCCCCCTGTGTGCGTGTGTGTGTATCTGTGTGCAGGTGGAGTGAAGTCGCCAGTACGAAGAGTGTCAACACCTGAACACGCCTCTCTTCCCTTCTTCTGGCTACCTGTGTCGACTAACTTGATCCCTTCCTCCTGTGTGCGTGTGTGTGTGTGTGTGTGTGTGTGTGTGTGTGTGTATCTGTGTGCAGGTGGAGTGAAGTCGCCAGTACGAAGAGTGTCAACACCTGAACACGCCTCTCTTCCCTTCTTCTGGCTACCTGTGTCGACTAACTTGATCCCTTCCTCCTGTGTGCGTGTGTGTGTGTGTGTGTGTGTGTGTGTGTGTGTGTGTGTATCTGTGTGCAGGTGGAGTGAAGTCGCCAGTACGAAGAGTGTCAACACCTGAACACGCCTCTCTTCCCTTCTTCTGGCTACCTGTGTCGACTAACTTGATCCCTTCCCCCTGTGTGCGTGTGTGTGTGTATCTGTGTGCAGGTGGAGTGAAGTCGCCAGTACGAAGAGTGTCAACACCTGAACACGCCTCTCTTCCCTTCTTCTGGCTACCTGTGTCAACTAAGTTGATCCCTTCCCCCTGTGTGCGTGTGTGTGTGTATCTGTGTGCAGGTGGAGTGAAGTCGCCAGTACGAAGAGTGTCAACACCTGAACACGCCTCTCTTCCCTTCTTCTGGCTACCTGTGTCGACTAACTTGATCCCTTCCCCCTGTGTGCGTGTGTGTGTGTGTGTGTGTGTGTGTGTGTGTGTGTATCTGTGTGCAGGTGGAGTGAAGTCGCCAGTACGAAGAGTGTCAACACCTGAACACGCCTCTCTTCCCTTCTTCTGGCTACCTGTGTCGACTAACTTGATCCCTTCCCCCTGTGTGTGTGTGTGTGTATCTGTGTGCAGGTGGAGTGAAGTCGCCAGTACGAAGAGTGTCAACACCTGAACACGCCTCTCTTCCCTTCTTCTGGCTACCTGTGTCAACTAAGTTGATCCCTTCCCCCTGTGTGTGTGTGTGTGTATCTGTGTGCAGGTGGAGTGAAGTCGCCAGTACGAAGAGTGTCAACACCTGAACACGCCTCTCTTCCCTTCTTCTGGCTACCTGTGTCAACTAAGTTGATCCCTTCCCCCTGTGTGTGTGTGTGTGTATCTGTGTGCAGGTGGAGTGAAGTCGCCAGTACGAAGAGTGTCAACACCTGAACACGCCTCTCTTCCCTTCTTCTGGCTACCTGTGTCAACTAAGTTGATCCCTTCCCCCTGTGTGCGTGTGTGTGTGTATCTGTGTGTGTGTGTGTGTGTGTGTATCTGTGTGCAGGTGGAGTGAAGTCGCCAGTACGAAGAGTGTCAACACCTGAACACGCCTCTCTTCCCTTCTTCTGGCTACCTGTGTCGACTAACTTGATCCCTTCCCCCTGTGTGCGTGTGTGTATATCTGTGTGCAGGTGGAGTGAAGTCGCCAGTACGAAGAGTGTCAACACCTGAACACGCCTCTCTTCCCTTCTTCTGGCTACCTGTGTCGACTAACTTGATCCCTTCCCCCTGTGTGCGTGTGTGTATATCTGTGTGCAGGTGGAGTGAAGTCGCCAGTACGAAGAGTGTCAACACCTGAACACGCCTCTCTTCCCTTCTTCTGGCTACCTGTGTCGACTAACTTGATCCCTTCCCCCTGTGTGCGTGTGTGTGTGTATCTGTGTGCAGGTGGAGTGAAGTCGCCAGTACGAAGAGTGTCAACACCTGAACACGCCTCTCTTCCCTTCTTCTGGCTACCTGTGTCAACTAACTTGATCCCTTCCTCCTGTGTGTGTGTGTGTGTGTATCTGTGTGCAGGTGGAGTGAAGTCGCCAGTACGAAGAGTGTCAACACCTGAACACGCCTCTCTTCCCTTCTTCTGGCTACCTGTGTCAACTAACTTGATCCCTTCCTCCTGTGTGTGTGTGTGTGTGTATCTGTGTGCAGGTGGAGTGAAGTCGCCAGTACGAAGAGTGTCAACACCTGAACACGCCTCTCTTCCCTTCTTCTGGCTACCTGTGTCGACTAACTTGATCCCTTCCCCCTGTGTGCGTGTGTGTATATCTGTGTGCAGGTGGAGTGAAGTCGCCAGTACGAAGAGTGTCAACACCTGAACACGCCTCTCTTCCCTTCTTCTGGCTACCTGTGTCGACTAACTTGATCCCTTCCCCCTGTGTGCGTGTGTGTATATCTGTGTGCAGGTGGAGTGAAGTCGCCAGTACGAAGAGTGTCAACACCTGAACACGCCTCTCTTCCCTTCTTCTGTATACCTGTGTCAACTAAGTTGATCCCTTCCTCCTGTGTGCGTGTGTGTGTGTGTGTGTGTGTGTGTGTGTGTGTGTGTGTGTGTATCTGTGTGCAGGTGGAGTGAAGTCGCCAGTACGAAGAGTGTCAACACCTGAACACGCCTCTGTTCCCTTCTTCTGGCTACCTGTGTCGACTAACTTGATCCCTTCCCCCTGTGTGTGTGTGTGTGTGTATCTGTGTGCAGGTGGAGTGAAGTCGCCAGTACGAAGAGTGTCAACACCTGAACACGCCTCTCTTCCCTTCTTCTGGCTACCTGTGTCGACTAAGTTGATCCCTTCCTCCTGTGTGTGTGTGTGTATCTGTGTGCAGGTGGAGTGAAGTCGCCAGTACGAAGAGTGTCAACACCTGAACACGCCTCTCTTCCCTTCTTCTGGCTACCTGTGTCGACTAACTTGATCCCTTCCCCCTGTGTGCGTGTGTGTATATCTGTGTGCAGGTGGAGTGAAGTCGCCAGTACGAAGAGTGTCAACACCTGAACACGCCTCTCTTCCCTTCTTCTGGCTACCTGTGTCGACTAACTTGATCCCTTCCCCCTGTGTGCGTGTGTGTGTGTATCTGTGTGCAGGTGGAGTGAAGTCGCCAGTACGAAGAGTGTCAACACCTGAACACGCCTCTCTTCCCTTCTTCTGGCTACCTGTGTCAACTAAGTTGATCCCTTCCCCCTGTGTGCGTGTGTGTGTATCTGTGTGCAGGTGGAGTGAAGTCGCCAGTACGAAGAGTGTCAACACCTGAACACGCCTCTCTTCCCTTCTTCTGGCTACCTGTGTCGACTAACTTGATCCCTTCCCCCTGTGTGCGTGTGTGTGTGTATCTGTGTGCAGGTGGAGTGAAGTCGCCAGTACGAAGAGTGTCAACACCTGAACACGCCTCTCTTCCCTTCTTCTGGCTACCTGTGTCGACTAACTTGATCCCTTCCCCCTGTGTGTGTGTGTGTGTATCTGTGTGCAGGTGGAGTGAAGTCGCCAGTACGAAGAGTGTCAACACCTGAACACGCCTCTCTTCCCTTCTTCTGGCTACCTGTGTCGACTAACTTGATCCCTTCCCCCTGTGTGCGTGTGTGTGTATCTGTGTGCAGGTGGAGTGAAGTCGCCAGTACGAAGAGTGTCAACACCTGAACACGCCTCTCTTCCCTTCTTCTGGCTACCTGTGTCGACTAACTTGATCCCTTCCCCCTGTGTGCGTGTGTGTGTGTATCTGTGTGCAGGTGGAGTGAAGTCGCCAGTACGAAGAGTGTCAACACCTGAACACGCCTCTCTTCCCTTCTTCTGGCTACCTGTGTCAACTAACTTGATCCCTTCCTCCTGTGTGTGTGTGTGTGTGTATCTGTGTGCAGGTGGAGTGAAGTCGCCAGTACGAAGAGTGTCAACACCTGAACACGCCTCTCTTCCCTTCTTCTGGCTACCTGTGTCGACTAACTTGATCCCTTCCCCCTGTGTGTGTGTGTGTATCTGTGTGCAGGTGGAGTGAAGTCGCCAGTACGAAGAGTGTCAACACCTGAACACGCCTCTCTTCCCTTCTTCTGGCTACCTGTGTCGACTAACTTGATCCCTTCCTCCTGTGTGTGTGTGTGTATCTGTGTGTGTGTGTGTGTGTGTATCTGTGTGCAGGTGGAGTGAAGTCGCCAGTACGAAGAGTGTCAACACCTGAACACGCCTCTCTTCCCTTCTTCTGGCTACCTGTGTCAACTAACTTGATCCCTTCCCCCTGTGTGTGTGTGTGTATCTGTGTGCAGGTGGAGTGAAGTCGCCAGTACGAAGAGTGTCAACACCTGAACACGCCTCTCTTCCCTTCTTCTGGCTACCTGTGTCAACTAAGTTGATCCCTTCCCCCTGTGTGCGTGTGTGTATATCTGTGTGCAGGTGGAGTGAAGTCGCCAGTACGAAGAGTGTCAACACCTGAACACGCCTCTCTTCCCTTCTTCTGGCTACCTGTGTCAACTAAGTTGATCCCTTCCCCCTGTGTGCGTGTGTGTGTGTATCTGTGTGTGTGTGTGTGTGTGTGTATCTGTGTGCAGGTGGAGTGAAGTCGCCAGTACGAAGAGTGTCAACACCTGAACACGCCTCTCTTCCCTTCTTCTGGCTACCTGTGTCGACTAACTTGATCCCTTCCCCCTGTGTGCGTGTGTGTGTGTATCTGTGTGCAGGTGGAGTGAAGTCGCCAGTACGAAGAGTGTCAACACCTGAACACGCCTCTCTTCCCTTCTTCTGGCTACCTGTGTCAACTAAGTTGATCCCTTCCCCCTGTGTGCGTGTGTGTATATCTGTGTGCAGGTGGAGTGAAGTCGCCAGTACGAAGAGTGTCAACACCTGAACACGCCTCTCTTCCCTTCTTCTGGCTACCTGTGTCAACTAAGTTGATCCCTTCCCCCTGTGTGCGTGTGTGTGTGTATCTGTGTGTGTGTGTGTGTGTGTGTATCTGTGTGCAGGTGGAGTGAAGTCGCCAGTACGAAGAGTGTCAACACCTGAACACGCCTCTCTTCCCTTCTTCTGGCTACCTGTGTCGACTAACTTGATCCCTTCCCCCTGTGTGCGTGTGTGTGTGTATCTGTGTGCAGGTGGAGTGAAGTCGCCAGTACGAAGAGTGTCAACACCTGAACACGCCTCTCTTCCCTTCTTCTGGCTACCTGTGTCAACTAACTTGATCCCTTCCCCCTGTGTGCGTGTGTGTATATCTGTGTGCAGGTAGAGTGAAGTCGCCAGTACGAAGAGTGTCAACACCTGAACACGCCTCTCTTCCCTTCTTCTGGCTACCTGTGTCGACTAACTTGATCCCTTCCTCCTGTGTGTGTGTGTGTGTGTATCTGTGTGCAGGTGGAGTGAAGTCGCCAGTACGAAGAGTGTCAACACCTGAACACGCCTCTCTTCCCTTCTTCTGGCTACCTGTGTCAACTAAGTTGATCCCTTCCTCCTGTGTGTGCGTGTGTGTATATCTGTGTGCAGGTGGAGTGAAGTCGCCAGTACGAAGAGTGTCAACACCTGAACACGCCTCTCTTCCCTTCTTCTGGCTACCTGTGTCAACTAAGTTGATCCCTTCCTCCTGTGTGTGTGTGTGTGTATCTGTGTGCAGGTGGAGTGAAGTCGCCAGTACGAAGAGTGTCAACACCTGAACACGCCTCTCTTCCCTTCTTCTGGCTACCTGTGTCAACTAAGTTGATCCCTTCCCCCTGTGTGCGTGTGTGTGTGTATCTGTGTGCAGGTGGAGTGAAGTCGCCAGTACGAAGAGTGTCAACACCTGAACACGCCTCTCTTCCCTTCTTCTGGCTACCTGTGTCAACTAACTTGATCCCTTCCCCCTGTGTGCGTGTGTGTATATCTGTGTGCAGGTGGAGTGAAGTCGCCAGTACGAAGAGTGTCAACACCTGAACACGCCTCTCTTCCCTTCTTCTGGCTACCTGTGTCAACTAAGTTGATCCCTTCCTCCTGTGTGTGTGTGTGTGTGTATCTGTGTGCAGGTGGAGTGAAGTCGCCAGTACGAAGAGTGTCAACACCTGAACACGCCTCTCTTCCCTTCTTCTGGCTACCTGTGTCAACTAAGTTGATCCCTTCCCCCTGTGTGCGTGTGTGTGTGTATCTGTGTGTGTGTGTGTGTGTGTGTATCTGTGTGCAGGTGGAGTGAAGTCGCCAGTACGAAGAGTGTCAACACCTGAACACGCCTCTCTTCCCTTCTTCTGGCTACCTGTGTCGACTAACTTGATCCCTTCCTCCTGTGTGCGTGTGTGTGTGTATCTGTGTGCAGGTGGAGTGAAGTCGCCAGTACGAAGAGTGTCAACACCTGAACACGCCTCTCTTCCCTTCTTCTGGCTACCTGTGTCGACTAACTTGATCCCTTCCCCCTGTGTGCGTGTGTGTGTGTGTGTGTGTGTGTGTGTATCTGTGTGCAGGTGGAGTGAAGTCGCCAGTACGAAGAGTGTCAACACCTGAACACGCCTCTCTTCCCTTCTTCTGGCTACCTGTGTCGACTAACTTGATCCCTTCCCCCTGTGTGCGTGTGTGTGTGTGTGTGTGTGTGTGTGTGTGTGTATCTGTGTGCAGGTGGAGTGAAGTCGCCAGTACGAAGAGTGTCAACACCTGAACACGCCTCTCTTCCCTTCTTCTGGCTACCTGTGTCGACTAACTTGATCCCTTCCCCCTGTGTGCGTGTGTGTGTGTGTGTGTGTGTGTGTGTGTGTGTATCTGTGTGCAGGTGGAGTGAAGTCGCCAGTACGAAGAGTGTCAACACCTGAACACGCCTCTCTTCCCTTCTTCTGGCTACCTGTGTCGACTAACTTGATCCCTTCCCCCTGTGTGCGTGTGTGTGTGTGTGTGTGTGTGTGTGTGTATCTGTGTGCAGGTGGAGTGAAGTCGCCAGTACGAAGAGTGTCAACACCTGAACACGCCTCTCTTCCCTTCTTCTGGCTACCTGTGTCAACTAAGTTGATCCCTTCCTCCTGTGTGTGTGTGTGTGTGTATCTGTGTGCAGGTGGAGTGAAGTCGCCAGTACGAAGAGTGTCAACACCTGAACACGCCTCTCTTCCCTTCTTCTGGCTACCTGTGTCAACTAACTTGATCCCTTCCCCCTGTGTGCGTGTGTGTATATCTGTGTGCAGGTGGAGTGAAGTCGCCAGTACGAAGAGTGTCAACACCTGAACACGCCTCTCTTCCCTTCTTCTGGCTACCTGTGTCAACTAAGTTGATCCCTTCCCCCTGTGTGTGTGTGTATATCTGTGTGCAGGTGGAGTGAAGTCGCCAGTACGAAGAGTGTCAACACCTGAACACGCCTCTCTTCCCTTCTTCTGGCTACCTGTGTCAACTAAGTTGATCCCTTCCCCCTGTGTGCGTGTGTGTGTGTATCTGTGTGTGTGTGTGTGTGTGTGTATCTGTGTGCAGGTGGAGTGAAGTCGCCAGTACGAAGAGTGTCAACACCTGAACACGCCTCTCTTCCCTTCTTCTGGCTACCTGTGTCAACTAAGTTGATCCCTTCCCCCTGTGTGCGTGTGTGTGTATCTGTGTGCAGGTGGAGTGAAGTCGCCAGTACGAAGAGTGTCAACACCTGAACACGCCTCTCTTCCCTTCTTCTGGCTACCTGTGTCAACTAAGTTGATCCCTTCCCCCTGTGTGTGTGTGTGTGTATCTGTGTGCAGGTGGAGTGAAGTCGCCAGTACGAAGAGTGTCAACACCTGAACACGCCTCTCTTCCCTTCTTCTGGCTACCTGTGTCAACTAAGTTGATCCCTTCCTCCTGTGTGTGTGTGTGTGTGTATCTGTGTGCAGGTGGAGTGAAGTCGCCAGTACGAAGAGTGTCAACACCTGAACACGCCTCTCTTCCCTTCTTCTGGCTACCTGTGTCGACTAACTTGATCCCTTCCTCCTGTGTGCGTGTGTGTGTGTATCTGTGTGCAGGTGGAGTGAAGTCGCCAGTACGAAGAGTGTCAACACCTGAACACGCCTCTCTTCCCTTCTTCTGGCTACCTGTGTCAACTAAGTTGATCCCTTCCTCCTGTGTGTGTGTGTGTGTGTATCTGTGTGCAGGTGGAGTGAAGTCGCCAGTACGAAGAGTGTCAACACCTGAACACGCCTCTCTTCCCTTCTTCTGGCTACCTGTGTCAACTAAGTTGATCCCTTCATCCTGTGTGCGTGTGTGTGTGTGTGTGTGTGTGTGTGTGTGTGTGTGTGTGTGTATCTGTGTGCAGGTGGAGTGAAGTCGCCAGTACGAAGAGTGTCAACACCTGAACACGCCTCTCTTCCCTTCTTCTGGCTACCTGTGTCAACTAAGTTGATCCCTTCCCCCTGTGTGTGTGTGTGTATATCTGTGTGCAGGTGGAGTGAAGTCGCCAGTACGAAGAGTGTCAACACCTGAACACGCCTCTCTTCCCTTCTTCTGGCTACCTGTGTCAACTAAGTTGATCCCTTCCCCCTGTGTGCGTGTGTGTGTGTATCTGTGTGTGTGTGTGTGTGTGTATCTGTGTGCAGGTGGAGTGAAGTCGCCAGTACGAAGAGTGTCAACACCTGAACACGCCTCTCTTCCCTTCTTCTGGCTACCTGTGTCGACTAACTTGATCCCTTCCCCCTGTGTGCGTGTGTGTGTGTATCTGTGTGCAGGTGGAGTGAAGTCGCCAGTACGAAGAGTGTCAACACCTGAACACGCCTCTCTTCCCTTCTTCTGGCTACCTGTGTCGACTAACTTGATCCCTTCCCCCTGTGTGTGTGTGTGTGTGTATCTGTGTGCAGGTGGAGTGAAGTCGCCAGTACGAAGAGTGTCAACACCTGAACACGCCTCTCTTCCCTTCTTCTGGCTACCTGTGTCGACTAACTTGATCCCTTCCCCCTGTGTGCGTGTGTGTGTGTATCTGTGTGCAGGTGGAGTGAAGTCGCCAGTACGAAGAGTGTCAACACCTGAACACGCCTCTCTTCCCTTCTTCTGGCTACCTGTGTCGACTAACTTGATCCCTTCCCCCTGTGTGCGTGTGTGTGTGTATCTGTGTGCAGGTGGAGTGAAGTCGCCAGTACGAAGAGTGTCAACACCTGAACACGCCTCTCTTCCCTTCTTCTGGCTACCTGTGTCGACTAACTTGATCCCTTCCCCCTGTGTGTGTGTGTGTGTGTATCTGTGTGCAGGTGGAGTGAAGTCGCCAGTACGAAGAGTGTCAACACCTGAACACGCCTCTCTTCCCTTCTTCTGGCTACCTGTGTCAACTAAGTTGATCCCTTCCCCCTGTGTGCGTGTGTGTGTGTATCTGTGTGTGTGTGTGTGTGTGTGTATCTGTGTGCAGGTGGAGTGAAGTCGCCAGTACGAAGAGTGTCAACACCTGAACACGCCTCTCTTCCCTTCTTCTGGCTACCTGTGTCAACTAAGTTGATCCCTTCCCCCTGTGTGCGTGTGTGTATATCTGTGTGCAGGTGGAGTGAAGTCGCCAGTACGAAGAGTGTCAACACCTGAACACGCCTCTCTTCCCTTCTTCTGGCTACCTGTGTCAACTAAGTTGATCCCTTCCCCCTGTGTGTGTGTGTGTGTGTATCTGTGTGCAGGTGGAGTGAAGTCGCCAGTACGAAGAGTGTCAACACCTGAACACGCCTCTCTTCCCTTCTTCTGGCTACCTGTGTCGACTAACTTGATCCCTTCCCCCTGTGTGTGTGTGTGTGTATCTGTGTGCAGGTGGAGTGAAGTCGCCAGTACGAAGAGTGTCAACACCTGAACACGCCTCTCTTCCCTTCTTCTGGCTACCTGTGTCGACTAACTTGATCCCTTCCTCCTGTGTGCGTGTGTGTGTGTATCTGTGTGCAGGTGGAGTGAAGTCGCCAGTACGAAGAGTGTCAACACCTGAACACGTCTCTGTTCCCTTCTTCTGGCTACCTGTGTCAACTAAGTTGATCCCTTCCCCCTGTGTGCGTGTGTGTGTGTATCTGTGTGCAGGTGGAGTGAAGTCGCCAGTACGAAGAGTGTCAACACCTGAACACGCCTCTCTTCCCTTCTTCTGGCTACCTGTGTCGACTAACTTGATCCCTTCCCCCTGTGTGTGTGTGTGTGTATCTGTGTGCAGGTGGAGTGAAGTCGCCAGTACGAAGAGTGTCAACACCTGAACACGCCTCTCTTCCCTTCTTCTGGCTACCTGTGTCGACTAACTTGATCCCTTCCTCCTGTGTGCGTGTGTGTGTGTATCTGTGTGCAGGTGGAGTGAAGTCGCCAGTACGAAGAGTGTCAACACCTGAACACGCCTCTCTTCCCTTCTTCTGGCTACCTGTGTCAACTAACTTGATCCCTTCCCCCTGTGTGTGTGTGTGTATCTGTGTGCAGGTGGAGTGAAGTCGCCAGTACGAAGAGTGTCAACACCTGAACACGCCTCTCTTCCCTTCTTCTGGCTACCTGTGTCGACTAACTTGATCCCTTCCCCCTGTGTGCGTGTGTGTATATCTGTGTGCAGGTGGAGTGAAGTCGCCAGTACGAAGAGTGTCAACACCTGAACACGCCTCTCTTCCCTTCTTCTGGCTACCTGTGTCAACTAAGTTGATCCCTTCCCCCTGTGTGCGTGTGTGTATATCTGTGTGCAGGTGGAGTGAAGTCGCCAGTACGAAGAGTGTCAACACCTGAACACGCCTCTCTTCCCTTCTTCTGGCTACCTGTGTCAACTAAGTTGATCCCTTCCCCCTGTGTGCGTGTGTGTGTGTATCTGTGTGCAGGTGGAGTGAAGTCGCCAGTACGAAGAGTGTCAACACCTGAACACGCCTCTCTTCCCTTCTTCTGGCTACCTGTGTCAACTAAGTTGATCCCTTCCCCCTGTGTGCGTGTGTGTGTATCTGTGTGCAGGTGGAGTGAAGTCGCCAGTACGAAGAGTGTCAACACCTGAACACGCCTCTCTTCCCTTCTTCTGGCTACCTGTGTCGACTAACTTGATCCCTTCCCCCTGTGTGCGTGTGTGTGTATCTGTGTGCAGGTGGAGTGAAGTCGCCAGTACGAAGAGTGTCAACACCTGAACACGCCTCTCTTCCCTTCTTCTGGCTACCTGTGTCGACTAACTTGATCCCTTCCCCCTGTGTGCGTGTGTGTGTGTATCTGTGTGCAGGTGGAGTGAAGTCGCCAGTACGAAGAGTGTCAACACCTGAACACGCCTCTCTTCCCTTCTTCTGGCTACCTGTGTCAACTAAGTTGATCCCTTCCCCCTGTGTGCGTGTGTGTGTGTATCTGTGTGCAGGTGGAGTGAAGTCGCCAGTACGAAGAGTGTCAACACCTGAACACGCCTCTCTTCCCTTCTTCTGGCTACCTGTGTCGACTAACTTGATCCCTTCCCCCTGTGTGCGTGTGTGTGTGTGTGTGTGTGTGTGTGTGTGTGTATCTGTGTGCAGGTGGAGTGAAGTCGCCAGTACGAAGAGTGTCAACACCTGAACACGCCTCTCTTCCCTTCTTCTGGCTACCTGTGTCGACTAACTTGATCCCTTCCCCCTGTGTGTGTGTGTGTGTATCTGTGTGCAGGTGGAGTGAAGTCGCCAGTACGAAGAGTGTCAACACCTGAACACGCCTCTCTTCCCTTCTTCTGGCTACCTGTGTCAACTAAGTTGATCCCTTCCCCCTGTGTGTGTGTGTGTGTATCTGTGTGCAGGTGGGGTGAAGTCGCCAGTACGAAGAGTGTCAACACCTGAACACGCCTCTCTTCCCTTCTTCTGGCTACCTGTGTCAACTAAGTTGATCCCTTCCCCCTGTGTGTGTGTGTGTGTATCTGTGTGGAGGTGGAGTGAAGTCGCCAGTACGAAGAGTGTCAACACCTGAACACGCCTCTCTTCCCTTCTTCTGGCTACCTGTGTCAACTAAGTTGATCCCTTCCCCCTGTGTGCGTGTGTGTGTGTATCTGTGTGTGTGTGTGTGTGTGTATCTGTGTGCAGGTGGAGTGAAGTCGCCAGTACGAAGAGTGTCAACACCTGAACACGCCTCTCTTCCCTTCTTCTGGCTACCTGTGTCGACTAACTTGATCCCTTCCCCCTGTGTGCGTGTGTGTATATCTGTGTGCAGGTGGAGTGAAGTCGCCAGTACGAAGAGTGTCAACACCTGAACACGCCTCTCTTCCCTTCTTCTGGCTACCTGTGTCGACTAACTTGATCCCTTCCCCCTGTGTGCGTGTGTGTATATCTGTGTGCAGGTGGAGTGAAGTCGCCAGTACGAAGAGTGTCAACACCTGAACACGCCTCTCTTCCCTTCTTCTGGCTACCTGTGTCGACTAACTTGATCCCTTCCCCCTGTGTGCGTGTGTGTGTGTATCTGTGTGCAGGTGGAGTGAAGTCGCCAGTACGAAGAGTGTCAACACCTGAACACGCCTCTCTTCCCTTCTTCTGGCTACCTGTGTCAACTAACTTGATCCCTTCCTCCTGTGTGTGTGTGTGTGTGTATCTGTGTGCAGGTGGAGTGAAGTCGCCAGTACGAAGAGTGTCAACACCTGAACACGCCTCTCTTCCCTTCTTCTGGCTACCTGTGTCAACTAACTTGATCCCTTCCTCCTGTGTGTGTGTGTGTGTGTATCTGTGTGCAGGTGGAGTGAAGTCGCCAGTACGAAGAGTGTCAACACCTGAACACGCCTCTCTTCCCTTCTTCTGGCTACCTGTGTCGACTAACTTGATCCCTTCCCCCTGTGTGCGTGTGTGTATATCTGTGTGCAGGTGGAGTGAAGTCGCCAGTACGAAGAGTGTCAACACCTGAACACGCCTCTCTTCCCTTCTTCTGGCTACCTGTGTCGACTAACTTGATCCCTTCCCCCTGTGTGCGTGTGTGTATATCTGTGTGCAGGTGGAGTGAAGTCGCCAGTACGAAGAGTGTCAACACCTGAACACGCCTCTCTTCCCTTCTTCTGGCTACCTGTGTCAACTAAGTTGATCCCTTCCTCCTGTGTGCGTGTGTGTGTGTGTGTGTGTGTGTGTGTGTGTGTGTGTATCTGTGTGCAGGTGGAGTGAAGTCGCCAGTACGAAGAGTGTCAACACCTGAACACGCCTCTGTTCCCTTCTTCTGGCTACCTGTGTCGACTAACTTGATCCCTTCCCCCTGTGTGTGTGTGTGTGTGTATCTGTGTGCAGGTGGAGTGAAGTCGCCAGTACGAAGAGTGTCAACACCTGAACACGCCTCTCTTCCCTTCTTCTGGCTACCTGTGTCGACTAACTTGATCCCTTCCCCCTGTGTGCGTGTGTGTATATCTGTGTGCAGGTGGAGTGAAGTCGCCAGTACGAAGAGTGTCAACACCTGAACACGCCTCTCTTCCCTTCTTCTGGCTACCTGTGTCGACTAACTTGATCCCTTCCCCCTGTGTGCGTGTGTGTATATCTGTGTGCAGGTGGAGTGAAGTCGCCAGTACGAAGAGTGTCAACACCTGAACACGCCTCTCTTCCCTTCTTCTGGCTACCTGTGTCAACTAAGTTGATCCCTTCCTCCTGTGTGCGTGTGTGTGTGTGTGTGTGTGTGTGTGTGTGTGTGTGTATCTGTGTGCAGGTGGAGTGAAGTCGCCAGTACGAAGAGTGTCAACACCTGAACACGCCTCTGTTCCCTTCTTCTGGCTACCTGTGTCGACTAACTTGATCCCTTCCCCCTGTGTGTGTGTGTGTGTGTATCTGTGTGCAGGTGGAGTGAAGTCGCCAGTACGAAGAGTGTCAACACCTGAACACGCCTCTCTTCCCTTCTTCTGGCTACCTGTGTCGACTAAGTTGATCCCTTCCTCCTGTGTGTGTGTGTGTATCTGTGTGCAGGTGGAGTGAAGTCGCCAGTACGAAGAGTGTCAACACCTGAACACGCCTCTCTTCCCTTCTTCTGGCTACCTGTGTCGACTAACTTGATCCCTTCCCCCTGTGTGCGTGTGTGTATATCTGTGTGCAGGTGGAGTGAAGTCGCCAGTACGAAGAGTGTCAACACCTGAACACGCCTCTCTTCCCTTCTTCTGGCTACCTGTGTCGACTAACTTGATCCCTTCCCCCTGTGTGCGTGTGTGTGTGTATCTGTGTGCAGGTGGAGTGAAGTCGCCAGTACGAAGAGTGTCAACACCTGAACACGCCTCTCTTCCCTTCTTCTGGCTACCTGTGTCAACTAACTTGATCCCTTCCTCCTGTGTGTGTGTGTGTATCTGTGTGCAGGTGGAGTGAAGTCGCCAGTACGAAGAGTGTCAACACCTGAACACGCCTCTCTTCCCTTCTTCTGGCTACCTGTGTCAACTAACTTGATCCCTTCCTCCTGTGTGTGTGTGTGTGTGTATCTGTGTGCAGGTGGAGTGAAGTCGCCAGTACGAAGAGTGTCAACACCTGAACACGCCTCTCTTCCCTTCTTCTGGCTACCTGTGTCGACTAACTTGATCCCTTCCCCCTGTGTGCGTGTGTGTATATCTGTGTGCAGGTGGAGTGAAGTCGCCAGTACGAAGAGTGTCAACACCTGAACACGCCTCTCTTCCCTTCTTCTGGCTACCTGTGTCAACTAAGTTGATCCCTTCCCCCTGTGTGCGTGTGTGTATATCTGTGTGCAGGTGGAGTGAAGTCGCCAGTACGAAGAGTGTCAACACCTGAACACGCCTCTCTTCCCTTCTTCTGGCTACCTGTGTCAACTAAGTTGATCCCTTCCTCCTGTGTGCGTGTGTGTGTGTGTGTGTGTGTGTGTGTGTGTGTGTGTATCTGTGTGCAGGTGGAGTGAAGTCGCCAGTACGAAGAGTGTCAACACCTGAACACGCCTCTGTTCCCTTCTTCTGGCTACCTGTGTCGACTAACTTGATCCCTTCCCCCTGTGTGTGTGTGTGTGTGTATCTGTGTGCAGGTGGAGTGAAGTCGCCAGTACGAAGAGTGTCAACACCTGAACACGCCTCTCTTCCCTTCTTCTGGCTACCTGTGTCGACTAAGTTGATCCCTTCCTCCTGTGTGTGTGTGTGTATCTGTGTGCAGGTGGAGTGAAGTCGCCAGTACGAAGAGTGTCAACACCTGAACACGCCTCTGTTCCCTTCTTCTGGCTACCTGTGTCAACTAAGTTGATCCCTTCCTCCTGTGTGTGTGTGTGTGTGTATCTGTGTGCAGGTGGAGTGAAGTCGCCAGTACGAAGAGTGTCAACACCTGAACACGCCTCTCTTCCCTTCTTCTGGCTACCTGTGTCGACTAAGTTGATCCCTTCCTCCTGTGTGTGTGTGTGTATCTGTGTGCAGGTGGAGTGAAGTCGCCAGTACGAAGAGTGTCAACACCTGAACACGCCTCTCTTCCCTTCTTCTGGCTACCTGTGTCAACTAAGTTGATCCCTTCCCCCTGTGTGCGTGTGTGTGTGTGTGTGTGTGTGTGTGTGTGTATCTGTGTGCAGGTGGAGTGAAGTCGCCAGTACGAAGAGTGTCAACACCTGAACACGCCTCTCTTCCCTTCTTCTGGCTACCTGTGTCAACTAAGTTGATCCCTTCCTCCTGTGTGCGTGTGTGTGTGTGTGTGTGTGTGTGTGTGTGTGTGTGTGTATCTGTGTGCAGGTGGAGTGAAGTCGCCAGTACGAAGAGTGTCAACACCTGAACACGTCTCTGTTCCCTTCTTCTGTATACCTGTGTCAACTAAGTTGATCCCTTCCCCCTGTGTGTGTGTGTGTGTATCTGTGTGCAGGTGGAGTGAAGTCGCCAGTACGAAGAGTGTCAACACCTGAACACGTCTCTGTTCCCTTCTTCTGTATACCTGTGTCAACTAAGTTGATCCCTTCCTCCTGTGTGCGTGCGTGTGTGTGTGTGTGTGTGTGTGTGTGTGTGTGTGTGTGTGTATCTGTGTGCAGGTGGAGTGAAGTCGCCAGTACGAAGAGTGTCAACACCTGAACACGCCTCTCTTCCCTTCTTCTGGCTACCTGTGTCAACTAAGTTGATCCCTTCCTCCTGTGTGTGTGTGTGTATCTGTGTGCAGGTGGAGTGAAGTCGCCAGTACGAAGAGTGTCAACACCTGAACACGCCTCTCTTCCCTTCTTCTGGCTACCTGTGTCAACTAAGTTGATCCCTTCCTCCTGTGTGTGCGTGTGTGTATATCTGTGTGCAGGTGGAGTGAAGTCGCCAGTACGAAGAGTGTCAACACCTGAACACGCCTCTCTTCCCTTCTTCTGGCTACCTGTGTCAACTAACTTGATCCCTTCCCCCTGTGTGCGTGTGTGTGTATCTGTGTGCAGGTGGAGTGAAGTCGCCAGTACGAAGAGTGTCAACACCTGAACACGCCTCTCTTCCCTTCTTCTGGCTACCTGTGTCAACTAACTTGATCCCTTCCTCCTGTGTGTGTGTGTGTGTATCTGTGTGCAGGTGGAGTGAAGTCGCCAGTACGAAGAGTGTCAACACCTGAACACGCCTCTGTTCCCTTCTTCTGGCTACCTGTGTCAACTAACTTGATCCCTTCCCCCTGTGTGCGTGTGTGTGTATCTGTGTGCAGGTGGAGTGAAGTCGCCAGTACGAAGAGTGTCAACACCTGAACACGCCTCTCTTCCCTTCTTCTGGCTACCTGTGTCAACTAACTTGATCCCTTCCCCCTGTGTGCGTGTGTGTGTGTATCTGTGTGTGTGTGTGTGTGTGTGTATCTGTGTGCAGGTGGAGTGAAGTCGCCAGTACGAAGAGTGTCAACACCTGAACACGCCTCTCTTCCCTTCTTCTGGCTACCTGTGTCAACTAAGTTGATCCCTTCCTCCTGTGTGTGTGTGTGTGTGTATCTGTGTGCAGGTGGAGTGAAGTCGCCAGTACGAAGAGTGTCAACACCTGAACACGCCTCTCTTCCCTTCTTCTGGCTACCTGTGTCAACTAACTTGATCCCTTCCTCCTGTGTGCGTGTGTGTGTGTGTGTGTGTGTGTGTGTGTGTGTATCTGTGTGCAGGTGGAGTGAAGTCGCCAGTACGAAGAGTGTCAACACCTGAACACGCCTCTCTTCCCTTCTTCTGGCTACCTGTGTCAACTAACTTGATCCCTTCCTCCTGTGTGTGTGTGTGTGTATCTGTGTGCAGGTGGAGTGAAGTCGCCAGTACGAAGAGTGTCAACACCTGAACACGCCTCTCTTCCCTTCTTCTGGCTACCTGTGTCAACTAACTTGATCCCTTCCCCCTGTGTGCGTGTGTGTATATCTGTGTGCAGGTGGAGTGAAGTCGCCAGTACGAAGAGTGTCAACACCTGAACACGCCTCTCTTCCCTTCTTCTGGCTACCTGTGTCAACTAACTTGATCCCTTCCTCCTGTGTGTGTGTGTGTGTATCTGTGTGCAGGTGGAGTGAAGTCGCCAGTACGAAGAGTGTCAACACCTGAACACGCCTCTCTTCCCTTCTTCTGTATACCTGTGTCAACTAAGTTGATCCCTTCCTCCTGTGTGCGTGTGTGTGTGTGTGTGTGTGTGTGTGTGTGTGTGTGTGTGTGTGTGTGTGTGTGTATCTGTGTGCAGGTGGAGTGAAGTCGCCAGTACGAAGAGTGTCAACACCTGAACACGTCTCTGTTCCCTTCTTCTGTATACCTGTGTCAACTAAGTTGATCCCTTCCTCCTGTTTGCGTGTGTTAAGTCAATATATCTGTGTTGGGTTGGCATTGTGCCAGGCTTTTCCGTTTGCACTTTTTTATTGTTTAACTATGTAATTGGTAGTTCTTAGCTTTCAAATGCTGCCATGTCCTAGTTTTGATTTATCAGTTATTCTGTAGACGGGAAGTCTAACTGACCTTTTTTAAGACAGCATTTTTTTGCCCATGGAAACTCCTACTTCCGGTGAAGTGACTTCTACACATGTTCGCACTCAATGGCAAACTGACTCAGTTAATGGAATCGTTCAAGAGGGCGTGTTATCGAACACGAGATTAAAACGTATCCAATTCCTTTCGTTCCTCTGCAGGACAACTGCTGATAACTGTTGATTTAGTTCGTACACTGCCTAGGCTCTGTGTCGTATATCTTTGTAAATTCCTGTAATGTAGCAATATTATGTAATATTTGATTCTTTTACGAAGTGGTTCCTATGTGTTGGCTTAGAAATCCCATTCTCTTTGTAAGGCCAACAGAAGAAAAACCCATAAGAAGTTCCCATATGAGAACGGTGTTGGAAAATTGGAAGGAATAAGTTATAGTTTTAAAAAACTAACAAAAAACACGCTTTTATAACACACCGAACTAAAAGGTAGAACATAATTTTTAAGTATGGAAAATCTGTTCTATAAGGTCAAGTAGTTCATTAAATTTCAAAATGTTATAATTAGTTTACAATAAAAACTAGTTTATATTAAAAAAAATAGTACATTTTGTTGTACAAAAGCGCGGGGTGCTTCTTAGATACTTTTTATCATATCTTTACTTTTATAAATAGCTACCAATGATCTATTTATAACATGATGTCAGACACTCCACGCTTTTTTACAATAAAATGTTATTATGTTGTTAATATAAATTAGTTTTTATTTTACACTTATTACAAAATGTTTTAATATAATATACTACTTGACTTTATAGAACAAATTCTTCATACTTAAAAATTATTTTCTAGCTTTTAGTTCGGTTTATTGTAAAAGCGTGGTTTTTTTTTTTTAGTTTTTAAAATTATAATTTATTTTTAACTTTTTAGTCTCAAAGTTTTCGAATCAATTTTTTTTCCAAGATTTTAAATTTGAAATCTTTATAATTCCTGAGTTCGAAAAAGTTTTTAAAACACTTTTTTTTTGGAAGAGTCTTAGATTACAATTTTTAGAACTACACTATCAGGTGTTGTGGACTTCCTGCCCCTGGTTAAACTTCAATCCACAATCCTTCCCCCCAAATCTCATGTCACTCTCAGGTCCTCTCTCCGGACATCTCCGTAAATCAATATTTTCAAGCTATTTACTTCCTCTGTCCAGTGTAACTTGTGTCGATTAGTAAACTACCAGCTGTTGTGGGTGTCTTGGCCTGTGAGAACTCCGGTGGGCATCATGCACATGACCCAATACCTGCGTTGTCTGAAGATTTTCAATCGCTCCGTGGACTCGAGCAATAGGGTCCTCCGCTGACGTCACAGGAGTGTCATACTCTTCATACAACAGAAGATAGTCAACAGGTGTCAGATCTGGTGATCGTGCTGGTCATGGAACTGGTCCACAATCCATCGACTTGAATATACAACGTTCAGGTGATTCTACACATTTACATCAAACTGTGCTGGAGTTCAAGTCGGCCACTTCAGTAGCTGTGTACTGGGACATGTGGCACTGCTGTTGAAAACGTTAATGTACTGGAAGCTACACAAATGACGCAATAGGATGCGCACCAAGGACTCTATGGAGGAATTTAGCGCATGCGCAGGAATGTTATTATGCTCAGGTCGTTCATCCCAGTACACAGATGGCTAAAGGGTTGCCTATCTCCCGTATTAAGACACCAAAACGAATGTTAATAAATTGTCACAACGGTTGTTCTTAAACTTCGACGCTTTTCCGGACAGGAGTTCCTATTGGAAAACTGGTCCGTTTGCCATCAAGCACAACATACTAAGTGTTGTCGGTGTTTTTTTTTTTTTTTTTTTTTTTTTTTTTTGGTGGGGGGGGGCATCTAGTATATGTATACCGGGTGGAAGGGAAGTCATTGCATTAATTTAAACCAGTGGTAGATCTTGGCATTTGGAACACATTTTGTATCTTAAGTTTTTGTCCCTGACCATTTCCTACGAAGATATTTTAGTTTTGTCGAAAACAAGCTGGCAACACTGCAGGTTGTGTGTGTCACTTTCCCTAGCTCAGTACATAAACAAACACCGGAACGGTGTATGTTGAAAACAAACTCATACTCTGCCTTGTCCTTCTGTGTTTACTGTGTGAGTGTAGGCCAATCACAAGCGTTAGTTCCCTACGAAAGCGAAAGTGCCGGATCTGTTTACATGCACAAACTAGGTCAATTCCCTGACCAACCTCAACGCAACGTTGTCCACTTACCTAACGTCTGAGAGAGCTGCTTGGAGTATTCCTTCACGTCTTTTAAGTGATTAATTATTTCGAAACCCTGTGTGATGTCGCATAATTACTACCGAAGTTATGTCAGAAATAAGTTACTCTACACATCTTACAAGTAACAAACTGTTACCTTAGAACATTCCTATGGAATTACGCATCCAAGTTGGAATAAAAAAACTTTATTTTTTCGAAATCGGCTGATCAAAGGATAAAATGCCATTAGACTCTTTGTTTGCAATGTTTCTATGAAGCACATGTTAGAAGGAATGTAATGACTTCCCTTCCACCCTGTCTATACATACATTGAACTTAATTGAAATATATAATTTATTTATATTCAATTTGCTACTCTTTTCATTAAAATAATATAGTTCACCAAAGCAAAAAAAAAAAAAAAAAAAAAAAAAGTATTATAATACTAAAAATAATATACAAACAAAATCACCCATTCATAGGCAGTTATCTATTTTTAAACATTTCAATAACTTTCATTGAAGGATATTAATTTAATAAAATATTCATAATTCATCAAATGAAACTTAACAAAAAGCTCAACTTAATGTTTGAAAACTACCTAATGTAAATTTTCCAAGGTTGATGGAATGCAGTGCATAAACGCTAGAGAATGGATCAATCTGTAAAGATGAAGCTCAGGTCGCAGAGGGATGTGTGTGGTAGGAGATAACGAACCACACGACTAGACAGGGCAGCCTTTATCCTCTGCTCTGCTCTTCCCTTCTACAAACCTCCACCCAAAACTTCCATATCCACATACATATGTGGACCCAAGAATACCACGTTCACAAAAATCTGCGTCTGTGTGTGAGTGTGTGTCTGTGTGTGTGTGTCCTGTGTGTGTCTGTAGGTGTGTGTCTGTGTGTGTGTCTGTGTGTCTGTGAGTGTTTGTGCCTGTGTCCGTGTTTGTCTGTGTTTGTGTCGTGTGTGTGTCTGTAGGTGTGTGTCTGTGTGTGTGTGTCTGTAGGTGTGTGTCTGTGTGTGTGTCTGTGTGTGCTTCTGCCTGTGTCCGTGTTTGTGTCTGTGTTTGTGACTGTGTTTGTGTCGTGTGTGTGTGTGTCTGTAGGTGTGTGTCTGTGTCTGTGTGTGTCCTGTGTGTGTCTGTAAGTGTGTATCTGTGTGTGTGTCTGTGTGTGTGTCTGTGTGTCTGTGTGTGCTTCTGCCTGTGTCCGTGTTTGTGTCTGTGTTTGTGACTGTGTTTGTGTCTGTAGGTGTGTGTCTGTGTGCGTGTGTCCTGTGTGTGTCTGTGTTTGTGACTGTGTGTGTGTCTGTAGGTGTGTGTCTATGTGTGTGTCTGTAGGTGTGTATCTGTGTGTGTGTCTGTGTGTCTGTGTGTGCTTCTGCCTGTGTCCGTGTTTGTGTCTGTGTTTGTGACTGTGTTTGTGTCGTGTGTGTGTGTGTCTGTAGGTGTGTGTCTGTGTGTGTGTGTCTGTGTGTCTGTGTGTGCTTCTGCCTGTGTCCGTGTTTGTGTCCGTGTTTGTGTCTGTGTTTGTGCCTGTGTGTGTGTGCGTGAGAGAGAGAGAGAGAGAGAGAGAGAGAGAGAGAGAGAGAGAGAGAGAGAGCGTGTCCTCGCGTCTCTAAACTGAATAATACACTATGTTGCCAGGATGGGACACGAAAGTCTCTGTCTGTGTCCTGTGTGTGTGTGTGTGTGTGTGTGTGTGTGTGTGTGTGTGTGTGTGTGTGTGTGTGCGCGCGCGCGCGTGTGTGTGTATGTGTGTGCGTGCGTGAGAGAGACAGAGAGAGAGAGCGTGTCCTCTTGTCTCTAAACAGAATAATACACTATGTTGCCAGGATGGGACACGAAAGTCTCTGCACCGTTTCTACAGAACAGGGGCTCTAATGACCTAGCTGTCGACGGGCCCTTAAACCCTAATCACTCACTCACACCCGTTTCTACAGAACATGTTTTCCAAAAGTTCGATATTGGCTAGTAGCTTTGATTAAGATAGCCATGTTTATCACATGTACTGAATATCCTGGGAACAGACACAATCAAGTGCTCCTAATTCTCAATCACTTTTGTATAACCGTTAAGTTGTAGGATATAAACAAAGTGTTACAGGGACTGTGATTAGAATGCACAGCTCCGGGGTCCGATTCCCGGAAGGAGGTTTACTCCCCATCTTTCCTACAGTCTGGAAGTTATGTATGTGAATGTAATGTTTATAAAGAAAACCCAACATAAACAAACCCAGAGTTACACAAATAGTGAACAAGCTCATGAGGAATAATTGTTCCAAAGAAAAAGCCGCCGATATGGCCTTAGTAAAGGTGGCAAATAAATGAAGCACAAAGAAGATATAGAAATCGTTAAGATGTCAAATATTGTTTTTGAGTTAAACATTTTTAAAATAATGTTTGTTATTGGTTTTGAATTTTGAAATACTTCTAAGTTTTTAAAATAGTAAGCCGTTATTCGGGTTTTCTTGCCATGCAAGGATAATGGAATTTTAAGGCCATGGCATAGCGACCAGTTCAAAAAATCTGACAATCACTTAAATGGTACTGTATTGCCATATTCCCCTTGTACCTACAAGAAAGACATATGGATATGAGCATAGAACGGTTGATATACATTGACTGCCGACGCCTCGCCTCGCCTCGCCTCGCCTCGCCTCGCCTCGCCTCGCCTCGCTTACCACCGTCCACTGCGCCTGACTTGTCCACTTACGACTCCTTATCGACTCAGGCTGGGGCGGTGCTTGGGTGGGGTTCTCCTTGTATCCTCCGGAGTCCTGCCCCATATTTAACGTACTTAAGCCATAAACTCTACACACCTTTAATTCACTCAATCCAACTCTGATTGTTGATGTTCGTCTCGGAAGTGTTACACTCATATCAGTTTCTCTACTCATTCTTTTACAGTATAGATCAGATTAGGTTGGATAGCGTTCAGCGAGTTCACAAGTAGCCATGGAGGCCGGTGAACATTGAAAATGTCAATCATGTATTATATATAGAGGACAGCGAATTTAAATACCAACCTGGTCTTTAATAGACTTTTCCTTTTTCAGTAATACAGATAGGTAAGCTTTTCTTAAATAACAATACATTATGCGTTTTTACTACTTTTTCCACTACTTATAGTAAATAGGGAAAGCATTGCATTCCACCCAAATCATTGAATATCGAGATTCCATACGAAATATACGATGTGGGAACGGGGGTTGGGGTTTAAGGGCCCGTCGATAGCTAGGTCATTTGGGATTTTGGGAACTGAATCTTAAAAATCTGATGTGTTGCACTCACATGACTTTCTCTACTCTTGTACTAACCATTCTAACAAACTCTTATTCCTATATCTCCATGTTAGTTAAGATAAACATTCGTACAAATTATCTTATTGCTTATTTCCTTGTAGGTGCAAGGGGAATATTAGAATACAGAAGGCTTTGTGCGATAGTCAAATGTTTGAGATTCTGTTGTCTTTGCACACTTAACATATAAAAAATGAACAACGATGATCCATTTCACGAAAATTCTAAGTTTTCCGAAACTCACACACATAACAAGGAATATCTCCGAAATGGCTCACCCTACAAGAAAATTTATTGAGACATGAATTGTGTATTTTAGCAAGATCTACATTTTTTGTATAGTATAATCTGGTCTATCTCTAACGGTTTACCAGTTATGCAAAAGTCGTCCAGAGTAAATACGACTACAGGGGCTATAGCCAGAAAATTCAAGATATACATTTCATTTGTTATCAAAATATCTCAAACATATGACATTTTAATCAAAATCGTTAGAGCCATTTTCAAGAAAATAAAAATTTTCGAAAAATCTTCCATGTAAAGGGTAGTGTAGGGTGGGGTTATTTTCTTCAAAACCTTCGTGTTGCATTCTTGAAAGACATTAAACTTAAATACCAAGTTTGGCTTTTAACCGACTTTTCGTTTTTGAGTTATGCTGTCCACAGACTGACAGACACACAGACACACACACACGGACCTTTTTCTAGAAATGTCTTTTTTTTTTTTTGATTCAGGGGGTCTCAAAACATATATTTCCGGTGAAATCTCGACATCGAATTTTTGGGTGGAATACAATACTTCCCCTACTTACCAGTAGAGAAAGTAAAAAAGCGTTTTTAGAAAATGGCACGCGCGTGCGTTTTGGTGTGTGAATAGCGTAACTCAAAAGCCAAGATTCGTTTAAATACCAGCATCTTCAAAAGATGATACATGAACATTTTCAAGAAAATCGCACAACCCCAGGGTACGCTTTGCTTGAAACATTGTTCGAAATGCGTGATTTTGTCAAAAAGGGCTCAAACTGCTTTGATTAAAATTCTATCCCTTTAAGAAGTCTTTGTGGCAAATGAAATGCTGAGTTTTGGGGCAATAACCTCAGAGTGAACTTTGCACATCTAGTAAACCGTAAAATATAGACAAAATCTTACTTTACAAAACACACAATTTATGACCAAATACTTTTTTTTGTGCAGTGAACATTTTGGAGATATTGCTTATTACTTGTCTCAATTTTGCAATACTTACATTTTTCTCAAGTGGGAGGTCATTAATCATTTATCAAAGAGAAGGAAGTGTGAAAGCCATCACATAGAAATAGCCTCTAAATAGTTCAATAGTTCACTATTGCTTAAAGCCTACTGTGTCTACAAGAAAATTAGCAGATGTTTATCTGTATTAACATGAAGAAGGTAATTGTTTCTAAGAACATTTCGTTCAAGAATGAGTAGAGAAAGTTGTATGAGTGCAACACATTACATTTTTCTACCTACTTCTGAAGCGAGTCAGGTTTTAATAATGCACATCACTATGTTATGGCTTTGAAATTGTATATTCTTTGTTTGACCCGAGAAAAGATGAATAGCGACTTACCAGCTGAAAAACATTTTGAAAGCTGAATCCAATAAGAAAGAATATGCTGGAAGTTATTAATGTCATAAATTGTGTTTTAACAAGCTGTACATGTTTGGTTTAGTAAGATTTTGATTGTCTGTTACGGCTTACCAGTTCTACGAATGAAGAGTTCACCTTACCTAGTGCCTGAGTAGATCTCGTTAATGTACAGAATTTATGTCAGATATTCTGTGTAGTTAACCATTTCCGAGACATTCTTTGTTCTTGGTTTGAATGCTTAAACACATTTACTTTTGTGAAAGAGGTAGTAATGTTTTTCTCCTGGACATGTATAGAGATTGAAATTTGAATGTCATCACCTGCATTCACCTTTCCCATTTCCCCTTGTACCTATAAGCAAATATCTAAATATTTATCTCCATTAACATCAACTAGATAGAGTAATAAGCGTTTGTAACAATAGTTCGCACAACAATGAGTATAGAAACTAATACGAGTACTAAACATTACATCTTTTTACTGCAGGTAACCATTTCGTGTTATTTATTGCTGTTGGTTTGTATTTTCGAATACTTATACTTTTTCAAATAAAAGTCGTTATTCGCTGTTTTATGTCTATAGCTATTTCAGTATTTGTTCATGACAGTTTGACCTTGACGGAACCGCAACACATGATACGCAATCAGCTACACATACGTCACTCCCGTCTGCAGGACTTGCTAACTTATTTCATTTATTTGAAATTGCAATCTGAATTTTGTCTACTATTATATGGCATTACGAAGCTACGTTTTAAATTTTTTTCCCGGACATTTAAAGTAAAACGTTAATATTGTTAATGGTGTTTGTAACGGTAAGCACTTTCTAAAAATAGAAAATATTAAACTAATTGTTTTTGTTTAACGTATGAATAAGGTATATATTTCAATATTCAAACTGAGCTAAAGATCTTATTTATCTGAAAAATAATAACAGGGATATTTATGTGGACCGGTGTGAGTAAAATATCCGAAAATGTTATGTTTTATGTTTACCAAAATAATTAATTTATAGGCAAAAAAAAAAAAAAAAAAGATATGTGTATTAGTTTTTCGTTCATAGAACACGTCCATTTAATCGGAGATGTGAATGTCAAATTTTGTGCGATTTGACGTGCAAAGACTCACATATAGGTACAGCCAGTCTTAAAATTATGCACAGGAGCTTTTGCTTATATAGCTACAATGTGTGTGTTAGGAACGTTTCAGAAAATGCGAGAAACTGAATTTGTTTTACTAAATTATTACAGTAATTAAAAATATGCATCAGAATTACTTCAAATTTGGTACAGTGTGATGAACTCTGAAAATATGGCGTAAAGTTGATAAAAGGTAAAGAATTTACAGAACTATGTAGGGAAGAGCACAAAGGTTTGACTATCGACCTACTCCCATTGTACCTACAAGGAAGTGTGAATGGAGACATGACATGTAGATATTAGGCTTTGAATATGCGAGGCTTTCTGATTCAATATTCGCCTTCGCCAGGACGGAGATTATGTAACACACGCCTCCCTCCAAGCGCACACGGATGGGCGTTATCAGTTTTGATTGCTGTGTTTCTTTTGGAAATAAACGGATTTGTCGCCGGCGATATGAAGTCGAGGATATATCGATTCTCTCGCCAGCCACCTTCCGTTTCATCTGCTACACCGAGAATTGCGCTTACTCATTTCGAGGTTTAGAAACAATTTACTTTTCCAAATATTATGAATTATCCTACCTAACGAAATAAAGGTCGCGTGTGATAATTGCAACATTTTGAGACCTTAATTAGGTCACGCTTGTTGCACTTTTGTTCCTCCGCCTATGCCTACTCCTCCATTTATCTGCGACTTCTTCACTCGTTTACACTGCTTTTTTCTTTCTCTACTTCGTATAGTAAGTATTCTAATACACCAAAAGTTCCAGTTCGAAATTTTACCAGAATTTTACCCCTGAATCCAAAAAGGGTATTTTTAGAAAAAATGTGCCACTGTGTGTAGTATAACTAAAAAACGAAAAGTCGGTTTAAAACCAAAGTTGGTATTTAAGTTTAATGTCTTTAAAGGATACGATACGAAGACTGAAGACAATAGCCCCACCCTAAACTACCCTTTACATAGAAAATTTTTCGACAATTTTTATTTTCTTGAAAATGGCCCTAACGATTTTGATTCAAACGCCATATGTTTAAGATATTTTAATGACAAATGAAACGTACATTTTAAATCTTCTGTCTATAGCCTATGCGTCCTGTTTACTCTGAATGACTTTTGACTAACTCTTAAACTGTAAGAGATAGACAAACTCTTACTACACAAGAAACTTGGATCTCGTTAAAACACACACAATTTATGTCAAAATATATATATATATATTTTTTTTTTGTAGAGTGAACCATCAGAAGAATCAAGTGATGCATATCTATATTCTTGTTAACTGCGAAGTCAATGCTTTTTTCTTTCTGGTCATGCAAACAGTACGAAGTTTGAAAGGTACCCCATAGTGACGAGCTCTTAAAATATCTATCACTTAAATCTGCTGTAATCTTCTGTTCCCATCGTACCTATGAGGGAATATGCAATAGAACAATTTCTACAAGCGTTTATGACGTAAATAAAAGAATAAGTATTTGTGACATCTGTTTGTACAATTGTGAGTAGAGACAGTCATGTGAGATTATTTCGACCTACTTTGTGTCTAGTTTCATTTTAGCTAAGTACAAGAGTGAGATAGGAGGTTGTATCTTTCCACAACCCAGGAAACAAAGGAATGAACACTTTAAAATGTGAATTTGTGAAAGTTACGTTTACATAAAATCTATATTCTAGCAAGGTCCAAAATTTTTGTGCTAACTTTTGGTTAATCTCTTATGTTCAGCGGCTATTCAAAATTCACTCACAATAAAGGAAATTTTGCGGAGAATCGAACATATTCATTAACCCATGCATCCATATAGCGTTTTAATCAAAACGTTGCATCCTTTTTGGGATGCAGGTATCTTCGGTGTGGAATACAATACGCACTTGCTCTACTTACTAGAATTAGTATTCCTGCGTAATAGAGAAACTAATAGGTTTTGTTAGAGTAGTTTGTGGGAAAGATACGGAAATAAACGATAGTGGATAGAAAATTTCATATGAATGTAACGCATCTTTGGTTTTTTCTTTTCATTTTTATTAGTCAAATGACAGTAAAGGTATATTAGAGACCATTTGTTTGAAAATAGAAGTTCAAAATATACATTTAGGAGCCAATTTGCATTAAAAAGAATGCTTGGAGAGGTTTTATACAAAACTAGCTTCAAATCAAACAGTTTGGCTTTGGAGCATCAAAATAATGAAAACCAATACTGCCAATCTTCAAACGCTATCACTATTTGCCAGCCCAGTTAAGATAATGCGATTTTCAGAGTTATCCTTCGTCTGTCACAAACAGGATTATCAAGATCAAAAACCAATTTGATCGGCATTACGTGTCCTCATGAATAATGCATGAGGTGTGGTTGAATTTAATTGTTCTGATGGTACATTGTTCTAGTAATGCCCAGTTGTCCACACGAGAGACGACAATATTTCACTGGCAGTGTGTGTGTATGTGTCTGTGCGTATATGTGTGTCTCAGTGTATGTCTGTACCTGTGTGTATATGTGTTTGTCTGTGTGTATGTGTATGTGTCTGTGTGCGTGTGTCTGTGTGTATGTGTGTCTGTGTGAATGTGTGTGTCTGTGTGTATGTCTGTGTGTATGTGTGTATGTGTCTGTGCGTATATGTGTGAGTGTCAGTGTATGTGTGTGCCTGTGTGTATATGTGTTTGTCTGTGGGTGTCAGTGTGTATGTGTGTGTTTGTGTGTGTCTGTGTGCATGTGTGTGTCTGTGTGTATGTGTGTGTCTGTGTGTATGTGTGTGTCTGTGTGTATGTGTGTGTCTGTGTGTATGTGTGTGTCTGTGTGTATGTGTGTGTCTGTGTGTATGTGTGTGTTTGTGTGTATGTGTGTGTCTGTGTGCATGTGTGTGTCTGTGTGTATGTGTGTGTCTGTGTGCATGTGTGTGTCTGTGTGTATGTGTGTGTCTGTGTGTATGTGTGTGTCTGTGTGTATGTGTGTGTTTGTGTGTATGTGTGTGTCTGTGTGCGTGTGTGTCTGTGTGTAATGTGTGTGTCTGTGTGTGTTTGTGTGTATGTGTGTGTCTGTGTGCATGTGTGTGTCTGTGTGTATGTGTGTGTCTGTGTGCATGTGTGTGTATGTGTGTGTCTGTGTGCATGTGTGTGTCTGTGTGTATGTGTGTGTTTGTGTGTATGTGTGTGTTTGTGTGCATGTGTCTGTCTGTGTGTATGTGTGTGTCTGTGTGTATGTGTGTGTTTGTGTATGTATGTGTCTGTGTGCATGTGTGTGTCTGTGTGTATGTGTGTGTCTGTGTGTATGTGTGTGTTTGTGTGTATGTGTGTGTCTGTGTGCGTGTGTGTCTGTGTGTATGTGTGTGTCTGTGTGCGTGTGTGCGTGACTGTGTGTATGTGTGTGTCTGTGTGCATGTGTGTGTCTGTGTGTATGTGTGTCTCTCTGTATGTGTGTGTTTGTGTGTATGTGTGTGTCTGTGTGTATGTGTGTGTCTGTGTGCATGTGTGTGTCTGTGTGTATGTGTGTGTTTGTGTGTATGTGTGTGTCTGTCTGTATGTGTGTGTCTGTGTGCACGTGTGTGTCTGTGTGTATGTGTGTGTCTCTCTGTATGTATGTGTGTGTTTGTGTGTATGTGTGTGTCTGTGTGCGTGTGTGTCTGTGTGTATGTGTGTGTCTGTGTGTGTGTCTGTGTGCGTGTGTGCGTGACTGTGTGTATGTGTGTGTCTGTGTGCGTGTGTGCGTGACTGTGTGTATGTGTGTGTCTGTGTGCGTGTGTGCGTGACTGTGTGTATGTGTGTATATGTGTGAGTCTGTGTGATTGTGTGTATGTGTGTGTTTGTGTGTATGTGTGTGTCTGTGTGCGTGTGTGCGTGACTGTGTGTGTCTGTGTGCGTGTGTGTGTCTGTGAGTATGTATGTGTCTGTGTGCGTGTGTGCGTGACTGTGTGTATGTGTGTATATGTGTGAGTCTGTGTGACTGTGTGTATGTGTGTGTATGCGTGTATGTGTATGTGTGTGGGTGTCTGTGTGTATGTGTGTGCATGTGTGTGTGTCTGTATGTGGGTGCCTGTGTGTCTGTGTGTATGTGTGTCTGTGTGTATGTGTGTATGTGTATGTGTCTGTATGTGTGTATGTGTGTGTCTGTGTGCATGTGTGTGTCTGTGTGTCTGTGTGTATGTGTGTGCCTGTGTGTCTGGGTGTCTCTGCGTGTATGTGTGTGAATGTGTGTGTCTGTGTGTATGTGTGCGAATGTGTATGTCTGTGTATATGTGTACGTGTCTGTATGCGTGTATGTGTGTGCCTGTGTGTGTCTGTGTGTCTCTGCGTGTATGTGTGTGAATGTGTGTGTCTGTGTGTATGTGTATGTGTGTGGGTCTCTGCGTGTATGTGTGTGCCTGTGTGTGTCTGTGTGTATGTGTGTGTGTATGTGTGTATGTGTGTGTGTCTATGTGTCTCTGCGTGTGTGTGTGTGAATGTGTGTGTCTGTGTGTATGTGTATGTGTGTGGGTGTCTGCGTGTATGTGTGTGCATGTGTGTGTGTCTCTGTGTGTATGTGTGTGCCTGTGTGTGTCTGCGTGTATGTGTATGTGTGTGCCTGTGTGTGTCTGTGTGTATGTGTTAGCCTGTGTGTATGTGTGTGTGTCTGTGTGTCTCTGCGTGTATGTGTGTGCATGTGTGTGTGTCTCTGTGTGTATGTGTGTGCCTGTGTGTGTCTGCGTGTATGTGTATGTGTGTGCCTGTGTGTGTGTCTCTGTGTGTATGTGTGTGCCTGTGTGTGTCTGCGTGTATGTGTATGTGTGTGCCTGTGTGTGTCTGTGTGTGCCTGTGTGGGTGTGTGTGTGTGTCTGTGTGTCTCTGCGTGTATGTGAACAGACGAAAAGTGTTGAAATATCCAAGTGGAGCATGTTTTAAGGATGTGACACGGACTTTCAGGAAGAAAGGCCCAAACTACTCATTAGATGCAAGAGCTTTCTGAAATCTTTGCTTTCAGAAAAAAACATCAAAGTATTTAACTTAATTAAATTACCGTTATAATATCATATGCTGAAGATATTGTCATGACGAATCTAATGTATATTTTGAATTTTCTGGTGTTAGCTGTGATGTCCTCTTTATCCTGAATAAATGTTGAATAGTTGCAAAACATTAAGTAAATCACATTAAATGAAAATTTATGTGAAATACATATTTTTCTGGAGTTAACCATTTCCGAGAGATCCCTTCGTCTTATTGTTTGCTATCATTATTAATAATATTATTGTTATTATTACTGTTAATAATAATAATAATAATAATAATAATAGTCATAATAATAATAATAATAATAATAATGATAATAATAATAATAATATTAATATTAATAATAACAATAATAATATTAATATTAATAATGATGATGATAATTTTCTGTGAATGCACACAGAAGTGTTCTTTATTCGAGATGGCCTTTGTATACCTAACTGGTAAACCGCAAGAGACAGACGAAATGTTACACATAAAATATACATTTCGCTCAAATGTACAATTTATGTCAAACACATTTTTGTGCAGTGAACCTTTTCTAGGATATTCCTTGCTCTTTGCCTCATTTTCCAATACTTCCTTTTTCAAATGGGAAGTGGTTATTAGGTTTTCTTTGTCCTACACATGCAAAGAGAAGGGAATTTCAAAGCTATCACATAGCGACCAGCTTTAAAACACTTGACTATCGCTTGAAACCTATTGTATTCCCATACTCCGCTTTCACATGCAAGAAAACTATTAGTAAGATAGGAACATTTCTGGGAATGTTTATAACTGCCCCTGTATTTAGCTTGCAATCATCGATATGTATGTATGTATGCATATCCATAGCCAGCCTAAGTATCGTTAGTCAGCAATATATCGATTGTCAGCGATATATGGATAGTCAGCAATAAGTATCGAGTCAGTGATATACAGGATGTCTCAAAAATATACCGACAAACTTTGGGGGCGGATAGATAACATTATTTTAAACACTTTTTGTTAAGGAAGGTTTTTTGCTGCGGTGCTTCGTTTAGGCGCTAGTCGAGTTAACGTCATTATCTACTGCGTTACACCCAGTTTAAGTATTTACAGCAAAATCAACAATGCAAATTAGTGTTGCACTTATCTTAGTAAGACACACAATCTTAATCCACGAAACAAACACAGAACACAAACAAAACACAAACATCTCATTGTTTACAGTTAATCACAGCTTTGGTATTCAAAATTAGATCGACAAACTTTTAAACCAGAGAAATGGCTGGTGTGTTTGCGAGAGTACGGCAGAATAGGGCACGTCGATGTACTTTGTGTGTTAATCGCAATGGGCGTGCGTTCCAACATTTCCTTTGTTATGTATTTTATATAAACTTAGCAACTATTTATGACACCACGGACGTGAGTATGAAACTTGTTGTGCACAAGCTCCAGGCCTCACGCCGCTAGGGAATCACACCTTTGCCCGCGCCAAGCCCGCGTCACAATAAACACCAGTGCGTTCAGGTCAGTAACATTTTGACACAAGTACCTACACTACGTTTGATACAGAGATGCATATTTACGTTAACAGTAAACTTATGGGCTTTACTTGCCATTTTGTTTGTGGTGACGTGTTTTTTGAATAAAAGGTTGGAATGCTGGAAGGTAGTAGGGTGTTTAGGTGGTAATTTGACAAATAAACCACTTTATTTAAGGTACCTACTTTGCGTTTAACGAACCACGCTCCAGAGAGTCGGTCCAACCTCAGCTACCTGAAACAAGGCAAACAAAAAGCTCAGTCATATGTTACACTTTCTTCTGTTGAGTTACTACACCAACAATGGCATTCACATTTACAGTTTACCTAGATTTGCTATGCAGTAAATAATACACTTATATCGTACCCTTTGTTCCACTTCTGGGGGCGGGGGCGGCGACGGGGGTGGTTGGATACTTACAATCACACACACCACACACACACATACGTACATGTATATCCTGAAACATCTGATAAGTAAATGTAGCAGTTGGTGGATACTTGTTCAAAGACATGACTAGGAGCACCTGGTCATTGTCACGATACCTGAAATAATGATGACCCTGAACAAGGAGCTTGCGTCATAATAGAATAATATATTTAAACGTTTGTAACAGACTGAACGACTTAGGCTGTGTTCAGTTTATAATGTGGTTCGCTTTAAGTAATTGGAGTTCCTATAGCTGTAAATGAATGAATGAATGAACGAATAAATGAATAACTAAATAAATAGATAGATAGACAGACAGACAGACAGACAGACAGACACACAGACAGACAGACAGACAGGCAGGCAGGCAGGCAGGCAGGCAGGCGGGCGGGCGGGCGGGCAGGCGGGCGGGGAGGCGGGCAGGCGGGCAGGTGGGCAGGCGGGCGGGCGGGCAGGCGGGCAGGCGGGTAGGCGGGCGGGTGGGCGGGCGGGCAGGCGGGTGGGCAGGCGGGCGGGCAGGCGGGCAGGCGGGCGGGCGGGCAGGCAGGCAGGCAGGCAGGCCGGCAGACAGACAGACAGACAGACAGATAGATAAATGAATAAATATATAAATAAATGTATAAATAAATAAATAAATAAATAAATAAATAAATAAATAAATAAATAAATAAATAAATAAATAAATAAATAAATAAATAAATAAATAAATAAATAAATAAATAAATAAATAAATAAATAAATAAATAAATAAATAAATAAATAAATAAATAAATAAATAAATAAATAAATAAATAAATAAATAAATAAATAAATAAATAAATAAATAAATAAATAAATAAATAAATAAATAAATAAATAAATAAATAAATAAATAAATAAATAAATAAATAAATAAATAAATAAATAAATAAATAAATAAATAAATAAATAAATAAATAAATAAATAAATAAATAAATAAATAAATAAATAAATAAATAAATAAATAAATAAATAAATAAATAAATAAATAAATAAATAAATAAATAAATAAATAAATAAATAAATAAATAAATAAATAAATAAATAAATAAATAAATAAATAAATAAATAAATAAATAAATAAATAAATAAATAAATAAATAAATAAATAAATAAATAAATAAATAAATAAATAAATAAATAAATAAATAAATAAATAAATAAATAAATAAATAAATAAATAAATAAATAAATAAATAAATAAATAAATAAATAAATAAATAAATAAATAAATAAATAAATAAATAAATAAATAAATAAATAAATAAATAAATAAATAAATAAATAAATAAATAAATAAATAAATAAATAAATAAATAAATAAATAAATAAATAAATAAATAAATAAATAAATAAATAAATAAATAAATAAATAAATAAATAAATAAATAAATAAATAAATAAATAAATAAATAAATAAATAAATAAATAAATAAATAAATAAATAAATAAATAAATAAATAAATAAATAAATAAATAAATAAATAAATAAATAAATAAATAAATAAATAAATAAATAAATAAATAAATAAATAAATAAATAAATAAATAAATAAATAAATAAATAAATAAATATATCTTATATGTTTAAACGAGCAATTCTTGTATATATATATTTATTCCGCGCAACTTGGAAACGGCTCTAACGATTTTGATCAAATTTTGTATTCAGATAGAGTTTTGCCTTTTAAGTTCATCTATATAGGTGTAATTCCCGAAAAAAACCGATTTTACATAAAAAATATTTTTTTTTTATTACCGCTTCTACAGTGCAATTCTTGTATATATATATTCCCTGTATTTCAGAAACGGCTCTAAAAATTTGGTTAAATTTTTGTATACGTGCATATTACTTTCACAGCGTTTTCTCTACTCACTTTTGGGTAACACATTCACATCTCTTTCTCTACTCAGTCTTCTATAAACAATTTTCCATAAAAAAACATGATTTTGCACCAAAAACATTTTATCCCCACTTTTAAAATAAGTCATACCATGTTCTGTATGTTTGAAACAGAAGTGCTATTACATTCACAGTTTTCTCCTCTCACTTTTACGTATCACATTCACATCTCTTTCACTACTCACTCTTCTGTAAACAATTTTCCATAAAAAGCGTGATTTTGCACCGAAAAACACTTTTATCACCACTTTTAAAATAAGTCAAACCATGTTCTGTATGTTTGAAACAGAAGTGTTATTACATTTACACTGTTTTCTCCTCTCACGTTTAGGTAACACATTCACATCTCAGTCTCTACTCACTCTTCTGTAAACAATTTTCCATAAAAAGCGTGATTTTGCACCGAAAAACACTTTTATCACCACTTTTAAAATAAGTCAAACCATGTTCTGTATGTTTGAAACAGAAGTGTTATTACATTTACACTGTTTTCTCCTCTCACTTTTAGGTAACCCAATCACATTTCTTTCTCTACTCACTCTTCTGTAAACAATTTTCCATAAAAAGCGTGATTTTGCACCGAAAAACACTTTTATCCCCACTTTTAAAATAAGTCAAACCATATTCTGTATGTTTGAAACAGAAGTGCTATTACATTCGCACTGTTTTCTCCTCTCACTATTAGGTGATACATTCAAACCTCTTTCTCTGCTCACTCTTCTACAAATAAGTCATGCAATTTTCTGTATGTTTGAAATAGAGATGCTGCATATTACATTCTACTTACTTATAGGTATCACATTTACATCTCATCCTCTACTCACCCTTCTATAAATAATTTTCAATAAAAAACGTGATTTTGCACCACAAAACACTTTTATCCCCACTTTTAAAATTAGTCATGCCATGTTCTGTAGGTTTTAAATAGAAATGCTATTACATTCACAGTTTTCTCCTCTCACTATTAGGTAACACATTCACATCTCTTTCTTTACTCACTCTTCTACAAATAAGTCATGCAATTTTCTGTATGTTTGAAATAGAGATGTTGCATATTACCTTCACAGCGGTTTCTCTACTCACTTTTAGGTGGCACAATCACATTTCTTTCTCTACTGAGTCTTCTATAAACAATTTTCCATAAAAAACGCGATTTTGTACCAAAAAAACACTTTTATCCCCACTTTTAAAATAAGTCAAACCATGTTCTGTATGTTTGAAACAGAAGTGCTATTACATTCGCACTGTTTTCTCCTGTCACTATTAGGTGATACATTCAAACCTCTTCCTCTGCTCACTCTTCTACAAATAAGTCATGCAATTTTCTGTATGTTTGAAATAGAGATGCTGCATATTACATTCTACTTACTTATAGGTATCACATTTACATCTCATTCTCTACTCACCCTTCTATAAACAATTTTTCATAAAAAACGTGATTTTGCACCAATAAAACACTTTTATCACCACTTTTAAAATTAGTCATGCCATGTTCTGTAGGTTTTAAATAGAAATGCTATTACATTCACACTGTTTTCTCCTTTCACTATTAGGTATCACGTTCACATCTCTTTCTATACTCTTCTATAAAGAAATCATGCAATTTTCTGTATGTTTGAAATAGAAATGATACATATTATATTCATACTGTTTTCTCTACTTACTCTTAGGTAACACATTCACATCTCTCTCTACTCACTCTTCAACAAATAAGTCATACAATTTCGTGCATGTTTGAAATAGAAATGCTACGTATTACATTCATACTGTTTTCTCTACTTGCTTTTGGGTAACACACTCATAACTGTCTCTCTACTTGCTCCTCTAGGAATAAGTCATACAATTTTGTGCATGTTTGATATAGAAATGCTGTATGTGACATTCACAGTGTTTACTCTACTCACTTTTAGGTAACACCTTCACATGTCTTTCTCCACTCACTCTTCTACAAACAATTCATATCATCTATACAACTTGAATGTTTGTATATATCTAACTGTTAATCTCGAAAACCACTTAACCGATCACCGCGAAATTCGGCACGTATATGTATTTTTTTCATGGAGAGTTTTTATGGTAACAATTTTACTGCACAATATATTACTTTCAAATGGTTTTCTACTCGCTTTTCTTTTACGTAGCGCATTCATGTATTCTCTGTTTGCCCTTCAACATACAATTCATATAATATTCTAGGATTGAAATATAAATGCAGCGTATTACATTCACACGACTTCCTCTACTAATTCTTCCTTTACGGACACAAGCAGTCTTCTTTCGCTATTCGCCCTTCAACATATAATTCATACAATTTGCTATATGTTTGAAGCAAATATAACGTATTACATTCATACTACTTTCTCTGCTCACTTTTGTTTTACGTAACAATTCACATGTTATTCTCTATGGTTTATCAACTTCATACATACCAAGGTCTATACATATCTTATGTTGAAGAGTGATTAAAATCCAAAAAACAGGTTGACCGATCGCCATGAAAAGTGACAATCTAATTTTTTTCATGGCGAAGGTTTTTATGCAATCCATTTTACCACGCAATGTATTACGTTCACATGGTTTTCTCTACTCCCTTTTCTTTTACCTAACATACTACTCCTTCTTCTGCAAACAATCCATACATTTTTACATACACTTGAAATATAAGTGCAACGTATAACATTCACACGGTTTTTCTACTCATTTTTCTTTAATAAAAGACAATCACATTTCTTTCACTACTCCCGCTTCGACGAACAATTACCAACAATTCATACACTTTTCTATATGTTTGAAACATAAATGCGTAGTACATTAACATGGCTTTATCAACCACCTTTTCTTTCTGTAGTATTTGTTATTCTTCAACATTGCTTTTGCTTAGTGTCGCTCCGGTGTTTTAATAAAAAATAAAGAAATAGTTAAAAAAGTAAAGTAATCACAATTGGTGTCCGGAGTGCGACGGAAAGCACGATGTGGAACAGTTGATGAAACAAATGTTAGCCAAGATGGACATAATGGGAAATGAAATGAATTCCGGAATGCGGCAGAGGAAACAAATATGAAAACCGGATTGGAAAAATGTAAACTACGGAATAGAAAATGAGGGAACAAAAATGGAAGACAAATTGAAAATGTAAACTCCGAAACGGAAAAGATGAAGATGGGAATTCCAATATGAAGACAGGTCTATCGAAGAATACTAACGAGCGACTGGCCGGGGTTAAGGAAGCCATGGAAGAACTCGATGGAAGTATGAAGGACCTTGGTCAACGTGTTAACGTCCTGGAGTCAATCACAGCAGCAAAGAACTGAACTCCATAATGGAACAAATGCTCGACGAAAACCTCAAACTGGGTGGATATCTATGGGGGAGTCCTGCTTTCAGCAGTACACGTTTTACAGCTGAAATGATGGTGTTATGCAATATTTTTATGCATTTCTATATCTCTTGTATCTCGGACATTACTCTTAACAATTACGACAAGTAGTTTTATTTAGTTAACGTTTTGCCAGGTTTGTCTAAATAAGTACCTTCTCCCACAAAAAATAAGATTTCACAAAAACAGAGGCGAAAAACGCCGAGCGAACGAGCAATTCTTGTATATAAATATATTCCGGGTAACTTGGAAACTGCTCTAACGATTTCCATCAAATTTTGTTTTCAGTCAGTGTTTTGCTTTTCAAGTTTATCTATATAGGTGTAATTCTCGAAAAAATGCGACTTTGCATACAAAATAACATTTCTTATTCCCGCTTCTACAAAACAATTCTTGTATATATATTCCCGGTATTTCAGAAACGGCTGTAAAGATTTGGTTACTTTTTTGTATACATGCATATTACATTCATAGTGTTTTCTCTACTCACTTTTAGGTAACACATTCACATCTTTCTCAACTCAGTCTTTTATAAACAATTTTGCTTAAAAAACATGATTTTACACACAAAAAAAAACAAAAAACAACAACAACATTTCATCCCCGCTTTTAAAATAAGTCATACCATGTAATGTGTGTTTGACATTCACACTGTTTTCTCCTCTCATTTTTAGGTAACACATTGACATCTCTTTCTCTACTCACTCTTCTACAAGTAAGTCATACAATTTTCTGTATGTTTGAAATAGAGATGCTTCATATTCAATTCACAGCGATTTCTCTACTTACCTTTAGGTACCACATTCACATCTCTTTCTCTACTCACTGTTCTATACACAATTTTCCATAAAAACGTGATTTTACACCAAAAACATTTTATCCGCAATTTTAAAAAAAGTCATACCATGTTCTGTATGTTTGAAATAGAAGTGCTATTACATTCACACTGTTTTCTCCTCTCACTTTTAGGTAACACATTCACATCTCTCTCTATTCACTCTTCTACAAATAAGTCTTACAATTTCGTGGATGTTTAAAATAGAAATGGTGCGTATTACATTCACACTGTTTTCTCTACTTGCTTTTAGGAAACACATTCCCATCTCTTTCTAGTCACTTTTCTACGAATAAGTCATACAATTTTGTACATGTTTGAAATAGAAATAGAAATTCGTTTTCAGTTATGCTGCTCCCACTCACTGTATCACTCACACACTCACTCACTCACTCACTCACTCACTCACTCACACACTCATACACACACACTCACTCACACACTCACTCACTCACTCACACACTCATTCACTCACTCACTCACACACTCACTCACACACACACTCACTCACACACTCACTCACTCACACACACTCAATCACTCACTCACTCACACACTCACTCACTCACACACTCTCTCACACACACACACACTGGCGGCGTCGTGGCCGAGCGGTTAGCGCGCTCGCCTACCACCTAGGCGGCCCGGGTTCGATCCCAGGGACCCGCATGTGGTATTTGTGGTGGACGAAGCGGCGTCAGGGCGGGTTTTCTCCGGGTTCTCCGGTTTCCCCCGCCATCTCATTCCACCGGTGCTCCATCTTCATTCCATGTGTCATCAGTGTCACCGCCTGCGGTGCCGTAGTAGTAAAAGCGGGCGTTAAACCCTACAACAACAACACACACACTCACTCACTCACTCACACACACACTCACTCACTCACTCACTCACACTCACTCACACACACTCACACACTCACTCACTCACTCACACACACTTACTCACTCACTCACTCACACACTCACTTACTCACTCACTCACACACTCACTCACTCTATTACAAAATGCTTTTGTTTTGTGTGAGGGAGCTGTAGCGAACTTGATCGCTGTATGTATGTGATGCGACAGAGTTGAGGGAAATTGTGCCACCTCAGGGGGTCCAGTTTAATCAACCGTGGCCCATCATGACCTGACCTAGATGAGAGTCATCAACATTTTCTTGCTTCACATCGAGCTCACCATGTTGTTCAACTGAGAACTGATTTATTTATTTATTTATTTATTTATTTATTTATTTATTTATTTATTTATTTATTTGTTTGTTTGTTTGTTTGTTTGTTTGTTTGTTGGTTGGTTTGTTTGTTGGTTTGTTTGTTTGTTGGTTTGTTTGTTGGTTGGTTTGTTTGTTTGTTGGTTTGTTTGTTTGTTCGTTTGTTCGTTTGTTCGTTCGTTCGTTCACTCGTTCACTCGTTCACTCACTCACTGACTCATTCATTCATTCATTCGTTCATTCATTCATTCTTCATTCATTCATTCATTCATTCATTTATTTATTTATTTATTTATTTATTTATTTATTTATTTATTTATTTATTTATACATTTATTTATTTATACATTTATTTATACATTTATTTATTTATACATTTATTTATTTATACATTTAGTACCTCGGTGACCGAGATTCACTCGGTGTTTTTCGCCTATGTGTTTTGTGAAACCTTGTTCTTTTGTGGGAGAAGATACTTATTTAGATAAACCTGAAAAGCAAAACGTTAACTAAATAAAAATTTTTGTCGCAATTGTAAAGAGTCATTTCCGAGATACAACAGATGTAGAAATTCATACAAATGTTTCATAAACACCATCGTTTCAGCTGTGAAACGTCTACTGCTGAATGCAGGTCTCTCCCATAGATATCCCCCTAGTTTGAGGTTTTCGTCGAGCATTTGTTCCTTTGTGGAGTTCAGTTGGTTGGTGCTGCCGTCGACTGTGTGATGAGTTCACCCATTCCCGTGCGTGGTATACGGTCATCTGTTTCCCAAACCTTCGGCAGGGAAGAAATGCCGGTGGTCTCCTGAGCGCTAAGAGCCACAGTAATCCTTGAGTTAAACTGAATGTATATTTGATTTGGAGATTTAACTAGAATCGTGATGAACGTCAAAATGTAAAGGATTGTTCGGGATGGAGCATTAAAAAGAAAAATCTTTGTATGGGATCGTTGGAACTGCTGAATTTAAATACCAATTTTGGTACTTAACCGACTTGTTACGTTTCTGACAGCTCTTTTATATTCAGGCAGAGAGACATACACATACTCGTGGACCAGTTTCTTAGAATACTTGTTTTCGAGTTAGGGAGTGTGAAATCTCGATATTGAATTTTTGGGTGAATACAATAACAATTAATGTTTTGTTAGGGTAATGTTTGTCAGCTGTTGTTGTTCTCATGTCGGTCTACTGTGTGATTTATGAGCTCATTAAATGGCAGGCTCACAGCTGTTGTCTCACAGCTTTATCTGTTCTGCTTTATCCTGTTTGGAAACTCTGATAACAACAGTTGAACTTTCTTCTTTCTGCTTTACATGCTTTACATGTTAGTACCAGCTCTTATCTATCCGACTTCCCTTCCTGGTCACTCTTGTCCCAGTTGATAGAGCACATAGCTTACATACATTTAATTAATCGTCACTTCTTCCAAGTAATTTACAAAGCACAAGCTTAACATTGTTTATTCTCATAATGATGCTTAAGGAGCGGATTTTTATGTGGTAAAACAAGTTAAAATATTTATTCTTTATGTGCAATAAAATGTTAAAATATTTGGTAAAAATGTTAAAATATTGCACTTAAATTCACAATAATCAGAGCAAATTATTAATTTATTATTGTAAAAGGCACTCAGCCAGTTCCATTCTCCAAATTGTCTATCACGAACGTCTCTAAATAAAACTCTAAATCAGTAAGCAACTCCACACAGTTTTTGAAAACCATAGTTTTTGTGAGGGAGTGTGTGACTGAGTGTGTGAGGGAGTGTGTGAGTGAATGAGTGTGTGAGTGATTGTGTGAATGAGTGTGTGAATGAGTGTGTGAGTGTGTGAGTGTGTGAGTGATTGTGTGAATGAGTGTGTGAATGAGTGTGTGAATGAGTGTGTGAGTGTGTGAGTGAGTGGGTGAGTGAATGAGTGTGAGTGATTGTGTGTGTGAGTGAGTGTGTGACTGAGTGTGTGAGGGAGTGTGTGAGTGAATGAGTGTGTGAGTGATTGTGTGAATGAGTGTGTGAATGAGTGTGTGAGTGTGTGAGTGTGTGAGTGATTGTGTGAATGAGTGTGTGAATGAGTGTGTGAATGAGTGTGTGAGTGTGTGAGTGAGTGGGTGAGTGAATGAGTGTGAGTGATTGTGTGTGTGAGTGAGTGTGTGACTGAGTGTGTGAGGGAGTGTGTGAGTGAATGAGTGTGTGAGTGATTGTGTGAATGAGTGTGTGAATGAGTGTGTGAGTGTGTGAGTGTGTGAGTGATTGTGTGAATGAGTGTGTGAATGAGTGTGTGAATGAGTGTGTGAGTGTGTGAGTGAGTGGGTGAGTGAATGAGTGTGTGAGTGAGTGTGTGAATGAGTGTGTGAATGAGTGTGTGAATGAGTGTGTGAGTGAGTGAGGGAGTGTGTGAGTGAATGAGTGTGAGTGATTGTGTGTGTGAGTGAGTGTGTGAATGAGTGTGTGAGTGTGAGTGAGTGGGTGAGTGAATGAGTGTGTGAGTGGGTGTGTGAATGAGTGTGTGAGGGAGTGTGTGAGTGAATGAGTGTGTGAGGGAGTGTGTGAGTGTGTGAGGGAGTGTGTGAGTGAATGAGTGTGTGAGTGATTGTGTGAATGAGTGTGTGAATGAGTGTGTGAATGAGTGTGTGAGTGTGTGAGTGAGTGGGTGAGTGAATGAGTGTGTGAGTGAGTGTGTGAATGAGTGTGTGAATGAGTGTGTGAATGAGTGTGTGAGTGAGTGAGGGAGTGTGTGAGTGAATGAGTGTGAGTGATTGTGTGTGTGAGTGAGTGTGTGACTGAGTGTGTGAGGGAGTGTGTGAGTGAATGAGTGTGTGAGTGATTGTGTGAATGACTGTGTGAATGAGTGTGTGAGTGTGTGAGTGTGTGAGTGATTGTGTGAATGAGTGAGTGAATGAGTGTGTGAATGAGTGTGTGAGTGTGTGAGTGAGTGGGTGAGTGAATGAGTGTGTGAGTGAGTGTGTGAATGAGTGTGTGAATGAGTGTGTGAATGAGTGTGTGAGTGAGTGAGGGAGTGTGTGAGTGAATGAGTGTGAGTGATTGTGTGTGTGAGTGAGTGTGTGAATGAGTGTGTGAGTGTGAGTGAGTGGGTGAGTGAATGAGTGTGTGAGTGGGTGTGTGAATGAGTGTGTGAGGGAGTGTGTGAGTGAATGAGTGTGTGAGGGAGTGTGTGAGTGTGTGAGGGAGTGTGTGAGTGAATGAGTGTGTGAGTGATTGTGTGAATGAGTGTGTGAATGAGTGTGTGAATGAGTGTGTGAGTGTGTGAGTGAGTGGGTGAGTGAATGAGTGTGTGAGTGAGTGTGTGAATGAGTGTGTGAATGAGTGTGTGAATGAGTGTGTGAGTGAGTGAGGGAGTGTGTGAGTGAATGAGTGTGAGTGATTGTGTGTGTGAGTGAGTGTGTGAATGAGTGTGTGAGTGTGAGTGAGTGGGTGAGTGAATGAGTGTGTGAGTGGGTGTGTGAATGAGTGTGTGAATGAGTGTGTGAGTGTGTGAGGGAGTGTGTGAGTGAATGAGTGTGTGAGTGAGTGTGTGAATGAGTGTGTGAATGAGTGTGAATGAGTGTGTGAGTGTGTGAGTGAGTGGGTGAGTGAATGAGCGTGTGAGTGAGTGTGTGAATGAGTGTGTGAATGAGTGTGTGCGTGTGTGAGGGAGTGTGTGAGTGAATGAGTGTGTGAGTGAGTGTGTGAGTGATTGTGTGTGTGAGTGTTTGAATGAGTGTGTGTGAGTGAGTGGGTGAGTGAATGAGTGTGTGAGTGAGTGTGAATGAGTGTGTGAATGAGTGTGTGTGTGAGGGAGTGTGTGAGTGAATGAGTGTGTGAGTGAGTGTGTGAGTGATTGTGTGTGAGTGAGTGTGTGAATGAGTGTGTGAGTGTGTGAGTGTGTGAGTGAGTGGGTGTGTGAGTGTGTGAGTGAGTGGTTGGATGTGTGAGTGAGTGTGTGAGTGAGTGTGTGAGTGATTGTGTGTGTGAGTGTGTGAGTGAGTGTGTGAGTGTGTGAGTGAGTGATTGGGTGTGTGAGTGAGTGGTTGGGTGTGTGAGTGAGTGTGTGAGTGAGTGTGTGAGTGATTGTGTGTGTGAGTGAGTGTGTGAATGAGTGTGTGAGTGTGTGAGTGTGTGAGTGAGTGAGTGGGTGTGTGAGTGTGTGAGTGAGTGGTTGGGTGTGTGAGGGAGTGTGTGAGTGAGTGTGTGAGTGTGTGAGTGAGTGTGTGAGTGTGTGAGTGAGTGTGTGAGTGAGTGAGTGAGTGGGTGTGTGAGTGTGTGAGTGAGTGGTTGGGTGTGTGAGGGAGTGTGTGAGTGAGTGTGTGAGTGTGTGAGTGAGTGGTTGGGTGTGTGAGGGAGTGTGTGAGTGTGTGAGTGAGTGTGTGAGTGTGTGAGTGAGTGATTGGGTGTGTGAGTGAGTGGTTGGGTATGTGAGTGAGTGTGTGAGTGAGTGTGTGAGTGAGTGTGTGAGTGATTGTGTGTGTGAGTGAGTGTGTGAATGAGTGTGTGAGTGTGTGAGTGTGTGAGTGAGTGAGTGAGTGGGTGTGTGAGTGTGTGAGTGAGTGGTTGGGTGTGTGAGTGAGTGTGTGAGTGAGTGTGTGAGTGATTGTGTGTGTGAGTGTGTGAGTGAGTGTGTGAGTGTGTGAGTGAGTGATTGTGTGTGTGAGTGAGTGGTTGGGTGTGTGAGTGAGTGTGTGAGTGAGTGTGTGAGTGAGTATGTGAGTGATTGTGTGTGAGTGAGTGTGTGAATGAGTGTGTGAGTGTGTGAGTGAGTGAGTGAGTGGGTGTGTGAGTGTGTGAGTGAGTGGTTGGGTGTGTGAGGGAGTGTGTGAGTGAGTGTGTGAGTGATTGTGTGTGAGTGTGTGAGTGAATGAGTGTGTGAGTGAATGAGTGTGTGAGTGAGTGAGTGTGTGAGTGATTGTGTGTGTGAGTGAGTGTATGAATGAGTGTGTGCGTGAGTGTGTGAGTGAGTGAGTGGGCGTGTGAATGAGTGTGTGAGTGAGTGTGTGAGTGATTGTGTGTGAGTGTGTGAGTGAGTGTATGAGTGTGTGAGTGATTGTGTGTGTGAGTGAGTGTGTGAATGAGTGTGTGAGTGTGTGAGTGAGTGAGTGGGTGTGTGAGTGTGTGAGTGAGTGGTTGGGTGTGTGAGTGAGTGTGTAATTGATTGAGTGTATGAGTGAGTGAGTGAGTGAGTGTGTGAGTGAGTGGTTGGGTGTGTGAGTGAGTGTGTAATTGATTGAGTGTATGAGTGTATGAGTGAGTGTATGAGTGAGTGTGAGTGAGTGGTTGGGTAATTGTGTGAGTGAGTGTGTGAGTGAGTGAGTGAGTGAGTGAGTGTGTGAGTGAGTGAGTGGTTGGGTAAGTGTGTGAGTGAGTGTGTGAGTGAGTGACTGTGTGAGTGAGTGGTTGGGTAAGTGTGTGAATGAGTGAGTGAGTGAGTGAGTGAGTGTGTGAGTGAGTGTGTGAGTGAGTGAGTGAGTGAGTGAGTGTGAGTGAGTGATTGTGTGAGTGAGTGAGTGTGTGAGTGAGTGACTGTGTGTGTGAGTGAGTGTGTGAGTGAGTGACTGTGTGTGTGAGTGAGTGAGTGAGTGTGTGATTGATTGAGTGTATGAGTGAGTGCATGAGTGAGTGTGTGAGTGAGTGACTGTGTGAGTGAGTGAGTGAGTGAGTGAGTGTGTGAGTGAGTGACTGTGTGAGTGAGTAAGTGAGTGAGTGAGTTTAATGGCCTGTCAACAACTAGATCATTAGGGACCGCTCAATGAATGTTTAAAAAATATATTTTTCTATTTGATACAAGCCGATACACTTTGGGACACTGACTATTTCATCGTTTTCCACCACCCTGACATTTATTGTTTTTCTCAAACTTGAATCTTGAGTTTCATCGATGTTTTTCATCTTCACATACTGCCCTATTTTTTCGCAATGTTTCACCACAGCACTCTTTTTTAATGTTGATACTTCAGGTGGCTCAATGTCGATATAAGTTGTCAAGTTGAACATTATTTTCTTGTTTGAGTGGGCTGCCACAAATTCGTGAACATTTTGTCTGTCCGGCACTCGAAGAAGCCGTCGTGAATTTACACGAGTTGCAGCAACAATGTGTCTATTCTCAGATAAATGTTGAGGAGTTGTGAACGCTTATCTGCACTTACTGCTTTTGTACATGATTGGTAAAACAAAACTTTATTGTCCGTGGTAAAAAATATGTTTTGAAATTCATCCAGTTATTGCTAAAGACTCGGTTTAACTTTGAGCAAAGGCTAGGAAGAATATCGCAAGGGCAGTACATGTAGGTGCAGAAAAGTCTGCAGGTTTATTACTTGAGGCACCATGATACACCATGTGTAATACAAGTCTTTTCTATAATCGCACTCATTTAAAATTGTGCACGATAAATAATAGAACAGATCAAACATTAATTCAATCTTATGTGTTTATAGAAAATTTCCTAAAACATGTATTTGCACAATTTTTTCTTCAAAATATGCATTATATCTAAATGGCAAAACCCAACTCCTGTTACTTTTCTGTCCCTTATTGTGCCCTGAAATTTCACTACAGATGCACAGATTTATTCTCGTAGTTAACACAGTGCACAGTATTACCTGCTACCACAACTAAAAAATGTCCTTCTCATAAGCTTGCGCTGTCCTTTCAAAGTTTTCCCACACTTTCACTGTCTCTTATATACTTAACTACGGCGATGACCGACATATCTTCCGGGACGACACACACACACACACACACACACACACACACACACACACACCCACAGACACGAGTGCGCGCGGACACACTGACCCATTTATTCCTGTAGCTCTACTCTCCAACTCAAACTCACTAACTGAACACTGGCTCACTGAGAGCCAAGAGCAAATGTTTGTCTCAACTAACACGAAGAAGATATAGGAATAAGAGTTTGTTAGAATGGTTAGTACAAGAGTAGAGAAAGTCATGTGAGTGCAGGAGATCAGAATCATGAAGAAGATATAGTAATAAGAGTTTGTAAGAATGGTTAGTACAAGAGTAGAGAAAGTCATGTGAGTGCAGGAGCTGAGAATCATGAAGAAGATATAGGAATAAGAGTTTGTAAGAATGGTTAGTACAAGAGTAGAGAAAGTCATGTGAGTGCAGGAGATCAGAATCATGAAGAAGATATAGGAATAAGAGTTTGTAAGAATGGTTAGTACAAGAGTAGAGAAAGTCATGTGAGTGCAGGAGATCAGAATCATGAAGAAGATATAAGAATAAGAGTTTGTAAAAATGGTTAGTACAAGAGTAGAGAAAGTCATGCGAGTGCAGGAGATCAGAATCATGAAGAAGATATAGGAATAAGAGTTTGTAAAAATGGTTAGTACAAGAGTAGAGAAAGTCATGCGAGTGCAGGAGATCAGAAACATGAAGAAGATATTGGAATAAGAGTTTGTAAGAATGGTTAGTACAAGAGTAGAGAAAGTCATGTGAGTGCAGGAGAACAGAATCATGAAGAAGATACAGGAATAAGAGTTTGTAAGAATGGTTAGTACAAGAGTAGGCAAAGTCATGTGAATGCAGGAGATCAGAATCATGAAGAAGATACAGGAATAAGAGTTTGTAAGAATGGTTAGTACAAGAGTAGAGAAAGTCATGTGAGTGCAGGAGATCAGAATCATGAAGAAGACATAGGAATAAGAGTTTGTATGAATGGTTAGTACAAGAGTAGAGAAAGTCATGTGAGTGCAGGAGATCAGAATCATGAAGAAGATATAGGAATAAGAGTTTGTAAGAATGGTTAGTACAAGAGTAGAGAAAGTCATGTGAGTGCAGGAGATGAGAATCATGAAGAAGATATAGGAATAAGAGTTTGTAAGAATGGTTAGTACAAGAGTAGAGAAAGTCATGTGAGTGCAGGAGATCAGAATGATGAAGAAGATATAGGAATAAGAGTTTGTAAGAATGGTTAGTACAAGAGTAGAGAAAGTCATGTGAGTGCAGGAGATGAGAATCATGAAGGAGATATAGGAATAAGAGTTTGTAAGAATGGTTAGTACAAGAGTAGAGAAAGTCATGTGAGTGCAGGAGATCAGAATCATGAAGAAGATATAGGAATAAGAGTTTGTAAGAATGGTTAGTACAAGAGTAGAGAAAGTCATGTGGGTGCAGGAGATCAGAATCATGAAGAAGACATAGGAATAAGAGTTTGTAAGAATGGTTAGTACAAGAGTAGAGAAAGTCATGTGAGTGCAGGAGATCAGAATCATGAAGAAGATATAGGAATAAGAGTTTGTAAGAATGGTTAGTACAAGAGTAGAGAAAGTCATGTGGGTGCAGGAGATCAGAATCATGAAGAAGATATAGGAATAAGAGTTTGTAAGAATGGTTAGTACAAGAGTAGAGAAAGTCATGTGAGTGCAGGAGATGAGAATCATGAAGGAGATATAGGAATAAGAGTTTGTAAGAATGGTTAGTACAAGAGTAGAGAAAGTCATGTGAGTGCAGGAGATGAGAATCATGAAGAAGATATAGGAATAAGAGTTTGTAAGAATGGTTAGTACAAGAGTAGAGAAAGTCATGTGGGTGCAGGAGATCAGAATCATGAAGAAGACATAGGAATAAGAGTTTGTAAGAATGGTTAGTACAACAGTAGAGAAAGTCATGTGAGTGCAGGAGATCAGAATCATGAAGAAGATATAGGAATAAGAGTTTGTAAGAATGGTTAGTACAAGAGTAGAGAAAGTCACGTGAGTGCAGGAGAACTACAGGAATAAGAGTTTGTAAGAATGGTTAGTACAAGAGTAGAGAAAGTCATGTGGGTGCAGGAGATCAGAATCATGAAGAAGATACAGGAATAAGAGTTTGTAAGAATGGTTAGTACAAGAGTAGAGAAAGTCATGTGAGTGCAAGAGATGAGAATCATGAAGAAGATATAGGAATAAGAGTTTGTAAGAATGGTTAGTACAAGAGTAGAGAAAGTCATGTGGGTGCAGGAGATCAGAATCATGAAGAAGATATAGGAATAAGAGTTTGTAAGAATGGTTAGTACAAGAGTAGAGAAAGTCATGTGAGTGCAGGAGATCAGAATCATGAAGAAGATATAGGAATAAGAGTTTGTAAGAATGGTTAGTACAAGAGTAGAGAAAGTCATGTGAGTGCAGGAGATCAGAATCATGAGGAAGATATAGGAATAAGAGTTTGTAAGAATGGTTAGTACAAGAGTAGACAAAGTCATGTGAGTGCAGGAGATCAGAATCATGAAGAAGATATAGGAATAAGAGTTTGTAAGAATGGTTAGTACAAGAGTAGACAAAGTCATGTGAGTGCAGGAGATCAGAATCATGAAGAAGATACAGGAATAAGAGTTTGTAAGAATGGTTAGTACAAGAGTAGACAAAGTCTTGTGAGTGTAACACATCAGATTTTTCTTCTTAGCCAAACGAAGAGAACGTAATTTCAAAGTCATCACATAGCGACTAGCTTTTAAATGGTTTGACTATTGGCTTAGTCTACTATATTGTCATTGTACGTACAGGGAAATATGTAATAAAACATTTCTGGACTAATATAAACAGACAAAGGTAGGTATATGAGTTTGTACAAGAGTGAGTAGAGAAGGTGATGTGAGAGCAGCACGTGTGTGAATGTAGTAGATAATGTGAAATTCCATTGTAGCCATGTGGAAGATGTCTGTCTAGCCTCTAGCAGACACGGGTTAACCACGGCAACATGGCTGCCCTGCGTACCTGTGGGTCGGGCTACCTCCACATTTACTTTATGTTTCACACTATTCGTACTATCTCATGTCACACTCACATGACTTTCTCTACTCTTGTACTAACCATTCTTACAAACTCTTATTCCTGTATCTTCTTCATCATTCTGATCTCCTGCACTCACATGACTTTCTCTACTCTTGTACTAACCATTCTTACAAACTCTTATTCCTATATCTTCTTCATGATTCTGATCTCCTGCACTCACATGACTTTCTCTACTCTTGTACTAACCATTCTTACAAACTCTTATTCCTGTATCTTCTTCATGATTCTGATCTCCTGCACTCACATGACTTTCTCTAGTCTTGTACTAACCATTCTTACAAACTCTTATTCCTGTATCTTCTTCATCATTCTGATCTCCTGCACTCACATGACTTTGCCTACTCTTGTACTAACCATTCTTACAAACTCTTATTCCTGTATCTTCTTCATCATTCTGATCTCCTGCACTCACATGACTTTCTCTACTCTTGTACTAACCATTCTTACAAACTCTTATTCCTATATCTTCTTCATGATTCTGATCTCCTGCACTCACATGACTTTCTCTAGTCTTGTACTAACCATTCTTACAAACTCTTATTCCTGTATCTTCTTCATCATTCTGATCTCCTGCACTCACATGACTTTGTCTACTCTTGTACTAACCATTCTTACAAACTCTTATTACTATATCTTCTTCATGATTCTGATCTCCTGCACTCACATGAATTTCTCTACCCTTGTACTAACCATTCTTACAAACTCTTATTCATATATCTTCTTCATGTTAATACAGATATCTGATGTGTTGTACGCACATGACTTTCTCTACTCTTGTACTAACCATTCTTATAAACTCTTATTCCTATATCTTCTTCATGTTAGTCGAGATAAACATTTGTACAAATTATCATATTGCTTATTTCCTTTAGGTACAAGGGGAATATGGAAATACAGTAGACTTTGAGTCATAGTCAAATATTTTAAAGCTTTCAAATTCCCCTCTTTTTGCACGGTTAATATATAAAAAATGAACAACATGTTCCATTTGACAGAAGCATAAGTTTTTCAAAACTTCCATGGATAATGGGGAATATATCCCAAATGGTTCACACCACAAACATTTTTATCTGGACATAAATTGTGTGTTTTAGCAAAATCTACATTATTTGTAGAGTAGGATTTGGTCTATCGCTTACCAGTTACAGTACTTCCTCTACTTTACTATACGCAGTAGAGAAATTAAAAAACACTTTTATAAAACAAAATTTCTGTATGTGTTTGTGTGTGTTTGTGTGTGTGTCTGTGCGTTTGTGTGTGTGTCTGTGCGTTTGTGTGTGTGTTTGTGTGTCTGTGGGTTTGTGTGTGTTTGTGTGTGTTTGTGTGTGTCTGTGCGTTTGTGTGTGTGTTTGTGTGTGTCTGTGCGTTTGTGTGTGTGTCTGTGCGTTTGTGTGTGTGTCTGTGCGTTTGTGTGTGTGTTTCTGTTTCTGTGGGTTTGTATGTGTTTGTGTGTGTGTCTGTGCGTTTGTGTGTGTGTTTGTGTGTGTCTGTGCGTTTGTGTGTGTGTTTGTGTGTGTGTCTGTGCGTTTGTGTGTCTGTGTGTTTGTGTATGTGTTTGTGTGTGTGCGTTTGTGTGTGTCTGTGCGTTTGTGTGTGTGTTTGTGTGTGTGTCTGTGCGTTTGTGTGTCTGTGTGTTTGTGTATGTGTTTGTGTGTGTGTGTCTGTGCGCTTGTGTGTGTGTTGGCGTTTGTGTGTGTGTGTGTCTGTGCGTTTGTGTATGTGTGTGTGCGTTTGTGTGTTTTACTGTGTATTTGTGTTTGTGTCTGTGCGCTTGTGTGTGCGTTTGTGCGTGTCTGTGCGTTTGTGTGTGTGGGTATGTGTGTGTGTGTGTGTGTGTGTGTGTGTGTGTGTGTGGATGTAGTGTAAAGTTAACATTTCAGAAATATGTCCTTTTATTGGTTTCAATATTCAAATATTTTTTCAACCTCATATAAAATATGGATAAAACACTAGTTTTTTCATTGTGTGCGACATGATATCTACAATAAAGAAAACCATGTAATATTTTATTACAAATGAGCCAGCTTACATTGTTTCCAGCTTACATTGTTTCCCTCCGCACAATATTTGACATTAAGTCTTGGTTTCCTTGAGGTACACGCTGTTGATACATATGTACATATTTACTCCGCTGATAGCGGTCGCAGTGACCTGTGGACTCCTACCATTGTGTTTCATAGTTACACGGCCAAAGGTTCACCAATCACACGGATTCATCAATCTCTTTTGCCCACCTCTGGTCTATGTTAGTGAAAGTCGATATGTCCATCTATAATTCAGAATTGATAATTTAGAGTTCACCCGATATTCAATTTGGAGATATTCAAATATGACTGGAGCTTATTTGTTGAAGCTTTGTTTTATTTATTCCTGTGATAATAATCCATAACGCCTATTCTGAATTTTGAATCAGTGCTAACTTTTGAATAACTCGCAAACCGCAAGAGATAGACAAAATCTTACTGTACAAAAAATTTAGATCTCGCTAAAACACACAATTTATGTCTGAATAAATGTTTTTGTAGAATGAACCATTTCGGATATATTCCTTGTTATTTGTCAGTTTTGGACAACTTAAAACTTTCGCGAAATGTAACATCGTTGTTCATTTTTTATATGTTAAGCGTGCAAACAGAACGGAATCTCAAGGTTTTATAAGATTTGACTGTCGCTCAAATCTTACTGTATTTTAATATTCCCCTTGTACCTACAAGGAAATAAGCAATAAGATAATTTGTGCATATGTTTATCTCAACTAACATGAAGAAGATATGGCAATAAGAGTTTGTAAGAATGGTTAGTACAAGAGTAGAGAAAGTCATGTGAGTGCAACACATCAGAGTTCTTAACAACAAATAAACAGTGTATATATACCAGGTGGCCCACCAGAGCCGGCCCCACCGTAGGTACATAACCCTTCTTACGTTAAAAGAGTTGCAGCAGTTCACGGCGGAAGAGAGGCCAGTGGCGTTGCTACTTCTTAGCGGAACATGAGGTGAGAGGCAATTGAACCAGCATGTGGAGTTCGTGATGATAGACAATAACAGTATAGACAACCGTGAAAGTCATTCTACTTACCAGATCTTTATTTTCCAGGGAATAAACTCACCCCTGTATATGCTACCACTGTCTAACATTTGAATTAGAGATTGTAAAGAGCAAGCTTGACGGTACGTAATGTTTCATTGGCATTTCTTCGTTTCTTATTAATGTTATTGCTGTATTTGTTTATTACGTATCACACGTTATTGTTATTATTCAGAATCCGCTTTGCAGAGTAAATCGAAACGTAAAAGCGATCAGATCTGCGCTGTAAGCTGAAGATAAACAGAATATAAAGCACACCAGTGCATCTGTAGTTAGCCTTTTGTATGCAAACAACATTTTGGAAGCTTTGCTTAATTCTACTCTTTTGTTTCACTCAACGCAATTTAAAGGTTCTTATTAGGAGCTGCGTACGTGTCTAGATTTATTTCGTACTGATGAGCTTTGCTTTTGCACACATACATATCTCTTGTGTCCCCTAAAGAGGCATTGGACATTTTGGCAGCATAGAATGCACATAGGAACACGCTTAGGTCTGCCTGATATAGCTCGCGTATTCAGTGACCTTGATCCAGAAACCAGTTAGCGAGCCTGGATATTACCCTCTCTGTATTGTAGGCAGCGAACTTACGTCTTGTGTTACTTGATGTGATACGCAGGTGAATCGTCTGCTCCTGAGTACAGCTCACCGCAAAGTGTAGTCGTATGGATGTTAGTGTGCATATATTGAATTAACTTTGTGATAATCTCTCCTTTAATTCCAAAGTTAAAAGGAAAACCATTCATAGTCAGATTCGTAAGGTGTTTACTAAGATTGTGAATACACGAAGAAAGAGGCCAAGCATAAATATAGCTACTCCATGGAGCTTTCCAAATAAAACAATTTGAAAAAGAATTCCACAAATTGCAAGGAAGATTTGCTGCAGCCCCAAGCATCTCACACAGTTGTGTTCGCATAACTGTGCACGAAGAATAAAAATACGAGGAAAGAGCACCATTTTGGGCTCCTAGGAAAAGTTACAGACAACGTCTCGACAAGAGAACAGGAGTGGCGAAATATGGGACAAAGAATTGAAAGAATTATAACTGAAGACAATGGGGCGGAAACCGGGGACGAAGATATTGACCAAGCTCCGAATTGTTAGATGCTGATCTATTTTATTCTTGGCCTCTTACACTCTGAATTTCAGTTCATTTAATTGTGAGCGCTTTCCTTTCTGTATACAACTTTCCTTTCTGATGGACTTGTGACTTCCTACACTCTATTGGAGTAATTTCTTGTCCAGTTGAACTGCTATACCTAGAAGCAGACTACTTGTACAGTGATGTTGTAGGCGTTCATGTGCTCGTGGAACATTCACTTACCAGGGTAATCCTAATACCTAACCTCAACAAGGGCCCCAGTTAAGAAATGAATCATATGTGTTCACAGCTTCACTAGTGATTTGTGGTCTCTGATCTATCATGCACATGCTTACATCTGTTACTTTTACATTCATTGCTCCATAAGCATCATCAGTGTATTGCACTCACATTCATTTCTCTACCCTTCTACAAAGTATTCGAACAAATTGTTCATTATTCCTCGAGATAAGTATTTGTGGAAATATTGCTACAGGAATATGTGAATAAAATAGGCTTTGAGAGATAATCAAATCTTTTAAGGCTGGTCGCTATGTAGTGACATTTAAAGTCCATTCTCTTTACATGCGGTGTGTGTAAAGTATAGCTGTACACCTCACTGGTCAAAGGCCGGCGAGTTTCTTAGGAAGCATGAGAAAAACACCTTATTCAGTTCACCTCTTAGTGAGTGACTGATGGCCAGAACCCTGGTAGGGATTAGCACGTCACCTGACTGATCGGAAACGACCAATCAGAAGCCGCGCACAGCCCGCTCGCGGACCAATCCCAGCCAACCATCCTTCCTGCACCTATAAAAACCCCTGATCCCAGAAATTGTTCCCCGGCGGGTTCAGGCCGAGATGGGAAAGAAGAAACATCGCCGGAAATCGCCGACCTCGCCGAGCTCTCGGGCCACATCGGCTCCCGTACAGGAAAACATCGCCGAGCCTCCCAGCGCAGTCACCACCGCCAGCGCAGCCACTGTAGTTACAGCTGCCGCCGCGCCTAGCGCCAACAGCGATGCCAGCTCTTGCACTTCACCGCAGTCAGCACGCCAGCCAGTCGAGCGACCGCCGCCATCCAGGCAGGAGGTCAGCTCCCCGGGAGGGGCAGTGGCAGTGCCTATCCTGGAATTGCCGGCTCTTCCACCGCCGGCCACCGCATTACCCTCGGCCGCCTCTCCACCGCCGCCGGCGCCGGAACACACTGGTCCCCCCTCGGGAACCAGTGTTATCATCAGAGGAGTACCTCGCGACTTCCCAGTGAGGCATCTACTCACCGCCGCACAAAACGAGTGGCCGTCAGCTATGAAGGCCACTCGTATAGTCACCTCACGCGGACCCACAAGTCTCATGAGGATAATCTTCGCCGACACTGCAGACCAGGAAGCCGCCTTGAGGACGGGCTTGCCCTTACTTGGGCGGCGACTGCCTGCTGAGCCCAGCCGAACTACTCGCCGAGCGCCTTGCCGCAGATGCTGCCGCTATGGGCACGACGCCACTGCCTGCACCGCTGCACCAAGGTGCCATTACTGTGGAGCCTCATGCCTCACATTGCAGTGCACCAACCACGACCTCCGCCGCCGACGCCGGTACTGCGCCACATGTAATGGACATGGTCACTTTACAGGACAGGCGCAGTGCCCACTTTACCCCAGGCAGTCAACACCAGCCAGCGCAGCCAGACCGACACAACACACATCAACACCTATCTCCGCCGACGCACCCACACCACGTGGAATAACTTCCTACGCCACAGCAGCAACACATGGAGAGCTTCACAGCACCGAGGCCCAGAAACTACACTCTATGGTCTCTGGCCTCGATCACCGTCTTCGATGCATCGAAGATGCTTGCAAACAACTCACCCACGCAGTCTCCACACTAACTACAGCAGTCACCACTCAACCACAACCCGTGACCAACGAACTACAAGACACCACAACTGCAATAGAAGAGGTTCGACATATCGCCGCAGAGAGCGTCCCAGCTCTCACTCACTCAATATCATCACTTAACACCAGGATCAACCAAGAACTCACCTCTGTAATGGAGGAGATCAGAGCTACCGCCGCAGAGAGCGTTCCTGCACTTACGCAGGCAATAGCAACATTGAACCTGAATGTCAACAAGCAGAGACGGGTCAACCGCAAGCGCCATGCTGCGATAGCCCGCCAGCTTACGCATCACACCACAGGTTTCAACGCCGCAGCTCGGCTACTTCACCAACTCCGTGCTGCCATCATAGAGCTCGACAACGCTGATGATATTGAATCAATACAGCGCAAGCTGTCCAGGATCGAAGACAACACACACGACACAACAAAAGAAACTACAGCGATCAAGCACGAACTCAGCCAGATCTATGAGTTTATCACGCTACCAAGATTCCCCATAGCTCCCCCAATGACAATGCAAGAAATAACTACCCCAAGTCGTAGGTCTGTGCCAGGGCATTCGCCATGGCATTAGACCTGCCTTCATTCACCACCCATTTGAACATGCACTCACAATCATCCGGTTTGCTTCAAGCGGTACCGGACCCCACGTCACCCCGATCAAACAAATAAACAGAGTCACCACAGTAAACATTTTAGTCAATAGGGGAAAAAAAAAAAAAAAAAAGAATATAAAAAAAAAAAAAAATTGTTCCCCAGTAAGTCATATATCCCTGTAGAGAGAACATCGAACTCATTGCGCAGGTTAAGCCATGTTACGACTAGGTACTGCGGTAAAGACACTCGGGCGGGGGAAATCAGCTTCCCCGCTCGACTCGAACTGCCTCGGGAGCCTCTGGAGCCTAGCATGTTCCTGAGGGACAGAAACACGTCCCATGTAGGTACATCTTCGGATGATGCATAAGTCTGGTATCCGCATTTCCTTTTTTAGAAATTGTATCAGGTTACAGCGACCGATGGATCAAACAGCAGTATTGTATGTGTTTATGTTTATGGAACCGAACCAGATACATTCGATTTTCACTTGCATTTATACGGCAGAGCTGTATTGCGTGTGCGTTGTCGTAAATTAGCTGACTGCCTGATTTTGAGTGATTCTGTTAACGCACTTGGGAGCCATCGTGACCTGTACAACGTATTCAGGATCCCCTCCATGTTTTACACGCTTCTGTGTGTGCAAGGTGACGTAAGCTTGCCGGGTAATGAAATGACGGATCTGGCGACAACCACAGAATGTCGGCTTGTTGTCAGAGCAGCGAAGGACATTCCGAGGTAATTTCTTCTCGTCGCCAGATGAGATGATCTTGGCTCATATTTATGTGGTGTTTAGAACAACGGTGATGCTAGAGTGTGTCCTGTGCAAACACCACTTAGTCTTGCAGTCTTGCATAAAATAGCGCTCCAAAGACTGTTCAAATGTTTAGCAAAGGTGAACTTCGAGATTTTGTACCCTCTGGTCCTTTTTTGTAAATTCTTTATTTTTGGCTTTTGTCAACATTAGTTCTGTTTATTGACGTACATTTGTGACTTTTCCCAGCATTTTTATTTTGTGTTGTTCTTTATCTCTGACCTTTCCAATGATTCATTTTATAAGGGCTCTGATGACCCTAGTGCCATCGTGCTCATTATGACAAGATTTGTAGCAGCACTACTGCCAACATGACTGAGAGAAATTCGACCACAGACAGATTCCTAAAATTGAGATCTAAAAAACTGGTTCATTTCTAAGCTTATTATCATAATGACATAATTTAGAATTTACATATACAAGTATACAAATGCTGTATCATTATATTATGCTCATTTTTCCAATATAACGTTTTAAAATGTTTAAACTCATATATGATGCATCCTTATAATGTATTATTCCATCATTTATTATTATTATTATTATTATTATTATTATTATTATTATTATTATTATTATTATTATTATTATTATTATTATTATTATTATTATTATTATTATTATTATTATTATTATTATTATTATTATTATTATTATTATTATTATTATTATTATTATTATTATTATTATTATTATTATTATTATTATTATTATTATTATTATTATTATTATTATTATTATTATTATTATTATTATTATTATTATTATTATTATTATTATTATTATTATTATTATTATTATTATTATTATTATTATTATTATTATTATTATTATTATTATTATTATTATTATTATTATTATTATTATTATTATTATTATTATTATTATTATTATTATTATTATTATTATTATTATTATTATTATTATTATTATTATTATTATTATTATTATTATTATTATTATTATTATTATTATTATTATTATTATTATTATTATTATTATTATTATTAAAATTTTTATAATGTTTTCCCATCCTTCATTCTATAGTTTTCTAGATAATTTTCTAACCATTGCTCTTTTATGTTTGTATGCTATTCTATCATTTAAATAAGTTGTTTTCTTAGTGTTAATTGCTGTTTTTATTTCTTCGTTCCAAAGTTTAAATCGGTTTTTTTTTTTGGATTCCTAGACTTTCATATGCTGCTTTCTTTATTGATTCTCTTAAATTGGTCCAACGTATTTCTACATCGGTAACTCTTGGATTTCCATATTGTTGTTACCTATTTTCACAGAGGTATCTTACACTCTCTTGTTCTAACAATTATACTTTGAATTTCCCTTTTGATTCTTTTGTATTTGTTTCCTAACGTAGGGTTTATTTGTTCGTATTTTTCCTACAACTAAAAATAATGAGAACCAATTTGTGTTGGTCTACAAACTCTTGTATCCATCCATTACTTATAGCCAAAGTCGTCTATTTGCTATTATATAATCTATAATAGTTGTGGATTTCCTATCGATGCAAGTGAACTTATGAATGTCGCTATGTTTAAAAACAAGCAGTTTCTAATCTGTAGCTGGTTAAATATATAGAAATCGCTTAAAATTATACTTTATCACTAACGTCTCTTCCTCCATGTGAGCCAATTAAATCATTTATGGTTTGGTTCGTAATTCGTGCATTGAAATGTCCCCCAATTACTACCTCAGTTTTATTTATTTTTTATTTTGCATCTTGCAATTCATTATGAAACTGTTGTGTTTGTTTCTTATATTATCTTCGTGCTAAAGGGGCGTATATCCCAGTTATTGTAACAATGTTTGATCGTCGAGTTGCTGTTCTTTCATTTATCCAGGAATATATCTGTTTTCTACCTCCAAAAATCTATTGTTGTAATTTCCAATTTGTTAATCCTCTTCTTTATTTTTTGTTTCACTGCTAACCGTTATATCTATTCTTCTTTTCAACTCTTGTATCCATTCTTGTGATTATTTGTTAATTCCTCTTACATTCCAGGTTGCCAAGTTGCAGTAATCATAAATCTTTTTAGTTTCCTTGTCTGTTGTCTCAAACTTCTCGGTCTGATTTTGTGTCGTGTGGTGGGCCTGCTTGCATGCTTCTCTGTAATCCACGCTCTCCCGCTGGATCAGGTTACTCTAATTTTAGAAATGCACTTAAGAGACACCTATCACATATGTAGGCAACTTGTTATTCTGATCTGTGACTTGCTCAATTCTATTCCCTCCCAGCGCCACTCACTCTCTGATATCCGAATCTTTTCACCTCCTATTCGTACAATCATTATTAACCTTACCAATCCTCTATAAACTTTTAACTTTTAAAATGGTCGTATCGCTTTAATTAATAGCATATATTAGAGTATATAAGAAACACGATTAACATGAAGTTGTGTACATATAACAAATGCTTGTACTTGTGAAATTTGAAGTCTGAGCATGCGCAGAACGTGATTGTATATATAAGAGCAGCTTAGCTTCAACACAGGCTGGAGAGCAGATGTTGTTATCCAGTGTAATTATTTGTGAAGCAGTTTCTCATCAAACATAATTCAATTACTCTAATGACTCAACTCGACAGCAAAGGGCCTTCTAATCCAAGTCGCTTGCTTTTGTTATTTATTCGAAAGATAGTGTCAACAGACGACAATTGCGTAGTAAGAATCTCACTACAAGCTACTCCATTTCTAATCTACACAAATTTCAACCAAAATGGATTTCAAAAATAATTCTACCAGAAAATTAAAAGTCCGATGTGTTAGGTTCACATTAGTTCTCGTTGCCTTCAACAAACAGTTCTATGTATGCATAACTGCCTGTTTTAAGGCTGTGTTGCACTCACATGACTTTCTCTTGCATAAACTACTCTCCAATACTTAATTGTGAAAAACTTATCCAGACTTAACGAAGAGGACATTCCCAGAAATGTTGCATGTTTTCATAAAAAGCTACGTGTCGCATGCTTGCAACATTTTGGTATTTATACAACTTTAAGTTTTTGAACTTTCCCATTCACACACATACACACATTCTAAAAACGCTTCTTTTTGGATGTAGTGGACCTCAAAACTTATACTTGCGATGAAATCTCGATATTGAATTTTTTTAATGGAGTGCTATACTTCTCCTTTCTCCACGTACCAGAAAAAAGTGAATAACGATTTCCTATTTCTAAAGTGAAAGATATAACAAGGAATGCCTCAGGAATCACTAGCTCCTACCACCCGACCGCTGCGTCTACCACCTCGGTGCACCACAGGCGTCCTGAATAGGGTGCAGTACTGGATGGTGTGACGTGGTCAGCACCGCGGACCCTCCCGGCCGGTTACGTGGTCTTCTCGACCAGGGGCTGCTACTTTTCAATCAAGTAACTCCTCAATTAGCCCGTCATAGACCTAACGAGGCTGAGTGCACCCCGGACCAGGTCTACCAGAGGGAGCAAATCCCAACGCCGGTACCGGGGATCGAACCCGGCTTCTCCGTTTGGGAAGCAGTAGTGCTAATCACGCCAAGGAGAGGATCACATGCAACGTACTGCACTTCAATTATGCCTTTTAACGATATCTACATTTTGGGTGCAGTGAGATTTTGTCCAGTTATCTTACGGTTTATACAAAACTCATCCATAATTAGGGTCAGAACATGTGAGCATTAAAAACTTAAAAAATAAGCAGGTAAAAAGGCTCTACAAATTAAAGATGAACCATAAAAAAACAAAATGTGGTAAATTAAAATACTTTAATCGTGATGGATAATTATACATGTTTTAGAAAATTGAAAGAAATACTCTACTGTGTTTTATATGCATATAAAAACTGAAATGCGATACTCTGAAGAGCTTTTCGGAAAGAGCTTCCTCTCCCCTCTGTAGTTAAGTCAGCAAGCATCTCATACTAGTACAGATACCTCTATCTGTCTGGCTGTCTATCTGTCTCTCTGTATGGCTGTCTGTCTGATGAGCTTTAGAATAGCCTTGACAAAGAGCTTTCTCTCCCCTCTGAAGGTAAGTGAGCAAGCTCGACACGACACCACATAGTAGTACAGATACCTATCTATCTCCATCTATCCGTCCGTCCGTCCATCCAACCATCCATACACTCACCCACCCACCCATCCATCCATCCACCCATCCAACCACCCAACCACCCACACACCCATACACACACCCACCCATCCAACCACCCAACCACCCAACCACGCATACACACACCCACCCATCCAACCACCCAACCACCCACACACCCATACACACACCCACCCATCCAACCACCCAACCACCCAACCACGCATACACACACCCACCCATCCAACCACCCAACCACCCACACGCCCATACACACACCCACCCATCCACCCATCCACCCATCCAACCACCCAACCACCCACACACCCATACACACACCCACCCATCGAACCACCCAACCACCCAACCACGCATACACACACCCATCCAACCACCCAACCACCCACACGCCCATACACACACCCATCCATCCACCCATCCACCCATCCAACCACCCAACCACGCATACACACACCCACCCATCCAACCACCCAACCACCCACACACCCATACACCCACCCATCCACCCATCCATCCCTCCATCCCTCCATACCCCCATTCCTCCATCCCTCCCTCCCTTCCTCCTTCCATCCATCCATCCCTTAATCCCTCCCTCCATCTTACCATCACTCCATCCCTCCATCCCTCCCTTCCTCCTTCCATCCATCCCTCCATCTCTCCCTCCATCTTACCATCCCTCCATTCCTCCCGCCCTCGATCCCTTCCTCCTTCCATCCATCCCTCCATCCCTCCTTCCCTCCATCTAACCATCCCTCCATTTCTCCCTCCTTCGATACCTCCCTCCATCCGTCCGTCCGTCCATCCATCCATGAAGAACTACATGACATGAAACTGTTCCAAAACCAACTGTGTTTACTGGATAATCATGAACCACACGATGTATCACTGTTCCAAAACTGAGTGTGTTTATTGGAGACTAGTAGCATAAGAACATAGTTTCACGGCCAAATTCAAGGTCATAGGGGGGTGGGGAGGGGTGGGGGGTAATCTCAAGGTCATTCAAGATGGCCGCTATACATGGTATAGTTTCACGGCCAAATTCAAGGTCATAGGGGGTGGGGGAGGGGTGGGGGGTAATCTCAAGGTCATTCAAGATGGCCGCTATACATGGTATAGTTTCACGGCCAAATTCAAGGTCATAGGGGGTGGGGGAGGGGTGGGGGGGGCTCCAGTATGACGGTTGAAGGTTGAGGGGGTGGTAATCTCAAGTCATTCAAGATGGCCGCTATACATGGCAGAGTTTCACGGCCAAATTCAAGGTCATAGGAGGGGTGGTCGACTTCAGTATGGCGGTTGGTGGGGGGAGGGGGTAGATGCCATATGGCGGGCTAGCGTGGGAGAAAATATATCTGGGGATGCTACGCTCACATGGCATTCTCTACTCTTGTCCTAACAATTAATACAAAAATGTTTTTTCAACTAAATTCATTCATGTTTGGTGACAAGCATTTTCAGAAATTATCTTATTCTTTCACATTATAGAGCGAATACATCAAAGCTCGGGTTATTGACAAATATTTTCAGTTCTGAAATTCTCCGCCTACTGCAGATCACATATAAAACAATGGAAACAATCTGCTATTCTGACAAAATGCATGTTTCCAATATTCCTCTAATATCATGGAAACATATCCAAAAAGTCCTACACGCACACACGCACACACACACAGACATACATGCACCCAAACACGCCCGCACACAGATTTGCATATACATAAATAGGCGCGCATTTCAGCTCTAGTATGCACAAAAATAATTACATGTAACGCACAGTAACATATAAGTTTTATTTTTAACCCTAGACACTTGTAGTTCCTGAGATAATTAAATGGACAGCCATTAGGATTCGAACCAAGTCCCTAGGAATACTGTATTCTAATATTTTACTCGTATATACAAGAACTTAGTAGTAATAAGGCAATTTCTAAATATGCTTATATCGATTAAGATGAAGTACACAGAGAAATAAACATTGTATGAATATCTCGCACACCAGCAAAGAAAGTCATATGAATGTATGGTCATATTTTTCACCCTTATGTATCCGGCTGTGATAGGGGAAACTCGATCCAAGCCGCGAGGGGTGGCTTTGTCTGTCGCTTAGGTTACATTAGGGGGAAACTTGATCCAAGCCATGAGAGAGTTTTGGCTGTCGATTTAATGAGTCAAAGTCAGGCTTCTTTTTAACAATAAGGTAAGGTGTAAGGTGTAAGTTTCAATTGCTCACAGAGGGCTTAGGGAGTTTAACGCTGGCTAGCGTGGGAAAAATATATCTGGGGATGCTACGCTCACATGGCATTCTCTACTCAATCACTGTTCATACAAACTCTCGTTGCTATATAACTTTGCTTCTAAATGATCATAAACATTTGTGCAAATTATCTTATTGCTTATTTCCTTGTAGGTGCAAGGGGGAATATTAGAATAGAGTAGGGTTTGTGCGATAGTCAAATATTTTAAAGCTTTAAGATCCCGTTTTTCTTTACACATTTAGGTAACATATAAAACAATAAACAGTGATGTTGCATTTCAAGAAAATTTTAAGTTTCCCGAAAGTGACACAAATAACAATGGATATCTCAGAAATGGCTCACCCTAAAGAACATTTATTTAGACATAAATTGTATATTTTAATGGGATTTTGATTATTGTATAGTAAGATTTGGTATATCCCAGCACGTTTACCTGTTATGCAAAAACCCGTCGACAGCAAATACGACTACAGGACCATAGCCAGAAAATTTAAAAACACTTGCTAAAGTATTTTTCATTAGACATTTATTGAACAAAAGGATGGATATTTAAAAGCGTCATGTTAAGTGGAATTGTTTCTTTTACATTACTTAAGGGTTTCATAATTGTGTTTTATTTATATATCAAAACGATATATCAGGGCAACACAGTGTATTTGAGCTATTACAACATAAAAGTTTATATATTTGTTCAATGAAAAAGTTGTTCACACGACATTTTTTCTGTACCCAGTCATCTTTTGAATCTATTTGGGGCAAGGGGTGACTTATCGGCTCTCTGCATGCAGAGGGAGAGGAGGGGAGAGGAGGGTAGGGATGATCCTGGAAGCGTATATAAATAGCGCACCGACAGACGTTAAGTCAGTTGCTCTTGCAGAGACCGCCAGTGATCAACCATATATACAATAGAGAATTAAACTTCGAGTACATTCATCAACAGTTTTGCTGAGTTATTAAGGTAAGTCCAATTTTTCAATTCTTATACTACTACTGTACCGGCATTATTATTGTTGTTATTAACAATATTTTTAAAAAATAATGAATTAACAACGGTATTTTAAAAGAACTTAAGAAATACTGAACCTATGCAATATTATTCATTCATGTATATAATCCATGAAAATGTATCAACTCTTATTCTAAAATGTAATTCTTTACTAACACCTATAAAGGTGAAGCGCCATACATATGAAACTTATTCGAGAATCATGAACCCTGTTTAAAGATAAAAAAAATACACAATTGTACATGTAAACAGTTTATACATTTGAAATTATTATTTCAGAGAGGATGAGAACCTTCAAGGAAGGAAACAAACTAACGCTGGCTGGGCGTACCCGCCGTGGGATTGCTCCTGAACAGGAGCTAACAGGGCCCCCTGAACCATCACCATCAACATCACAAAACGATTCTCCTGTTCAGGACTACATCATCCCACCTCCCCCTGGTTTTGAAGATGAGGTATCACAGCAGGATAGCTGGAGGGATATACCAACAGAGGGTCTTTGCTTGTGTGAGAACTGTGGCTACAAAACAGCTCTCCTAGAGCTACTTCAATCATTAGTGTAAGTTTCTCAATTTATTATTATTGTTTTTCTTTTTGTGTTAAAAATCACTTTTTTCGTACAGATCAAACAAATCGGTTTTAACTATTACCTATAATATTCAATGATGACATTAACACGCTATCTATGAAAAGAAACTTGTTACCATACATAACAGTGATGTGAATTAACTGTTTTATTTTTATATATGTTTTAATGATTTTTTTCTAATGCTTATTTTGTTACAGGTCATGAGCCTATGCAGCTTCAGGAAGGCCTGGAGCCTCAAGGAGATGAGTCTTTGGGGCGAGGCTACAAGATATCTCATGACACTGAAATGATTCGCAGCACAGGAGAGCAGACCCTCAGGGAATATCCTATTAGATCATTCAGCTACACTCATGATCCTGAAATGATAGCTGTGAACCAGGGGGTGGCTTCAACCAACACAGCGGTGGACAGCTCAGTTATGTTGGACCCCTCAACCTCATCCGCACCATCACCGGCAAAAAGGGTATGTCGGAATGATTATAATGTACGGTGATAGATTCTGCATTCAAAGGCCGTATTTTCAACAGTAAAATTGAAAATACGGCTGGAATAATGGACCCGATGGAGTTCCTTAATGCATGCAAGGGACTTGTTCTTAAAGAAATTGAATCCACGCTAAAGAAGAGCATGCCTGGATTAAAAATGAGTTGTTCTATGAACGTCTCGTACTTAATTCAGACCCCTGAAAATGAAAAAGTGGAATCAATATTCTTTAATTCCAAGACGAAGGAGATCCAGCGATCATCGAACGTTGATGTAGTCTTTCATGCAATGAGAAACGAAATTTTAGAAAATCTAGCCTGTTTTGAAGGTCAAGCAAGTTCAAAGTCACTGTTCGCAATCCACTCGCTGGTAAATAGTGCCGCAGAGTACAATCCCCTTTGTGCTTCAGGGTATGTTGAGTTGCCAGCATGCATCAAGAGGAAGAAAGCAATAGTCAATATTAAAAGCAATGATGATTTCTGTTTCGCTTGGTGCATGTTGGCTTCAAGATACCCCGCAAAGAGCCATACAGATCGTCCTTCATCATACCCCGGAGATTTGCTTCTCAAAGCCTTCAATTATGATGGAATAACATTTCCGTTCCCATTAGAACAAATTGAACATTTTGAGAGCCCAAAACCCGAAGTATCTATAGCTGTATTTGCTCTAAATGCCAACAACTCAGTGGAGTCTATTCGCAAGCCATCCGAGAGGAAGGCTAGCCCGGTTAACATACTAATGCTTGAAGAGGGTGACAAGTCTCATTACTGCCTCATCACCAGCATATCGAGGCTTGTTAGAAGTCAGATAACTAAGTTTGCCAAAAAAATGTGGCTATGCGAGGCATGCATGACAAGGTGTCCCAACGAAGATGCCTTGAGATTGCATAAGCTGAAGTGCAATAAATGTCAGGTCCTCAAAATGCCTATGCAGGGAGAGGTTCTCACATTTAATGCATTTTTAAAGTCTGCTCCTGTACCTTTTATTATATATGCGGATAACGAGGAGGAAGGTACACTCATGCGAGCCCTCTTAAGCAGCGAGCTGGACCCGAACCATACAAGAACATGAAGCGATATCGATAGCGCTGAAGGTTATATGCAGGCATGATCAGACCTTGTCGAGGTTCAAGCTCTTCAGAGGTGACAATGCTCTCAATGACTTCTTCAGCGAACTTAGACGGATTGCTGACGAAGTTATTGAGGTATACGGTCATATAGTTCCGATGCATATGTCACCAGAGGACGAGATGGAGGGACCATTCACATATTTCTGGTCATTATTTGGGCTGTGCGCATAATGCTTGCAATTTGAATAGAAAATTGCCGAATTTTATTCCAATTTTTTTTCATTGCTTAAGCAATTATGATAGTCACTTCTTGATCAGACACATGGCTTATGACAATGGGAATATCTCATGTATAGCACAATCTTCTGAACGTTATCTGGCATTCAGCAAATGGTACAAGGGCATTCAATTCAGGTTCCTCGACAGCTACAAGTTTCTCGATGACAAGTTATCCAGCTTGGCAGATATGTTAAGGGATGATGACTTCAAGGTCACTAATGCCGAGTATTCGAGGCTAGAACACATAGCCCTCAAGAAGTGCAAGGGTATATTCCCCTATTCTTATCTTGATGCTGTCGAAAAGCTCCAAGAGGAGGAGCTGCCCCCGATCGATCTTTTCGGCGACATTTCGGAAGAGGAGTATGCCCATGCACTTAAGGTATGGAAGACCTTCGACATAAAGAATCTCGGGGAATATAGTGACCTTTATCTAAAGACGGATACGCTGCTTTTAGCAGATGTATTTGAGAAATTTAGAGACTTGTCGCTGGATATGTATCATTTGGACCCTGCACGGTACTACACCCTACCGTCGCTAGCCTTCGATGCCATGCTTAAGACCACCCAAGTCAAGCTTGACTTGATAAATGATGTCAGTATGATAGAATTTTTTGAGAAAGGTATTCATGGCGGGCTTTGTACAGTATCAAAGCGGTACTCCAAAGCCAACCACCACTACATGACAGACTACAATCCTGACCAGAAGACGAACTTTCTATCATATATCGACATCAATAATTTATACGGGAAGGCGATGATGGAAATGGTCCCATATGGCAATCTCAGATGGCTTGAAAGGGATGAACTTGACACCATCGACTTTGCGACGATCCCAGAGGACTCCAAGACAGGATACGTGTTAGAGGTGGATCTAGAGTATCCTGACCATCTCCACGATGCTCATAATGTTCTTCCTCTCTGTCCCCAGAGCGAGATACCACCCGGCAGCCAATACAAGAAACTGATTGCAAGTCTAGAGAATAAAAGCAAATATGTCTTGCATTATAAAACCTTGCAGCAGTGCTTAGATCTGGGGCTGTTATTGAGAAATATTCATCAGGTGGTAACGTATGACCAATCTGAATGGCTTAAGGTTTACATTAACCTTAATGCCGAGAATCGAGCCAGGGAAACTTCTAAGTTTGGTCAAGCGCTTTGGAAGAAAATGAACAACGCTGTGTACGGTAAGTTCATTGAAAATGTGCGCAAATACCGTGATTTTCGTATTGTACCTACCTGGAAGCAAGCACGGAAATTAACGGCTCGTCCAACATACGTACGCAGCATAATTTTCAGTGAAAACTTAGTTGGCATAGAGTTGGCTCGAGAGGAGATTCTCATGAACAAGCTAATCTACATTGGGCAGGCGATTCTAGACCTTTCAAAATTTATTATGTATGATTTTTTTACAAAGTAATGAAACCCCAGCTGAATGATCTTATCTTAAATTACATGGACACAGATTCATTCATTTTCGAAACTAGTTCTCATATATACCAGTTCATGAAAACGCATCCCCATTATTTCGATACTTGAAATTATAACCATGACAATATATATTGCATAAAGCCGGCCAACAAGAAAAAGATTGGGTTGTTCAAGGATGAGTTGGGCGGAAGGGTGATGACTGAGTATGTTGGTCTTAGAGCAAAACTGTACAGTTATAGATATGACCATCATACAGTCATGAAGGCAAAGGGAATTACCAAAGGTGGAATGCGAGCAATCAGCTTTGACAAATATTTCGAATGTCTTAAAGATTTAAACAAAACATTTTTGGCTAAACAAATTTGCTTCAGAAGCACCAAACATAAAGTTTCGACTGTTGAAATTAACAAAATTGCATTGCATGGAGGAGATACCAAACGTAAGATGATTGATGGCTCTCATGCAACACTCGCATGGGGCCATTATTCTCTTAGCTCTGAATAATTAATCCCGACTTCCCTGACTGTCACATCACCATCATAATTGTATTATTTGTGAATATTTTATTTATTATATTAAATTATTATTGTTCATTTTGTATGTATGTTATTATTACATTATTTGTATATATTTTACTTTATTATTTAAACTAATTGTATATATTTTGTTGTTTTATTTCAATTCTTTGTATATTATTATTTTCAATTATTGTATATACATATATTTTTTCTATGTTGTAACTTAGGTAAAGGGAAATTATGTTTAGACAATAAAACAGATATTCATATTGGAAATGAAAGACTTTATTTCACAATTATTATCATCACTACAACAAATCCTTCCTCTAAATCCATTGACTCTCAGGGAATCCATACCATTTAACAAGAACACTCTTTCCTTGACGCCTCACAATCTTCTCCACCAAATAGGTGTTAGGATACAGTGTAGAATGAAGTTCATGTCCATAGAATGTTCCCTTTATCTCCTCACCGTCCTTATCCTTTAGTATGTATGTAGTAGGATTGGTTCTCTTCACTTGAGCAACTTGGAAGATTTCAACACTCCAGTTAGTTTCAAAACCTTTCTCAAAATGCCCCTTATTCTTAGATATCCTCACATAATCACGACACTAAACTTCCTTGCGCTCATCTTCTCATTTGGAGGATGCTTGTAGTTGTAAATAGTCAGAAGAAGATCGTTGCTCGTAACTTCACTAGGCTTCATCCTGATGGTTGAGTGGTAAGTATCACTGTACTTTGCGGTGATTCTGGGTAAAAGATCAATCCACTTGTATGACCCTTGCGATAAAAACTCTCGGTACATTATGTTCTTTAAGGTTCTTATTAAACGTTCAACAGCTGCAGCCTTCACATTGCTATAAGTGCTATAGTGATTGATATTATACTTGTCCATTAAATGCTTAAAGTGTTTGTTATAAAATTCCTTTCCATTATCACTCTGTATATTGCGGGGAGGCGTATCCATGTCTTGTAGTATATCTTCCATAGGCTTCGCAACTTGCGGACCTGTCTCATCCTTTAATGCACGTGTATATGCCATTTTAGAATAGAAGTTGATTGCAACAAGGATGTATTTGAAATTCCTGTTGATTCTTGCATGAGGTATCATCTCAACCAAGTCAATCTGCACTAAATCATCGAATCCTTTGCTCACAATCTTTCGACGTAAGAAGTTTCTTCGGGCAGGGGCATGAAGCTCTCTTGCTATATTTTGCTTCACAGTTGTCATGCTATGATTCTCGCTGATTTCAACTCTTGAATAATCTCTTCAATTTCTTGAGTGTGGTTGTTGTTACCAGCGTCTCTGGATGCAACAAGAAGTCTTAGACGATTCACTAGATCATTGGGGTCGTTCCAGTAGATGTAGTCTTGCTTCGTGTCAGGTTGATGTTCTTTCCACTGCAACCCTAGTCCCTTGTGGTTCTTCAGTAAAGGTCGTATAACCTTTTTATACTTGTAGGAATTGCCTGATCTCAGCTGACCATTCCTGCTGTAGTTTAGACGATGAACCTGCGATGCTTTCAGTATTTTGCTGTATGTAACAAGATCCTCTTCAGTATAGTCATGCATTTTTTGAAGAGGAGGTCACTCAAACCAGGTGTGGCATCATACATTTCTTCTCCTACTCGAACTTTATCGTTAATGAAGTCAATAATCTTGTTCCCTAGCATATAGCTTCCATCTTCGTATCTTACCCCATATACAGTATCTATTTCGCTCTTATCATTCTTTCGAACTTTATGTAGGTAGCTTAAAATTTTCTCATTCTTCTGATCATTAGTGTCATAATTGTTCTTTTTCTGAATTTCCTTTCTGTCTGAAGTTGTGGTAGTATTATTTTTCTTCTGTATTTCCAGGATATCGTGTAGAGGTTCTGTTACTGGTTGAAGAGCTTCACTCATTACTCTCTGGGTCTCAAACTGTTGTCCTTTTAGTACACGTAGCATTTCTCTTATAGCCCTAGCATGCTTGGCTGCAGATTCTTTAAGTCTTATACTCTCGCTGTCCATCTTAGAATGACAATAAAACACGCTTTCATATCAATATATAGGGTTGTTTTTTATTCGGAGGGTGTCAGATTATATGAAATTTTCAATTCAACATTTAGAATATGTCCATCTTTTGCTCGATTAACCGGAGAAGTGAAGGTTAGTATATCCCCCATCTGAATCATAGCAGGGTAGCTTTCAACTATTCGTTCGTTTATTGCAAACATTGTGCCTGATCTTGTATGCGGTTGCGGCGATGATATCATGGAACAAGAAATAACATTTCCGTTTACAGGTGCCTTGTAGTATTCTAGTCCTGATGTTAACATATACCGTAAGGAAGGACTCCTGTAAGGTTTCGTCTGCAGTGCAATTATGAGCTGACCTTTCATTTGCTCTAGTATAGCATTTATGACGTTAACCTGTGCTTTAAGAGTATTAACATTATTCATAGTTGCGGTGAGGTGCTTATCCATGGAACTCTGGCGGTTTACCATATTTTCCGTGTGTTTTCCCATTATTTCAGATATGTCATTTCCAATAGTTTGTAGTCTCGTATTTAAATCTTGCTGTGATTCAATTTGTTTCCTCCCAAAAAAGTGTTTAACAAACTTTTTGGTTGCTGCATCGCTGTCTTCGATAGGATCTGCTATTTCTCTTAATCTTCTTTGTTGAAAGGAAATGTTCCCATTGAATCGATCGGAGGCGTTCTTGAGTTGATGTAGTCTATTACATACTTCTTATTCGCCACATCATGATCCTCCTGGGGCGCTAGTAATGACTTAATTCTTATTGTATCCAGTATGATATTGTTTCCATTATCTCGCTTAAGAGTATTTTTGTCTATGTAGCTCATTAGATTATCATGCTGCTTGTCTAGCGATTTCTGGATATGATTCCTAAGCGTATTTTGAAGTTCGCCCATCCGTTGATGTGCCGGCTTTTCGGTGAACTCTTGCAATCGATTTTCAGTAGAAGCCGTAAGCGAATCAACATATCGCTTAGTGGTCGCATTGTTATCTTCCTCAGGGTCCTGAACAATACACAATCTCTTGTTGCGAAATTGGTAGTTTCCTTTTCCATCTCTGGCTATAATGAATTGATGAAACGACCTTTTAAGTGGTGCACTCCTGTGTGACCCGAACCGATCAATGCTCATCTCGAACTACAAAGGATCATTTTCTTTCTTTAGTACTTTAATATATACATCACATCCATTCCTATATCGTCCCTCATTGATAGGGAATTCGGGAACTAGCAATACAAATGGTCTTCCTTCTGAGGTACTCTCCCAGACATTTTTGCACAATTCTTTGAATTCAATGTAAGACATGTCAGTGTTCACATAATCGTCATATATATGCTTGAGGTTTAAATTATCTTGTCTGAAGAGGATAGTCATGTTCGTATTATCACGGATGAGATGTTTCGGTACTTTTGCATAAGACTGAGCTAAATATATAGAGTCAACATTGCGATGTCTCCCCATGCTGTAAAAGGAGGCTATCTTGTCCTGCTTTTCAGTTATGACGTCATCGAATACAAAGATTGAGTTTTCTTTAACATCGCTTGGATGCAATACACTATCTCCGTCTTCATAGGTATTCACTTCTATTCCATCAATGCTTTTAAGAAGACTGATCAGATATTGATACTTTGTTTGATATAGGGACTTGGAATAAATATACAAGTTTTCAAAACGTAAACCATTCTCATGAAGCAGCATATTCAATAATACATTGGTTTTTCCTGCGCTGGAGCTCCCTAGAATAAGAGCTCTTACATTACCAGGAAATAGGTTTCCGTGGCGATCCTGTCTAAAACCACTTTCAAAGTCTAACACCTGAATAGGCAGAGAGCAATCTTGCTTCACGAGTTCCATCTTAACAACTAAATGTAAAAATGGAATGTTTAATGTATATATGGAAAACACTAATATTTTCGAATTCCGACTGGAAAAGGATTGGAAGTATAAAAGGGAAGACTAGCATTAAAATCTATTAGTATGCAATGAGAGCTAAGAGGATTAAGACACCCAGAGGTTCAGGAACAATTAACTCTCTCATAAATCGCCTGCCGTTTGAAGCATATTTACCGGGTTACAGGTATTGCGGACCCGGGACAAAACTAGAAAAGCGTCTAAAGAGAGGAGACCCAGGAATCAATCCTTTAGACAATGCTTGTATGCGTCACGATTTAGCCTACGCTGAGCATAACGATACTGCTTCCAGAAACATAGCAGATAAGATCTTGGCAGAAGAAGCTTGGAAAAGAGTTCAGTCATCGGATGCTACATTAGGCGAAAAGTTGGCTGCAAGACTGGTAACATCGATTATGAAGGGTAAGGTGGCTGTTGGCGCCAGATCCAGGAAGAAGAAGCATGGAGGATTTCTACCTCTCATACCAATTATCGCTGCCTTAGGTGCTGCAGCTGGAGGTGCAGCGCAAATTACACCTGCAGTGAATAAGAAAAAAGCTGCGGATAAACATCACGCAGAAATGTTGCGACATAACAGAGAGATGCAAGCAAAAGGAAAAGGTCTTCGGCAGGCAAAGAGGAAGAGGAATAAAAAGAGAAGTGGAGGTTTCTTACCAATCCTTCCCCTGTCAGCGTCTTTAGCAGTTGCTTCTAAAATAATCCAAAAATTAAAGGGCAAGAAGAATGTTAGAGGAAGCGGTCTAAAGCCAAAAAACACCGCAAGAAAGAATAGGTCTTCAAAAATCTCGGGCAGAGGATTATACTTGACCCGGAAAAAGCCTTGAGCAACATTGATCTTGCATTGTATGCACGACGTTTAAATATTCCCAATTTTAGAGGCGTATATATGATCGACAGTCTCCCTTTAAAACCTCATTACAGAGAGAGAATTATTGTTAATCTCGATTCTTCAGAGAATGAAGGCACTCATTGGGTTGGTGTAAAGAAGGATAGTAACATTGCATTTTATTTTGATAGCTTTGGAAACTTAAAGTCACCAAAAGAAATAGAAAGGTACCTCGAAGGCGTTAAGATAATGTATAATACACGGAGATTTCAGAGTTTTAGCTCAGTCATCTGTGGACACCTGTGCTTGCAATTTCTAGCACAATGAGCTACACTATTGCTGTTAGCGGCAATGAATCTGTTCTTGCCACATATCTAAATCCGCCGCTCAGGCTTGATCCAAAAGGATATTATGAGATTGCCCTATTAAATTTTGAAACCTTCTATTCAATCCCCAACATTGATCACACCAATGATCAACTTCATTACATTGATAATGAAGAGGTTAAGATCATATTCCACACGGAACATATGAAATTGCAGACATTAACAATTACATCAAAGGCAGACTTGAATTAGACGAAAATGACTTCTTTATTCGACCTAACAATAATACTATGAAGACTGAAATTAAATGCCCATTCCCTTTAGATTTTTCTAAGGAGCGTACAATCGGATCTCTTTTAGGATTCGATGAAAAGAGAGTTATCCCTGCTAATCAGCTGGCTGAATCGGATTTTCTAGTAAACATATTTAAGGTGAGCATCATACGAATTGAGTGCAGTATTGCAACAGGATCTTTCATTGATGGTAAAAGCGGACACTCTATCTATGAGTTTTTTCCTTCTGTCCCGCCTGGATATCATATTTCGCAAGAACCTTCAAATCCCATTTACCTGCCTATAATAGACACCAACATTATTGACCAAATCACACTTCGAATAGTCGACCAGAACGGTCATACAATAAACTTTAGAAACGAAGATATAAGCATAAGGCTCCACATTCGCCGGAATGGGAATCGATTTTAGCAGAAGGAGAAGAGACTACCCTGGATATAAGAAGTCTAGGATTCGCCATGCTAAACATACTCTGCATTTGACCCTCAAGGTGTTAACACCAAGCAGTCGCAAGTTCCTCGAACAGTTAGGCTTCAGAATTCTGTAATGGATATCTTCAATGTGACCGAAACGCCTACATTTGAGGACAAGATTTCTAAAGAAGAGGAGCATGTGTTTCTACCCTATAATACATCTGCTCTGGACGCTAACGATGAGATTAGAATACCCTGTCAAGCTGAGGATTTGTATACTCTACCTAGCCGGAGTTATCTCTACATTGAGGGAACTATTACTAAACCTAATGCATCAGCTACTACACCAAAGCTCACTAATAATGCTATGGCATTCATGTTTGATGAGATTCGATTGGACATGAATGGAACGACTATAGATAGAACAAGAAATCCAGGGATTTCATCAACTATTCGCAACTATGCTGCCCTCAACCCAATGGAATCAAGCCGCTTGATAAATGCTGGATGGTGCTATCCTGGCAAAGATGTGGATATTGTACATTCTGAGAGTGGAGCATTCAACGCTATAGTACCGCTGTCAATGCTTCTGGGGTTTGCAGATGACCACAAGGATCTCATTCTCAATAGCAAGTTTGAACTGGTACTCATTCGTTCCAAGGACTCTAAGAACTGTATTGTGACATCTGCCGGAGAAGCGGATGCGTCTGTTAATCTTATTCGCATTGAGTGGAGGATGCCTGTAATACGCCTTTCAGATGCAAAAAAGTGGAGATCCTCAAGATTGTCAAGTCTGACAGGCCGCTACATATTGCCTTTCGAACTATGGATCTTCATACTCAGCCTGCTGTACCGCAAACTAGATCCTTTACATGGAACGTTGCAACAACATCGAAACCAGAGAAACCAAGATTTGTCATTGTCGGAGCACAGACTTCAAGACTGAATAATGCAACTAAGGACTGCTCCATGTTTGATCATTGCAGCATAACAAATTTGAGACTTTACCTCAATAGTGAATGTTATCCCTACCACGACATGAACTTGGACTTTGGAAACTCAAGATTTGCAGCATTATATGAAATGTATTCCAAGTTCCAAAACTCTTATTACGCTAAAGACAATTACCCCTTATTGAAAAGAAAGGATTTTCTTAAATATGCCCCAATATTTATCAGTGACTGCTCACATCAGCCTGAGGAGATTGTAAATGGAGCTGTCAACATTAGACTTGAAATTCAAACAAGTGCAAATATTCCTGCACAGACCTCGTTGTATTGTCTAATAATACATGACAAAGTATTTACTTACAAGCCCCTCACTCATGTGATGCAGTCTCTATTTTGAAATGTTACAATCTAATATTGTATTTTCATTAGGAATATAAGGAATGTAAGGTGTTTCTTAATGAATAAAACATGTTATAAGCAGATAATCTTTTTTTTTTCACACAGTTCAATCATCTTCCTTCTCCAACTCCTTGTCCCTACGTATATGTCCGTATTTGCATTGGAGAGGTTGCACAAATGTTTATCAATATAGGATTCAAGTCTTTTCACTTCAGATATTTCACTGCAATTTAAAAGTATTTTCCCGTTATTAAAAATTGTATTCAAAAGATTTATACTCTCATTTTCCATAGTTGCAATTAGATTATACGAGTATACTACATTTTCAACATAAGCACTGAGTGGACACTTCTTCAATTTGAGGAAAGTTTCGAAAATGTAGAGATTTTGTTGAATGATCTCCCAGTCTAGCAATGACATGTACACAAATTCGTTACTGAATGTTGTTTTTATGAAGACCGATGGAATTTCATGAAACAATCCTACATTTACGCTATGGTTTCTTGAGATGGAGACGTCTTGGAGCACGAGTGTTACTGGTGGTGCTTCCATCTGACTTTGAGTTGGCGAGTCGTGTCATACGATCTTCCAAGAGCTCGAGCCTTCTCTGGAGATCAGCAAAGGTATTCTTCTTCTTCAATGTTTTGAGGGATCTGAAACATTTCCATATTGACTTTGTTAGAAATTTTAGGTCTTGGTAAATGCAAAGGCGAGATCCTGAAAGAAATACAAGAGATAGCGTTAAAGCTGGTGAATAGTTTTTGCAGTAAAGGTTATTTGACTAATAAGGTTGATTACTTACAACAATTTTTTCCCGACTTCTGGTTGTTTCCTGGGCGAATGCTCAGGAGTCGCCTGCGACAGATTGTCTATTGGAAGGGTGTCACTATCTGCGATGTCTGCATCTACTTCATCTACCCCTCCGATGCTCGGATCTTCACCTTCTCTAGGATTGGGTGTTGTCATGCGTATTCTGTGAACACGAATAATGTTTTCATCATTACACATTAAACAACAATTTGCCTATAAGTATATTTAATTATTTTTCTGTAATAATACACACTTTAAGTTTCTCTGCCTGAGTTGATATATACCACAGTTTTCGTTGCACAAAAAGTATGATGACATTTGGTCATGAACCTCGGGCTTGTCGCATAGGGTTGCATGAGTGTGACCGTTACAAAACTCCGAATGGCATTCTGCAGCATGGCTAGAAACAACTGCGTCTACTTCATCTACCCCTCCGATGCTCGGATCTTCACCTTCTCTGAAAAATATATACAAGTATTACATTAAACATTTCCTTAAAGACATGCTAAGAACAATATTTCTAAATGTAATTAAAAAAAGATATATACTTACAAGTATCTTCTTCTGTATATGCGGCAGTTTTCTGTGCATACATCTCTATAAGACATCTGGTCGTGATACGAAGGCATGCTACATACAATTGAATGCATAAGCCCATTACATGACTCCTTGTGGTAGTATGTATAGTGATACGCTTCCTCTCCGCATTCACTCCAAAAGTCATCCATTCCACTCATAACAATATTGTTATCCTACTAAGTCCCTAGTAAGATTCCACCTCGCAACTAATACTTCAGACAATGAGACGAGACTCTTATATACTCTTGACCGAAGGCGGTTCCTAAGCGACCATATTGGAAAACGCCATATGGCATCTACCCCCTCCCCCCACCAACCGCCATACTGAAGTCGCCCACCCCTCCTATGACCTTGAATTTGGCCGTGAAACTCTGCCATGTATAGCGGCCATCTTGAATGACTTGAGATTACCACCCCCTCAACCTTCAACCGTCATACTGGAGCCCCCCACCCCTCCCCCACCCCCCTATGACCTTGAATTTGACCGTGAAACTATACCATGTATAGCGGCCATCTTGAATGACCTTGAGATTACCCCCCACCCCTCCCCACCCCCCTATGACCTTGAATTTGGCCGTGAAACTATGTTCTTATGCTACTGAGACTCAAGAACCACACGATATGATACTGTTCCAAAACTGACTGTGTTTATTGGAGACTCAAGAACCACACAATATGATACTGTTCCAAAACCAACTGTGTTTACTGGATAATCATGAACCACACGATGTATCACTTCCAAAACTGAGTGTGTTTATTGGAGACTCAAGAACTACACAATATGATACTGTTCCAAAACCAACTGTGTTTACTGGATAATCATGAACCACACGATGTATCACTGTTCCAAAACTGAGTGTGTTTATTGGAGACTCAAGAACTACACAATATGATACTGTTCCAAAACCAACTGTGTTTACTGGATAATCATGAACCACACGATGTATCACTGTTCCAAAACTGAATGTGTTTATTGGAGACTCAAGAACCACACGATATGATACTGTGGCAAAACTGAGTGTGTTTATTGGAGACTCAAGAACTACACAATATGATACTGTTCCAAAACCAACTGTGTTTACTGGATAATCATGAACCACACGATGTGTCACTGTTCCAAAACTGAGTGTGTTTATTGGAGACTCAAGAACCACACGATATGATACTGTGGCAAAACTGACTGTGTTTATTGGAGACTCAAGAACCACACGATATGATACTGTTCCAAAACCAACTGTGTTTACTGGATAATCATGAACCACACGATGTATCACTGTTCCAAAACTGAGTGTGTTTATTGGAGACTCAAGAACCACACGATATGATACTGCTCCAAAACTGAGTGTGTTTATTGGGGACTCAAGAATCACACGATGGTCATTGTTCTAAAACTGACAATGTCTTCAGTCTAGCTTCCTGTAGACACTGCCAGTGTTGCTGTGCTTACTTGGTACCAAGAAGCACACCAGTTCAGGGCGCGATTGTATGTTCAAGGACAAAGACAGTTCCTGAGTTAATGACAGTACTGGAGCGGGTATTAAGGGTGCCATACGTCGTGGCAACAACCTTGTCATTCTCGAATTCATAGACACAGTATTTGTGCTCTGGTGTATGAGTAGTCAGCAAATGCGGAGGTCCTCCTCTGGAGGGTTTACTCACGCTTATTGCCCATCATCCCTACTGCCTAGAAGTGTATGTGTGTGAATCTCCTGTTTACAAAGAAAGCCCAAAGTAAACAAACGCAGAGTTATACAAATAGTAAGCGAGTTCATGAGCAAATGTTCCAAAGAAGAAGTCGCGGATATGACCTGTATTTCTAAAGGCGGCAAATAAATGTGACGACAAAAATTCATACAATACTAGCGGACCCGACAGACTTTAGCCTGTTCAAAATGTTGCACATCCAAAAAGTATACAATTTTAAAAATGAACTATAAATTGTTTGGACTGTTTTGATAAAAAAATATGTAAACATTTTATTTTAGAATACCTGACACCACCACGCCTAGAGTTATCGCAACTCGACCTATCAATAGCGTGTGATTGTATCTATATACTATAAACTTATATTTGTCTTGCACAAACCTAAAACTGTTTTAACTAACAGCAAGAAAGAAAAACCTAAAATCATTTTCATGACATGTATATTTTTTTTGGAAGTGCTAAAAATAAAAGTTTAAATATATTTTTAATATTAATACAGTAAAACCTGCCTTCAACGGACCCCTGTTAAGCGGAAATCTGTCTGAAACGGAAATATTTTATGGTTCCGTGTATTTAGGGTTGAAAAATACGTTAAATTCCCTTTATTAAAAGGAAACTATCTTACGCGGACAACGGAAACCATGACACGACTTTTAAAGGAAAATGTCCAGTTTTGGAATGTAGAGTTTAGAAAAATTTCCGGTACAAAACTACATCAATGAAGATGCTTTCAATTGCACTGCCATGAAATATGTCAACATAGACAGTGAGTGATGAGCAAAGTGAAACACACACGTGTGATATACATGTTTTGGGAATACGTGAAGTCGGATAGAAGATGAAATGGCGGAGGAAGATAAAGAGGAATATGTCCCTTAGTTGGAAGAAGATTGTGGGCTAAAGACTTATCGGGATGATTCTGTCAAAAGTGCAACAATTTGCCCTATAGCCAAAACGACTCGGATATGTTTAGTGTGATTTCTCAGGTCGAAGTGCTTGAGGAAGCAGCAATGTGTCCAGAAAACTCTCCTTGACTACTGGAAAAAATAAATGAATTGTGTATACGAAAATCATTGTATTATTGAGATCTTTCAGCGTTATATCGAGAGCTTCAAGTGAAGGCTTGTGGGCCGTAGTGCATTCATCCCAGAGAATAATTTTGCACTTTCTCAAAATTTGAGACAAGCCTTAATGCTTGTTTATGTTACACATTGCGTCTGGATTTGTGTGAATGTTTAATGGCAACTTGAGTGCTGAATGCGCAGTCCGCCCAGCATCAAGCAAGATCACTGCCACGCCTAAAGAAGCAAGTGCCAACGCAATATGATTATGTAATCTAATATATGCAAATATCAGTAAGATGAGGAATGTTTTGCCAGTGCCACCTTGTGCGTCAAAAAGAAAAAAAGAATCGCTCTTAATGATGAATGCTGCTGGGCGGTAGACGATGGCATGCCGAAATGTATGAGTGTCATATTCGAAATGAGAATAGAAATATCCTGTCTTTATTGACGCCTCGTGTATTTCCGGCGGTGCACGACCAGTTATATATAAGTAGGGCTAGGAAGTTCATGCATTTGCATGTTTTTTCATAGGGGTTAAAAATGTATGCTTTTACATTATGTGCACGAATTACGGAATTTTCAGTTATTTGGACATGATTTTATGGTGCATATAACTGCATATTTTCTTGATTTTTGATAAATGCATAATATTTCAATATTATAGCCCCTATATTGCATATTTTACTGATTTTTGTGGTTTTTTTATTCTTCTTTCCATCTGTATAATATGGTAAAATCAGGACTAACTCTGAAAGGTATTTTTCCTAACTTAATTCATATAACTTGCTTGGCACACGCTCTTCGTTGTATTTCTGAGACAGTACGTGATTCTTTCCCATTAGTAGATAGATTTGTGTCCAGTACAAAGAGAAGTTTTGTTAAATCTCCTAAAAGAGTTAAGTTGTTTAGATCAACAGCACCTAATATCCGACTTCCTCCTGCACCAGTGTTAACTCGATGGGGAACATGTTTCGATGCAGTTTTATATTATGCTGAGCACATAGAAATACTCGATGTTAATTCATTGGACTCGAAAGATGCTTCATCAATAGAAACTGTGCAAAATATTCTGTCAGGCACTGGGTTAAAAGAGGATCTTAGTTTCATATCTGCCCATTTTTCTTTCTTACCAACAGCCATAACGGCAATGGAAGTTGTAGGATCTCCTTTGCATGAATCACTGTCTTTGAAAAAAAATATGTGCTCTAAGTTCGGTTTCTGGTAGCATAGGTCAAAAAGTGAAAGAGAAAGTGAATTATGTAATTTCAAAAAATTCTGGTTATAAACAGATGTGCGATATTTGATACATCCTCGAAAGAAAACCATCTTTCACACCAGGAGAGTTGACTCTCTCTCTCTCTCTGTGAAGCAGTTAGCATCATTTAAATATGCCCCGATAACATCTTGTGACCTGGAGAGAAGTTTTTCACGTTACAAAACAGTTTTGCGAGACAACAGATGATGTTTTACAGTTGAAAATTTGTGCAAAGTGTTGGTTGTGAACTGCAATTTAGCAGTTAATACTAGCAGCAGGGCCACTTCTGCTTCAACCTCTAAGGAATAAGGTAACTTTATTTATTATTTATACTAACTCATCTTGTGTACTGCAAAGGGACATTAATTGTTTTAATGAAATAGTGCATATTTCTTGGCATATTTCCAAGTTTTTAAGAGCATATTTTAGTGTTTTTTTAGGGCATGAACCTCCGAGCCCTAGTTATAAGCTATTTTCTGTGGTTTAATGCAGTATCAACATTTCACTGTAAACGAAAAAAATCAAAACAGCGCTAATACCGCGAATTGGCTCTTTTGGCTTAGAAGTCGCCATTGCGCATGCACTGTAGCGGGAAGATGGCCATGTTTGTTATAGTTACGTGATTATATTACTGCATAAGAAAACGCACTACAAAGGCTCTGGCACAATTTGCACAACGTATATTTTAATTACGTTTTAAAACCTTATGTCAATAAATAATAATGTATGAAATTTGTAGGTTAAACTGATTGTGATAAAATGCAGTGTATATACCACTGGAAATCATGAACAATAATGTAAAATGCTTACTTCTATACTGCAACCTACACATTTGCACAATGTATATGTTTAATTATACTTTAACACCTTACTTCAAGAAATATTAATATATTACGTTTGTAGGTTAAGCTAAAAGTTAAGGATGGACGTGTTTACATTATGAATACTCACCCCAATACTGCATCTTACAAATTTGCACAATGTATATTTGTTAATTACACTTTTAATTACCTGTTCTCAAAAAGCGCTCACATTTAAGGTGACAGCGTACTGTGAGCGAATACCAATTTTACATACCTACATCACTTTACAGAATTTACAATACACAAAAGGCTATCAAATGGAAATGATTGAAAATTTTACTACATATTTACAATAAAATGAGACATATTTTGGTTTATGTTTCATGATTCTGTCTGTTAAAATAGATTTTTAAAAAATTCAGATATATGAAAATTTATTGAAAAAATATTTTCCAAAAGCATACAAAACTTGAGTACCTGTTCCTCGGGAACCATTTGCAGCACACAACTGAAAAAATTCAGACATGTTTTGAATATAGCTAGCTAGTCTAGAAAGCAGAATTTTTAAGCTCAGTGTTTATTAAGCATATGTGCAAACTGAAAACCTGTTGTAAAATTGCTTAAAAATCGACACATTATTTCCCAATTTACCAATTAATTTTTGTACACTTCCCCAATTGATGTATTTCAAAAATTATCCTTTCTGGAGTAGCTAACTATATTCAAAACATGCCTGAATTTTTTCAGTTGTGTGCTGCAATTGGTTCCCGAGGAACAGGTGCCCAAGTTTTGTATGCTTTTGGAAAATATTTTTTCAATAAATTTTCATATATCTGAATTTTTTAAAAATCTATTTTAAGAGACAGAATCATGAAACATAAACCAAAATATGTCTCATTTTATTGTGAATACGTAGTAAAATTTTCAATCATTTGCATTTGATAGCCTTTTGTGTATTGTAAATTCTGTAAAGTGATGTAAAATTGGTATTCGCTCAGAGTACGCTGTCCCCTTAATGTGATATTAACGCTGAGCTGTGACCAAAAGTTCTACAATCCAGGCTTAGCACATCAAATACCGGAAATTCTTAAATGCGATTGCAGCGCTGTTGACGGATCCAATTGTGAGCCTAAATTATCCAAGGATGATATTGTAACAAATGAAGAAAACACCAGTTACTGCTATTCACACTATTGCCTTTTAGTCAGTTAGCGTAGTGCTAACGTTACAGAAACCGCACCGCCATGTAATAGCTATTGTCTCGTACGCTCCTATTGTTGTCGGCGGCCTGTGGCGGAACGGTTCAGAAACCGCACCGCCATGTAATATCTATTGTCTCGTACGCTCCTATTGTTGTCGGCGGCAGGTCGTTAGGCCAGGCAGGCGACTGGCTGGGTCCCCCCTCCCCAGTGTAGGCAATCAGATGCGGCGGGCGCGGTGACAATATTATGCTCTCTGAACAACGCATAAGTTAGTAAGTTAATTAAAAATAACATGTTCTATCGGGTCAAATTGTGATTCTAAACAATCTCGAATCACCTTCATCACACACACACAAAAGTTCATAAAAATCGGTCCAGGCCTTTAGGAACCTTACAGTCACATACACACGGACAGAAGAAATATTTATATATAAAGATACCTACATATAAAAACAAACAAATATGCAAACCTGTGAAATATGTTCAAGAAACAGTACATTTTATATAACATGCAATACTAACTGGCACATGTAATAAATAATCACTGCATTAAGGTCCTATCCCTAATAATAGATAGAAGTTGTAATGTACAGAGAAATGAGATTTGTGTTTGTGGAAACTATAGGTGCGTGGGTGTACTCATTAAAGTTTTATTGTAACGACAGACATTTGTTTTGGTGAGGTGGCCGCCTGCCTGAAACTGGGTTGGTGGTAAACAGCCCTTCCTTCCTTCATCTTGCTCGTATAACAACTTACCAGTAGTTAGAGCAAGTATCCCAAATTTCCATACCAACATTTCAGTCCAAATACATGTTTTGAAACTCTCTAAATGGAAACAAAACCGTGTGTTACATTCACATGACTTTCTCTACCTATCTCATAACAAACTATACCTACCCAACTTTAACTTCTATTTACTTTTAAACATTTAGGGAATCTGTTATATTGCACATTACCTTGTACACACAATGGGAACAGGGCAATACAGCAGACTTAAGCGTTAGTCAAATCTTTTAAGCGATGCTGGGTATGTGAGGGCTTTGAAATTCCGTTCTCTTTCATCTCCAGGAGGAAAAAACACAAGTGCAAGTACTTCTCATTTCAGAAATGTACACATAAATACTAGAAAATTCAAACAAATAAGAAACATATCGCAAATAGTTAAGTACACAAAAAATATATTTGGAGAGCTTTAAGGTGATCTTCACTATCCTTGCAGCAGGATTATGTCTATCTCTTACAGTTTATCAGTTATACAAAACAGAGTAAGAATGGAGAGCATTTCAGAAGCTATTAGGAGAAAATTCATGGTATACGCGCATTTTATTTGTAAGTTGACTGGGCCATTATACCTGTGTCGTCCGCAATGCTGGACGTGTTTGGGGTAGATCGTTCATGTATAAATTGAATCAAACTGGGCCAATGTCAGCTCCTTGAGGAGGAAGTCCGGCTGCGAAAGGTAGTCAAGTGGGTTGTTCACAACTATCTTGCACATTAGCAGCTAGTTTGGTGGAATCTTAGAAGTTTCGGGCCACACTGTCGAACGTCTAGAAATATTCCACTCCTGCAAGATGAGTTGCAGTGGTAATGACCCTGACGGGAAGCAGAAGCAGAAGAAGAAGAAGAAGAAGAAGAAGAAGAAGAAGAAGAAGAAGAAGAAGCAGAAGAAGAAGCAGAAGAAGAAGATGATGATGAAGAAGAAGAAGCAGAAGAAGAAGCAGAAGAAGAAGAAGCAGAAGAAG
>CM060962.1:307762200-308024700 GCA_030765045.1 Tenodera sinensis
GCACACACGCACGCGCACAAACATACACACACGCACGCACGCACACACATACACAACGCGCACACGCACACATACACACAAGCACACACGCACGCACACACGCACGTACACACACGCACGCACACGTACACACATACACACATACACACATACACACACGCACGCACACATACACACATACACACACGCACACATACACACATACACACACATAAACACACGCACACACACACACGCACGCACACACACGCACGCATACACACACGCACACACATACACATAGAAGTTTTTCTAAAAATGCTTTTTTTATTCAGGGACCCTCAAAACATATTTCCGCTGAAGTATTGACATCGAATTTTTGACTGGAATAGAATACTTGGCCTACTTACTGCACGTAGTAGAGAAGGCAAACAGTGTGTAACTTGTTCCTTTGCCAGTTAGTTATACCTACACAGTTGCACAAAGGAATGAGAATCAAGACAAATTGATGTTAATGTTTGTTTATAATCGTCACAACCGTGTTTCAAAACCTAAACAAAAGCAACATTTTTCCATAGAAGAATAAACTGGTGTGCGAGAATTTGCTGAAATATTTTCGCATCGCATGTTTGTCTTTCTTCATTTTTTACTGCTACTTTATTTCTCTGGTATTGTTTTCTTAATATACAACCAATACATTTGCACATATACAAAATAAATATGGAGTAAATGTGCAAATTAGCATATAAAACAAATGCAGACGCAAATGAAAAGTGAAATTTTTATGGCAGCAGGCGAATCACTGGCGATACGTTTACTGAAGTTACCTCAGCAGGAATTGAACTGCACGTTTCCGACAGACAATGACGTCATGTTTGATCAAATCCCATCCCAAACATGGCAGGCTAACTCGCTTTTTGTCACTACAATACTCAACCTTATCGTTATGTAACTACATTCTACCTACAACACACTTTAATAATAATAATAATAATAATAATAATAATAATAATAATAATAATAATAATAATAATAATAATAATAATAATAATAATAATAATAATAATAATAATAATAATAATAATTATAATAATAATAATAATAATAATAATAATAATAATAACAATAACTAATAATAATATTAATAATAATAATAATAATAATAATAATAATAATAATAATAATAATAATAATAATAATAATAATAATAATAATAATAATAATAATAATAATAATAATAATAATAATAATAATAATAATAATAATAATAATAATAATAATAATAATAATAATAATAATAATAATAATAATAATAATAATAATAATAATAATAATAATAATAATAATAATAACAATAACAACGATAACAATAATAACAGCAATAATAACAATAACAATACCAATACCAATGATAATCATAATGATACTGATACTGATGATGATACTGATGATGAGATGATGATGATGATGAGATGATGATGATGGTGATGATATGATGATGAGTTAATGATGATATAATGATGAGATGATGAGATGATGATGAGATGATGATACTGATGATACTGATGCTGATGAGATGATGATGATGAGATGATGATGAGATGATGATGATGATACTGATGCTGATGAGATGATGATGAGATGATGATGATGATGAGATGATGATGAGATGATGATGACATGATGATGAGATGATGATGAGATGATGATGATGATGAGATGATGATGAGATGATGATGACATGATGATGAGATGATGATGAGATGATGATGAGATGATGATGATGATGCTGATGAGATGATGATGACATGATGATGACATGATGATGAGATGATGATGACATGATGATGAGATGATGATGAGATGATGATGATGATGATGATGAGATGATGATGAGATGATGATGATGAGATGATGAGATGATGAGATGATGATACTGATGCTGATGAGATGATGATGACATGATGATGACATGATGATGAGATGATGATGAGATGATGATGATGATGCTGATGAGATGATGATGACATGATGATGACATGATGATGAGATGATGATGACATGATGATGACATGATGATGAGATGATGATGAGATGATGATGATGAGATGATGATGAGATGATGACATGATGATGACATGATGAGATGATGATGAGATGATGAGATGATGATACTGATGCTGATGAGATGATGATGATGACATGATGATGAGATGATGATGATGAGATGATGAGATGATGATACTGATGCTGATGAGATGATGATGATGATGATGAGATGATGATGAGATGATGAGATGATGAGATGATACTGATGCTGATGAGATGATGATGATGATGATGAGATGATGATGATGATGAGATGATGATGATGAGATGATGAGATGATGATACTGATGCTGATGAGATGATGATGATGAGATGATGATGATGATGAGATGATACTGATGCTGATGAGATGATGATGATGAGATGATGATGATGAGATGATGATGATGAGATGATGATGATGAGATGATGAGATGATGAGATGATGATACTGATGCTGATGAGATGATGATGATGAGATGTTGATACTGATGCTGATGAGATGATGATGATACTGATGATGATGAGATGGTGTTGATGATGATACTGATGATGATGAGATGATGATGAGATGATGAGATAATGATGATGATGATGATGAGATGATGATGATGAGATGATGATGATGAGATGATGAGATGATGAGATGATACTGATGCTGATGAGATGATGATGATGAGATGATGATGATGAGATGATGATGATGAGATGATGAGATGATGAGATGATGAGATGATGATACTGATGCTGATGAGATGATGATGATGATGAGATGATGATGATGAGATGATGATACTGATGCTGATGAGATGATGATGATGAGATGATGATGAGATGATACTGATGCTGATGAGATGATGATGATGATGAGATGATGATGATGATGAGATGATGATGATGATGAGATGATGAGATGATGAGATGACGAGATGATGATACTGATGCTGATGAGATGATGATGATGATGATGAGATGATGATGATGAGATGATGATACTGATGCTGATGAGATGATGATGATGATGATGAGATGATGATGATGAGATGATGAGATGATGAGATGATACTGATGCTGATGAGATGATGATGATGAGATGATGATGATGATGAGATGATGAGATGATGAGATGATGATACTGATGCTGATGAGATGATGATGATGAGATGATGATGATGATGAGATGATGATGAGGAGATGATGATGATGATGATGATGATGATGATGATGAAATGATACTGATGCTGATGAGATGATGATGATGATGAGATGATGATGATGATGATGAGATGATGATGATGAGATGATGAGATGATGAGATGATGATACTGATGCTGATGAGATGATGAGATGATGATGATGATGAGATGATGATACTGATGCTGATGAGATGATGATGATGACATGATGATGAGATGCTGATTATACTGATGATGATGAGATGATGATGATGATACTGATGATGATGAGATGATGATGAGATGGTGTTGATGATGATACTGATGATGATGAGGTGATGATGAGATGATGAGATAATGATGATGATGATGATGATGATGATGATGATGATGATGATGATGATGATAATCCGTTCACGCAGAGGGCTACTGACTATCTCACCTTGCATGTTTACTGTATAACGGTGTAATGATGGTACAACCCTAGTTAATGTCATACATCTGGTGCAGAAGCTCTCACGTTATCAGTTTTCTCCAATTATGCAATTATTTAGAATGCCAGTAAAAAAAATCTGATTACAACATAAATAAAAAGAATCTGATGTGTTGCACTCACATGACTTTCTCTACTCTTGCACTAACCATTCTTACAAACTCTTATTCCTATATCTTCTTCATGATAGTTGAGATAAGCATTTGTACAAATTATCTTATAGTTTATCTTCTTGTAGGTACAAGGGGAATATTGGAATACAGTAGGCTTTGTGCGATAGTCAAATGTTTTAAAGCTTTTAAATTGCGTTCTCTTTGCACACTTTAAATATGAAAATGAATGGCGATGTTCCAGCTTTTTATCAGGAATGGAGAATCGGATGAAGGCACACTGCTAGAAATTGAGTTTAGTTGATGGGGACATGGCAACAGTGTGTAGTGCCTGGAAATAAGCGACATGGCAACCTTGCTAGGTGCAAAGGTTGCTTCTGCTGAAGTAATCTACAACTGCATTCTGTTCTGTTTAATGTATCATTAATTACATTATTCCCTGGCATCCACATCTTGTAACAATGCAGTTTATGACCATTAAAACCTATTTTACAGTATTACGCGCTTATATATTTTAATATGGTGATAGTCTACGAAATTTATAGAGATGCATTTGAATGTGAATATTTGAAGGGAAATATTAAGTTCGGGAGGCATGATTGACAGTTGACGTAGGCATGTTCCCTTATTTATTTTCAACAATTGCAATTAATATCTTATAAAGCATTCAGTTGTAAAATTGCAGCATTCATTGGACGGCGGGAAAGTTACAGCGCTATGCGGAACAAAAGTATGTAAAGAAATAGATTTCATTAGTTTTTATGTTATATTTCACACGGGTTATATAAATAAGGATGTTCCCGCTAAGAAAGAAACAAGGAAAAGGGAAATAAAAGTGGGATTCGAACTAATGTTAGCCCAGCACTGTAGATTTGAACAAACACACCTTAGGTAGTTGCGCTATAGGCAACACTCGCTGATTAAACTCACGTCTGTAAAGTGTTGCACCCAACACTGGAAACATTTTAGTTCTAGTCCACAGTTTAATAAAACACCATAAGAACACCTTTTCTGCAGATACACTGAAGTTAAATTTGCAATGTTTGCCCGTTGATGTAGAAGCATTGCTGAAATATTGCTGTTTAAAACTGTGAGGTGAGTGAGCTGCGAGGAGACGTGGCTGCCACGTCCTTTGGACAGCAAGGGAACAACGTGACTAATTTAATTCTCATACCATGTATGCAAACACGCCTGAGGTTTAGGTGACCCTTCGCGCAGGTTTAGCTGACGGTGGGTATTTACTTTTGTGAAAGATAGTACAAGGCACTTGTTGATAGTGATAAAGTGATAAGAAACATTTCGGTCGGTCGGTCGGTCGGTCGGTCGGCCCTGCCGGACACGCCCATTGCTGTCACGCATGGTCTCAGCAACTGTGAAATTGGCTTGGCTGTGGTAACTGTCGGTCACTCTGCTCTTCTTGGTAATCCATTTCCTTGTTTTTTGTATCGCTGCTGCACATCGCAGTGCTGTCGGAGAAATAGAACTGGCAACTTTCCCAATTGCAAATTCCCTGTGCAATTTAGCATCATGACTCACCAGCCGTATATCCTAATCCCTCGTACGAAATTCACCACTAAAGAAATCACAACGCAAATGTTGAATCCATTTTAGCCTAAAAATATTTAAATTGTAACATTCGAAACTCTTTGTTCTTGTAAATCTTCCACTCACTAAACAAGACAAATATACTTGTTCATCTACTTTTTCTTAAACAAGAAAACGTCAACAGAAATAGTTTTATTACGCAGTTGGTTGTAGGTCCAGGAAACTGAGGTGATTGACTAACCTGCACATCTGTGTTCCACTCGTATGTTTCTCATAAAGTCACCGCCCGCCAAACAGTACTTCCCACCCTTCCGTACGGCCGTCCTTCCGTCCGTCTGCCCGTACCACCATCCGTCCCTCCGTCCGTCCGTCCAACTGTCCGTCACAACATCCGTCCCTCCGTCCTTCCGCCCGTCCGTCCCTCCCTCCGTCCCTCCGTCACTCCGTCCTTCCGTCCGTCCCTCCGTCCCTCCGTCCTTCCGTCCGTCCGTCCGTCCGTCCCTCCGTCCGTCCGTCCCTCCGTCCGTCCGTCCCTCCGTCCGTCCCTCTGTCTCTCCGTCCGTCCGTCCGTCCGTCCGTCTGTCCGTCCATCCTTCAGTCCGTCCCTTCGTCCCTCCGTCCTTCCGTCCGTCCATCCCACCGTTCGTCCCTCCGTCCGTCCAACTGTCCGTCCCTCCGTCCATCCCTCCGTCCGTCCCTCCGTCAGCCCGTCCAACTGTCTGTCCCTCCGTCCGTCCGTCCATCCGTCCCTCCGTCCGTCTGTCCATCCCTCCGTCCCTCCGCCCTCCGTCCGTCCTACCCTCCGTCCCTCCCACCGTCCTTCCGTCCCTCCGTCCTTCCTCCATCCGTCCATCCGTTCGTCCTTCCATCCGTCCCTCCGTCCCTCCATACGACACTCCGTCCTTCCGTCCATCCGTCCGTCAGTCTCCCCGTCCCTCCGTCCGTCGATACCTCCGTGCGTCCGTCTCTCCGTCTGCCCGTCCAACCGTCCGTCCATACCTCCGTGCGTCCGTCCCTCCGTCCGTCCGTCCAACTGTCCGTCCCTCCGTCCGACCCTCCGTCCATCCGTTCGTCCTTCTGTCCGTCCCTCCGTCCGTCCATACCTCCGTAAGTCCGTCTCTCCGTCCCTCCATCCGACACTTCGTCCGTCCGTCCATCCGTCCGTCAGTCTCTCTGACCCTCCGTCCGTCCATACCCCGTGCGTCCGGCCCACCGTCCCTCCATCGGTCCATCCCTCCGTCGGTCCATCACTCCATCCCTCTGCCCTCCGTCTGTCCCTCCGTCCCTCCCTCCGTCCTTCCATCCATCCGTCCATCCCTCCGTTTGTCCCTCCGTCCGTCCGCCCCTTAGTCCATCCGTCATCGTCCATCCGTCCGTCGGTCCCTCCGTCTGTCCGTCCCTCCGTCCATCCAACCGTTCATCCCTCCGTCTGTCCCCCCGTCTATCCGTCCAACCGTCCGTCCGTCTGTCCGTCCCGCCGTTCGTCCATCCCTCCGTATGTCCCTCGGTCCATCGATCCGTCCATACCTCCATCCATCCGTCCCTCCGTCAGTCCCTCCGTTGGTCTGTCCCTCCGTCTGTCCGTCCCTCCGTCTGTACGTCCCTCCGTTCATCCGCCCGTCCCTGCGCCCGTCATTCCGTCCCTCCGTCCACCCAACGTCCGTCCGTCCCTCCGTGCGTCTCTCTGTTTGTCCCTCCGCCTGTCCCTACGCCTGACCCTCCGTACATCCGTCGGTCCCTCCACTCGTCCCTCCGTCCATCCCTACGTCCGTCCGTCCGTCCATCTGTCCGTCCATACGTCCGTCCTTCCATCCCTCCCTCCGTCCCTCCGACCCCCCGTCCCTCCATCCATGCGTACCTCCGCCCATACATCCGTCCATCCATCCCTTCGTCCCTCCGTCCATCCGTCCATCCGTGCCTCTGTCGCTCTGCCCATCTATTCGTCCATCCGTCCCTCCGTCCATCCCTCCGTGCGTCCCTCCATCCGTCCCTCCGTCCATCCCTCCGTCGATCTCTCCGTCCCTCCCTCCGTCCATCCCTCCGTGCGTCCCTCCGTCTGTCCCTCCGTCTGTCCCTCCGTCCGCCCGTCCAAGTGTCCGTCCCAACATCCGTCCCTCCGACCCCCCGTCCCTCCATCCATCCGTACCTCCGCCCATACATCCGTCCATCCATCCCTTCGTCCATCCGTCCATCCGTGCCTCTGTCGCTCTGCCCATCTATTCGTCCATCCGTCCCTCCGTCCGTGCCTCCGTCCGTCCCTCCGTCCGTGCCTCCGTCCGTCCCTTCCTCCGTCCGTCCGTCCGTCCCTTCCTCCGTCCGTCCGTCCATGCACCCATCCGTCCCTCCGTCCATCCGTACCTCTGCCCATCCATCCATTTGTCCCTCCGTCCATCTATCCATTCGTCCCTCCATCCGTCCATCCAGCCATGCGCCCGCCAGCCGGAGCAGCTGTACGTCCTTCCGTCCATCCATACGTCCGTCCGTCCGTCCATCCGTCCACCCATCCGTCCATCCGTCCATCCCACCATCCGTCCAACGGTACGTCATCCGTCCATCCGTCCATCCCACCATGCGTCCATCTGTCCACCCATCCGTCCATCCCACCATCCGTCCATCCGTCCGCCATCCGTCCGTTCTTCCGTCCGTTCATCCGTCCGTTCATCCGTCCGTCCATCCGTCCGTCCACCCGTCCGTCCGTCCATCCGTCAGTCTCTCCTCAGGTAGGACCATACTCTCTCCGCAGGTGCGACCACACTCTCTCCGCAGGTGCGACCACACTTTCTCCGCAGGTGCAACCACACTCTCTCCGCAGGTGTGACTACACTCTCCGCAGATATGACCACACTTTCTCCTCAGGTGCCACCACACTCTCTCCTCCTTTCCGACTACACTCTCTCCCCAGGTGTGACTGCACTCTTTCCGCAAGTGCGACCACACTCTCTCCGCAGGTGCGACTACACTCTCTCCGCAGGTGCGACCAAACTCTCTCCGCAGGTGTGAGTACACTCTCTCCTCAGGTGTGACCACACTCTCTCCTCAGGTGTGACCACAGTCTGTCCTCAGTTGCGAGCACACTCTCTCCGCAGGTGCGACCACACTCTCCTCAGGTGCGACCATACTCTCTCCGCAGGTTCGACCACATTCTCTCCTCATTTGCGACCACACTCTCCCCGCAGGTGTGACCACACTCTCTCCTCAGTTGCTACCACAATCTCTCCGCAGGTGTGACTACACTCTCTCCGCAGATATGACCACACTTTCTCCTCAGGTGCCACCACACTCTCTCCTCCTTTCCGACTACACTCTCTCCGCAGGTGTGACTGCACTCTTTCCGCAAGTGCGACCACACTCTCTCCGCAGGTGCGACTACACTCTCTCCGCAGGTGCGACCATACTCTCTCCTCAGGTGCGACCACACTCTCCTCAGGTGCGACCATACTCTCTCCGCAGGTTCGACCACACTCTCTCCTCATTTGCGACCACACTCTCTCCGCAGGTGCGACCACACTATCTCCGCAGGTGCGACCACACTGTCTTCTCAGGTGCGACCACACTCTCTCCGCAGGTGTGACTACACTCTCTCCGCAGATATGACCACACTCTCTCCTCAGGTGCGACCACACTCTCTCCTCAGGTGCGACTACACTCTCTCCGCAGGTGTGACTGCACTCTTTCCGCAAGTGCGACCACACTCTCTCCTCAGGTGCGACTACACTCTCTCCGCAGATATGACCACACTCTCTCCTCAGGTGCGACCACACTCTCTCCTCAGGTGCGACCACACTCTCTCCTCAGGTGCGACTACACTCTCTCCGCAGGTGTGACTGCACTCTTTCTGCAAGTGCGACCACACTCTCTCCGCAGGTGTGATGAAGAAGAGGAAAAAGACGAAGAAGAAGGAGTAGAAGAAAAAGAGGAATACAACGAAGAAGAAGGAGTAGAAGAAGAGGAAGAAGAAGAAGAAGAAGAGGAGGAGGAGGAAGAGGAAGAGGAGGAGGGAGGAGGAAGAGGAAGAGGAGGAAGAGGAGGAAGAGGAAGCAGAAGCAGAAGAAGAAGAAGAAGAAGAAGAAGGAGAAGAAGAAGAAGGAGAAGAAGAAGAAGAAGGAGAAGAAGAAGGAGAAGAAGAAGAAGAAGAAGAAGGAGAAGAAGAAGAAGAAGAAGAAAAAGAAGAAGAAGAAGAAGAAGAAGAAGAAGGTTGTGACAGGTTTTCTAAGATTTGGACATTGCCACAATCACGTTGGCATGATGTAAGCGAGTTCGTCATGCTCTAATTCTCAACAAGCTATTGAATAAAGAAAACGCTTGCTTTCACGGCCAATTGCTCCGATTCCGGAAGTGCATTGAATTACTTCCGCAAGTCTTTGATAATTCCGTCATTTGTGTACTTCACTTTGCATTTCACCGCAACTTTGTGGTTTGTTTTTCACTTTTACCTTAAAGAAAAAACCTCTAGAGAAGGCGCCAAGCAATCACGAGTTGTAAAGGAAAAGAAACGTTATAGGTAAATAAAGCCCTTGGTATTATTTCTACAGCTTAAGAATATTCGCAGGTTCAAAACAAGTATTGTGTGAAAGTTGCACACATAATCTTCTTTTGTCCGCTAACTACCTCAATAATATGTCATTGTGTCATTTGTACTTTCCGCACCACGTAGTGCAGTATTGTATTGTATTGTATTACGCTCAGAACTTTTGATATCGAGATTTCACCGCCAGTACATCACAAAAACATTACTTTTAGAAAAAAGTGTGTGTGAGTGGAAGGACGGGAAGTTGGGTTTACATCCTTACACTATGCGCGAACTTTACCACTCTTTAACCCCCAGCCGTGCATTGTGTTGCAGTGGCGGGTTGGTTACATGTACATTGTGTTTGAATTACGAAGGCACTTTGAAATCTTATGTGATAAACATGTGTTCATTAGCAACTTACGCTTAACAAGTCTGTCAATATTTGACATAGACTTAGAAGATACACCAAGTGTAACATATTGTGACATATACAGACTTTTAATATACTTCAATTTGGAGAAACTCTGTTCAAAAATATATGTAGAGTTATACTCACTCTTATACACACACTATCCCTGCAAATGTTTATTTCTCTATCTACTACATTTTAATCGACATAATCGCTTATCGAGCATTAAGTTTGTTGGCACAAATAAATAAGAATGATTAAATATGTTTATAAAGGTTAAGAGGAATTAACTTACACGAGAACAGTTTGCACAATGGGAAGCAGGGAAAGCTATTGAAGTTAGTTCCAAACAGGCAGGTATTATTGGCAAAGTAGAACAGTTGCAAAGTGCAACGCTCTCAACGCAATGCTGTGCGTTTCCCAGGCTCTGGATTATCATTAATCATCAGCATTGCTACTGCCAGACATAACCCAGGTCAGAGTAAAGCTCCTTTGTTAATCAAATAAATATACCAGCAGACCGTGGCCATATCCTTTCTTCCGCTTGCTTTTTGTTTGATACTTGACGGTGCCTCCTCTCGCGGCAGCTCTTGAAAAAACCAGCTAGTTACCAACTTCGCATTGTGTAATGAGCCAGAAACCATTAAAACAGAACATTAAGGCTATATGGTTGGTCCTGACTTCCGTATGCTAATACTCGTAGCTTTCTCTGCCCATAGTTTGCTCCTCCAACATTTATTCCATATACTTCATGTTAATTCAGATAAATAATCACAGAAACACTCTTAGTACACATTTGCTTATAAGTACACTGGAAATAGCAAAACGCTATACCCTTAAGTGATAGTCAAATCGTATTTTAAGAGCTGGCTGCTATGTCATAACTTTCAAAAGTCATTGTTACCATGAACTGAAGAAAAAAAAATCTGATGTGTGGCACTCACATGACTTTCTCTACTCTTGTACTAACCATTCTTACAAACTCTTATTCCTATATCTTCTTCGTGTTAGTTCAGATAAACATTTGTACAAATTATCTTATTGCTTAGTTCCTTGTAGGTACAAGGGGAATATTGGAATACAGTAGGTTTTGTGCGATAGTTAAATCTTTTAAAGCTTTGAGATTTCGTTCTGTTTGCACACGTAACATATAAAAAAATGAACAACGATGACCCATTTCACGAAAGTTTTAAGTTTTCCGAAACTCATACACATAACAAGGAATATCTCCGAAATGCTTCACCCTACAAGAAAATTTATGGAGACATAAATTGTGTATTTTAGCAAGATCTACATTTTTTGTATAGTATGATTTGGTCTATCTCTAACGGTTTACCTGTTATGCAAATGTCGTCCAGAGTAAATACGACTACAGGGGCTATAGCCAGAAATTTCAAGATATAAATTTCATTTTTCATCAAAATATCTCAAACATATGACATTTTAATAAAAATCGTTAGAGCCATTTTCAAGAGAATCAAAATTTTCGAAAAATTTTCCATGTAAAGGGTAGTTTAGGGTGGGGCTATTTTATTCAAAATCTTCGTGTCGCATACTTGAATGACATTGAACGTAAATACCAACTTTGGTTTTTAACCGACTTTTCGTCTTTGAGTTATGCTGTCCACAGACTGACACACACGTGGACCTTTTTCTAAAAATGCTTTTTTGGATTCAGGGGGCCTCAAAACATGTATTTCCGGTGAAATCTCGACATCTAATTTTTGGGTGGATTACAATACTTCCCTTACTTAACAGTAGAGAAAGTAAAAAACGGAGAACGTCTTATATCTAAACGAAGTATACAAGAATGATCCAAAATGGAGAAGAGTTGACAGGATATTAGTAGAAAATAACACATACTTGCTTCAGATGTGTTCGACACCAACATCTTCAAGAAAATCCTTCCATCCCCAACTATCCATTACATGGAAAATGTTTCTTAAAAATCGGGTAAAGATTCTGATTAAACTATCATATGCTTAAGATATTCTAATGACAAATAAAATGTATATTTTCAATTTTCTGCAAATGGCCGCTTCATTCTGAATTAGTTTTGCATAATTGCTAAACAGTAAAAATGACAAAGTATTTCTCAGCAAAATATGTAGATCTGGTTAAAACATAGAGTTTATGTAAAATAATTTTCTTTGTGGGGTGAACAATTTCCGAGATATTCCTTGTTATATGTTTGAATCTTGCAATACAAACAATATCTCTTAGCCTTGCAGAGGGAACCGAGTTTCATACCAAGCGTTAAAATATTTGGCTAAAAGGAAATAGGCAATAACATAATTTGTATAAATGTTTATCTAGATTAACATGCAGTAGATAGAGGAATAAGAGTTTGTAAGAATAGTTAGAACAAGAGTAGAGAAAGTCATGTGACTGCAGGAGATCAGAATCATGAAGAAGATAGAGGAATAAGAGTTTGTAAGAATGGTTAGTACAAGAGTAGAGAAAGTCATGTGACTGCAGGAGATCAGAATCATGAAGAAGATATAGGAATAAGAGTTTGTAAGAATGGTTAGTACAAGAGTAGAGAAAGTCATGTGAGTGCAGGAGATGAGAATCATGAAGAAGATATAGGAATAAGTGTTTGTAAGAAGAGTTTCTACAGGAGTAGAGAAAGTCATGTGAGTGCAGGAGATCAGAATCATGAAGAAGATATAGGAATAAGAGTTTGTAAGAATGGTTAGTACAAGAGTAGAGAAAGTCATGTGAGTGCAGGAGATGAGAATCATGAAGAAGATACAGGAATAAGTGTTTGTAAGAAGAGTTTCTACAGGAGTAGAGAAAGTCATGTGAGTGCAGGAGATCAGAATCATGAAGAAGATATAGGAATAAGAGTTTGTAAGAATGGTTAGTACAAGAGTAGAGAAAGTCATGTGAGTGCAGGAGATCAGAATCATGAAGAAGATATAGGAATAAGAGTTTGTAAGAATGGTTAGTACAAGAGTAGAGAAAGTCATGTGAGTGCAGGAGATCAGAATCATGAAGAAGATATAGGAATAAGTGTTTGTAAGAATGGTTAGTCCAAGAGTAGAGAAAGTCATGTGAGTGTAGGAGATCAGAATCATGAAGAAGATATAGGAATAAGAGTTTGTAAGAATGGTTAGTACAAGAGTAGAGAAAGTCATGTGAGTGCAGGAGATCAGAATCATGAAGAAGATATAGGAATAAGAGTTTGTAAGAATGGTTAGTACAAGAGTAGAGAAAGTCATGTGAGTGCAGGAGATGAGAATCATGAAGAAGATATAGGAATAAGAGTTTGTAAGAATGGTTAGTACAAGAGTAGAGAAAGTCATGTGAGTGCAGGAGAACAGAATCATGAAGAAGATATAGGAATAAGAGTTTGTAAGAATGGTTAGTACAAGAGTAGAGAAAGTCATGTGAGTGCAGGAGATCAGAATCATGAAGAAGATATAGGAATAAGAGTTTGTAAGAATGGTTAGTACAAGAGTAGAGAAAGTCATGTGAGTGCAGGAGATCAGAATCATGAAGAAGATATAGGAATAAGAGTTTGTAAGAATAGTTAGTACAAGAGTAGAGAAAGTCATGTGAGTGCAGGAGATCAGAATCATGAAGAAGATATAGGAATAAGAGTTTGTAAGAATGGTTAGTACAAGAGTAGAGAAAGTCATGTGAGTGCAGGAGATGAGAATCATGAAGAAGATATAGGAATAAGAGTTTGTAAGAATGGTTAGTACAAGAGTAGAGAAAGTCATGTGAGTGCAGGAGAACAGAATCATGAAGAAGATATAGGAATAAGAGTTTGTAAGAATGGTTAGTACAAGAGTAGAGAAAGTCATGTGAGTGCAAGAGATCAGAATCATGAAGAAGATGTAGGAATAAGAGTTTGTAAGAATGGTTAGTACAAGAGTAGAGAAAGTCATGTGAGTGTAGGAGATCAGAATCATGAAGAAGATATAGGAATAAGAGTTTGTAAGAATGGTTAGTACAAGAGTAGAGAAAGTCATGTGAGTGTAGGAGATCAGAATCATGAAGAAGATATAGGAATAAGAGTTTGTAAGAATGGTTAGTACAAGAGTAGAGAAAGTCATGTGAGTGCAGGAGATCAGAATCATGAAGAAGATATAGGAATAAGAGTTTGTAAGAATGGTTAGTACAAGAGTAGAGAAAGTCATGTGAGTGTAGGAGATCAGAATCATGAAGAAGATATAGGAATAAGAGTTTGTAAGAATGGTTAGTACAAGAGTAGAGAAAGTCATGTGAGTGTAGGAGATCAGAATCATGAAGAAGATATAGGAATAAGAGTTTGTAAGAATGGTTAGTACAAGAGTAGAGAAAGTCATGTGAGTGCAGGAGATCAGAATCATGAAGAAGATATAGGAATAAGAGTTTGTAAGAATGGTTAGTACAAGAGTAGAGAAAGTCATGTGAGTGTAGGAGATCAGAATCATGAAGAAGATATAGGAATAAGAGTTTGTAAGAATGGTTAGTACGAGAGTAGAGAAAGTCATGTGAGTGTAGGAGATCAGAATCATGAAGAAGATATAGGAATAAGGGTTTGTAAGAATGGTTAGTACAAGAGTAGAGAAAGTAATGTGAGTGTAGGAGATCAGAATCATGAAGAAGGTATAGGAATAAAAGTTTGTAAGAATGGTTAGTACAAGAGTAGAGAAAGTCATGTGAGTGCAGGAGATCAGAATCATGAAGAAGATACAGGAATAAGAGTTTGTAAGAATGGTTAGTACAAGAGTAGAGAAAGTCATGTGAGTGCAGGAGATCAGAATCATGAAGAAGATACAGGAATAAGAGTTTGTAAGAAAGGTTAGTACAAGAGTAGAGAAAGTCATGTGAGTGCAGGAGATCAGAATCATGAAGAAGATATAGGAATAAGAGTTTGTAAGAATGGTTAGTACAAGAGTAGAGAAAGTCATGTGAGTGCAGGAGATCAGAATCATGAAGAAGATATAGGAATAAGAGTTTGTAAGAATGATTAGTACAAGAGTAGAGAAAGTCATGTGAGTGCGGGAGATCAGAATCATGAAGAAGATATAGGAATAAGAGTTTGTAAGAATGGTTAGTACAAGAGTAGAGAAAGTCATCTGAGTGCTGGAGATCAGAATCATGAAGAAGATATAGGAATAAGAGGTTGTAAGAATGGTTAGTACAAGAGTAGAGAAAGTCATCTGAGTGCAGGAGATCAGAATCATGAAGAAGATATAGGAATAAGAGTTTGTAAGAATGGTTAGTACAAGAGTAGAGAAAGTCATGTGAGTGCAGGAGATCAGAATCATGAACAAGATATAGGAATAAGAGTTTGTAAGAATGGTTAGTACAAGAGTAGAGAAAGTCATGTGAGTGCAGGAGATCAGAATCATGAAGAAGATATAGGAATAAGAGTTTGTAAGAATGGTTAGTACAAGAGTAGAGAAAGTCATCTGAGTGCAGGAGATCAGAATCATGAAGAAGATATAGGAATAAGAGTTTGTAAGAATGGTTAGTACAAGAGTAGAGAAAGTCATGTGAGTGCAGGAGATCAGAATAATGAAGAAGATATAGGAATAAGAGTTTGTAAGAATGGTTAGTGCAAGAGTAGAGAAAGTCATGTGACTGCAGGAGATCAGAATCATGAAGAAGATATAGGAATAAGAGTTTGTAAGAATGGTTAGTACAAGAGTAGAGGAAGTCATGTGACTGCAGGAGATCAGAATCATGAACAAGATATAGGAATAAGAGTTTGTAAGAATGGTTAGTGCAAGAGTAGAGAAAGTCATGTGACTGCAGGAGATCAGAATCATGAAGAAGATATAGGAATAAGAGTTTGTAAGAATGGTTAGTACAAGAGTAGAGGAAGTCATGTGACTGCAGGAGATCAGAATCATGAACAAGATATAGGAATAAGAGTTTGTAAGAATGGTTAGTACAAGAGTAGAGAAAGTCATGTGAGTGCAGGAGATCAGAATCATGAAGAAGATACAGGAATAAGAGTTTGTAAGAATAGCTTCTACAGGAGCAGAGAAGGTCATGTGAGTGCAACACATCAGATTTTTTAGACGTAGCTATTTGTGATATATTGTTTGTTATGGATTTCAATACCTATAGTTCTGTCAAAAAGGTACTCGATGTACTTTTTTTATCTCCTGGTCATACAAACAATGGAAAGTCATCACATAGCGACCAGCTCTTAAAGGATTTGACTCTCAGTTAAGCCTACTGCATTCCCTTATTCCAGACTATAGTCGTTTTCACGTTATGAAGGCACAATGGCTCTTATGGAGAATCAGCGCGGCCTTGCCACGTATGTTGCGCCAATGTGATTATCGCGTTTGCACACAACCAGGTTTATTATTATTAGTTGTTATAAGTTATTATTATTATTATTATTATTATTATTATTATTATTATTATTATTATTATTATTATTATTATTATTATTATTATTATTATTATTATTATTATTATTATTATTATTATTATTATTATTATTATTATTATTATTATTATTATTATTATTATTATTATTATTATTATTATTATTATTATTATTATTATTATTATTATTATTATTATTATTATTATTATTATTATTATTATTATTATTATTATTATTATTATTATTATTATTATTATTATTATTATTATTATTATTATTATTATTATTATTATTATTATTATTATTATTATTATTATTATTATTATCATATTAATAATAATACCTTATAATAAACCCATACCCTTTTTACGTTCTTTTCTTAATATAAAAATGTAGGCCTACTTACACCAGTCGCCTTATGAAGTTCACCAACAAAAAACGAGTCACTGTGTCCTTTAAATAATCATACACCCTAAGAATTGTTTTTCGCTCGCTACTTTTAATAATTTCGCCTTTTCCTCTGCGATCCATTGCGCACTGATTACTTAACTGCAATGCACACGATCACCAGAGAACTTGTAAAACTCGCTCACACCTCAAATTCCCGAAACCTATTGAAAACCTCCACTGAAGTACAATCCCTTATCGGCCCTTCAACTGCCACACATCTGGTTTCCATCATCTGCAAGACAGGAGAACCGGGTGTTGTTGGCCGTGTGCTTGGCGCGCTAAAAACATTTGCCTTTAAATGGTGATTTATGGATGGCTTGTTATTGGAGATGTTCTATATTTATATAAAAAATAATTTCGTTATTTCCTTGACAACTTTGTCGCTGGAAGTTTTTACGTGGACCTACAGAACGAGAATTAGCCAGCGACGACATTTTCCACTGTATAAACAAAGAATCTTAACACTTTATTTTAAGCTTTATTGTTTTAAAGAAAATATGTTTAGACATATTGATATAATCTAAATACTAACGTGGCCTATAAAAGCAAGCGAATGATCCAGATTTTTTTTCATTGCCAAAATTTCGGTTTAAAGTCATGTTTAAACGTGCGGAGCGAGAAAGATGTTAAAAAATCTGCTTTCAACAAAATTTTACATTTTATTATTTTAAAAAATGTACAATTGTATAAAAGGTTTATCGTGCATACCACAGTATTCTTCGACACATTTTACACCGAAATGCATGTTCATACTTTATCTTAGTCACATTTGAAAACACGCAAATTTGGCAACGGCGCACCTGATTCTTCCATAAGAATAACATGGTCCATAAGAGCCCGTTGTGCCTTCATGACGTGAAAATAGCTTTATAGGCGGCTCGCAGTGTGCCTTGAGTGGCCTTCATTTGTTTTTACGTACTAAACATAGAGTTATCAGTGCAAGGCTGTGAGCAGGTTGCGCCGAGTGAGCACCAGCCCTGTTCTATTTCCATTTTAGATGTAATGAAATATGTAGATAATAAAACCATTTCTACCAATGTTATCTGAATGAAAATGAAGTAGATAAAACAATAAATGTTTCCAAGAATATTTGATACATACATGAGTAGGGAAAGTCATGCGCGTGCAACATAGTCGATTTTTTAACAATGATCTCTTAAGGTCATGTGGCCGAGAGAGGCATCACATGTGTACAACAAATCCATAATCTTATCGTGATCAAAGCAAGGCCTCTGACAATAAAGTTTTGAGCAGACAAAGCAAGTAAAATCGTGAAATCTAGGAATAACAAGGGTTTACTATAAATACCTACAGGCGGGATGTTAACTTCCAATTTTGTCCATATTCCTTTAAATTTAGAACGACCGTGACATTGAAAAGTGATGTACCTTTGTGTTCAAGTCTGTCTGAACGTGTATATTCCTATGTTAAATACACATAGTCAGAGCATTACATTGCACTGATATGTCACACTCACATGATTTTCTCTACTCTTGCACTTACCATTCTTACAGACTGTTACTACTATGTCTTCTTCGTGTTAGTTGAGATAAACATTTGAACAAACTATCACATTATTTCACCGGAAATATATGTTTTGAGACCCCTGAATCCCAAAAAAAAGTATTTTTAGAAAAACGTCCCTATGTCTGTCTGATAATCTGTGTGTCTGTCAGTCTGTGTGTCTATCAGTCTGTCTCTCTGTCTTTCTGTCTGTCTGTCTGTCTGTCAGACTGTGTGTCTGTCACTCTGTATGTCTGTGTGTCTGTCAGTCTCTGTGTCTATCAGTCTGTCTCTGTGTGTGTGTCTGTCTGTCGTCTGTGTTGCTATCAGTCTATCTGTCTGTCAGACTGTGTGTCTGTCACTCTGTATGTCTGTGTGTCTGTCAGTCTCTGTGTCTGTCAGTCTCTGTGTCTATCAGTCTGTTTCTGTGTGTGTGTCTGTCTGTCGTCTGTGTTGCTATCAGTCTGTCTGTCTGTCAGACTGTGTGTCTGTCTGTCAGACTGTGTGTCTGTCACTCTGTATGTCTGTCTGTCTATCTGTCTGTCTGTCAGTCTCTCCGTTTGTCAGTCTGTGTGTCTATCAGTCTGTCTCTGTATGTGTGTCTGTCTGTCGTCTGTGTTTCTATCAGTCTGTCTGTCTGTCAGACTGTGTCTGTCACTCTGTATGTCTGTGTGTCTGTCTGTTAGTCTGTGTGTCTGCCAGTCTGTGTGTCTATCAGTCTGTCTCTCTCTGTGCGTGTGTGTGTCTGTCTGTCGTCTGTGTATCTATCAGTCTGTCTGTCAGTCTGTCTGTCTGTCTGTCTGTCAGTCTGTGTGTCTATCAGTCTGTGGACAGCATTACTCAAAAACAAATAATAATAAAAACAAAAGTAATAATAATAATAATAATAATAATAATAATAATAATAATAATAATAATAATAATAATAATAATAATAATAATAATAATAATAATAATAATAATAATAATAATAATAATAATAATAATAATAATAATAATAATAATAACAACAACAACAACAATAACAATAACAAGAAGAAGAAGAAAGCATTTGTAGAAAAACGTCCATGCATGTGTGTGTGTGTGTGTGTGTGTGTGTGTGTCTGTTCGTAGTTCGTCCTTTTAGATCCTCGTGATGTGATGCAAAGAGAATGGACTCGCCTACCACCTAGGCGGCCCGGGTTCGATCCCAGGGACCCGCATGTGGTATTCGTGGTGGACGAAGCGGCGTCAGGGCGGGTTTTCTCCGGGTACTCCGGTTTCCCCCGCCATCTCATTCCACCGGTGCTCCATCTTCATTCCATGTATCATCAGTGTCACCGCCTGCGGTGCCGTAGTAGTAAAAGCGGGCGTTAAACACTACAACAACAACAACAACAAAGAGAATGGAACTTTAAAGCTAGGACCTCTTAAAAGACTTGACTCTCACCTAAGCCTACTCTATTGTTCTATTCCCATTGTACTGATCTGTAAAATTAGAGAGCAATTAGAAATTAGTTATTAATTATTGAATATTAACAAATAATACATCAGTATAGAGTAATAAAAATAAAAGTAAACATTATTGTGTTAAGTGTTATGTTTTATGGTTTATGTGAAAATATGTATTAACATTTAATTAGTATATATATTCATTTGTTTTTATTCTTTTTATAATATTTATGATTCTTTTCAATTTTACTGTTCTAAGTTTTGTAAATTATAAGTGTTACTAAGTAAATCTGTAAATGTTAAATATTAGGTACGTTTTGTGTTAAGTGTCGTCCAGGTATAGGAATTTAATTAATTAAGTCTTTGTTTAAAATTCAGAGTGATTACAAATGATTCATCGGGTTTTGGATGAATGTATTTCGCAAAGCATTACATACAAAATAATGAGTGATACATTGTATGAAAAAGCACATGTTCAAGTTTCTTACATAATGTTCTATGTGCTGTTCTCGTGTTACACGACGCACATCCATGTGGTAGTCAAGTTCGACCTATACACGTTCCAGCATGTCCCTGTCGAGGTTCACCAGCACTGAAGTGATGCGATCCTGGAGTTCAGCCAATGTGGTATGTGCACATTATCTTTCTCGTATGTACCTACCCCCAAAGAAACAAGTGACAAACGTAAGGTCGGGAGACCTTGGGGGCCACCTCAAGAATCGCCCGATCCATCTGTTTGGAAGTTCCTCGTTCACACTTCTCTATGCCAGGCATCGGCAAACATGTACTCAATGAGGTATCAGTATGACGTCTCAACATGTAACCCGCAATACACATGACGTAATGTAGAACAGGGGATGGCATTGACCTTCGTTCAGAGTCAGTGGCGGACTCGCTCACTACAGAGTACAATAAGGAATAGTACACATACTTGAATCCAGCTACGAGTGGTCTACGATACTTTAGGTAGGCCTAGATATTTGAGCAATATATTTCAGTTCACTTCTATTTGCAATGTACCATGAAAATCTAGTGATATATCACAAGTAGCCACTCTCAGTATAGCACGCAAATTAACATCTGCTAATCGCAATACAAGATTTTTTTTGGATTCAGTTTCTTTTCTTCTACACATTTCTTAAATGCTTGAAATAATTCTGCCCCTGTTGTATGTTCCCTAAGTGGAATGACTTGAAGCATATATTCTTGTATCAAGGGGTTGTTAGTAACTCCACGAGTGAAAATTACCAATTGTGCTGTGTCAACGTTGTCAGTGCTTTCATCCAACGGGAGAGAAACGGCTATAAATTCATGGACCTCAGTTTGTAGTCTTTTTTTCGGCTATTTCTGCTATTTTGTGTATCCTCAGTATGGTTCGTGGTGATAATGCAATATTACTAAAAATATCATATTGTTCAGGGCAAATTATGTTGGCAACTTTACTCTCAAATTTTTTATGAAATCTCCATCACTAAAACACCTCAGTGACTGAGCAATCTCCAAAGCAACAGTATAGCTGGCGTGAAGTTGTCCATCAGTTATAATATTTGAATTACTATTAGATGTATTATCTGAATATTGCTCTTTGAGCTGTTGCAGTTGGTTAGTCCGATCTAGACCTGAACAAAATGAATAAGGGGCACTACATTAGTGTTATGTTACTTTAATTCGTGGTGTAAATTTATGAATACATGCTTGTCTATAATTGTATGGTGATCTTATGGCATATATAATATTGCCGCTTGATGTTCCATTGATGAGTGCCTTTTTGAACTTTAGAGCACAACAAACACCTTACGTTCCTTACATGATGAGAGAAGAAATCATCAAAGTGCTATTCTAGATATCAAATTTAATAGACCAGGAATAATTAGATGCACTCTAAATCTATGAATATACTAAGACTTTAAGTTAAATAAACTAATATCCTTCAAAGTTATAAATAAAGAAATTTATCTTTAAGTTTTAGTGTTAAATTACTGTTTGACAGACATGTTCAGAAGTGCAGGTAAATACGACAGGACAGTCCGCCCGTGATCGGTGTGTATGCAGTGCTAGTTAAGGCTGTGAGGGAAGGGGAGACAGAGTAAGCGCTGCCCCTGACACGTCATAGTTACGAGGCCTCATTGACTACATGTTTGCCGATGCCTGCTCTATGCCAATGAGGCGGAGCTCCGTCCTGTTGGAATATGAAGTGCGGCATATCAGCTATCAGTCTGGGAAACATCCAGTTTTGTAGCATGTGTAGGTACGTCATACCCATCCCATTTTTTCAGGAAAAAAGTAGGACCCGTAAATGGCTACATGATACAGCACAGAAGACATTAATCTTAGGAGAATCTCTTTAAATCTCCACTGTAACACTGGGATTTACCGCGCACCATATGCGGACGTTGTGATGATTCACTTTACCGTTCTCTTGATTAGCTGCCATTTTTAATGTTATGGCCCTGCCACTTAGCGAGTCACATCCAAATCTACAATGGCATAAACAAAACTTTTAAGCATGCTCTTTCAATTGTTTATTATACCACTCGCAAAAGTTAAAGGCATGTGAACGCTGGCCAATGCTCAAGCAGAGCGCTGTTGCCAAGCGTAGTGCGTGTACCGGCAGAGGTTCTGTACATAAGGTTGTGTGAGATGCATGCACTACATTCGGCAGCGCTGGTAGGAGGGGCAAGCGTAGGATTCGCTGGAGTCCGTAGTACGCCCCGCCTCCATATGCCTTTAACTTTTGCGAAGATTATAGTATAAATGGGTGGGCATTACATTTTGGAAGCTGTAAGACGTCAAAATCCGATGAATCATTTGTAATCACCCTGTATTTATATTATGTATTACTATTTTTATTTGGTATTTATACACCGCATGTTCTGTTTTATTTTTATTTTATTCAGAACATGAAGTAGAAGGTTAAGAATTGTTTTTTGAAGAATGGAGAAAGCCATGTGAATGCAACGCGCCAGATTCAGTAAAAGCAATGTTTATTTGTGGGAGCTCCGTGGTTAGTGAAGATGGATGGTCACATCTGCTGCCCTATCATGAATTACGGTGCCACTCATAATTTCATTTAACAGCTCCAGGAAAGGTGCTGTATAGAGGCAAACTCACAAACAACGCCTTGCAAATGTGTAGCGTCACAACGAGCCTATATAGTGTGCTTTAACCATATCTGCAATTTTCTATAGTAACATTTCCCCTTTCTCTTACGGTTTACTAGTTATGCAGGTCACATTATGTTTGCTATGTACATAACTTATTATTAAAATAGCACATTTTTTTAAAAAAGATCAATATATTCGTAAACTCTGAATAACGTAAAGGTTAATTTTCTGCAACTAAATTGTCCTAAACATGTTCAGGTGGCAACCTTGGAAGACGCAAAACAAAATACCAACTTTGGTACTTAACCGAATATTGACTTTATAGAAGCACAGACACATATACACAAATAACACACACATAGAGACTGTGACGCAATGGGGTACCTTTGTAATGTAAACGTGCTGGGTTTAGGATCTTGGAAAGAAATTAAGAATCAAAGTGGGCAAGATTAGCTTGCCTTTATTTAAACAACAACAAATAACAAAATATAAATATAACAAACTCGAATTTAGCTTGCCTTAAAAAACGTGCAAACTCACTTGACAGATTCACATAATATTAGAAATGTCACAAAGTTGTATTGTAAATGTCCATTAGTACTATGAAAATGAAATGAAAGTCTTGCGAATAAACTTCTGCCATCCAAACCTTGTCAAAGCCATTATCTAACACAAAACACAAATCAAACGAAGTTAGGTAAACCAGAAAGGCATTCAGACAGAAGATTTCACAGAGTATTTCCAGCAAATTCAACAAATACGTTTTGTTATGAAAATATGTTTAAAAAAATCTGATGTGTTGCACTCACATGACTTTCTCTACTCTTGCACTAACCATTCTTACAAACTCTTATTCCTATATCTTCTTCGTGTTAAGATAAACATTTGTATAACTTATCTTATTGCTTATTTCCTTGTAGGTACAAGGGGAATATTAGAATACAGTAGGCTTTGTGCGATAGTCAAATGTTTTAAAGCTATGGGATTCTGTTGCCTTTGCCCACTTAACATATAAAAAAATGAACAACGATGATCCTTTTCACGAAAGTTCTAAGTTTTCCGAAACTCACACACATAACAAGGAATATCTCCGAAATGGTTCATCCTACAAGAAAATTTATTCAGACATAAATTGTGTATTTTAGCAAGATATACATTTTTTGTATAGCATAATTTGGTGTATCTCTAACGGTTTACCAGTTATGCAAAAGTCGTCCAGAGTAAATACGACTACAGGGGCTATAGCCAGAAAATTCAAGATATACATTTCATTTGTCATCAAAATATCTCAAACATATGACATTTTAATAAAAATCGATAGAGCCATTTTCAAGAAAATAAACATTTTCGAAAAATGTTCCATGTAAAGGGTAGTTTAGGGTGGGGCTATTTTCTTCAAAATCTTCGTGTCACATCCTTGAACGACATTAAACTTAAATATCAACTTTGGTTTTTAACCGACTTTTCGTTTTTGAGTCATGCTGTCCACAGACTGACAGACACACAGACACACATACGGACCTTTTTCTAAAAATGCTTTTTTTGGATTTAGGGGGCCTCAAAACATATATTTCCGGTGAAATCTCGACATCGAATTTTTGGGTGGAATACAATACTTCCCCTACTTACTAGTAGAGAAAGTAATAGGATATTTTAAAGGAAATCGTTTGAGGCAGTTGAGAATGAACATTTTTGAAAATGACATTTTAATAAAAATCGATAGAGCCATTTTCAAGAAAATAAACATTTTCGAAAAATGTTCCATGTAAAGGGTAGTTTAGGGTGGGGCTATTTTCTTCAAAATCTTCGTGTCACATCCTTGAACGACATTAAACTTAAATATCAACTTTGGTTTTTAACCGACTTTTCGTTTTTGAGTCATGCTGTCCACAGACTGACAGACACACAGACACACATACGGACCTTTTTCTAAAAATGCTTTTTTTGGATTTAGGGGGCCTCAAAACATATATTTCCGGTGAAATCTCGACATCGAATTTTTGGGTGGAATACAATACTTCCCCTACTTACTAGTAGAGAAAGTAATAGGATATTTTAAAGGAAATCGTTTGAGGCAGTTGAGAATGAACATTTTTGAAAATGACATTTTAATAAAAATCGATAGAGCCATTTTCAAGAAAATAAACATTTTCGAAAAATGTTCCATGTAAAGGGTAGTTTAGGGTGGGGCTATTTTCTTCAAAATCTTCGTGTCACATCCTTGAACGACATTAAACTTAAATATCAACTTTGGTTTTTAACCGACTTTTCGTTTTTGAGTCATGCTGTCCACAGACTGACAGACACACAGACACACATACGGACCTTTTTCTAAAAATGCTTTTTTTGGATTTAGGGGGCCTCAAAACATATATTTCCGGTGAAATCTCGACATCGAATTTTTGGGTGGAATACAATACTTCCCCTACTTACTAGTAGAGAAAGTAATAGGATATTTTAAAGGAAATCGTTTGAGGCAGTTGAGAATGAACATTTTTGAAAAAGTTTCCTATTTACGAGTAACTTGAGGAAGGGAAATTACTTAAAAAGTTTCGTTTCTGTTCCTTCGAGAACGGGTCATTTAGATACAACGTTTGGTATTCTTATTTTTGAGTTATCCTGTACGCAGACACCAGTTACGGGCGCTTCGCTAACAATCATTTTTCGGTTTAGCAAATCTCAAACCACGATATTTAATTTTTGGGTGTAAAGTAATACTTGCTCTACCAACTAGAGAAAGGAAGAGAGGAAAACCTGCAATCATGCAAAGCGAAAAGCAAATAGTATGTTTGGAAATGTCACATTTGCCTTGTTTCTGTTTTCTTTTACAGATAGAAAAACGCATGTTTAATCACCAGCAGCTCTGATTCGTGTAACATGGGCTTGTTGTAATCTTGCTGTTGCGGCAAGTCCATTTTGGCGCTATAAAAAGTTTAATAACGGACAGAGCGAGCAGGTGGCCATTGTTAAACATGAGCTATGTAACAAGCCGGCTCGTAAACTGCAACCCACATCTTACCAAGTATAAATCTGGAGCTCATACAATAGCTACACACTCTGCCACCCAAAGAAGCAATATCTTCCGGAAACATCACTCTGGAAATGCTTGGTGTCTGACCCAAGCAAGCACCTTCCCTAAATGTCATCATCACTGTGAGGGTTCGATTCTGGGTTGGCAAAATCAGGTAGCTTCAGCTTAACTAAATTTGTCTCGTTTACTTACGGTAACCAGAAGAAATGTTCTGTTCAATAACAGACTCCTCTGGTGCTTTAAATCAGAATATCAAACATTTTAGAAAACGTTTCCTTGTGCGTATCTGTGTGTATGTGTATATGTGACTGTGTGTATGTGTGCATGTGTGTATGTGTGTATGTGTGCATGTGTATATGTGCGTAGGCAGGCCGGCAGGCAGGCAGGTCGGCAGGCAGGCAGGTCGGCAGGCAGGCAGGCAGACGGGCAGGTCGGCAGGCAGGTAGGCAGGCAGGCGGGCAGGCAGGCAGGCAGGCAGACGGGCAGGTCGGCAGGCAGGCAGGCAGGCAGGCAGGTCGGCAGGCAGGCAGGCAGACGGGCAGGTCAGCAGGCAGGTAGGCAGGTAGGCGGGCAGGCAGGTAGGCGGTTAGGCAGGCAGACAGGCAGGCAGGCCGGCAGGTAGGTAGGCGGGTAGGTAGGCAGACGGACAGATCGGCAAGCAGGCAGGCAGGTAGGTGGGTAGGCAGACAGGTAGGTAGGTAGGTGGGTAGGCAGGCAGGCAGGTAGGTAGGTGGGTAGGCAGGCAGGCAGGTAGGCAGGCAGACAGGCAGGGAGGCAGGTAGGTGGGTAGGCAGGTAGGCAGGCAGGTAGGTGGGTAGGCAGGTAGGCAGGCAGGCAGGTAGGCAGACAGGCAGGCAGGCAGGCAGGCGGGTAGGTGGATAGGCAGGCAGGCAGGTAGGTGGGTAGGCAGGCAGGCAGGCGGGCAGGCAAGTAGGTGGGTATGTGGGTAGGTATATATGTACGTATGTGTGTGTATATCTGTGTGTATGTCTGTGTGTGTCTGTGTGTTTCTGTGTGTATGTGTATGTCTGTGTGTCAGCGTGTTTGTCTATGTGTATGTCTGTGTCTGTGCGTGTCTGTGTGTGTCTGTGTGTCTGGGTGTGTTTGTATGTGTGTGTATGTCTGTGTGTGTGCGTGTTTGTCTGTGTGTCTGAGTGTGTGTATGACTGTGTGTGTCTGCGTGTTTGTCTGTGTGTGTGTTTGTGTGTATGTCTGTGTGTCTGAGTGTGTGTATGACTGTGTGTGTCAGCGTGTTTGTCTGTGTGTATGTCTGTGTCTGTGTGTGTCTGTGTGTCTGGGTGTGTTTGTATGTGTGTGTATGTCTGTGTGTGTCTGCGTGTTTGTCTGTGTGTCTGAGTGTGTGTATGACTGTGTGTGTCTGCGTGTTTGTCTGTGTGTGTGTTTGTGTGTGTGTCTGTGTGTCTGGGTGTGTTTGTATGTGTGTGTCAGTGCATGTCTGTGTCTGTCTGTGTGTTTGTCTGAGTGTGTGTTTGTGTGTATGTCTGTGTGTCTGGGTGTGTTTGTATGTGTGTGTCAGTGCATGTCTGTGTCTGTCTGTGTGTGTGTGTGTGTGTGTGTGTGTGTGTGTGTGTGTATGCGAGCGCGAACAGCATGCCAAAAGTCTGAGATTTTGCACACACGTGACTTTTTCACTTTTTCTGTTGTTACAAATGCTTATTGCGCTATCTACTTCATGGTAACAGAGATAAACATTTGTAGAATTTTTTTACATAGGTTCAATGGGAACAGGGAAGTATAGTAGGATATTAAAATATTTTTTAAAGAGCTGGTTGATATCTGATGTCTTTGACTTTCTGTTCTCTTTGTATAATACCAGGAGAAGAAATCAGTAAATAAATAAAACTAACAACTTTCGAATTGGGAAGTGTATAACAAGGAATGTGTGGTGTAGCGTGATTTACATTTTTGTATAGGAATATTTTGTTTATGTGTGTTACAGTTTATCAGTTATACAAAAGTCATTGAGGAGGAAGAGAACATCTGAGAATATTCCCAGTTAGTTCAACATGTACATTTCATTTGTAATTAACATATCTTAAACATATGGTATTTTGACCAAAATGGTTTTAAATTTATTGGAAGAAGCCGTTGCAGTAGTACATACAATTATTGTGCAAACAACTTTGATAAAACGCAAGAAAAAAACGCAAAGTCCGGCAGTATAGAACTTCCTCAAGTTTGTCAATATAGAATTTTATTTGGCCAGAACTTTGTCTCATTGATATTGTTGGGAATTAATTCCTTGTGTGAAATGTATACAAAATACATAAAAATAGTTTTCCAAACATCATGGAAACATTAAAATAAATTGTGCAGTTTAATAAAAATGAAAATGTTATGTGTTCCATTCACATGAGTTTTTCTACCCATTCTTGAACAATCTATACTGGCAACATGTTTTAATATCCGGTCACTATGTGATGACTTTGAAATTCTGTTTTTCGTGCACGGCCAGGAGACAAAGGAACGAATAACAACTTATCATTTGACAGAAGTATACGTATTTGAAAGTTAACACCAATAAGAGGTAATATGTTAGATGTAGTTAGCTTCACACAGAAATTGTGTGCCTAAACATGTGATATTTTGGTGAAAGTTATTGCAGCTGTTTTTGAGAAAATGAAAAGTTTCTAACATGTTTTCTTATACGGGGTAGTTCGGTGTGTAGGGATTTTTTGAGAAATCTTTGTGTGTTCTTAGAAGCTGTTGAACTTGTATAGCAATTTGACATTCAAGCAACCTTTCCCTGTTCATTTATACATGTACATTTTTCTAAAAATGCTTTCTTTTGTATCAACGGAGTTTCAAAGCATGCCTATTTTCAATGAAATGTCGGTATTGAAGTTTTGGTTATAGTATAGCATTTGCTCTACTTATTTTAAGTGCATAGCAGAGAAAGTAAAAAGAAAATGTTAAATAGATACCAAATTTGGTACTCAAGGTCACCAAGGATGCAACACGAATATATCCAAGCAAATCCTTCCTAAAATACCGGTAATTTCTCAATTTCTTTAGTGTCTCTAAGGGCTTTAATGGTGCCGTTAGATGACATTTCTAAATCTTCCAAGTTTAAGCTGAATGTTTTCAAAATTTTGTTATATACAATTATAAATATGCTTTATATTTAATAAATATTCCTGCTGTAAAAAAAGAAACAAAGTAGGTTAATTTATGTTAAATTATAATTTATATTTAAGTTTAATTATGCTGATTAATCTGGATTCCATATGATACAGAAATCGTAATTTTGAAAACTAAATATTTTACCATATTATTTATATATTAATTCTCAAAACTGGTACGCATATAAAATTTTATTCACTACTGTTGTAGGCTTGGGATATTTTTATAAAACTGTAAATCTAATTTTGTTTACACAATTGATCCTCGGTGGCCAAATTAGTCATGTCATATCTTGAGCAATTTAAAAGTGTAGCAAAACCATAGAGCAATTTTGTAGGTTTATTCTCTGTGAGTTTGTGCTCAGAATTTGAACATTGCTTACAAACTTCTTCACGTGGAGTATGTAACACTGTAAGAAAATGAAAGCATCGTGCACCCCATACTACTCATATGGAAATAGAGACAAAACTTCAATATATTTTTCGGACATGAATTTTTGAACATTTTGAACACCTCATTTGGCTCTATTACCTATATATTTAGCTACACTTAATTAAAACATTATACTTGGGGATACCGTCGTGAGGAATATAAGCTAATCTTGAATTTTCTCTAGACAACCTTTGAACTATGGGTCCATATGAGATACACAAACTTTTCTCAACAAATAGTACAGCTTCTGTTGGATCACTTTTGTTTTCATTGAACCATTTACAAGATATTTCTGTACTTGAAACTACACACAATGTTGGCTTTCTCATAGGGTCATACACACAGTATTGGTCGATAATACTGATACAAGTCTTACCTTACTCACTGATGACAATATTGCATTTCACCCAAAAATTCAATGTTGACAGAACCTAAGACTTAAAACAAACTTGCTTCTTACATACCACCCAAGGTTTTCCACCCCAGGCTATGCTTTATATGGAACCTTTTCCCAAAATGATGTTTTTAAAACGATTCTGACGACTTCGATTATATTACCATATGTTTCATCTATTTTCATCACAAATATATATATTGAATTTTCTACGAATAGTCTCTTGGGTCTTCTGTCCAAATAACTTTTGTGTAACTAAAAAATAAAAAATACTAAAAAATACACAAAATAATGTAGATCCCATTATGGCACACAATTTACATAAACTTTTACTGCAGTTAATCTTTTCTCAGATACTCCTTTTTATTGGTTTCAATTTGGAATACTTTTACTTTCTCTGTTATCTACTTGCAGTATAGACAACTATTGCATTCCACTCAAAAGTTAAATGGTACCGAGATTTCACTGCAAATATGTTTTAAAACACCTTCACTCCAAAAATTAAAAAATTAAAGTTTTTTACATAAAGTTCTCTGTACGTGCCTGTTTCTTTCTTCTTTTCTTTCCTCTTTTTGTTCTTTTGCGTCCATGTTCTATAAACATCATGATTGAAAAATGAAAAGTTATTTAAATGCAAAACTTTGTATTACGTTTTTGATTCTTTCAAAAATAGCTCTAACGACATTCCTTAAAACACCATTCTTGCTCTTCTTCCCAATTACTTTTAAATTATTGCTAAACCGTAACAGATAGACCAAATATTTCTGCCCCAAAAATGTAGATCTCTTTAAAACACACAATTAATATCAAAAGCCTTTGTTTCTTTTGTGGAGTTAATCATTCGTAACCTAATCTTTGTTATTGGTGTGAAATTACCTGTACTTATACAATTTTCAAATAGCAAGCTGTTATTAATTTTTTTTGTTACTCCTGGTTAACGCAAAGAGAGGGAAGAGAAAGAGAGAAGAAACGCAAAGAGAAAAGACATCACACAACAACTAGCTCTAAAAGCATGTGATTATCATATAAATGTAGTGCATTGCCATGTTCCCGTTCTACCTAGCAGCAAAAATGTAATAAAATCAGTTCTACCAACATTTACCTTGATTAACTTGAAGAATAAAGTAGAAGAATAAACGTGTACAGGAGTGAGAAGAGAAAGTCACGTGAGTGTAACACATCAGACTTTTTAAAATAGTATATTATACAAACGTCACTTATTTATATACAAAAAGAATTAGCAGAGATGCTTTAGTAACAGGTTTTAACAGCAGCTATTATCTGAATGGAAATAGCAGCTTCTTTTATGGGAATAATGAACACTTTCATTTGTTTTCCTGATGCATATGCCCTGCTTTGGATTTCAGGTCAAGTAGAAAACGAAAACACGAATTGTTGTTTTTGTATTTATTTATTGAAAATAGTCATAATTTGAAACACTTATCACTAACAGGTACTACACACGCTACTCTCCCTTCTTGTATGCCCACTTCTTCCCTTCCTCGTGCTCCCCCTTGTCCCCGTGTTCGTCATGGTGGCCGTGATGTTCCTCGTGGCCCCCCTCGCCCTTGTGACCCTTGTGCTCGTCGTGGAAGCCACCCTCCTCGTGGTGTCCCTCCTTGCCGTGGTGTTCCTCGTGATGGCCGGAGTCATGATGCCCTCCTTCCTTATGACCGCCCTTCTTGGAGCCATGTTCCTCGAAGAATTCGCCGAACTTGTCGTGATCGCCGCCCTCGTGGTGCTCGTCATAGAACTCGTGTTTTTTCTCGTACTCGTCCTTCTTGTGGATGTTGTGTTCGCCCTTGGTAGAGTGACCCTTCTTGTGGTGGCCACCTTCCCCGTACTCGGCACCCTTCTCGCCTTCCTCGCCATGGTGGTGCTTCCCCTCGTGACCACCCTCGTCGTGGTGCTTCTTCTTCTTGCCACCCTCGTCTACGTAGTGTCCTTTGTGTCCCTCTTTGTGATGATGACCTTTCTCTCCCTTCTCGTAGCTATGATGTCCCTTGTAGTTCTTATGTCCCTTGTGACCTTCATCATGATGGTGTTCCGAGTGATCCTTCTTACCTCCTCCCTCCTCGTGGTGTTCGTCACCGCCGTGCTCGTGGTGCTTGTGTCCACTCGCAGAGGGCTTCTGATCCACGTATTTGAAGGCCAAGGGTTTCCTCAGGACTTTACCCTCAGGGTGCTTTACAGGAACAGCATGGCGTTCCACGACCTCAGAGGCACCGCCATCCTCCTCAACTTCCTCTTCTTCTTCCTCTTCTTCCTCAGCAGTCTCCTGGATAGAGGGTGCGACTTTACTCTCACGCCCTTGTTCTTCTTCCTCTTCATCGTCTTCTTCTGCCTCTTCCGCGCGATAAGACTTGTAGTACGGTTTCTTATAGCCTCTAGGCTCCACTACAGCTACTTCCTCCTGGTGTTGTCGGGTGGACAGAGGAGCTTCTACATGATGTTCCCGGCCTCTGGTTTCTTCTTCCTCTTCTTCCTCGTCACGGAAGTCATGTTGTTTCTTCTTCTGCTGTTTTCGTTCTTTAGAGCGAAGATTAGACGGCTTCTGTGTTTCAAAGTATAAAGGTTTTGACCTCCAGTAGTTATACGCATCCTCGTCGTCTTCCTCGGATTCCTCTGCCCGCTGCACTGGTTGAGGCCGATGATGCTTTAGCTCAGTTGACTCTTCCTTATAAACTTGCTGGGGTCGATCGTATTCCACCGTCGTAGCCTCTTCCTTATAGGCCTGCTTGGGACGAGTGTGCTTTTCGACGGTTACTTCTTCTTTATAAATTTTCTTAGGCCGACGTTGCTTTATCGTGGTTGTCTCTTCCTTGTAGACCTTTTTGGGACGCTTCTCGACGGTGACCTCCTCCTTGTAGACCTTTTTGGGACGGTGATGCTTAACCGTCGTCACTTCCTCCTTATACACCTGTTGAGGACGGTGGTGTTTCACGACTGTATCCTCTTTGCGATATGCGGCCTGAGGCGGATGGTGCACGATGGTTGTGTGCACCAAACCTAAGGGTGCCGCAGTCGCAGTAGTCACTTGTGGCTGGTACTGGGGTTGATTCCTGTGATGTACCTTACCCCTGACGTGAACTATGGCTTCTGCACCTGCAGGCGCCTGCGCCTGCGCAGTAGTGGTGTAGGAGAAAGATACTGGATGTGCCACCGGGGTATTGTCCTCGACGGCTGCAGGACGGTGATTCTTCGCTGTGATGGCAGAGCACACCGAAAGGCACATCACGAGATACACCAACATCGCGCCAGGATCCGGACCCATCCTCACTACTACAACAACTGACTGACGATTCGCGCAACATCACCACTATTTATACACAGCCAGTATTCTGTGAATTCAACTGTAGCATACTACACGCTTTGTGGTTTCTGCCGGAAGAAAAACGAAAGCAAAGCAATGCGACGGATACAATGGAGTGTGTCGCTTTCCCAAAGGAGCAGGTGATTGGCAGAGACGGCTTGCTTTCAAGGGAGCAATAAACTCATTGCTTCCGGCAATTCTCAGCAATTAATTAAACTATACGCTTTTTCACAAATCATATACACGGTTTACACTTTCATAAATACATATCAACAGAATACCAGCTCTATTAACAGCAATTTAATTGAATTTTTACTCAGTCTACTATTTAGTTATGTTCAGTACAGAACGCATTGAATGCCGTCGTCAAATTCGATATCAAAATTTCGCTGAAAATACACGTCTTGATATGCTCTGACCTCATAAATAATCACTTACTTTCTCCACATGCATAGCAACTAGAAAACGTACTACATTCCACCCAAAATTCGGCAATAAGATTTCACTGCAAATACGTATACATTCTGCGGTCTCCTGGATCAGAAAAAGAAATTTACAAAAAGAGCTGTGTGTATATCTGTATCTGTGTTTGTGGGTGGGTGGATGTGTGGATGGGTGGAAGGGTGGATGGGTGGATGGGTGGATGGGTGGATGGATGGGTGGGTGGATGGGTGGGTGGATGGATGGATGGGTGGATGGATGGGTGGATGGGTGGATGGATGGATGGATGGCTGGGTGGGTGGATGGGTGGATGGGTGGATGGATGGGTGGATGGGTGGGTGGATGGGTGGGTGGATGGATGGGTGGGTGGATGGGTGGGTGGATGGGTGGATGGATGGGTGGATGGATGGATGGGTGGGTGGATGGGTGGATGGGTGGGTGGATGGGTGGGTGGGTGGATGGGTGGGTGAATGGGTGGGTGGATGGGTGGATGGGTGGGTGGATGGGTGGGTGGATGGGTGGATGGGTGGATGGGTGGGTGGATGGGTGGGTGGATGGGTGGGTGGATGGGTGGATGGGTAGGTGGATGGGTGGGTGAATGGGTGGGTGGATGGGTGGGTGGATGAGTGGGTGGATGGGTGGATGGGTGGATGGGTGGATGGATGGGTGGATGGATGGGTGGATGGGTGGGTGAATGGGTGGGTGGATGGGTGGGTGGATGGGTGGATGGATGGGTGGGTGGATGGGTGGGTGGATGGATGGATGGGTGGGTGGATGGGTGGTAGGATGGGTGGATGGGTGGGTGGATGGGTGGGTGGATGGGTTGGTGGATGGGTGGGTGGATGGGTGGATGGGTGGATGGGTGGGTGGATGGGTGGGTTGATGGATGGGTGGATGGGTGGGTGAATGGGTGGGTGGATGGGTGGATGGGTGGATGGATGGGTCGATTGGTGGGTGGATGGGTGGATGGGTGGATGGGTGGATGGATGGGTGGGTCGATGGGTGGGTGGATGGGTGGGTGGATGGGTGGGTGGATGTGTGGGTGGATGGGTGGGTGGGTGGGTGGATGGGTGGATGGGTGGATGGGTGGGTGGATGGGTGGGTGGATGGGTGGTTGGATGGGTGGGTGGATGGGTGGATGGATGGGTGGATGGATGGGTGGGTGGATGGGTGGGTGGATGGGTGGATGGATGGGTGGGTGGATGGGTGGGTGGATGGGTGGATGAGTGGATGGGTGGGTGGATGGGTGGGTGGATGGGTGGGTGGATGGGTGGGTGGATGGGTGGGTGGATGGATGGGTGGATGGACGGGTGGGTGGATGGGTGGATGGACGGGTGGGTGGACGGACGGACGGACGGATGGAGGGATGGATGGACTATAATCATAATGATTATAATGATAATAATAATAATAATAATAATAATAATAATAATAATAATAATAATAATAATAATAATAATAATAATAATAATAATAATAATAATAATAATAATAATAATAATAATAATAATAATAATAATAATTAATGATGATAATAATAATAATAATAATAATAATAATAATAATAATAATAATAATAATAATAATAATAATAATAATAATAATAATAATAATAATAATAATAATAATAATAATAATAATAATAATAATAATAATAATAATAATAATAATAATAATAATAATAATAATAATAATAATAATAATAATAATAATAATAATAATAATAATAATAATAATAATAATAATAATAATAATAATAATAATAATAATAATAATAATAATAATAATAATAATAATAACAACAGATACCTACCTACCTACAAATATCTTTTCATTCCTTGAAACAGTTTCACATATTGACGGTGCGTACCAAAGTTGCATACTATGCAACAACACCACTAATATGCACCATAACACTTTGTGTACGGTAAGAAATGTAGTCACCTTCCCATATGATCTGCTATAGCAGGTAGAATATGCATTTCCAGAGAAATCCGACCTTCATTCATAATACGCTTGAATATGTAGGTATGACAAGCCCAGGTCAAATCTTGTGATCTAAGCAGCGTGTGTAGGAGTTCTAATGACAGAGGAAGGGGTGTGTTCTGTGAATACCAACTGTTGAAACACAAAAGCGCGAAAGCAGACGCGAAGAACAACAATATTTGTAGTGTTCTACCCGCTACTGGAAGAATACCCCTTGCTTGCAGCAGTGCATGTTACGAAAATATCACCTGACTTTGCAAGATTTGGCCAAAATACGCAGGAAATAGAATCACAATGGTTCCTGATGACAGCTGCACCTCTACCTGAGGATTGCAGGTACATAACGTATGTAGTAAAATGTTCATTTCCGCAGGTTGCAGTTTGAACTATGATTTTCACTCGGGACGTAAGCAGATGTGGGAGAAAAGGCGGGGATTGTGCGGATAATGCCAAGAGTGGATCACTGTCACTTGTCTACAGAGAGCTTTACTGTTCTGTCTGTCTCAGGAGGATAGCTATGACCTTGTTCTTGACAAGGGTGAAGTGGACCGCAGATATCTGACGTTTACTTTCGTACCCAAGCGGCCTGGCGTTGAGAATTCATATACCTACCTTTTCACCCGGCGTGTGGCTGCGAAAATGTCATTCACTATTGCACAAGATTGCGGAATTTTTACACATTTTGTTTCTTAATCGATTTAGTGGCTGAAATGCTGGTCTTTATGGCTTCAAATGTGATAATTACAAAAATCACAAAAAGGAGAACCTTTGGCCAGAAATTAATGATAACAGCAACGATTGATACGGCGTACTTAATAAAATATCCTCGGAGTATAACGTTTTAGCACAATAATGCATGATGTTTATTGTTATACAAAACAGGTTTGACATTATCCTTGTGAACATAATTTCATACAAGTGTACTTCCTAAATCACATCTAGTTGATCTTCAAGTTTTTGTACTGTCACTCATGTCTATTAAATGTCAGTTTACCTCACCTATCGGAAAAGAAGTCTTTTAATATTACGTAAAATGTTATTTTATTACATATTTTACCTTTGAAATTCAGAATAAACAGAGCATGTTTTTGAATATTGCAGCACTTTCATGATATAACGTGGGATGTAAGCTAGCTTTATCAAGTGGCAGGTTTTTTACCTATTGTCGTAAAACATAATTATTGCGAATTCATACAAACAGATGGTATTTGACCTTAAGGCCGTCTCAAGCCTCCGTCACAAATTATTCAATTATTATAATTGTAGTATGTTTTAATATTAAAAAATGAAATTCTTCAAGATTCAACTTTATTTCTGAAGCCTCCCACATGAACATATAAAGGGCATTTACAATGATTATGAGGGGATTTGACAACTTTTGTTGCACGGGTTTACATGCTGAATTTGAGTGTTTGGTAAGAGAAAACTATACAAAGCCAAACCAGGCGAATAGCCATTCAGAACGTGGAAAATGCATTATTAGTCTGTGTGTCTGGGACACTAGTCTGTGTGTCTGGGACACTAGTCTGTGTGTCTAGAGTAGTAGTCTGTGTGTCTATTGTTTCTGTCCCAATCAAGGTAAGTACTTAAGTAAATAAGTGTGTAGATGGAACTGCAAAGTGTCCTTGACTGTACGATTGTGATCAATAGGGCTCGGAAGTTCATGCCCTAAAAAACACTGAAATATGCATGCAAATATGCTCTTAAAAACTTCAAAATATGCCAAGAAATATGCACTATTTCATTAGAACAGTTCATGTCCCTTTGCAGTAGACGAGTTGTGTAAATAATAAAGTTACCTTATTCCTTAGAGGTTGAAGCAGAAGTTGTCCCGCTGCTAGTATTAACTGCTAAATTGCAGTTCACAACCAACACTTTGCACAAATTTTCAACTGTAAAACATCGTCTGTTGTCTCGCAATCCACTTTTGTAACGTGAAAAACTTCTCTCTACGTCACAAGTTGCTATCGGGGCATATTTAAATGATAACTGCTTCACGGAGAGAGTCAAGTCTCTTGGTGTGACAGATGGTTTTCTTTCGAGCATGTCTCGAATATCGCACATCTGTTTATAACCAGAATTTTTTGAAATTACATAATTCACTTTCTCTTTCACTTTTTGTCCTATGCTACCAGGAACCGAACTTAGATCACATATTGTTTTTTCAAGCACAGTAAGTGATTCATGCAAAGGAGATCCTACAGCTTCCAATGCCGTTATGGCTGTTGGTAAGAAAGAAAAATGGGCAGATATGAAACTAAGATCCTTCTTTAACCTAGTGCCTGACAGAATATTTTGCAGTTTGTATTGACGAAGCATCGTTCGAGTCCAATGAATTAACAACCTCTTCGGCTATTTCTATGTGCTCAGCATAATATAAAACTGCATCGGCCCATGTTCCCCATCGAGTTAACACCGGTGCAGGAGGAAGTCGGATATTAGGTGCTGTTGATCTCTCTTTTAGGAGATTTAACAAAAATTCTCTTTGTACTGGACACAAATCTATCTACCAGTGGGAAAGAATCGCGTATTGTCTCAGAAATTCGATGAAGAGCGTGTGCCTAACAAGCTATATGAATTAAGTTAGGAAAAATACCTTTCAGAGTTTGTCCTGATTTTACCATATAAGGTAACAGATAAAAGCAATCAGCTGTATTCGATTCCACATGGGCATTGTAATTTCAAAGAGTCCATCACAAACTGTGTCACAGTTACATTGTCAGTGGCCGACAATTTGCACATATTAAGGAGATAAGCTGTAGTCTTTTGTTCATTATTTAAAGCATCCACGATTATATTAGCAATAGAACGGCGCTCAGAATCAGGGTTTCACCAACAGACAACCACACAAACTGATCCGCTAATTCATTTTGTATATTTGACAATACGTTATTGTAACAATGCCCTACATAAGTCTTACGCAGTGTACTTTCTTCAGGCGCATGTTGTTGAGTGCACTTGGCAAGAAAGTTTTTAAATATCGGATTATTAATTTTGAACAAGGGAATATCAGCAGCTAAAAATGCTTGGCACAAGTCATAGGAATTGCTTTAGAACAGGTTATTTGTTTGCGAGTTTTCTGATTAAATTCTCCTTATGTTTTGCTGTGTTTATGTGCTGAACTATTTGAAATCTTTTCTCACTCCCTACATTTTTCTCACACGCTCCACAAAACAGTGCCCTATTATCTGTAGATATTAAATCACCCGAAAACTCTTTCTGTAAATTAATTAATCTAGCACTCGAAGTTGGTTTTATTTTCGGCATTTGAAGAGCTTTTTAACATTTTATACGCCTAATTTAATTTGGAGGGAACCAGTTCACAACACTGTTACGTTTGAGGAACACGCAGAGGCAAGCGTTTTATATAATCGTGCTGCTCAAAACGTTGACCTGCACTTTATCTTTGTTAATATAAACCTCTCAGATAACGCACTGATTATTCTCTACGCATAAACATATAATGAAAGGATGGAAACAGGGGATTCACTACATAACATGACTCAGCATTGCTTCTCGCCACCTGGCGAGTTACATCATCATATGCAACACTACCAATATGAAAAATATTATCCAGGTTTGGAAATATATATATATATATATATATATAAATCATTAAAATATGCTATATAGAGGCTATAATATTGAAATAATATGCATTTATCAAAATCAAGAAAATACGCAGTTATATGCACTATAAAATCACGTCCAAATAACTTAAAATTCCATAATTTGTGCACATAATGTAAAAGCATACATTTTTAACCTCTATGAAAAAACGTGCAAATGCATGAACTTCTGAGCCCTAGTGATCAAGTATCTGGTAATCGCTCCGTCCAGCTCGAATCACTTGTTTTGTTTATCTGGAGCATTTAAAAGTGCAGGTCATGGAAGGCATAGACATTGTCTTCCGGGAATTGTTTGTAATTGTCTTCCTGTTGATGGGTGAGATGATTTGTTCATTGTGTAATTAACATTTCTGTTGTTAACCAACTTTGCTACGTATTAGGAATGGAATCCAATCAACTCCTGAGCTTCAGCCGGCGTTCGTGGATGTCCATACTCCTGTCAAAAGCAGAATTATGTCAAGGGGAACTTCACAGACAAATAGAAGGTTCAGCGAACAGCAAATTGCAAAAAAATATAGAACACATGAAAAGCAGACTGAAGGCCGATAGTGATTCCAAAAGAACAGGGATACAACAATTGTACAATACTGATCGCAAGAGAGGCTTATGTACCAACCATCGGCGTAGCAGAAACGCAACAAACCGAGAAAACTTCATTTGGTGGCTTAAAAACTTACTTTCAGTATTTTAGTGCAAGCACAAGATTGCCCCTTCGCCCCATTTTTATTACTTTCTCTACTGGCAAGTAGATGGAAGTATTACATTTCATCAAAAAATTCGATATCGATATTTCACTGGAAATGTATGTTCTGAGACCCCCTGAATCCAATACAAAGCATTTTTAGAAAAATGTGTGTGTGTGTGTGTGTCTGTCTGTGTGTTAGTCTGTGGACAGCATAACTTAAAAACGAAAAGTCGCTTAACCCTTTGTTTACCACGAATGGAAGTATTTCTTTTTTTTGCAAATTTTTTATTGGGCCTCAAAGTGATGCTTATACAGATTACGTTTTCACATATATTTGTAAAAAAATATTGTCCACCTTTAATTGAGGCGTTGAGCGCAACAGTGGCCCAACCCACAAAAATTCAGAAACTGAGTTATTAGCACAGACATGTTCCCCATATCAAAATCTAGGAGAGCAGTAGTGGCCTATACCGCATTTCTACAACCACCGGCAGATGGCATGAGAAGTGTATTATTGCATGGAACTGAATCTGGCTTCCTGGATAGAAACAGTGGCCCAACCTTCCTGCATGATTGTAACTATGTATCACAATGTCGGTGCTATATTGATTAAAATTTCCAAATATCATGACTCTTGCTTAGTTATTAAAGTCAATATAAAACTTTCAAATCACAGATACTTTTTACACTCCATTATCTCCATTATGTACATTTAGTGGTTGGGCCACTGTTGCGCTCAACGCCTCAATTATGAGAAGTGGTTTCACAGTGAAACCACTGAGAAACTAGGTATTTCTTACTTAGCATGGTATGTAGCGAAACAACTCTTAGAACTGTTCATGCCAGGTCCAATACATGTCCATTTGGTTCGGTGAGGATTCTTGGCTGTGCTACACATTATTTTCCTTTTTCTGGCATATGTGAAGCTTCTGCTAGTCTTTTCTCTCGAGGAACATAAGGCTTGAAATGACTGCCCTGAGGCAATTTCTTTGACCGATTTGGTGAAATTGATTCGGATGCACCTAAAAGCCCAGCAATGACAGCAAGGCGGAATTCCTTGAGATTCTTCTTGTTTTCTGGATTCATCTCATTGAAAATTATGCTGGCATTGACAATTGAGACATCCAAGAAGTGCCACATTATTCGGTGCCACCACTTCTTACTTTTCCTATCTATTTCGTAACAAGATTTTAGCATATCTGCCTTGTCTACATAGCCCATATGTTTATTATAGTCTTTAACTAATGCAGGTTATGAGATAGTTGTCAAGGTTCCATCTTTATTCCTTCGTGATGTCATCCACATCGTGGAAATTTGAAACAAATTGGACGCCCGGTATTTAAGTTTAATGTCTTTCAAGGATGCCACACGAAGATTTTGAAGAAAATAGCCCCAACCTAAACTACCCTTTACATGGAAAATGTTTCGACAATTTCGATTTTCTTGAAAATGACTAACGATGTTGATTAAAGTGTCACATGTTTGAGATATTTTTATGACAAATGAAACGTATATCTTGAATATTCTGGCTATAGCCTCTGTAGTCGTATTTACTCTGGACGACTTTTGCATAATTGGTAAACCGTTAGAGATAGACCAAATCTTACTATACAAACATAAATCTTTCTAACATACACAATTTATGTCTCAATAAATTTTCTTGTAGGCTGAACCATTTTGGAAATATTCCTTGTTGTCTGTGTGTCAGTTTCGGAAAACTTAAAACTTTCGTGAAATGAAACATCGTTGTTCATTTTTTTAATATGTTAACCGTGCAAGTCTCAAAGCTTTAAAACATTTGACTATCGCTCCAAGCCTACTGCATTCCCATATTCCGGGGCCCTAATGCCCATGTTGTCGACGCGCGCTTAAACCCGATACACTCCCCCCCCCATATTCCCCTTGTACCTACAAGGAAATAAGCAATAAAATAATTTGTACAAATGTTTATCTCAACTAGCACGAAGAAGATATAGGAATACGAGTTTGCAAGAATGGTTAGTACAAGAGTAGAGAAAGTCATGTGAGTGCAACATATCAGATATCTGTATTAACATGAAGAAGATATAGGAATAACAGTTTGTAAGAATGGTTAGTACAGGAGTAGAGAAAGTCATGTGAGTGCAGCACATCAGATATCTGTATTAACATGAAGAAGATATAGTAATAAGATAATGTAAGAATGGTTAGTACAGGAGTAGAGAAAGTCATGTGAGTGCAAGAGATCAGAATCATGAAGAAGATATAGGAATAAGAGTTTGTAAGAATGGTTAGTACAGGAGTAGAGAAAGTCATGTGAGTGCAAGAGATCAGAATTATGAAGAAGATATAGGAATAAGAGTTTGTAAGAATGGTTAGTACAGGAGTAGAGAAAGTCACGTGAGTGCAAGAGATCAGAATCATGAAGAAGACATAGGAATAAGAGTTTGTAGGAATGGTTAGTACAGGAGTAGAGAAAGTCATGTGAGTGCAGGAGATCAGAATCATGAAGAAGATATAGGAATAAGAGTTTGTAAGAATGGTTAGTGCAAGAGTAGAGAAAGTCATGTGAGTGCAGGAGATCAGAATCATGATGAAGATATAGGAATAAGAGTTTGTAAGAATGGTTAGTACAGGAGTAGAGAAAGTCATGTGAGTGCAGGAGATCAGAATCATGAAGATGATATAGGAATAAGAGTTTGTAAGAATGGTTAATACAAGAGTAGAGAAAGTCATATGAGTGCAGGAGATGAGAATCATGAAGAAGATATAGGAATAAGAGTTTGTAAGAATGGATAGTACAAGAGTAGAGAAAGTCATGTGAGTGCAAGAGATCAGAATCATGAAGAAGATATAGGAATAAGAGTTTGTAAGAATGGTTAGTACAAGAGTAGAGAAAGTCATGTGAGTGCAAGAGATCAGAATCATGAAGAAGATATAGGAATAAGAGTTTGTAAGAATGGTTAGTACAGGAGTAGAGAAAGTCATGTGAGCTTAGCACATCAGATTTTTCACTTCTGCTCTTTCTGACACACAAATGTATTCCCAATAACTAGAGACATTTTGTAATGCAAATTACGCTACCTCAGACTCGTTTCCGATAAGTTAAATACAATGCAGCAGTCTGTTGAGCTAAGTGTGTGCCTTCCATAATAATTAATATCACTAACTCAAATCGAAATTAGTTGACTTAACATTAAATAGCTGTTTCCTTGTATTTTTGCTACAGCGCGATAGAGGGATTTCATCCATGAGGAGGAACAGCGATTCAACTAAACTCAAATTAGTTTATTTAAAAATAAGTTCGGCCATGTCAACATAAACATTTTGAGAGTAACATTTCATCAAAAGGAGTAAAACCTTTCAGTCAGTATTATGCAGAGTGAGAAGTCATTGACAAACCTTTTAAATGGAAACATTATTTTTCCATTCTTTACCAGGTAGTTAACTTATTTAGTTACATGACGAATTTCATTTGTTCACACAACACGTTTAGTTGCCTTGGGAGCAGTATAATTGTTAATCCACCCACCCATCCAGCCATCCATCCACCCAGCCACCCATCCATCCACCCAGCCACCCACCCATCCATCCATCCACCCACCCAGCCACCCATCCATCCACCCATCCATCCACCCATCCACCCATCCATCCACCCAGCCACCCATCCATCCATCCACCCATCCATCCACCCATCCACCCATCCATCCACCCATCCATCCACCCATCCACCCATCCATCCACCCATCCACCCACCCAGCCACTCATCCACCCACCCATCCACCCACCCATCCACCCAGCCACCCATCCATCCACCCATCCACCCACCCATCCACCCATCCATCCACCCAGCCACCCATCCATCCACCCACCCACCCATCCATCCACCAACCCACCCATCCATCCATCCACCCATCCACCCACCCGCCCAACCACCCACCCATCCACCCATCCACCCACCCACCCATCCATCCACCAACCCACCCATGCATCCATCCATCCACCCACCCACCCACCCATCCATCCACCAACCCACCCATCCATCCATCCACCCACCCACCCACCCACCCACCCACCCAGCCATCCATCCACCCACCTATCCACCCATCCACCCACCCACCCACCCACTCACCCATCCGTCCATCCGTCCATCCGTCCGTCCATCCGTCCGTCCATCCGTCCGTCCATCCGCCCATCCGTCCGTCCATCCGTCCATCCGTCCGTCCATCCGTCCATCCGTCCATCCGTCCATCCATCCGTCCATCCATCCATCCTTCCGTCCATCCTTCCGTCCATCCGTCCGTCCGTCCGTCCATCCGTACGTCCGTCCATGCGTCCATCCGTCCATCCGTCCGTCCATCCGTCCGTCCATCCGTCCATCCGTCCATCCGTCCATCCGTCCATCCGTCCATCCGTCCATCCGTCCATCCGTCCGTCCGTCCGTCCATCCGTCCGTCCATCCGTCCATCCGTCCGTCCATCCGTCCATCCGTCCGTCCGTCCATCCGTCCATCCGTCCGTCCGTCCATCCGTCCATCCGTCCGTCCGTCCATCTATAGACAGGCACACAGACAGACTGACAGACAGGCAAACAGACAGACAGGCAGGCAGGCAGACAGGCAATCAGACAGACGGACAGACATACAGCCAGACAGGCAAGCAGACAGGCAAACAGACGGACAGACGGACAGACGGACAGACAGAGAGACAGGCGTGCAGACAGTCAAACAGACAGACAGGCAGACAGGCAGGCAGACAGGCAAACAGGTAGAAAGAGCGACAGGCAAACAGAAAGACAGATAGACAGACAGGCAGACAGGGAAACAGGCAAACAGACAGACAGACAGGCAGACAGGGAGACAGACAGATAGACAGGCAAATAATCAGACAGGCAGACAGGCAAACAGACAGACATACAGGCAGACAGACAGGGAGACAGACAGATAGACAGGCAAATAATCAGACAGGCAGACAGGCAAACAGACAGACAGACAGACAGGCAGACAGGGAGACAGACAGATAGACAGGCAAATAATTAGACGGGCAGACAGGCAAACAGACAGACAGAGAGACAGACAGACAGACAGATAGACAGACAGGCAGACAGGGAGACAGACAGATAGACAGGCAAATAATCAGACAGGCAGACAGGCAAAGAGACAGACATACAGGCAGACAGGCTGACAGGCAAACATACAAATAGACAGACAGACAGGCAGACAGGCTGACAGGCAGACAGGCAAAGAGACAGACAGACAGGCAGACAGGCTGACAGGCAGACAGGCAAAGAGACAGACAGACAGGCAGACAGGCTGACAGGCAGACAGGCAAAGAGACAGACATACAGGCAGACAGGCTGACAGGCAAACATACAAATAGACAGACAGACAGGCAGACAGGCTGACAGGCAGACAGGCAAAGAGACAGACATACAGGCAGACAGGCTGACAGGCAGACAGGCAAAGAGACAGACATACAGGCAGACAGGCTGACAGGCAGACAGGCAAAGAGACAGACATACAGGCAGACAGACTGACAGGCAGACAGGCAAAGAGACAGACATACAGGCAGACAGGCTGACAGGCAGACAGGCAAAGAGACAGACATACAGGCAGACAGGCTGACAGGCAGACAGGCAAAGAGACAGACAGACAGGCAGACAGACTGACAGGCAGACAGGCAAAGAGACAGACATACAGGCAGACAGGCTGACAGGCAGACAGGCTGACAGGCAGACAGGCAAAGAGACAGACATACAGGCAGACAGGCTGACAGGCAGACAGGCAAAGAGACAGACATACAGGCAGACAGGCTGACAGGCAGACAGGCAAAGAGACAGACATACAGGCAGACAGGCTGACAGGCAGACAGGCAAAGAGACAGACATACAGGCAGACAGACTGACAGGCAGACAGGCAAAGAGACAGACATACAGGCAGACAGGCAAACATACAAATAGACAGACATATAGACAGACACATCGGTGGACGTTTCCTTCTTTCTCTACTACTAGAGGAAGTATTGTGTTCCACCCAAAAATTCGAGGTCTACATTTCACCTTAAATAGAACTTTCAGCCCCTGAATCCAAAAAAAAGCACTCTTTTTATAGGTTTATGAGGATGTGTGTGTGTGTGTGTGTGTGTGTGTGTGTGTGTGTGTGTGTGTGTGTGTGTGTGTGTGTGTGTCTATCTACGAACAGCAAAACCAAAAAACGAAAAGTCGGTTAAAAATCAAAGTTGCTATTTGTGTTTAATATCTTGTAAGGGTGCGACACGAAGATTTTGAAGAAAATTCCTCCACTCTAAACTGCCCTTTACATGGAAACTTTTTCGAAAATTTTGATTTTCTCAGAAAATTCACTAAAAATTTTGACTAAAATTGCACATGTTCAAGATATTTTTATGAGAAATAAAATGTGTGTTTTAAATTTTGTGGCTATAGCCCACGTAGTCCTGTTTACTATTGATGACTTTTGTATGACTGGTAAACCGTAAGAGATAGACAAACTCTCACTATCCAAAAACATGTATCGTACAAGCACACAGTTAATGCCAAAGGATGTGCTTTTGCGAAGCGAAGCATTTCGGAGATACTCCTTGTTATTTGTCAGACTTTTGCAGCACTTATGGACCGTTCTCAAATGGGAGGTTGTTATTCTTTTTTTGATCTCTTGCTCATGCAAAGAGAACCTTATTTGAAAGCCTTCATACAGCGACCAGTTTTAAAATATTTGACTATCGCTTAAAGCCTACTGTATTCTCCTTGTACTTACAACAGAAAGAGCAATTAGATACCTTTTGCAAATGTTTATCTCGACTAACATGATGTTTGTAAGTGTTGTTAAGGGACATTGGGAGTAAAATTTTGGTCAACATTTTCCAAAAGCCGAACATTGTTTTTTTACCTTAAAATGTTCCTGGAACACCTGTGCATTTGGATCAGCTAACATTTTTCATATCCCCCACTCCATGTGGTCATTACGGCCCAGTGCTCTTCCCTTAACGTACACAGGATGCTCCTATATAAAAGCCTGTTTTTCTCAAAACTACATTTCTGCACATTCCAAAAGAAGGTCGCGCCTGAGTTTTGCTTCAAATTCAATGAACATTTCCAAAAGTATTCATAAATAGCAGCTCAAGAAAACTATGCTTCAATATTGATGTTATCATTAACATGAATTCCAAAAACATTTTTTGTATGAAAAATCAATAATTTTTAAGATTAAATTTTCTTTGTTATTAAAAAAACTATGTACAGCATAATCATCAAACGTATTTGAAATATCTCTTCATACAATTGTTATCCATGTTTTAGAGTATCAGTTCTGCCAATATAAATGAATTTTGAAGTCAATAGACGCGAGCTCTATTTTGAAAATGTGCCTATTAAATTCATAAAATAATTCATATATCATAAAAGAATTATCGAATGTTAATGAAATTTGGTGTACTTCCTATTCTCATATAAATACAAACACAGTAAAAATTTCAGAAAAATCTATCAAGAACTGTTGAACTTTAAAATTTCACTCCCAGTGTCCCTTAATACAAGAGTAGAGAAAGTCATGTGAGTGCAACACATCAGATTTTTCGAAAAATACTTTCTTACTATCTGTACTACATACTTATAGGATTTATTGTATTCCACACAAAAACTCAAAACCGAGAATTCACCGGAAATGCCTGTTTTGGGACGCCCTGAATACAAAAAGGAAAAGGTATATGTTTACGTGTGCGAACTTGTCTATGTGGAAACAGTATGACCCGGAATGAAAAGTGGTTTAAATAACAAACGTGGTATTTAAGCCATTATCATCCAAAACACGAACATTTTCAAGAAAATCCCCCAACACCAGGCTATTCTTTAACTGAACATTTTTCGAAAGTTTCGATTTCTTTCAAAGTGTCTGCACTAATTTTGATTAAAACATAATTAGTATATGCTGTTTTCATAAGAAATGAAATGTATATAATGAGGTTTGAAACAAGAGCCTGTGAGTCTTCCTTATTTTGTGTAACTGGTAAACCGTAACAGATACAACATTATTGCATAAAAATGTATATCTTGTTAAACCACACGATTTATGTCAAATAAGTCTTTTTGTGTAGATAACTATTTCTGACTTATTCTTATTTATTGGTTTGTATTTTAAAATAATTATACTTTTCTGAAATAGGCAGTCGCTGTTTATGTTTTTGTCTCTTGGCCATGTAGAGATAACGAAAATATAAATACATCATTAGCGACCATCTTTGAAAAGCTTTTGGTATTACTTCAGCCTGTGGCATTCTTTCGATTATTGCACCAAATATAAAATGGAGGTGTTTTTATATTAATAACAAACAGAAGTAGCTACAATCTTTTGTAAGTATGGTGAGTAGAAAAGGTCATATGAGGACCACGTATAAGCTTTTTTGGATTCAGGCAGTCTGGAAAATGTGCATTTCTAGTAAAATCTTCATATCGATTTCTTCAGTGGAATATAATACTTCCCCTACCTATTTATCTGGTAGAGAAAGTAACTAACGATAGTGTCAAAAAGTCATGGGAACGTAAGCTTTCTCGCTTTATAATAGATATTACTGTGATTTTGAAACACCTTTGTAGGCAGAATGTTGAAGCAGACATTTTAAGGAGGCTTGTGTAGTACTTTTGGGTGATCTGCGCAGCTTATTGCACATGTAACATGGTAAGGTGTGTATTATGGAAATGGTGGCTAACCAAAGTACTGTCATGCATTAGTTTTTATTGATCATCAGCACATTAACAACAATAAAGTTAACAATAAAACAGTACTCCAGTATAACACATAGTTATCATAAAGTAAATAAATAACATAACAACCGTCTCAATCTGAGACAGGAACAAGACTAGATCACCAGGCGTGACTCAAGAAATGTAGGCCATGAAAATCAAGCCCATAAGGTCCTTTATCTTTTTCACCGTATATTCTATGAATGTCATCTTCATGTACTTTGTATCCATGAGCATCAAATGCACTTCCAAGATGATGGTCATGCCCATGTCCACCGCCTCCATGATGCCCATGCCCATGTCCACCACCTCCATGATGCCCATGCCCATGTCCACCGCCTCCATGATGCCCATGCTCATGTCCACCGCCTCCATGATGCCCATGCTCATGTCCACCGCCTCCATGATGCCCATGCCCATGTCCACCACCTCCATGATGCCCATGACCATGTCCACCACCTCCATGATGCCCATGTTCACCGCCTCCATGATGCCCATGCTCATGTCCACCGCCTCCGTGATGCCCATGTCCACCGCCTCCATGATGCCCATGCCCATGTCCACCGCCTCCATGATGCCCATGCTCATGTCCACCGCCTCCATGATGCCCATGTCCACCGCCTCCATGATGCCCATGTCCACCACCTCCATGATGCCCATGCTCATGTCCACCGCCTCCATGATGCCCATGTCCACCGCCTCCATGATGCCCATGTCCACCGCCTCCATGATGCCCATGTCCACCGCCTCCATGATGCCCATGCTCATGTCCACCGCCTCCGTGATGCCCATGTCCACCGCCTCCATGATGCCCATGCTCATGTCCACCGCCTCCGTGATGCCCATGTCCACCGCCTCCATGATGCCCATGCTCATGTCCACCGCCTCCATGATGCCCATGCCCATGTCCACCGCCTCCATGATGCCCATGCTCATGTCCACCGCCTCCATGATGCCCATGCTCATGTCCACCGCCTCCATGATGCCCATGCCCATGTCCACCGCCTCCATGATGTCCATCTCCACCCTTGTGTCCATGCCCATGCCCGCCGCCATGTCCACCACCTTCATGGCCATGTCCATGTCCCTCGCCATGGCCGTAGCTCCATTTCTTGCCCTCTTCATGTCCGCCTCCACCGCCGTATTCGTGTTCATGTCCGTGATGCTCCTCATGGCCTCCTCCGGATTTATGACCCTTATGATCTTCGTGATGTCCTCCATGCTCATGATGGCCCTTCTTGCCATGGTGACCTTGATGATGTTCAGAATTGTGGTGTCCTCCCTCTTTATGACCGCCTTTTTTAGACTCGTGCTCTCCAAAATATTCGCCGAACTTTTCGTGATCGCCGCCCTCGTGATGCTCTTCATAGAACTCGTGTTTCTTCTCGAACTCGTCCTTCTTGTGGATGTTGTGTTCGCCCTTGGTGGAGTGACCCTTCTTGTGGTGGCCACCTTCTCCGTACTCGGCACCCTTCTCGCCTTTCTCGCCGTGGTGATGCTCGTGCTCATGCCCATAATGGTGATGGTGTGCCGACTTCTTGCCGCCGTCGGAGTCATATTGTCCCTTGTGGCCCTCAGTATGGTGATGACCTTTCTCTCCCTTTTCGTGTCCGTGGTGTCCGGAGTATCCCTTGTGTCCTTCATGGCCCTCAGTGTGGTGATGATCGGAGTGATGGGAAGTGCCACCACCGCTTTCGTGATGACCACCGCCTCCTCCGTGACCGTGATGGCCACCTCCATGACCATGATGTCCTCCCGCGTGATGCTCATGATGCCCATGGTGTTCGCCTCCATGACCATGATGTCCTCCCGCGTGATGTTCATGGTCCCCGCCCCCATGTCCATGATGTCCACCTTCGTGATGTCCATGGTGTCCTCCCCCATGTCCATGATGTCCACCTTCGTGATGTCCATGGTGTCCTCCCCCATGTCCATGATGTCCACCTTCGTGATGTCCATGGTGTCCTCCCCCATGTCCATGATGTCCGCCTTCGTGATGTCCATGGTGTCCGCCCCCATGTCCATGGTGTCCACCTTCGTGATGTCCATGGTGTCCTCCCCCATGTCCATGGTGTCCACCTTCGTGATGTCCATGGTGGCCTCCCCCATGTCCATGGTGTCCACCTTCGTGATGTCCATGGTGTTCTCCCCCATGTCCATGGTGTCCACCTTCGTGATGTCCATGGTGTCCTCCCCCATGTCCATGGTGTCCACCTTCGTGATGTCCATGGTGTCCTCCCCCATGTCCATGATGTCCACCTTCGTGATGTCCATGGTGTCCTCCCCCATGTCCATGATGTCCACTCTCGTGATGTTCATGATGTTCATGGTGTCCACCGCCACCTCCATGATGTCCGCCCTCATGGTGTCCATGGTGCCCGCCGTCTCCTCCGTGGTGTCCATGGTGTCCGGCTCCTCCATGGTGTCCATGGTGTCCACCGCCACCTCCGTGGTGTCCATGGTGCCAAGACGCTAACGCCGTGAGGTCTGTCTTCGCAAGACCCAACAACGGCAGCGTGCTCTGTGCCTTGTTGTCATCCTTGAGGTTAGTGGCAGATACCAGCACATCGCCATTGTCGCCCAGCGTGGTTGTGGTGAGAGTGCCATATGTGACCGGTTTAACGACGACGACTTGCTCGTCTTTGGTGTGGACCAGAGCCACTAGGGCCTGGATAAGGAGCAACCTTACTGCAGCCATGCTGTGGGCTGCCTATTCACTCCCTCACACTCACCTACACTTATATACCTACCTACACTCGGTTACAATAACAACTTTGTTACGCCCATGCAACAACTGCTTGCTCTATTATTTCCTTTTTTGTGCGTAACGGATTGATGAACATAATTGTCATAGAGATGGACCACCTCAGTTTCGCAACCTCACGTCACATCATCCTTGTTTTATTATTTTGTCCCCTCCCTCCCTCTCTCTGTTTCTCTTTCCTCTCACAAAGTAAACTTTTGTTTTCTCTGTTTATCGAAAGCGAGACACCATCACTCAGGATTGTTGATGGTTTGTAGTTATTTTGTTTTTCTTTGTAGGTGTGTGCAACTGCATTACGACACGCTGATACGGTTAAATTGGCGACAAATCGCTGTGCGGAATACCTGCGATTTATTGAACCGATCTCATGTTCCTGGCACCCTTTATCCACACATTGTGTAACTTTCCCTCAATACTTACATTCACTTTTAAAGCTGTGCTGGAGCAGTCGAATTCACCTAACTCACTCACTTCACAAAATATCTCTCTTTCCTCTTTAAAAAGTCTCATATATTGCACTCACATGAGTTTCCATACTCGTTATGTCAACTATTCTTATAAGACTATTCTTGTATCTACTTCTTCTTCTTCTTCCTCTTCTTCTTCCTCTTCTTCTTCTTCTTCTTCTTCTTCTTTTCACGGATTAGGCTCTCGCCTGTTCCGTCTTCACAGTGTCTCCTGCCATCTTTTCCTCGGCCTCCCCACGTCCCTCTTTCCTTTAGGACTATATTGGAAAGCTACTTTTGGCAGTCTTGTATCATCCATTCTTCCAACATGTTCAAACCATCTTCTTCTGTATCTATCCATTCTTGAGGTGATAGCTTCCACTTGTAATTCATTTCTTAAATTTTCATTTCTAATTCAATCTTCTCTTGTACATCCTTTTGTTCTTCTCAAGAATCTCATTTCGCAACTTTGTATTCTGCTGATGGTTCTTTGTGTAGGTACCTACCCAGTTTTCGCATCCATAAAGTAACGTTGGGACCGCCATGGTATTATAACATTTTATTCTTGTTTCAGATCTTGTTTTATTCTTTAGGGTTTTGGAATTGTTCCACAGATTGTTTGAAATCTCATTAATTTTTGTTCGTATCTTTATCTTTCTCATTGCTGATTTCACACCCTAAATAATTGAAGGAGGATACTTGTTCCAATACTTCATCATTAACGACTATTTTCGACCTTATTGGTATTTTACCCCAGTTTGCCATTATTTTTGACTTTTCTATTGATATTTCCATATTAAAACTTTTGCATATTTGGTTAAGGAGGTGTATTGAACGTTGTAGATCATCTTCTGTTTCTTGTATAATTACTACGTCATCTGCATATAATAAAATATTTAAAATTTTACCTTGGGCTACTTTTATGCCTGCGTCAATTTTCTGTCTCCAATTTTGGATTATTTTATTAACATAGATATTAAAAAGTGTCCGTGACATTGGGCACCCTTGTCTGTCTCCTTTATTAGTTAAAATTTCTTCTGATTTTCCTGTCTTGAATCTTAAATTTATTTTAGTATCCTCGTATAAACTTTTCACCGCCTTTACCAAATGTCTTGGGTAGCCTTGTTCTTTCATTATGATCCACAGCTTTTCTCGGTCTACATTATCAAAAATCTATAAATGCTATATGTGTCTGCAGATTATATTCTCTTCTTTTCTCCAGTATCTGCTGCAATATGAAAATATTATCTGTTGTCGATCTTCCTTTCCTGAAACCAGGAAACGGCTGGTTCTTGTATCTACTTCATGTTAATTAAGATACGCATTTATAGAAATAGTTTCATATCATACATCCTTATAAACACAAAGGAAGTAGTGATAGTCAAATGTTTATCAACTGTAACTTATATTCATGTCTTTGAGTTACATAATGTTCCATGTAATTACAACAAAGAACATACCTTTAAAAGAAATAGAGTTTTCAACAATCCGAACCAGTAATAACAGATGTCTGACAAATAGTTGATGTCACTAAATGCTATTGTAAATTAATTTTTGTTTAAAAGATATCCACATTCTTTGTGTATTACGTTTTCGTCTATTCCTTAAAATTTACATTTGTACAAGATTATATAGAATTCCTTCTAAATAAAGAGGACTTCACAACATGTTCCTAGAAAATTTAAGACATAAATTTCATTTGTCATGTGTAGGTACTTATTGCATATATATCAAAATCGTTAAAATCATTTTTAACAGAATCGAAATTTTCGAAAATGTTTCATCTAAGGTGTAGGTTACTGTGGGAGGATTTTTTTGACAGTTTCCTTCTTACATTCCTGAAGTATATTGAGTTTAAAAAATAATTTTGGTATTTATCACATATATCGCTTTTGAGTCACACATTCCCTGCACCACCAAAGTGGTCCGGGTTCGATCCCAGGCAACCGGATAAGGGATTCGTGGTGGTTGAAGCGGCGCTGAGGTGGGTTTCCTCTGGGTTCTGCGGTTTCCCCCGCCACCTCATTCCACCGGTGCTTCACCTTCATTCCATGCATCATCAGTGTCACCGCCTGCGGTGCCGTAGTAGTAAAAGTGGGTGTTAAACACTACAAAAAAATCCCTGCACAGAGCTTGCGCGCACTTTTCCGTTTTCACGACTTTCCGTCTTACAAAATGTTGTACATATTTTAGTAAAAACAAAGTACAAAAAATGTAATATTGTAGGATTAAACTGAAGGAATAATTTAAAATAAAGTTCTGTAAATAAAAGATAAGTTTAATATTATGTTTTGCTCTATTTTCATACATAATTGCAGTTTCTTTTCCCCCACATACCTATCCATCAAAGTGCACTGCCGCGACTTCTCCACAACAGAACGGTCTATGATCCTGCATAAGCTCCACGAGTTCTGGAACATTCTTGCAAGCTGCAAATTCCTCAAGGTCACTCACAACAGATAATGCAGTGCGTATTTTTGTCTTCGTCGTCGTCCTGCATTCCTTCCATGACTTCACAACTGCTGCTGCACATTGAATGTCTTCCTTCAGTCGTGGCAAGTTCCTTATCAAAGCACGTAACTGTGTATTAAGCATAATGAAAAACCTTCTTAGTCAGGTTATTTATACAAACGGAAAAGCTGTTCCGTTTCCGTGTTAGACAGTTTTCCGGTTTAGAGTGTTATTTAACATCGGCAATAGCTCCGTTTCGAGATTTATTTTCCAGTTGTCTAGGTTTCCGGTATATAGGGACAGGGTTGCCAGGTCTACTGATTTACCAGATCTGCTTTTTTGCAAATCTACTGATCTACTGCTAAAAACTGAACGCACTTCAAAATCTCCTGCTTTTTATGTATTTTTCATTTGATACACTATTTTCCTCAACATCATATAATTTGTTCTTACGAAAAATATTTCAGCCAAGGCATTTCCCTCGTATATAAGAACAAAATATAAAACAAAAATATAAAATATAAAAATATAAAATATAAAAAATATAATCACCTGTATACATAAACAGTATACCACATCTGTTGGTTCTATATTGCGAACATACCTTGACTAGCACATTAAACCTGGATATTTGAATAGATACAATTCAATACAGGAATTCAAAAGTATTTCTTCCTGTGGAAAACATGTATTTCGGTGCCAAAGTTCAACTATATCTCACAAAGTCATCCCTGCCCAGCAAATATCTACAAGTTTTCAAATTACGCTGTGTTTATTTGGGTCAGTTTGCGACACACTAAGTCGTTTTTCATTAAGTGAATTTCTTCTTATAATGTTGGAAGTGTTAGAACCAAACAATTCAGTCACTTGTTTCCTAAAGTGAAAGCAGTTCAAGAAATTCAACAAATAGATACAGAATGGAGACTGTTGCGCAATAGCATTAGTGGCTATTGGGCCATATTGCATGTGGCAATAACTCTTCAGCGCAAGAACTTAAGGTAGAATATTTATTATCAATATAACTATCATCATCATCATCATGACTATTGTTATTGTTATTGTTATTGTTATTATTATTATTATTATTATTATTATTATTGTTATTATTATCATAATCTATTATTGCTATTATTTATTATTTATTATTATTATTATTATTATTATTATTATTATTATTATTATTATTATTATTATTATTATTATTATTATTATTATTATTATTATTATTATTATTATTATTATTATTATTATTATTATTATTATTATTATTATTATTATTATTATTATTATTATTATTATGTCCTAAGTAGTATAAACTAAGGAAAATCGCCAGTTAACAATGTACTGTTTTCTCAAATGCAATGTTGTGCTTTTACTTACAGTGCATAGGGGTCCGGTTTAGTGTTACTGTAGTAAACTAACAGTTAGGTCTTCTGTCTTCTTTTGCACTTACTGCCAAATATGCAATAAAACAATTTGTACAAATATCAATCTCAATTAACTCGAAGTAGAAATCTAAGTAGGTATTTGTAAGAGTAGCTTGTACAGTAATGAGTAGGTCCAGAAAGTAATGTGAGTGCAATTCATTTATGCAACAGTAAATAGTAAGCGTTACATTAAAACCCTTGACTCCTGAGTTTGACCTTTTCTCCCGCGTACATAGTTGCACCGAAATTCAGCGAAACTTAAGCAACATGTATGGAAAGGTTGAAAAAAATCTGATGTGTTGCACTCACATGACTTTCTCTACTCTTGTACTAACCATTCTTACAAACTCTTATTCCTATATCTTCTTCGTGTTAGTTGAGATAAACACTTGTATAAATTATCTTATTGCTTATTTCTTTGTAGGTACAAGGGGAATATGGGAATACAGTAGACTTTGTGCGATAGTCAAATCGTTTAAAGCCTTGAGATTCCGTTCTCTTTGCACGCTTGACATACAAAAAACGGATCACAATGTTCCATTTATGGAAATTATAAGTATTTGAAAACTGACACAAATAACAAAGAATATCTCCGAAATGGTCCACTCTGCAAAACAAAATTCATGTGCACATGAAGTGTGTGTTTTAACTAGATGCACATTTTTTGCACAGTAAGATTTCCTCTGTTTCTTAGTTATCTAGTTATTCAAAAGTCATCCAGAGTAAACAAGACTACATGAACTATAGACAAAGAATTCAAAATACAAATTTCATTTGGCATAAAAATATCTTAAACATATGCATTTTTTCGCGAAAATCAATGTTTTCAAAAAAGTTTCCATATAAATGGTAGTTTAGGGCGGAGGAATTTTCTTCAAAATGTTAGTTTTGCATCCTAGAAAGATATTAAATTTAAATACCAACTTGGGTTTTTAACCGACTTTTCGCTTTTTTTTAAAAGTTATGCTCTCCACAGACAGACACACACATGTTTTTCTAAAAATACTTTTTCTACTTTCTCTACTAGTAAGTAGAAGGAAGTGTTGTATTCTACCAAAAAGTTTGACGTCGAAATTTCACTGGAAATATGTTTTGAAGCCTTCTGATTCGAAAAAAAAAGCATTTTTAGGAAAAGGTGTGTGTGTGGTGTGTGTGTGTGTGTGTGTGTGTGTGTGTGTGTGTGTGTGTGTGTGTGTGTGTGTGTGTCAGTCTGTGGACAGCATAACTCAAAAAAACGAAACGTCGGTTAAAAACCGGTATTTATGTTTAATCTCTTTCAACGATGCGACACGAAGAATTTGAAGAAAATGCTCCACCCCAAACTACCCTTTACACGGAAAATTTTTCAAAAATGTTGATTTTCTTGAAAATGGCTCTAACGATTTTGATGTCAAATCTCGACATCGAATTTTTGGGAGGAATACAATACTTGCTCTACTTTCTGTACGTAGTGGAAAAAGTAAAAATGCAGTTTTCAAAATATTAAATAGAATGAAAAACGCTGGAAAAGGACGAAACACGTAACTTGTAATATATGTGTTTGTGCAGGATAAAAATGACAATTATTTCCTGTTTAATGTGGTTGTACATACATTCCTTGGTAGAGAACTGAAGTTGGTGCGGTTTTCACCGCTCGAGGGCCTCTGTGTACATATTACTGAATTCTGTGGTCAGTGGGGTATTGGATCCGATCCTACGCAGCCTTCCTTCCTTCCTTCCTTCCTTCTATCACTTAATTAAACATACTTTTTCTTCCTCTACGTTGTACAGGCTTATTCTCGGAGACTAGAGTTAACATTTCAATGAAAATGCAATTCCCCCTCTACTGTCAAAACCATGCTCAATTGGTATCCAAAACTTTAATCGACACTTTATGTTGTGGAGTATAATGTATATTTTTGCTTTCTCTAGCAAGTCCAGAGAAGGTGCTGCAATTCACTAATAAAATACTATGTCGAGAATACACTGGAAATGTGTTTTCAAACTTCGTGGTTTCAAAAATAGCCGTTTTAAAAGACTAGCTTGTATCTGTGCGTGTGTGCGAGTGTGAGTGTGTGTGTGTTTGGGTGAGTATGTGTGCGTGTGTGCGAGTGTGAGTGTGTGTGAGTATGAGTGCGTGTGAGCGTGTGCGCGTGTGTGAGTGTGTGTGAGTATGAGTGCGTGTATGTATGTGTGTGCGTGTGTGCGCGTGTGAGTGTGTATGAGTATGAGTGCGTGTGAGCGTGTGCGCGTGTGTGAGTGTGCGTGCGCGTGTGTGAGTGTGTGTGAGTGTGTGTGCGCGTGTGTGAGTGTGTGTGAGTGTGTGCGCGCGTGTGTGAGTGTGTGTGAGTGTGTGTGCGCGTGTGTGGGTGTGAGTGAGTGTGTCTGTGAGTGTGTGTGAGTGTGTGGGTGTGAGTGATACAGATACACTGTATGACAACAACAACAATAATAGTAATAATAATAATAATAATAATAATAATAATAATAATAATAATAATAATAATAATAATAATAATAATAATAATAATAATAATAATAATAATAATAATAATAATAATAATAATAATAATAATAATAATAATAATAATAATAATAATAATAATAATAATAATAATAATAATAATAATAATAATAATAATAATGAGGATTATTATCGTTTTTGATACATTTATTCTCTCCATTGACTCCCAAAGTCTACTAGTAACTGAGTCACATGCTTTCTCCAAATCTAGAAATAGAATATGGGTAGCTTGAGATTTGTCTGTCTTCATGAAGTTATTATTTTATTAAGTAACTTACGCATTGATGACATCGCTCTAATACCTGTATAAATATTTGGGCCACTTTTGTGTCCTTTCTTAAAAATTGATGTTATATAGAGATGTTAACGAATGTTCCATTGCCCCCTTGAGTGCTGCGTGCCCCGATCACCAGTCTCCGGATGTGGTCGAACAGCAAACTGAACGATAGGCCTTTTATCCCAGTCCCTCTGGTATTTAGCCAAACTTTCCTGAAGCCTCTTAATACCATCTGATTGCGAGTCCGACTCGCTCAAGCGTTTCCTTCATATACTATATATATATAGTGGTGTAGTGAGTGAATGAGTGAGTAATTGAGTGGATGGGTGAGTGTGCGATTGAGTGGACGAGTCAGTAAATGAGTGAGTAATTGAGTGGATGGGTGAGGGACTGATTGAGTGGACGAGCCAGTGAATGAGTGAGTGATTGAGCGGATGAGTCACTGAATGAGCGAGTGATTGAGTGGATGGTTGAGTGTGCGATTGAGCGGATGGCTGAGTGAGGGATTGAGTGGACCAGTCATTGAATGAGTAACTGATTGAGTGGATTGGTGAGTGAGTGACTGAGTGAACCACTCAGTGAATGGGTGAGTGATTGAGTGGATGGGTGAGTGAGTGATTGAGTGAGTGATTGAGTGGATTGGTGAGTGAGTGACTGAGTGAACCACTCAGTGAATGGGTGAGTGATTGAGTGGATGGGTGAGTGAGTGATTGAGTGAGTGATTGAGTGGATTGGTGAGTGAGTGACTGAGTGAACCACTCAGTGAATGGTTGAGTGATTGAGTGGATTGGTGAGTGAGTGACTGAGTGGACGAGTCAGTGAATGAGTGAGCGATTGAGTGGACGAGCCAGTGAATGAGTGAGTGATTGAGTGGATTGGTGAGTGACTGATTGAGTGGACTGATTGAGTCAGTGAATGAGTGAGCGATTGAGTGGACGAGCCAGTGAATGAGTGAGTGATTGAGTGGATTGGTGAGTGACTGATTGAGTAGACCAGTCAGTGAATGAGTGAGTGATTGAGTGGATTGGTGAGTGACTGATTGAGTGGACCAGTCAGTCAATGAGTGAGTGATTGAGTGGATTGGTGAGTGACTGATTGAGTGGGAGGAAGGAAGGGAGTGAGGGAGGGAGGAAAAGAGGGAGGTAAGGAGGGAAGGAAGGAGGTAAGGAGGGAGGGAGCGAGGAATGGAGGGAATGAGTGAGGGAGGGAAGGAGGGAAGGAGGGATGGAGGGAGCGAGGGAAGGAATGGAGGAAGGAAGGAAGGAAGGAAGAGAGGGAGGGATGGAGGGAGCGAGGGATGGAGGTGGTCTGAGGGAGGGAGGAAGAAAGGGAGGGAGAAAGGAAGGAAGGAAGGGAGGAAGGAAGGAAGGAGGGAGGGAGTGAGGGAGGAAGGAAGTAAGGAAGGGAGGAATGGAGGAAGGAAGGAAGGAGGGAAGAGAGGGAGGGAGGGTTAGAGGGAGCGAGGGATGGAGGGGGAGGAATGGAGTAAGGAAGGAAGGAGGGAAGAGAGGGAGGGAGGGTTAGAGGGAGCGAGGGATGGAGGGGGAGGAAGGGAGGAAGGAATGAAGGAAGGAGGGAAGAGAGGGAGGGTGGGATGGAGGGAGCGAGGGATGGAGGTGGTCTGAGGGAGGGACAAAGGGAGGGAGGGAGGGAGGGAGGAAGGAAGGAAGGGAGGAAGGAAGGAAGGAAGGAATGGAGGAAGGAAGGAGGGAGGGAGTGAGGGAGGAAGGAAGGAAGGGAGGAATGGAGGAAGGAAGGAAGGAGGGAAGGAAGGAGGGAGGGAGCGAGGGAGGAAGGAAGGAAGTAAGGAAGGGAGGATTGGAGGAAGGAAGGAAGGAAGGAAGAGAGGGAGGGAGGGTTAGAGGGAGCGAGGGATGGAGGGGGAGGGAGGGAAGGAAGGAAGGGAGGAGCGAGGGAGTGAGGGAGGAATGAAGGAAGGGAGGAATGGAGGAAGGAAGGAAGGAAGAGAGGGAGGGAGGGATGGAGGGATGGAAGGGGTGTGAGGGAGGGAGGAAGGAATGAAGGAAGGAAGGAAAGTGGCGTAGGGAAATGTTAGTAACATGTTACACAGTGTTGCGAGATAAGCGCAAGAAGATTGGTTCTTGTTTTGAATGAAACCTCTTAATAAGAGGTCTTCAAGGATTTTTGTGAGCACCGTACAAAGGAGTTCTCGAAAGGTTTATGTGGAGCTTTGAGTAGCAAGATGAGCAAATACTCGCTGGAGAGTGAAGGCAAACAAAGTGTTAATGGTACTCGAGAGATGCTCCACTGTTTCACCCGGGCTCTGACCTCCCTTCCATTGTTTTTGTATGAAATAATTGTACCAGCTTTGCTTTCTTTCCACTTGTCGAGTGAATGTGGCAAACAATTACTTTGGAAAAGAACAATAATGTAAATATTTTGGAAGTGCTTTGAGGATACAACGGCTTTAAAAAATCGGATATATTGCCTTCACATGAACTTTTCTTCTCACTCTTGTACAAACATAGGCTTGTTATTCTATCTATTTCATGTTTATCCAAATAAACATTTATTACTTGGTGAAATACCCGGCGTTGACTGTGGTTTCACGATTTATTCCTGCAACTTCTACACTTAGGTTGCACGTTCGCAATTCGCCTTCGTTTCTTTAGAAAATCTGAAAATTATTGCCGAAGAAGACATCGCGGATCAACAAAAAAAGTGCAAATTCTGAGAAAACACCATGAAAGCGCTGTTAACAAACAAATTATTTATTTAAGCACAAATACTAGAGTTTGTAATTCTCAAACATTGCACATAAAATGCTGAGAAGCACAAAACAAACGAAAGTCAGAATATCGAATCATGATCAGTAAACATCACTTCTTGATTACTGTTATGTTAACAATGTGATACACTACACTATACTTATAACACTACCAAGTGAGTGACTGTAACACTACATCTACTAACAAATTACACCATTTTCTTAAAAACAAATGAAGCATAGTTAGCTGACGTTCACGGGAATAAAAATATATTGTAATGTTTGGTGTGCAACTGCTGTTTTCTTTGTATAATTACTGTTCACTTCTACTAGAATATTAACCCTGGCATTACTCCTTGACCTGGATTACCAAGGGGGGGTACATACATACATACATACATACATACATACATACATACATACATACATACATACATACATACATACATACATACATACATACATACATACATACATACATACATACATACATACATACATACATACATACATACATACATACATACATACATACATACATACATACATACATACATACATACATACATACATACATACATACATACATACATACATACATACATACATACATACATACATACATACATACATACATACATACATACATACATACATACATACATACATACATACATACATACATACATACATACATACATACATACATACATACATACATACATACATACATACATACATACATACATACATACATACATACATACATACATACATACATACATACATACATACATACATACATACATACATACATACATACATACATACATACATACATACATACATACATACATACATACATACATACATACATACATACATACATACATACATACATACATACATACATACATACATACATACATACATACATACATACATACATACATACATACATACATACATACATACATACATACATACATACATACATACATACATACATACATACATACATACATACATACATACATACATACATACATACATACATACATACATACATACATACATACATACATACATACATACATACATACATACATACATACATACATACATACATACATACATACATACATACATACATACATACATACATACATACATACATACATACATACATACATACATACATACATACATACATACATACATACATACATACATACATACATACATACATACATACATACATACATACATACATACATACATACATACATACATACACACACACACACACACACACACATACATACATACATACATACATACAGACAGACAGACAGACAGATAGACAGACAGACAGACAGACACACACACAGACACACACACAGACAGACAGACAGACACATACACACATACACACCTACATACATACATACATACATACATACATACATACATGCATACGCACGCACACACATACACGTACACACATACATACATACAATCACAATCGTTACCTGCCAAAACATAGGCGTAAGTAAAGTGGTTGACCTGTATACATTCGGAAACCAAGTCATGTCCCTGACCAACCTCAACGCAACGTTGTCGAGATACCTCGCGTCTGAAAAAGTGGTTTGCAATATACCGTAGTTTATCGCATAAGGCCCCCCCCTCTAATATTTCCCTCCCGTATGATTTTTCATCCCTAAAAATTGTTTACCTATTACCTTATTGGAGGGGCCTTCAAATGACTTGATAATCGACAAGAACCGACGCAACGGTGCCTGTCACAGACAACAATGGACGCAGTGCTTGCCACAAAAATACTCGTATTGCCATTGTCACAGCGTATTGTAAAATTGAAATGTGAAGTTGCAGACGTGTTTCTAAGTCAGTTTGTTACAAGTCGTCATATTGTTAAGAAGAATTTTTTTAAAAAACTGGTGTTTCTTGTGCCATTAATGGTTCTGGCGACATGTTGTGGAACAGTGAAAATGAAGGTGTGTTATCTGAGCAAGAAATAAATGAAGATTGTAATGATAGTGACGAAAGTAAGACCGCAGAATAGTTAGAAAAAAGACAGAATGAAATAATACATTGCAGGCCCAATGAAGCCGTGGTATATATACAGTTCACTTACAAATTACTGTGTACCTATAATACTACAAGATTTCCCTTCCTTTCTGAATTCCTAGAAGCACCACTCGCATAATTCCCTCCCCAGTGTTTTCAAGCAAATTCTTCGAGAAAAAAAAAGGAGGGAATCACGCATCTTACAATTAACAAACAGTTATCTTCGTACATTCCTGTGGAATTATGCAACAAAAACCATTTATTTTTGCGAAGTCGGTTGATCAAAGAACAAAATGCTTACAACAAATTGACTAGAACACTTAGAGCCGTTCTAGAGAAAGTAAAAGTATTTTTGACCGCCTCCGTAGTGCAGTTGGTAGAGCGCTTGCCTCTGGCGCGGAGGACCCGGGTTCGATCCCCGGTACCAGCAGGGGGATTTCATCCCCTCTGGGAGGTCTGCCACGGGGTGCACTCAGCCTCGTTAGGTCCCGAGGGGACCAATTGAGGAGCTACTTGATGAAGAAGTAGCGGCCCTAAGTCTAGAAAACCGCATAACTGGCCGGGAGGGCTCGGGGCGCTGACCACGTCCCACCCTCCAGTACTGCACCTCACCAATGACGCCTGTAGTGGGCAGAGATGGGGGACGCAGTGGCTGGGCGGTAGGCCTTGGCCCTTCGTGGGCTGTCGCGCGGGGTTTACATTTTACATTTACAAAAGTATTTTTAAAAAATGTCTATGTATGTGTTGGTTTGGGTGGGGAATTTTCTTACAAATCTTCGTTTCGCGTTGTTAGAGACGCAAATGTCAAACAGTAGAGTATTGTCTTGCTGTTCAACACACACACACACACACACACACACACACACACACACACACACACACGCATACACACAGACACACACAGGGATGTTTCTCCAAACAGGATTTTCTAGTTAAAGGGACCTCCAACCAGCTACTCCGGTGAATTCTCGATATTGAATCTTTGATGGAATGCAATACCTTGTGTACATGAGCAGCTTTTGTAAGCTGAGAGTTAGTCAGTCTAGGAACCATTGTGTTACACAAGTTTTTACTTGGTGTGAGAGTTAAATTGTTGTAATTGCTGAAGATTAAGAGAGAGAGAGAGAGAGAAACCGAAACAGCACAGTCATGCTTGCTGGAACATATGTACTGACAGAATTGCCAATGGACCATGCCTGTTTAGACGTCAACAAATCGAGCGGAACCCACAATGGTCCGCTTGACGCTTTCTCTTGCATTGCGTCATGGTGGTCGTAATGTTTGAGGTTTCATCCATTGCATCATCAGCGAGGAAGAGCACCACCATACATCATCTCTGCAACAAACCACACCAACTTTGATCAAACGTAGTTTATTGGGGCTCCCTCGGTACAAGGAAAAGGCCCCTCTACGTGTGTCAACTTGTTTCCCTGTCAATAGTTCAATATGCTACTTTCACATGAGTTTCTTTAACAAAGTATTCTTACTCAAACTTAATCTTCAATCCCCTTCACCTTAACACGGATAAACATTTGTACAAATGGTTTTATTACATATTCTCTAATAGCTACAACGTGGATATGAGAATGCAGTAGACTAAAGTCAAATATTTTAAGAACTGGTCACTACGTGATTGTTTTGACATTCCATTCTCTTTGTATAACTAAGACAGCATAAAGGGTGAAAAAGAAAAGAAAGCAAGGGAATAAAGCCTTGCCACTCGAGAAAGATATAAGTAGTTGAAAATGCAAATCATTAATAACGAATTTCTGCAAAGTGATTACAATCACAACAGAAGTATTTCGCATAATTAGGTTGCTTTAATTAGATCTATATTTTAGGTGCAGTAATATCTTGTCTATCTCTTACAGTTTACCAGATATACAAAAGTCCTTGAGAATGAAGAGCAGCTCACCAGACACACACAGACACATACACAGACACAAACACACACAGACACACACAGACACATACACAAACACACAGACACACACAGACACATACACAGACACAAATACACAGACAGACACACACAGACACATACACAGACACAAACACACACAGACACATACACAGACACAAATACACAGACACACACAGACACATACACAGACACAAATAAACAGACAGACACACACAGACACATACACAGACACAAATACACACAGGCACACACAGACACATACACACACAGGCACACACATACACATACACACAGACACACACAGACACAAACACACACAGGCACACACAGACACATACACACACAGGCACACACAGACACAAATACACAGACAGACACATACACAGACACAAATACACAGACAGACACACACAGACACATACACAGACACACACAGACACATACACACAGACACATACACACAGACACATACACACAGACACATACACAGACACAAACACACACAGGCACACACACATACACAGACACAAATACACAGACAGACACACACACAGACACATACACAGACACAAATACACACACAGACACATACACAGACACACACAGACACATACACACACAGACACATACACACACAGAGACATACACACAGACACATACACAGACACAAACACACACAGGCACACACAGACACATACACAGACACAAATACACAGACAGACACACACAGACACATACACAGACACAAATACACAGACAGACACACACAGACACATACACAGACACAAACACACACAGACACATACACAGACACAAATACACAGACAGACACACACAGACACATACACAGACACAAATACACAGACAGACACACACAGACACATACACAGACACAAATACACACAGGCACACACAGACACATACACACAGGCACACACAGACACATACACACAGACACACACAGACACAAACACACACAGACACACACAGACACATACACACAGGCACATACAGACACATACACACACAGACACACACAGACACATACACACAGACACACACAGACACATACACACACAGACACACACAGACACATACACACACAGACACACACAGACACATACACACAGACACACACATACACATACACACAGACACACACACAGACACATACACACAGACACATACACAGACACAAACACACACAGGCACACACAGACACATACACACAGACACATACACACACAGACACAAACACACACAGGCACACACAGACACATACACACAGACACACACAGACACAAATACACGCAGACAAACACACACAAACTCAACCACACACAGACACAAACAGACACACGCACAGACAGACACAAACACAGACATTACAGACACAAACACAGACATTACACAGACACAAACACAGACATTACACAGACACAAATACACACAGACACACACAGACTCAACCACACACAGACACAAACACAGATACACACAGACATTACACAGACACAAACTCACGCAGACACACACAGACATTACACAGACACAAACTCACGCAGACACACACAGACCCACTCACACAAACACACGCAGACTGTTATTATGTTCTTCAACGATGCTGCCAATTGCTAGGATCGCATCAACGTCGCCGGTGTGCCGGAATTTTGTACCGCAGGAGTTCCTTTACATGCCAGTAAATCCACTGACGTGGAGCTGTCGTGTGCGTGTATGTGTGTGTATGTGTGTGTATGTGTGTGCGTGTCTCTGTCTGTTTGTGTGTATGTGTGTGTATGTATGTATGATTTAGTAGTTCAGAAATGGGTAGAGGAATTCACCTGAATGTAATACATGATATTTTGTTGATAGCAAAAGCAGTGCTGCAAGCAAAGTGAACAAGACCACAACAGACGAACACATCTAAAACTTCATCTTCCAGAAGCCTTCAGTTACAAAAGGAGCCAAGTCATTTAACGCCTCTTTAACGTTTATTTCGTCAGCTTCGAGTGAAATGGATTTTCTTTTGGCATACAAAAACAGACGTTAACACGTGCGTAAATGCGGAAATTAAGTGTGCTTTATCTAAACTTGGCTCGCTAAGCTGAACTCAGGAGACTTTAAGGTTATGAGCATCAAACTACTGCTGAGTAATATTTGACACTAGAGAACATTCTTCCCTAATTAAAAATATTTGGCGTCTTACACTTAGATTTCCTTCTCTGTTCACTCTTCTACAAACGATTCTTACGAACACTGAATCTTCTATCTATTTTATGTTAGTCCAGACAAACAGTACAAATAGGTTTATCACATAGTTCCTTGTAGATACTAGGAAGTAGGGAAAACACGGGACGTTTAAACGCTAGTCAAATATTAGGAAAGCTGGTCAGTGTGTGATTGTGGTATAGATAGGCAAAGTTAGAAGAGGAAAATTAGCATCTCTTGTGCCTATGACACTCAGGGGTGAGATGAGGGGATACGACAGCAGAGGGCAGGGTCTCTAATACTCCGGGCGGTGGCTCGTATTGCGGCTCCTCTCCCCTGCACGGGCCCGCGACTCGAACACCTACCCTGCCAGGCACGTGAGGTGAAAGGTCCGCCACGAACTCAAACCAAAGACTTTCCGAACGCGGTTCACAGACAATAGCTATCGCTGAGCTTTCTCACTAGCTATGTTGCCTTAAATTTCCTTCTGTCTGAATAATGAAAAAGTTGAAGTACTGCAACATTGAAATGGTTATCTTCATCACATTATGAGCTTTAATTTGTTACCTACCACTTTGACAAGTCATCCTGCATGAAGCAGCTATTCCCTGGCAGTTTCGGATCTACATTTTGTTTGTCGTACATCTTAAACATAAGGTATTTTTATCAAAGTCACTGGGGCTATACTCTACGAAACCAAAGTTTTCCAACTATTTTCCATGTAAGGTGTCAACGTAGACGTTTTAAGGGTACACATGACTGAATTTTCCAACTTCTATATTTTTTAATCAATTTTGATGAAATTTTGTGTGCATATTTATATTGTAACTATATTATGCTGTGTAAAGTTTCAACTCCGTATATTGCTTGGTTCAAGAGATATTGTAAATTATTTAAATAAATTAAAAGTCGCACTTAAAAAGTCCCTTGCGACAAAGTTTTCCTCCAATCATTCTAAAATTTTGTAGAGATGCACTTTAAACAAGGATAAATTAGAATTGTATTGGGTTTTTGTATCTGGTTATTTGTTTGGCTTAAACAAAAAAGTAAATATTTATATTTCATAATTTTTAAAAAATTTGAAGTAACAGCCTGTTCTGAAGGATAAAAAACACACTAAAATCCATCTGATATCAAAACCCAATATAAGTTTTATTTATAGTACATATTACTACATACTGTGCAAGTTTCAAGCCATTCTGATAAGAAATGCTCCGCAAGGAGCATTTTGTATAGAGCAAAATGCTGAAAAATTGCAAACTGAGAAAAAGGCAAAAGAAAATAAACTGACATCAGAATTGCCCTGGACCATATGTGTCCCCCTCAGACCTCTTGTTTCTTTCTTCAGATGATATTTTCAATTACATTACAAATGGCAGTAGCCAATCATTAGCAAGTTGCTGTTCACCTACTAGGAGTGAAATGGCACAGTAACAGTGCACAATAACATTATATCCCAAAATTGGGCGTAAGCGGACATTTAAATACCATGCACATGGAGCTAAAGGATGGCTTCTGTTGGCTTTAAAAATGGTGCAACTGAAAAAATCATGTATGCATGTGATAGAGGAAAGATTGTAATATGTTTTAACGCTAAAATAAAAAAATTCAATTTTTTACCAAAAATCGTCAAAACTCAGTTATAACTTAACCGCGGTTGCAACCAAAACACATTATAAATTCGGGTACCCAGGTACTTATTTTATAGACAACACTCTGTTCCCGTTGTTATTTTCCCTTTTTTATTTCAGCGTACATTGGTGATGAACAATGTTGCCCGGAACTGCAATCTGGGCCATTAACTTGCAATCGCTGGACGGCCAAACATATTGTGCTGTTCACCTTACATAGGACAAAGCTCGATGCTTTGATAACTAGACCTAGACGGGAGATTGGTTCTTTCATTGTTATGAAAACTATACACTGATACATACTTAGAAGTTCACTCACTGACAGACACACACACTCACTGACAGACACACACACTCACTGGCAGACACAAACACTCACTGACATACACACACTCACTGACAGACACACACACTCACTGGCAGACACACACACTCACTGGTAGACACACACTCACTGACAGATACACACACTCACTGACAGATACACACACTCACTGACATACACACACACTCACTGACATACACACACTCACTGACAGACACACACACTCACTGACAGACACACACACTCACTGACATACACAAACACTCACTGACAGACACACACACCCACTGACAGATACACACACTCACTGACATACACACACACTCACTGACATACACACACACTCACTGACAGACACACACAATCACTGACATACACACACACTCACTGACAGATACACACACTCACTGACAGACACACACACTCACTGACATATACACACACTCACTGACATACCCACACACTCACTGACAGACACACACACTCACTGACATATACACACACTCACTGACATACACACACACACTCACTGACAGACACACTCACTGACAGACACACACACTCACTGACAGACACACACACTCACTGACAGACACACACACTAACTGACAGACACACATACTCACTGACAGACACACACACTCACTGACAGATACACACACTCACTGACAGACACACACTCACTGACAGACACACACACTCACTGACATACACACACTCACTGACAGACACACACTCACTGACATACACACACACTCACTGACACACACACACTCACTGACATACACACACTCACTGGCAGACACACACTCACTGACAGACACACACACTCACTGACAGACACACACGCTCACTGACAGATACACACGCTCACTGACAGACACACACACTCACTGACATACACACACACTCACTGACATACACACACACTCACTGGCAGTCACACACACTCACTCACAGACACAAACACTCACTGGCAGACACACACACTCACTGACATACACACACTCACTGGCAGACACACACTCACTGACAGATACACACACACTCACTGACAGACACACACACACTCACTGACAGACACACACACTCACTGACAGACACACATACTCACTGACAGACACACACACACACTGACAGACACACACACTCACTGACAGACACACACACTCACTGGCAGACACACACACTCACTGACAGACACACACACTCACTGGCAGACACACACACTCACTGACATACACACACTCACTGGCAGACACACACTCACTGACAGACACACACACAAACACTGACAGATACACACATACTCACTGACAGACACACACACTCACTGACATACACACACACTCACTGACATACACACACACTCACTGACATACACACACACTCACTGACAGACACACACACTCACTGACATACACACACACTCACTGACATACACACACACTCACTGACAGACACACACTCACTGACACACACACACTCACTGGCAGACACACACACTCGCTGACATGCACACACACTCACTGACATACACACATTCACTGACATACACTCACACTCACTGACATACACACACAATCACTGGCAGACACACTCACTGGCAGACACACACACTCACTGACATACACACACTCACTGACAGACACACACACTCACTGACAGACACACACACTCACTGGCAGACACACACACTCACTGGCAGACACACACACCCACTGGCAGACACACACACTCACTGACACACACACTCACTGACATACACACACACTGACATACACTGTGATCAAGCAAAGCACAAAACAATTGAGTGAAATTAATGCATGTAATATTACTTTGTAATGGGGCATGCTGCCTAATTTCAATAAAGAGTGTTATTGAAAAAAAAATACACACACACTCACTGAGAGACACACACACTCACTGACAGATACACACACTCACTGACAGATACACACACTCACTGACATACACACACACTCACTGACATACACACACTCACTGACAGACACACACACTCACTGACAGACACACACACACTCACTGACATACACACACTCACTGACAGACACACACACTCACTGACATACACACACTCACTGACAGACACACACACTCACTGACATACACACACTCACTGACATACACACACACTCACTGACATACACACACACTCACTGACATACACACACTCACTGACATACACACACTCACTGACATACACACACACTCACTGACATACACACACTCACTGACATACACACACTCACTGACATACACACACTCACTGACATACACACACACTCACTGACATACACACACACTCACTGACATACACACACTCACTGACATACACACACTCACTGACATACACACACACTCACTGACATACACACACTCACTGACATACACACACTCACTGACATACACACACTCACTGACATACACACACTCACTGACATACACACACTCACTGACATACACACACTCACTGACATACACACACTCACTGACATACACACACACTCACTGACATACACACACACTCACTGACATACACACACTCACTGACATACACACACTCACTGACATACACACACACTCACTGACATACACACACACTCACTGACATACACACACTCACTGACATACACACACTCACTGACATACACACACTCACTGACATACACACACTCACTGACATACACACACTCACTGACATACACACACAGACACACACTCACTGACATACACACATACACACACTCACTGACATACACACAGAGACACACATACACACAGACGTACACACACTCACTAACATACACACACAGACACACACAGACAGACACACACACACTCACTGACATACACACATACACACACAGACACACACTCACTAACATATACATACAGACACACACAGACACACACACACCTATTGACATACACACGTACACACAGACACACACACACTTACTAACATACACACATACACACACTCACTGACATACACATACAGACACACATACACACACAGGCACACACACTGACATACACACAGACACACCTACACACACAGACACACAGACACTCATTGACATACACACACAGACACACACTGACATACACACAGACACACACACACTCGCTGACATACACACAGACACACACACTCGCTGACATACACACAGACACACATACACACACTCACTGACATACACACATACACACAGACACACACACTCACTGACACACACACATACACACACACTCACTGACATACACACATACACACAGACACACACACACTCACTGACATACACACACAGACACACATGCACACACAGACACACACTCACACTGACACACATATACACATACACACACTGACATACACACACACTGACATACACACAAACACACAGACACACATACACACACTCACTGACATACACGCACACTGACATACACACAAACACACATACACACATACACACACTCACTGACATACACACACTCACTGACAGACACACACACTCACTGACATACACACACACACACTCACTGACATACACACACACTCACTGACATACACACATACACACACTCACTGACATACACACATACACACACTCACTGACATACACACACTCACTGACAGACACACACACTCACTGACAGACACACACACTCACTGACAGACACACACACACTCACTGACATACACACATACACACACTCACTGGCATACACACAAACACACACACTGACACACACACTGACAGACACAGTGACATACACACACAGACACACATACACACACACTGACATACACACACAGACACACACACTGACACACACACTGACATACACACACACAGACACACACACTGACACACTCACTGACATACACACACACACACACACACTGACACACACACTTACATACACACACATACACACGTACTAACATATACACACAAACACTAAGTCCATCGTACATTATCCCTTGTATCAAAGTTGTACGTCCAATTCACCTCAGAAATGCTCTTCTTTAATCGTGACTTGCCCAAGTGTAGGAATCTCTGTTTGCTCTTGGGCCCTAATGACCTAGTTGTCGACGGACCCTTAAACCCAAATCACTCACTCACTCACTTTGTTTGCTCTTCTAGTATTGAGCTCTGTTTACGGTTTACTTACAACCTTCTCAGAGTTTTTGTCAAGTGTATTCACTTATCTTTGTTATGTTAATTCCTTTTCCTCATTGCGGAGCCGTTTGTCTCTGTGACAAACTTTTACCTTTCGCTCCTTGTACTCCATATAGATTTTAGCATATGAAATTGTTTATTATAGCATTTTAACTTTCTGTCTATCATTTCTTTGTCAACTGAATAATCCTACCTGTCAATAGTTCAAGTATAAGTTAGCACACTGACTATATACCTGAACCTGTACCTGTGTAGTGCGTAGAGTATGTACTATGTGTGAACCTAATGATAATACGTATTTTCCTTCCTTTTGACATTAAACAAGTTTGATTCTAGTTCCTCTAGAATTTCCCGAAGGAATCATTGTATTATAAGCAAACATTATATACTCAACTTTCTTGGAAATATACATTTTAAGGGACACTGGGAGTGAAATGTTGGTCAAAATTGTCAAAAAGTCTAAAATTGTTTTTTTACCTTAAAATGTTCCTGGAACACCTGTGCATTTGGATCAGCTAACATTTTTCATATCCCCCACTCCATGTGGCCATTACGGCCCAGTGCTCTTCCCTTAATGTACACAGGATGCTCCTATATAAAAGCCTGTTTTTCTCAAAACTACATTTCTGCACATTCCAAAAGAAGGTCGCGCCTGAGTTTTGCTTCAAATTCAATGAAAACTTCCAAAAGTATTCATAAATAGCAGCTAAACAAAACTGTGCTTCAATATTGATGTTATCATTAACATGAATTCCAAAAACATTTTTTTTGTATGAAAAAATCAATAATTTTTAAGATAACATTTTCTTTGTTATTAAAAAACTATGTACAGCATAATCAGCAAACGTATTTGAAATATCTCTTCATACAATTGTTACCCATGTTTTAGAGTATCAGTTCTGCCAATATAAATGAATTTTGAAAAGTCAATAGACGCGAGCTCTATTTTGAAAATGTGCCTATTAAATTCATAAAATAATTTATGTATCCTAAACGAATTATCCAATTTTAATGAAATTTGGTGTATCTCCTATTCTCATATAAATACAAACACAGTAAAAATTTCAGAAAAATCTATCAAGAACCGTGGAACTTTCAAATTTCACTCCCAGTGTCCTTTAAGTCCTGAAAATAAAAATATCTACTATGTTACACTCGCATGATTTTCTCTACTCACTCTTGTATAACTATTCCTACAAAAGCTTATTCTTGTGCTTCACATTAACCGAACAGTTTTTATATCAAATTTCCTTGTAGATAGAATGAGAATAAAAGAATAGAATAGGCATAAGTGTTAGTCAACTATTTTAAGATTTGGTCACTATGTAATGACCTTGACATTCCATTCTTCTTGGATTCCCAGAAGGAAAAAGGAAAGAAGCGAGAACAAGATAGTGTTTGACGTAAATTGTGTGTATGTAAGCTTTTTATGTATTGGTATATTGTATAATTGTCTATATCAAAATTTTTGTTATAGTAACATTTTGTCTATGCTTTTCGGTTTATTAGTTAAATAAAGGTTATCAGGAATAAACAGGGTTTTAGCGGTTAATGCCAGTAAATATGGGATACACACTTCGTTTGTGATGAAAATGATATTTTAATCAAAATCGTAACAACCATTTTTGAGAAAATCGAAATTTAAAAAGCAATTGTATTCAAAGGGTGCTTTGGGTTAGAGAAAAATGTTCGTGAATTTTCGTGTCGCATTCTGGAAGATCGCAACTTAAATAGGAAATGTGGTATTTAACGAAGTATTTATTTTGGAGTTATGTTGTTTATAGACAGAGAGACAGACTCTAACAATCCTCTTCTGGATTCAGATAATCTTGAAACATATATTTGCAGTGAAATGTTGCTATCGACTGTTTGTATGGAAAACAATAGTAGCTGTGCTAGGAAAGAGCAATAAATAACCTACAGGTTGAATACCTACTTACCAAAATGATTACAGCGTGAGCGTAGAAGCTTGCAGAGTCTGCAGAAACAACATGCCCCTGTTTACATTTTAAATTAAAAGAGTGAGAGAATTACAGGAAGAGCTAGTATTTCTCTGGAAGAGGAGAGGTTTATTCTCGAGCTAGGGGAAGATAAGGCAGGCGCAGGACAAAAAAACCCGACGCTAATGAAAGTTAAAATACGACCAGTGCCAGTCTACCACAGCTCAAGATGTAAATCCAATTTGAGTAAGAAACTGGTCCTTTGCGTTTTAATTGAATATTTCTGTGAGTGTGACAGTTATTGGTAGCTGGCGTATTAAATCCGCACAGTCGCCATTAACCCTCATTACACAACTTAGATTACTAAGGGGGGGGGGGGTACTTAATGAAAACTTTGAAACAGTAACGTAATTCACTAATAGAAACTGATTGGCGGTAACTAGTAACTGCGTGCCTTTGATAAAAAATAGAAAGCAGAATTTAAAAATTTACAGAAGGTGGGCATATAGTTACGCCCCCCCCCCCCTCGTTGGTATTGCTAGGGTTAATATAGATAAAGTTTCATTACACATTTCAATGTTGGTGTGTAACAATGGAGAATGGAGACTTTTTTTAAAAATCTGATGTGTTGCACTCACATGACTTTCTCTGCTCTTGTACTAACCATTCTTACAAACTCTTATTCCTATATCTTCTTCGTGTTAGTTAAGATAAAAATTTGTACAACTTATCTTATTGCTTATTTCCTTGTAGGTGCAAGGGGAATGTTAGAATACAGTAGGCTTTGTGCAATAGTCAAATGTTTGAGATTCTGTTGTCTTTGCACACTTAACATATAAAAAAATGAACAACGCTGATCCATTTCACGAAAGTTCTAATTTTTCGGAAACTCACACACATAACACGGAATATCTCCGAAATGGTTCACCCTACAAGAAAATTTATTCCAACATAAATTGAGTATTTTAGCAAGATCTACATTTTTTGTATAGTATGATTGGGTCTCCTGTAGTGGGCAGAGGTGGGGGACGCAGCGGCTGGGCGGTAGGCCTTGGCACCTTATGGGCTGTCGCGCCGGGGTTTAGTTTATGATTTGGTCTATCTCTAACGGTTTACCAGTTATGCAAAAGTCGTCCAGAGTAAATACGACTACAAGGGCTATAGCTAGAAAATTCAAGGTATACATTTCATTTTTCATAAAAATATCTCAAACATATGACATTTTAATCAAAATCGTTAGAGCCATTTTCAAGAAAATCAAAATTTTCGAAAAAATTTCCATGTAAAGGGTAGTTTAGGGTGGGGCTATTTTCTTCAAAATCTTCGTGTCGCATCCTTGAAAGACATTAAACTTAAATACCAACTTTGGTTTTTAACCGACTTTTCGTTTTTGAGTTATGCTGTCCACAGACTGACAGACTGACACACACACACACACACACACACACACACACACACACACACACACACACACACACACACACACACGGACCTTTTTCTAAAACTGCTTTTTTTGATTCAGGGGGCCTCAAAACATATATTTCCGGTGAAATCTCGACATCGAATTTTTGGGTGGAATACAATACTTCCCCTACTTACCAGTAGAGAAAGTAAAAAAGCGCATCGCCATGTAATGGATATGAAATTCCATACCCTTTGGATGACCAAGAACCATTATCATCATGTAGGTATACACGTTTACACATCTTCTTACTAATAACAAACAATCTCGGAAACGGCTAGCGCCACGAAAGCTTTAATATGAATAATGTCCTTTACGGTTAACCAGCTATGCAAAAGTCATTCACAAGAACACGAATTTGCAATCTAGTCCTACAAAAATTAAAGTTCCACATTTTACTATTTACCAAGGCAAGTACCTAAATTACAAGTGTTTTTAAAATTTCATGAAGATGTCTTTAATACATTTTGAGAAGAAAATCATGTTCTACTTTAATTATGGTAATCAATGAGGTGTTCCACGATGAAGAAATAGTATAATTTTTGTAAAATAAAACTATTGCCATATTGTAGATGCCATTTCACCAGGCATCGGCAAACATGTACTCAATGAGGTATCAGTATGACGTATCAGCATGCAACCCGCAATACACATGACGTAATGTAGAACAGGGGATGGCATTGACCTTCGTTCAGAGTTAGTGCCGGACTCGCTCACTACAGAGTACAATAAGGAATAGTACACATACTTGAATCCAGCTACGAGTGGTCTACGATAGTTTAGGTAGGCCTAGATATTTGAGTAATATATTTCAATTCACTTCTATTTGCAATGTACCATGAAAATCTAGTGATATATCACAAGTAGTCACTCTCAGGATAGCACGCAAATTAACATCTGTTAATCCTGATACAAGATTTTTTTGGTTTCAGTTTCTTTTCTTCTACACATTTCTTAAATGCTTGAAATAATTCTGTCCCTGTTGTATGTTCCCTAAGTGGAATGACTTGAAGCATATATTCTTGTATCGAGAGGTTGTTAGTAACTCCACGAATGAAAATTACCAATTGTGCTGTGTCAACGTTGTGAGTGCTTTCATCCAACGCGAGAGAAACGGCTATAAATTCATGGACCTCGGTTTGTAGTCTTTTTTCGGTTATTTCTGCTATTTTATGTATCCTTCTCTGTATGGTTCGTGGTGATAATGCAATATTACTAAAATATCATATTGTTCAGGGCAAATTATGTTGGCAACTTTACTCTCAAATTTTTTATGAAATCTCCATCACTAAAACACCTCAGTGACTGAGCAATCTTCAAAGCAACAGAATAGCTGGCGTGAAGTTGTTTATCAGTTATAATATTTGAATTAATATTAAGTGTATTATCTGAATATTGCTCTTTGAGCTGTAGCAGTTGGTTAGTCCGATCTAGACCTGAAAAAAAAAATGAATAAAGGACACTGCGTCAGTGTTATGCTACTTTAAATCGTGGTGTAAATTTATGAATACATGCTTGTCTATAATTGTATGGTGATCTTATGAGATGTATCATAATGCCGCTTGATGTTCCATTGATGAGTGCCTTTTTGAACTTTAGAGCACAACAAACACCTTACGTTCCTTACATGATGAGAGAAGAAATCATCAAAGTGCTATTCTAGATATCAAATTTAATAGACCAGGAATAATTAGATGCACTCTAATTCTATGAATATACCTACTAAGACTTTAAGTTAAATAAACTAATATCCTTCAAAGTTATAAATAAATAAATTTATCTTTAAGTCTTAGTTTTAAATTACAGTTTGAAAGACATGTTTAGAAGTGCAGGTAAATACGACAGGACAGTCCGCCCGTGATCGGCGTGTATGCAAAACCAGTTAAGGCTGCGAGGGAAGGGGACACAGAGTAAGCGCTGCCCCTGACACGTCATAGTTGCGAGGCCTCATTCAGTACATGTTTGCCGATGCCTGCATTTCACAAAAGGATATAACATTTCTTCACTATCGGAGATATCATAAGAAATATGAAAACCTGTAAATATAAGTTTGTTTGCAAGTTGTTGAGTAACCAACCGTAGTAAACGCTCTATGCACATTTGATGCATGGCAGTTTGAATATGAAAGACAATTGTCCGGTTTGGGTCGTACTCTCATTAGGCCGGAACGTTAAGTATATGATAGTCATTTTTCAGGTTGCTATGAGTTGTTGAAATTAAATAGAACGTTTTCTTGCAAAGACCTTCAAGCATGTGTTAGACAGTGCGCGGTCTTTAAGCTCTACGGATAACCGATAATCGATAACACTAAAACATTTCCCTAAGACTCAAAGGTCACGAAAAAGGACACGAGCTTTTGAAATACACGCTCTTTTATCTACAGCTATACCGAACAAATACAAGCCACTAAACGTCACGTATAAGGAATAAACAACCTTGAGTTAAATTTGGTTTGACTATTTCAGTGAATAATACAAGAGCAGAACACAGTAAAACTATGAAAACTAACGACTTACGGAATATTTTAAATAACCTTAGTTGTATTTTTACCTTCTAGCTTTGAATGGATAATTATATTATATCTTTAATGTTAAATCTCTTTGAAACTATACAAAATGAACTCCTATTTTTACCAGCAGCATGTCAATAAACAATGTTATGAAATATAAACCATAGGTACTTAGTTTTTAGATTCATTTTAACTACATAATGAGTATGCAACTTCGTTTAATATAATGTAATGGGGAAGTTTAAAAAGTACAATGATTAAAAAAAATTATTAAAATAGAAAGTTTTTTGAATTTCTTTCCCGTTTCAATAAACAGATTTACTGTTATTGGAGGTGCAGGTTGATGCATGTTCCCTTGTAATTTATGGGTTCTGATATTGTACCATTGTTACTCTATCCATACTTTCCTAAAGTAACATATGTACGTAGATATGTTTGAATGCGAACTTTAACATTGAAACTGGCAACCCAAATTTGCTTGGCAACACTTACCGAAAGGCGCAAATGATCAGGAAATGGTTGATTGCCGGGGCGTGAGCTAAATAGCCAACATATGACTACATGACTTAGGCCAAACTTCCTACTTACCAACCCTTGAGTTACAAATTCGCATTTGAAACACTGTTTCTACTCTGTCTTTTGTTATTACATTCTAAGGATTTTGTTCCCCTTTCTAATATTCAGAACTTCCATATGCGCATTCTGGGATAGATGATTCCAGGAATGGCTTGAGCTATTGTTTTTCTTGCTCAGTTGATTTCATGTGAAGCACTTAAGGGACACTGGGAGTGAAATTTTGGTCAAAATTGTCAAAAAGTCGAAAATTGTTTTTTTAGCTTAAAATGTTCCTGGAACACCTGTGCATTTGGATCAGTTAACATTTTTCATATCCCCCACTCCATGTGGTCATTACGGCCCAGTGCTCTTCCCTTAACGTGCACAGGATGCTCCTATATGAAAGCCTGTTTTTCTCAAAACTACATTTCTGCACATTCCAAAAGAAGGTCGCGCCTGAGTTTTGCTTCAAATTCAATGAACATTTCCAAAAGTATTCATAAATAGCAGCTAAACAAAACTATGACTCAATATTGATGTTATCATTAACATGAATTCCAAAAACTTTTTTGGTATGAAAAATCAATAATTTTTAAGGTTAAATTTTCTTTGTTATTAAAAAAATATGTACAGCATAATCAGCAATCGTATTTGAAATATCTCTCCATACAATTGTTACCCATGTTTTAGAGTATCAGTTCTGCCAATATAAACGAATTTTGAAAAGTCAATAGACGCGAGCTCTATTTCGAAAATGTGCCTATTAAATTCATAAAATAATTTATATATCATAAACGAATTATCCAATTTTAATGAAATTTGGTGTACCTCCTATTCTCATATAAATACAAACACAGTAACAATTTCACAAAAATCTATCAAGAAATGTGGAACTTTCAAATTTCACTCCCAGTGTCCCTTAAGGAATTCACTACCAGGAGTAAAAGCACTAAAAGACAAACTTATAAATTTGTTTAAGAAAAACTATGGTTTTCAAAAGCTGTGTAGAGTAGTTTACTGATTTAGGGTGTTATTTAGGGACTTCGTGATAGACAATTTGGAGAATGGAACTGGCTGAGTGCTTTTTACAATAATAAATTAATAATTTGCTCTGATTACTGTGGATTTAAGTACAATATTAAGTACAATAAGTACAATATAACTTTGTTTTCTCAGATAAAAGCCCGTTCCGTAGTGATAAGATAGGAAAGGAAGGGTCTGTTTGGAGTTTGATGTAGGTATACGTTGCATAAGATGTTTCAAAAGCAGCAGTAGATTTACCCAAGGGAAGAAAGAGAAGCTTTGTGTTGTTTGGTCTTACTCTGGTTCTGTAAGTCACATCAAACTTCTCGTCCACGATCGATAGTGTTCCTCAGCTTCTTTCTAATGTATCTAGTCCGCTTACCTTCATCTGTAGACATGCATCTCCCATATCTGAGCCTGTTTCACTTGTAATGGAATAAGTTTACTGCAGTAGGAGCCGTTTATAACTTTAGTTTAATTGATATGTATTTGGTGAGAAGTTTGGCCGAATAGAAAAGCACGCCAATAAATTGTACTTAGGGGACATAAAGTAAATATTTCCACAGTATATAAATTCTACGCACTGGTAAACACTTCATGGTGTGCGGCGTTTAAATCTTTCATTGAGACTGTAAATTCCAAAACCCAAAACACGTTCTCGCATGTCAGTTTTTACGCCCGATGAAAATAAACAAGTGAATGTTGTGAGAGAGTGTCATGAATATCACTTAACTCAGTGAGTAATATACGAGAGTTATCTGAAAAGTTCTCGGAATGACCAACAGATTGCAGCACTAATTTTGTTTTCCAAAGCACGCATCTTTTATGGAAACAACAGATGTAATGGACAGATCTATTGGTTACAGAGGTGTGTTTATGAGACAGTATCGCGTGATTGTTAGCGCACTCTGCAGTCAAAGTGATAACTATTATCATTTCCTTTTGAAGTGCTTAATGATTAGAGTATGTTACAACCGAGGAAGTTCTGGGAATAATTCTTCTTCCTCTCTCTACTAAGTAATGCATTCCAACTAAAACTTCAATATACCTAAACATGTCACAGGACACATATTTTTTGGAACTTCTAAATAAAAAACAAAGTATTTTTATAAAAGGTACGTAAAGGTACTGAATTCAATCTATAAATTGTATGCTAGAGTAATAAACAAAAGAGTGAAAATAATAGCTGAATCCCTGATAGGTGAAGAACAAAGTGGTTTCAGGAAAGGAAGATCGACAACAGATAATATTTTCATATTGCAGCAGATACTGGAGAAAAGAAGAGAATATAATCTGCAGACACATATAGCATTTATAGATTTTTGATAATGTAGACCGAGAAAAGCTGTGGATCATAATGAAAGAACAAGGCTACCCAAGACATTTGGTAAAGGCGGTGAAAAGTTTATACGAGAATACTAAAATAAATTTAAGACTCAAGACAAGAAAATCAGAAGAAATTTTAACTAATAAAGGAGTCAGACAAGGGTGCCCAATGTCACCGACACTTTTTAATATCTATGTTAATAAAATAATCCAAAATTGGAGACAGAAAATTGACGCAGGCATAAAAGTAGCCTAAGGAAAAATTTTAAATATTTTATTATATGCAGATGACGTAGTAATTATACAAGAAACAGAAGATGATCTACAACGTTCAATACACCACCTTAACCAAATATGCAAAAGTTTTAATATGGAAATATCAATAGAAAAGTCAAAAATAATGGCAAACTGGGGTAAAATACCAATAAGGTCGAAAATAGTCGTTAATGATGAAGTATTGGAGCAGGTATCCTCCTTCAATTATTTAGGGTGTGAAATCAGCAATGAGAAAGATAAAGATACGAACAAAAAATTAATGAGATTTCAAACAATCTGTGGAACAATTCACAAAACCCTAAAGAATAAAACAAGATCTGAAACAAGAATGAAATGTTATAATACCACGGCGGTCCCAACGTTACTTTATGGATGCGAAAACTGGGTAGGTACCTACACAAAGAACCATCAGCAGAATACAAAGTTGCGAAATGAGATTCTTGAGAAGAACAAAAGGATGTACAAGAGAAGATAGAATTAGAAATGAAAATTTAAGAAATGAATTACAAGTGGAAGCTATCACCTCAAGAATGGATAGGCACAGAAGAAGATGGTTTGAACATGTTGGAAGAATGGATGATACAAGACTGCCAAAAGTAGTTTTCCAATATAGTCCTAAAGGAAAGAGAGACGTAGGGAGTCCGAGGAAATGATGGAAGGAGACATTGTGAAGACGGAACAGGCGAGAGCCTAATCCAAGAAGTGAAGAAGAAGAAGAAGAAGAAGAAGGTACGTAATTGTATTTGGGTGTCTGTCAACAGCTTAAGTCAAAAATAAAAACCTTTTGATTCCTTAGTTATTGACTGGCAACAATAATATCATATAAAGGAATGACATATATAATCAAATAAATCGAATAAATAATTTTCACCTGTTAAAATCATTGTGTAATGTAAGAAGCAACTGTTGCAATTTCATCAGGGAATAGGTCATTAGTAAGCAAAGTGTGTATTGAGGAGAAGCAACAACTAGAAGCTATAAGTCAGAGTAGCTATGGCAATCACTCAGCAAGAAAGCCATTAGCTCAATACGTTCACAAATGTGAATTGCATATAGAAGCACACAGTTCTGAAAATTGAAGAGATCATATTGAAGTTCAGTTTTTATGACAAATAACATAATTGTCTTTCTTTGTCCTGATCTCTTGCGGTAAAGAACCTTCAACACCAACAATGGCAACAATGCGCTTGCGCTTAAGTAATAGACAACTATCATAACAACTGGTCACTCTATCTTGACCTTGAAATTCCATTTCCTGTGCATAAACAGGAGATAAGAAGCCGAAAACTACTTCCACTCTGAGAAAAAAACAAGCATACCATTTACAAGCAATATCGGCATTAATTAATTAGCTACACAAAAATTGTCCCCTTTAATAAGAAGTAGTAGCAAGAATTTGTCTCTCTGCTATAGTCGTGTAAAAGTAATTCAGAATTTAGGCGACTTCAGAGGCTATTCCCAGATAGTTCAATATATAGATTTATCACATAAAATATCTTAAACATGCGCCATTTTAAGCAAAATCGTCATGTGCTTTTTTCAGGGGAAATGTTCCATTGTTTGCAAGTAAGCTGCAATTTCTGGGAAGGCGCATTGTTTAATATCTTTGCAACGTTCTCAGCTTAAATGAGATTTCAATGGATTTTGGTTCTCGAGTTATACTGTTCACAGTAATATGGACACACACAAGCGCACACACTCACACATACACACACACACACCCACACGCACACAGATAATCACATAGCACACATAGACACCCACTCACACACTCACACACCACACATACACCACACGTACTCCCACTAGAGGTCTGCACGGGCCGACATTGTTAGGTTTGGCCCGGGCCGGCCCGATTATTTAATTTTATTATGATTATGACATTATTATTATTATTATTATTATTATTATTATTATTATTATTATTATTATTATTATTATTATTATTATTATTATTATTATTATTATTATTATTATTATTATTATTATTATTATTATTATTATTATTATTATTATTATTATTATTATTATTATTATTATTATTATTATTATTATTATTATTATTATTATTATCATCATTATCATTATCATTATCATTATCATTATCATTATCATTATTATTATTATTATTATTATTATTATTATTATTATTATTATTATTATTATTATTATTATTATTATTATTATTATTATTATTATTAATGACAGTGACAGTGACAGTGGCAGTGGCAGTGACAGTGACAGTGACAATGACAACAACAATAACAATAACAATAATAATAATAATAATAATAATAATAATAATAATAATAATAATAATAATAACAATAACAATAACAATAATAATAATAAGAAGAAGAAGAACAAGAAGAAGAAGGAGTAGAACAATAATAACAATAACATTAATAAGAAACGAAGTTGCAATGTAACACTAGGCGCCCTCGTGTTTACATTTACAACCTGTAAGGATTATGTAAGACAATAGGATATCTATTTATTCCAAAGGCGGATGAGATGGGCCATCTGATACAATACTGAGTACAAACTATATGAATGCAGACGTAACAGACTTCAGAGGCTTTTTCCAGAAAATTGAACGCATACATTTCACTTGCAGTGGAAGTATGTCAAAAATATTGCATTTTGATGAATGGTTATGACCAATATCGAGAAAAACTTTCTCCTGCGGTTTGGAACACGCTGAACTTAATTGCTGAGTTCTGTTATTGAATTGACTTTTGGTTTTCGAGCTTTATTATGCTATTTACAAGCGCGCACGCGCAAACAGTCCCTTTTCTAAAAAAGTTGTTTTTATATTAAAGAAATCTCAAACCACGTATTTGTAGTAATTTATCAGTATTAAATTTTTTGTGTGTGATACAATTCTTGCTCTACTTACTGTAAGAGAGAAAGTAAGCTTTGATATTTTTTGACAAATGTTGGTGTCTGAATCATCCCGCTCCAAAGCACGGAGTCTAATGTTAATGACACCTTCAGGTAGGAAAGTGGAAAATTGACAAACATGAACCCTAATAACGGGAAGAGTCACATCTCAAGGGAGCGATATAAGAATGCTAGGAATAACAAGCTCATTGAAGCTTGTTAGTCGAGTAGTGTCATATGATACTTGACAGTCCACTTTCTCACACTCACACTCACTTCCTTTTTCACCTCATCTCGAAAACGGTCACGTTTACCTAGAAGACTATTTAAACCTCGAACATATATGCTGCTTCATTTGAAAGCAGAGACAAACAACGTATCATTTCTCAGTTTAAACTTAACCTTTTAACATCACAATCCTCACTTTTGCAAAAGTGATATAATTTTATATGAATTTCTCTACTCACTCTTCTACAAACTATTCTTGCGGCTGCTTATTAATCCAGATAAACTTTAATTACACATTTCGTTGCAACTGATAAAGAAGAACACACTGATAAGAAGAATACACTAGGTTAAGGTGATACAGAGATGTTTACCTTCTTTGCTACCTACTTAACGTATGCACAGGAAGCATTGTGTTCCAACTAGAAATTAGATACAGACATTTTACAGCAAATACAAATACAAAATTTGACACCCCTTATTGCCAAAGAAAGAAAAGCTCTGTGTGTGGACGTGTCTGTCTACATAAATAGCAATGTGTTGCACTTACATGACCCTCTCTACTCTTTCAAAAGGGTAGAGGGTACAGACACAGAGGGGGATACCCCGCTCACTTAGACCTACACAGATCTATGATAACTACCACCCCCAGGAGGCAAGGATGAAATGATTGAACCGAAGGTGGCACACAGTATCGCAGCTAGACAGGCCACAGAGACGCGCCGAAGTCCCCAAGAGGTGCTGAGATCTCTTCATCCCGGCGCCAGGCCCCGCCGAGCTGCCATCTCCCCCTCGCCTGAGGGAGGAAAAGGGCCAATCGAACGCCACCTAGCGCCGAGAACAGCAGTCACCATGCGCAGTCACCCACGCCATCTACCAACACTACACGCCTGAAAGATGAGAAGGAAATGAAATGAAGGGAAATGATGGAAGGGAAACCAGGCATTCGCCTAAGTGACATGGGGAAACCACGGAAAAACCCATGTCAGAGTGCGCGGCCACGGGGATCGAACCCGCGGCTCCCGAGTGCGGGTCACAGACGTTACCGCCTGAGGCATCCCGCTCGGTTTCTCTACTCTTGTACTAACCATTCTTACAAACTCTTATTCCTATATCTTCTTCGTGTTAGTTGAGATAAACATTGTACAAATGATCTTATTACTCGTTTTCCTGCACGTGCAATGGGAATATGGAAATACAGTAGACTTTGAGCGATAGTCAAATCTTTTTCAATGTTTGAAATCCCGCTCTCTTTGCACGGCTAACATAAAAAAATTGAACAGTGATGTGCCATTTGTCAGAAGTATAAGCTTTCCAAAACTTACATAAATAGCAAGTAGTATCCACGAAATGGTTTACTATAGAAAAAATTATCGGGACATAAATTATATATTTTAGCAAGATCTACATTTTTTGTACAGTAAGATTTGATCTATCTCTTACGGTTTACCAGTTACACAAAAGTTATCCACAGTAAGTACGACTGCGTGGACTATAGCCATATATATATTTCATTTCTCATAAAAATATCTCAAACATATGGCATTTTAATCAAAAGCGTTAGAGCCATTTTCAGGAAAATAAAAATTTTTGAAAAATGTTCCATGTAAAGGGTAGTTTAGGGTGGAGCAATTTTCTTCAAAATCTTTGTGTCGCATCCTTGAAAGGCATTAATCTTAAATACTAATTTTGTTTTTAACCGACTTCTCGTTTTTGAGTTATGCTGTCCACACACACACACACACACACACACACACACACACACACACCACACACACACACACACACACACACACACACACACACACACACACACACACACGGACCTTTTTCTAAAAATCTGCACCCCAAACTACACCTTCCGTAGAACATTTTTTTTTAAATTTTAGTTTTCTCCAAAATTGCTCTAATGATTTTGTTTAAAATAAATGTTAGGCAGTACGCAACAATGGCGGCTAAGAGAAAGGTTATTTCCAGACAGATGGAGAAGTTTTGATGCCTGTGCTTGTTAAGAGAAGCTTCGCGAAACGATACTTTCCAGAAACACTCCGCTACCTAATTCTTGGCTATATAATGGAGTCGAAACGGACAGTGAAGTTGGTGTTGGTTAGTTTTAGTGAGTTTATTGAGAGAATTAGTAAGACAGTGAGTGAACACTGAAATGACAGATGCAGTACAATTCTTAAAAATGCATTTAAAATATGTGTTGTGCCTATGATAAAATACATGTTTAATTAGGAAATCCCAAGATTAGACAAAACTCTCAGGTGTTATTTTGAGCAACTTATGTTGAGAAGTTATAAGTTCCTAATGGATAATGTGGTGCAATACGATTGTGCTGAATCCTTAGACGCGCATGTGTAGAGAGTGTGCAATACCAGAGTGCCGAAGAAGTTGCCTACACACCAGGCTGCTTCATTTCAGGAGCAAATGAATATAGTCGAAAGCAAACTAGGTAAATTGTGTCTGTTTAGGAAATAAAATGTAATGTATTTAACCTAGATGTGAGTTATTAAGGTAGAATGTAATGCTACAGAGCGTTCTGGTCTCCATCCGGCTTTCCTAACCACTGAGCTACCTTGGCAGCATGTCGGTATCACACTAAATTCTCCAACTAGTTGCATTTAAACCACAAGGACATGTCAGATAGCTTTGGCCCGGATTTCTGAGCACAATAAAATAGTAAAAACAGCACTAAAATGATGAAAATAAGCATCAAATTAAGCAAAATGGAATATCCGCAAATATGATAAATAGTTTGACAGAACTCTTGAAGGTTGTTATAAGGTTCCTGTGTAAACCTCCTGCGTCTATCAGTGTATAGTGAAAATGCTCTATCGACGTCGCATGACGTCACAGAAAAGCACTACAGTTCTTCGGCGAACTCCTCCGGAGTGTGTCTCTTCGTCAGAAAGATGTTTAGAAATTTGACACAGTGTTTCATTGATTTTGTTAAACACAATTTTTGCAAGGCCGTGTGTTTCTCAGTCTGAGAAAGTGAGTGTTGCAAGGAGCTGAGCTATTTGGGACAAATGTATCATCTTCTGCATTTAGGGAATTGACAGCCCTCGACTTCTCAAGCATTTAGCCAATCACGGACAACTGTCAAATATGCACTTTTAAATTTACACTTTTGCGTAAAATAAGCTGTTTTAATTAAACATCGTGAGGCTTGACGTTGTAAATTCACTACACGACACCACCAGCTTTACTTCTCTTCCGACGGAAGTTACGCTCAAATGTTTTATATCCCATGCCTGGTTTCATGCTATCCCTAGAGGAAGACGCATTTTGGATAGAGAGAAGGGGACTCTTCAAAATGTTCCTGTCGCAACCTTAACAAGTTTGGTATTTGGCCCAATTTTGTTTTCTACACGCTATTCATACACATGGAGGAAATGAGTGATTCATTGAGTGACCGAGTGAGTGAGTCAGTGAGTGATTGATTCATTGATTGAGTGATTGAGTGAGTGAGTAAGAGAGTGAGCAAGTGAGTGAGTAACTGACTGAGTCAGTGAGTGACTGAGTGAGTGAGTCAGTAAGTGAGTGAGTGAGTGAGTAAGTGAGTGATTGAGTGAGCGATTTAATGAGTGAGTAAGTGAGTGGTTGAGTGATTGATTGATTGAGTGAGTGAGTGAGTGAGTGAGTGAGTCATTAAGTGAGTGAGTAAGTGAGTGAGTAAGTGAGTGGGTGAGTAAGTGAGTATGTGAGTGTGAGTGTGAGTGATTGAGTGAGTGTGTCAGTGAGTGAGTGTGTAACTGATTGGGAGAGTGTGTAAGTGATTGAGTGATTGAGTGAGTGAGTCATTGAGTGAGTGAGTGAGTGAGTGGGTGAGTGAGTAAGTGAGTGATTGATTGAGTGTGTGAGCGATTGAGTGAGTGAGTGTGTAAGTGATTGAGTGAGTGAGTGTGTAAGTGAGTGAGTGACTGTGTGAGTGTTTGAGTGAGTGAGTGATTGAGTGAGTGAGTGTGTAAGTGAATGAGTGACTGTGTGAGTGATTGAGTGAGTGGGTGAGTGAGTGTGTAAGTGATTGAGTCATTGAGTGAGTGATTGAGTGAATGAGTGGGTGAGTCATTGAGTGTGATTGAGTGAGTGGGTGAGTAAGGAGTGTGTGAGTGAATAAGGGAGTGAGTAAGTGAACCATTGCGTGATTGAGTGAGTGGGTGAGTGAGTAGGTGAGTGATTGAGTGAGTGAGTGTGTGAGTGATTGAGTAAGTGAGTGAGTTTGTAAGTGATTGAGTGATTGACTGAGTTAGTTATTCAGTGAGTGATTGAGAGAGTGACTGAGAGAATGAGTGAGTGATTGATTCATTGATTGAGTGACCCAGTAAGTCATTGAGGGAGTGACTGAGTGAGTGATTGCTTCATTGAGTGAGTGTTTGAGTGAGTGAGAGATTGAGTGAGTGACTGGGTGAGTGGTTAAAGGCTAGTTGATTTGGACTCACACACACTAATAGGTATATATCCGAGTATAGACATTTTTCTATTGTTTTACTTTCTATATTACGTATATTAAGTAGAGGAAGTATTGTATTCCACCAGAAACTCCCATGTCGAGATTTCACCGGAAATATATGTTTTAAGGCCCCTGAACCCTAAAAAGCATGTTTATAAAAAGGTCCATATACTTTTGTGTTTGTCTGTATGGGGCCAGCATAACTCAGGAAAAATAACTCGGCTAAAAACCAAAGCTGGTATTTAAGTTTAATGTCTTTTAAGGATGCGACATCAAAATTTTGAAGAAAATTCCTCCACCCTAAAGTAGGCTTTATATGAAAAAGTTTTGGGAAATTCTGATTTTCTCAAAAATGGCTCCAACAATTTTAATAAAATGCCATAAGTTTGAAATATTTTTATGGCAAATGAAACGTAAATTTCCAATTTTATGGCAATAGGCTATGTAGTTCTGCTTACTCTGTATGCCGTTTGAATAACTGGTAAAGCCGTAATAGAGAGACCAAATCTTACTGTGCAAAAAATGTACATTTTCCTAAAACACACAATTTATGTTCAAACATTTCTTTTTGTATAGTGAACCATTTTGGAGATATTCCTTGTTCTTATTGGAGTTTTGGTAAACTAAAGTTTACGTGAAATGGAAGATTGCGATTCAGCTTTGTATATCTTAGCCAAGCAAAGAGAGTGGAATCTCAAAGATTTGACTATCGCACAAAGCCTGTATAAGCTTATAATATACACAAAGCCTATAATATTCCCCTTGTACCTACAAGGAACTAAGCAATAAGGTAATCTGTACAAATATATATCTCAACTAACACGAAGAGGATATAGAAATAAAAGTTTGTAAGAATAGTTAGTACAAGAGTAGAGAAAGTCATGTGAGTGCAGGAGATCAGAATCATGAAGAAGATATAGGAATAAGAGTTTGTAAGAATAGTTAGTACAAGAGTAGAGAAAGCCATGTGAGTGCAACACATGAGATTTTTATTCCGGGATTCAGAAAACGGGTATTTCCATTGAAATCTTGGTAATGAATGACTTTTAGTGTTTTGAACGAATAAAGAAATGGATACAAAGAACATAATAATATGCAAACCGTTATGTGATGAGGAATCAAGGATACGCACGTGTTACCTGTTGTATGTGGACGCCGCCCGACGCCCGTCGCTTGTATGCTGAAAAAGATTGTGGTTTGAGGCTTGCAGCATTAGCATATGATGCGGCGCACGGCGGCGACGGCAATGAAATGAAATAATGGCGCTGCGCAGCAATTATCGATGTGACAGGCATTCTGTTGGTAGCTCGGTCGACAACTGCGGTCACTTTTAGGCGCCACTTCCCATGTGTTACCACGCTCTTCCTCTTTCTTCTATATCAACATCATTCATTTATGGTGATAAAAACAATGATTTATTATATTTGTGTGACTTTTTAATACATTCTTGAACAAGATGTTGATAAAAAGTTCATTTCCCTATTTACTTATCGTTAAAAAATAAAAACATTTGAAGCAATGATTGTACTTGAGGTTACGTTATAGCTAGTACAAAGGGGAATTATATATTTATGCCAACAAGCTTACTGCTGGTGTTTGTAAGTCGCCCTTGTGGTCTAACCGGGAGAAGTACGAGTCAGTAATGTTATACTGGCAAGTTGGCCATGGTTAAAGCAGCCGCTCGGTAAGTGGAAGATTTCTGATTCAAATCCCGGCTATGACATTGAATTTTTACAACACATACACAGAACATACTGACATACACACTGAGACATATACGTACAGACACACACACGTACACACTTCACTGACACATACACATGCATACAACAGGCATATATAGACACAACACATACACAGAACATACTGACATACACACTGAGACATATACGTACAGACACACACACACACACACACTTCACTGACACATACACATGCATACAACAGGCATATATAGACACAACACATACACAGAACATACTGACATACACATACACGCACAGACACATACATACACGTACAGACACACACAACATTCACACATACTACACACACATACACACTGACACACACTGAAAAATACATACATTGACATACACACACAACGTCATAAACACTTACTAGCATACACACGCTGATATGCACACTGACACGCAATAGTGATACACATATACTGCCACCCACGCATACTGACGCATAAACAGACTGACACACACATACCCACGTACGCACATACTGCCAAATCATGCTGACAAACATACTGTTGAAGACTTACTACACTCTGTGCATCAAGGGATCGGAGGAGATGTAAACAAAGCACTGGTTTGTGTCACTCCGCGGCCACGTGCATTCGCAGTTACGCAACACAGTTACCGCTACGCGTAGGTATAATATGCATTTTACAATACTAAAAGGATATATTTACTTGATCCAAATAACATGTAGCACATGGAAATTAACTGCTACTTACGTCATCTCTGTCCACAATAACACCTTTTCACAAACTCGAAACCAATCTCCAGAAGCAGCTTGTCGAGGAAAGTTCGTTTTAAATCTAGAAGATTGGGATCAGAGTTAACTGCCAACAGCACATTGTTTAAGGTGGGGGTTCATTGTTAACAAAGAACTGGTGAACTTTTCAACGGATTGCAGATCTCACAAATTCGTCGCAAACTACATTCAACATTTGCCTGGCACGTGGTCGCTTTTTGCCGGGAGTTCTCACTTCACCAACTGATGATTTTTCTTTGCGTGTGCTGTAAATACTTACAACTGACACACGGTGTACTCGGATGTTAATTTCATCACGTCTTCGTTAGCAAGAACTTGTTAAATACGTTCAATATTGTTGTCTTTTCACCACTTCGCAACGGTTTGTCGCGCTTATGTTTTACAACACTCACTTGTTCCGCCATGTTACTTTCATACTGAATATTACGCGCGCAGAATCAGTTAGGCTGGTTATAGATTCACTTAACTGCGTATTCTTACACTTTAACTGTGCTTAGTACACTTAGTTCTTGCTTTAGTAAACATTAAGTGAGATTTCAGACCTCAGTAACAGTAATTCTTCAAGGAACTATTTGGACGGCGAAAGCGTCAAGAGGGAGCGCTGCGTTCAAAATGCACGTGGCTTTGTTTACGTCTCCTCTAATCTCTTGATGTACAGAGTATAGCAGACATATACACACTAACACACTGACACACACATACCGTCACGCACACTAACGCACCTACACACACACACTGTCGTATATACAAACACCACACTGACATACACAGATACTAACACACATAATCACAAACACAAACTGACAAACATATACTGAAACATACACACATACTGACAAACACACACTGACATACACTGACACATACACACATACTCACAAACACACACTGTCACACTAACACTTTCCTTACACTTAGTTTTGTGTTCCTTAGGTCTTTAAACTTGTATGGATAGTTATTATGGGCTACAAGTTTACTAGTTCCTTAATGAAACTGCACCTCGACAAACATGGAATCGGCTTTCTCGGTGTTAGGACTTTCACAAGTCTACATTAAGCGTGACCTGAAGCGATACTTCAATTCTGATGGAACCTTCTGGTTGCTTTGCTTCAGTATCGCTGAAATACGCCGTATTTCTTACGTACCTCAAGGTCGGTCCAAATGTGATCAAAGTCACAAGTTTGGTGCTGATTGCAGCCTTTCTTGCAGGAGCACGAGTGACAAACTTTGCTATTCTGCTTGTAAACAAGTTTGGACAGTTCTCCCTTCCTGCCCTATGTCCCACCATATTCACTTTCTTAAGCCAAAGCCCGTGTCAGATATACAACATTGTGTGTGATCCTTGTGCTTCATTACTTTCTGTATTCCCTACATCTAGTTTTGATGTCTCCTGAAGAATGACGTATTTGTACCAACTGTGTAACACAAAACTAAAGTTAATTAGAAACCAAACTCAGAGCTACCAAGAATGTGACACGAACATTTTCAACAAAACCTCCGCAAGCCAAATTAGCCTTCCCATGGAACACTTTTTTTGAACATTTTGACTTTATGGAAAGTAGCTCTAAATATAGGGCGTCCCAATAAGAACACCGAATTTGATAATGCGTAAAATAAATTGTATTTTAAAACAATGACATGTATTTATATATGAGTACAAAGGGCACATGATCCGTTTGAAGTATGGAAAATGATATGTGACATAAGTGCACCACAACCTGCTGTACAGCTAGTAACAGTGTCCAAAAAATTGGTGATGATTCTGGCACACTTATTAATTAAGGCTTCACGGGTGATCAGCCGTGTGAGGTTTAAAAACATGAAGCTTTCGGCCATTGTAGGCCGTTTTGTTTACAACTGAGGCAGCGCTAGCTGCGAGGCACACGTCAGTCATGCGTTTTGCTTACAACTCAGGCAGGCAGGCAGGAAGGCAGACAGGCAGGCAGGCAGGTATACCAGTATACAGCTACTGAAATGGCCGACATGAGCTCCAGCACACTTTGATGTAAATGTGTGGAATCATCTCAACGTCGCATATCCAAGTCGGTGGTTTGTGGTGCCAGTTCCATGGTCAACACGGTCGCCAGATCTGACACCTGTTCACTAATTTCTGTGCAGTTGTATGAAGAGTATGGCACTCCTGTGACGTCAGCGGAGGACCTTATGGCTCGAGTCCCCGCAGCGATTGAAAATCTTCAGACTTCCGCAGGTATTGGGCCATGTGTACCGCCGACATAGGCTCTACAATGACGTAGGAGGCACACAGCTACAAGTCCGTTTGTAATGTGAGCAGTTCGATGTTGGTTTTATTGACGAAATGTGAACGTACACACATCTCACACTTGGATACGCTATAGCGTCCAAACCGTGCATTTCCGGACAGACAGGGGTTCCTAGTTAGCCGTCCCGTACAACATACCAACCCTTGAGGGTGTTTCCGTTTTTGTGATATCCTATATATAATGTCAGAGTGTTACTTTCCTATTCGGTTATAAGAACACTCTACTTAGTGAAAAGTCTTCCGTACACTACACCAATGTAGCACACAACTAATTATTATATCCTGTAATCGAGGTGGTCGATTTTATTTTTTCCTTGTCTTGTTTCTTTCCATAGTTGGCAGTAAATGCTCTCGCGCTTTGGTGTTAATGGTCTACCCCCAATAAGAAGATTGCGCTACAGGTGTGTGGTCCATTAGAAAATGAGATCGCTGAAAGTGGCCGCATTCTTCAAACATCTTGGGCCACTACTATCTAAACACATAATTGCCTGCACCTATTCTTAAAGTGCCATTTTAACAAAGATCTACATTAGAGATCTACATTTTCACTATCTCTACTTCTAATGAGTAAATTATTGTACTTCACCGAAAACTTCAATTTCACAAATGTTTTCAGACTCCCTTGATACAAAGGGACATTTTTAATAAAATAGTCCGTCAGTGTTTGTGTCTGTGTGTCCATGTGTGGGTGTGTGTGGGTGTATGTGGTGGTGTGTGGGTGTGTGTGGGCGTATGTGTGATTGTGTGTGGGTGTATGTGGTGGTGTGTGAGTGTGTGTGGCCGTGAGTGTGATTATTATTATTATTATTATTATTATTATTATTATTATTATTATTATTATTATTATTATTATTATTATTATTATTATTATTATTATTATTATTATTATTATTATTATTATTATTATTATTATTATTATTATTATTATTATTATTATTATTATTATTATTATTATTATTATTATTATTATTATTATTATTATTATTATTATTATTGCCATTTGCATTGCCATTACCATTGTCATTGTCACTGTCACTGTCACTGTCACTGTCACTGTCACTGTCACTGTCACAGTCAACGTCATTATCATTATCATTATCATTATCATTATTGTTATTATTGTTATTATTATTATTATCATTATTATCATTATTATTATCATTATTATTATTATTATTATTATTATTATTATTATTATTATTATCATTATTATCATTATTATCATTATTATCATTATTATCATTATTATCATTATTATCATTATTATCATTATTATCATTATTATCATTATTATTATTATTATTATTATTATTATTATTATTATTATTATTACCATTGCCATTTGCATTGCCATTGCCATTGTCATTACCATTGTCATTGTCATTGTCATTGTCACTGTCACTGTCACTGTCACAGTCACTGTCATTATCATTATCATTATCATCATCATCATCATTATCATTATCATCATCATCATTATTCATTATTATTATTATTATTATTATTATTATTATTATTATTATTATTATTATTATTATTATTATTATTATTATTATTATTACCATAGGTCTGCGTACACACAAAAATGTCATGTTTTGGTTGAATACCTTTTTAAAAAAAGTGCACCAGGATCTGAAAAAAATGTAAAACAGAGAAAAAGAGTTTAAAAGTTAATATGTTGATTACTCACTTCTCACATGAGTGAGAACATTCCTGATGCATAGTCTTGGTGCTCTGTGACCGGCACCATTGGAGTTACAGTGGCACCAACAGGAAGCTTGACAGATCCCTTACAAAACAGAGCCTAGTTCAGAAATATCTGTCCAGTATTACAGAGGTTATCATCAATTTTCTGAAAGTTTACAAAAAGGGGTGTAGCAACAACTTAACACTCACTAGTATAATTAGCAAATAGGGATACAATATTGCTCGAATGAATTTTTTAACCATATAGTGGTGATCTAGAGGGATGAAATTATAATAAAGTGCAAAAGTAAAAAAGGTGAATTTTGACCCCCAAGTCACGCACCTTCTCACCTTAAGCTATTTTTATGACAAATGAAGTGTATGTTTTGAATTTTGTGTGGCCCACGTACTCCTGTTTTCTACTGATGACTTTTACATAACTGGCAAACCGTAAGAGATTGACAAAATCTTACTGTATTAAAATTTAGATCTTGCTAAAACACAGAGTTTATGTCTCAATAAAGTGTTTTATACAGCGGACCATTTCGGAGATATTCATTGCTATTTGTGTAAGTTTTGCAAAACGAATTTCTGACAAATAGAAGACTGTTTATCAATTTTTTATATGTTAGAAGTGTAAAGAGAACGGAATTTCAAAGCTTTAAAGGATTTGACTATCACCCAATGTTCATCTCAACTAACACGAAGAAGATAAAGCAATAAGAGTTTGTAAGAATGGTAAGTACAAGAGTAGAGAATGTCATGTGAGTGCAACACTTCAGATATCTGTATTAACATGAAGAAGGTATGGGAATAAGAGTTTGTAAGAATGGATAGTCCAAGAGTAGAGAATGTCATGTGAGTGCAGGAGATCAGAATCATGAAGAAGATATAGGAATAAGAGTTTGTAAGAATGGTAAGTACAAGAGTAGAGAATGTCATGTGAGTGCAACACTTCAGATATCTGTATTAACATGAAGAAGGTATGGGAATAAGAGTTTGTAAGAATGGATAGTCCAAGAGTAGAGAATGTCATGTGAGTGCAGGAGATCAGAATCATGAAGAAGATATAGGAATAAGAGTTTGTAAGAATGGTTAGTACAAGAGTAGAGAAAGTCATGTGAGTGCAGGAGAACAGAATCATGAAGAAGATATAGGAATAAGAGTTTGTAAGAATGGTTAGTACAAGAGTAGAGAAAGTCATGTGAGTGCAGGAGATGAGAATCATGAAGAAGATATAGGAATAAGAGTTTGTAAGAATGGTTAGTACAAGAGTAGAGAAAGTCATGTGAGTGCAGGAGATCAGAATCATGAAGAAGATATAAGAATAAGAGTTTGTAAGAATGGTTAGTACAAGAGTAGAGAAAGTCATGTGAGTGCAGGGGATCAGAATCATGAAGAAGATATAGGAATAAGAGTTTGTAAGAATGGTTAGTACAAGAGTAGAGAAAGTCATGTGAGTGCAGGAGATCAGAATCATGAAGAAGATATAAGAATAAGAGTTTGTAAGAATGGTTAGTACAAGAGTAGAGAAAGTCATGTGAGTGCAGGGGATCAGAATCATGAAGAAGATATAGGAATAAGAGTTTGTAAGAATGGTTAGTACAAGATTAGAGAAATTCATGTGAGTGTAACACATCAGATTTTTTTAACGCACAATTTTTTAATTGTAACGATTCACCAGTTACGCAAACGTCATTGACAATGAACACGTATTTGGAGGACATTGCCAGAGAATTCAACATATATATTTCATTTGTCGGTATAGCATATTAAAGATATGAGACTTTAATAAACAATGTTTAAGGCAAAAATTTCTGAAAATTTGTGTGCCATCTCTCGAGAATGGTGAATTTAATACGAAGTTTGTATTATTCAACTTTTCGTTTTTACTTCTACTGTTGAGAAAGACGTACACAGATACAAATCTACATTTAGTGAAGGGCAACATGGTTAAGTAGGTCGGGATGATGATATAGGTACTAAGCTGTACATTTGAAAGCACGGAGTAGCAGAATGCATAAAGTATTGTAGCCCCATGGTACTACTGGGCAAGAGCTTTCCGTAATAATTTCACAATGGGCAGTCTGGTCTGAGAAACAATTGGCTTATTCTTACATTAAGAGGCGGGCAGACTTTCTTCTGTTATTGCTGCACACTCTTAACCTAATGGACCGTAGTGGCATCTGGCGGTATTTCCGCGCACCAACCCTCACTTATTAAAATCACCTCCTTGCTTTCTTATTTACTCTAAAAGATAGGAAACCGTATCTTTACTATATTAAATGTTGTTAATGTTAGAAAATACTTGCAGAGTTGTCTTTTCTAATGCTTATGTAAGCACATGTTTCTCTATGTACAACACGGCTATTGTGTAGAGGAACATTAATTACAAAATCTAACACGGATACAATTTCATGTTTCTGTAATGTAAAATGGCTAGTTTATCAAGACAGCTTTGAAACCATAATTCTGCTCCAAATGTTACACGTCAAAGAACCGTACTCATCACACACGTGCATAGCGCCATGTTTGTTGCAATAAAATGGAGTGCAACTAAATTTTATGAAATATATTATTTCTAACATTCACTAGACCGCCATAGCATATTTTATATAGCTTCTACCAATTGTTTTATAACTATGCTATATTCATATGTTTTGTTAAGACACATCACTTAGTAAAGTTGTCATATTGTAGGATACCACTTTATGCTACGGCCCTTTTTCTTTTGTTAACTTCTGCTCTGATTACGTAACACTCACTTCTAAATTTTACTTACTTCCCAAGAACACAAGCACTGCTGCTCATGAAGCTTCAGATCTACGGACCAAACCAATCTTACTGCCTCCCCCTTATTTATTTATTTATTTATTTATTTATTTATTTATTTATTTATTTGTTTATTTATTTATTTATTTATTTATTTATTTATTTATTTATTTATTTATTTATTTATTTATTTATTTATTTATTTATTTATTTATTTATTTATTTATTTATTTATTTATTTATTCATTCATTCATTCATTCATTCATTCATTCATTCATTCATTCATTCATTCATTCATTCATTCATTCATTCATTCATTCATTCATTCATTCATTCATTCATTCATTCATTCATTCATTCATTCATTCATTCATTCATTCATTCATTCATTCATTCATTCATTCATTCATTCATTCATTCATTCATTCATTCATTCATTCATTCATTCATTCATTCATTCATTCATTCATTCATTCATTCATTCATTCATTCATTCATTCATTCATTCATTCATTCATTCATTTATTTATTTATTTATTTATCTATTTATCTATTTATTTATTCATTTATTCATTCATTCATTCATTCATTCATTCATTCATTCATTCATTTATTTATTTATTTATTTATTTATTATTAAAACAGTAGATTACACTATTAAACGCTTATATTTTAGCATGGTAATGTGTACGAAATTTATAGAGATGCCTTTGAGTGTGAATATTTAAAGGGAAATATTAATTGCGGGAGGCATGATTTAAAATTGAGGTAAACGTGTTCCCTTCTCTATTTTCAGCAATTGCAATTAATATCTTATGAAGCATTCAGTTTTAAAATTGCAATCGTACTGCAGCATTCATAAGACCGTGGGAAAAGTTACAACGTACGCGGAATAAAAATACCTAAAGAAATAGATTTCATGGTTTGTATGATTTTATATTTCGCAAAGGTTATATAAGTAATGATGTTGCCGTTAAGAAAGAAACAAGAAAAATGAAAATAAAAAAAAATGTAACATTGGATCCGAACTAACGTTAGTCCAATATTCTGGATTTGAAGTAGGATGCCCTAAGCCAGTTCCGCTATAGCGAACACCCCAACTGGGTTTGACTGACTTAACTTACATCTGTAATCCGAGCACCAACACTGGAGTCATTTTAGCTCTAGTCCACAACTTAATGGAAACAGAACATATTTTCTACATGTGCCATGAAGTTAACCCTTTCAAGCCTGGTGTGTCTTATAAGATACATAGGCTATTTTTCCTATTTTTACTAGTTTTAACTTTTTTCCTTCCATATTCTTGTTATACTGTCTGTCACCAATTAAAAATACATATTTGAGACGGTTTGAATTGTAAAACATTACTTATTTTACAATTTATATTGTAGTGTTTTTTTTAAAAAAAGAAGCACAATCCATGCAACCGCAGTCAAATGATACCCCGTCATCCACGCGTGCCATCACACCGATTATTTTACGTGGGCCCTCCCCGTCCTTTACCACAGGCACATTTGACTGCGGTTGCGGAGACTCGAATTCACGACGTCAGACTTTGAGTGCATGGCCAGTGCACTACGTGTTGCCTTAACGATCATGGCTATCCGAGCCAGCAGGCTGAAGGTCTCCCAGACTGTCTAATCTAAACCGGTTTCGAATTAGAGGAAGAACGGCATATGTAGCAAAATAATTCAGGCATGAAAGGGTTAAATAAATTTGCAATGTTTGGCGTTAATGTAGCAGGATTACTGAAACATTGCTTTTCAAAACTGTGAGGTGCGTCCGCCTATGAAAACCAAGGGAAGCATACGACTAATTTATGCCACCTATGCAAGTACGCCTGAGAATTAGGTGACCCTTCGCGCAGGTCACACTGCGGTTGTGTATAGTACAAGAAAGTATGCAATAAAGCAATTTCTAAAATGCCTATCTCAATTAACATGAAGTAGATAGGGGAATAAGGTTTTCAGGAATGATCTGCACATGAGCGGGTAGAGAAAGTCATGTGAGTGCAATGCATGTTGGAACTGAAGAGCAAGGCGAACGCAGCGAACACAAAAACCCTGGGCCATGTATTCTTATACACCACGAATAAATTAAATGCTCATTATGAGGCACGTTGCCCTCTGGTGGCAGTAAACAAAAACAGCAGAGACAAACGACTGTCGGGACTTAGGGTGCCCTAATTACTGAGGTCACAAGAACTGGAATAGGTTGCACGAGGCTCAAGGGCCGCACGCCCTTTGTCACCTGTTGACATGTGTACTACAGCTTTCAGCTGAGAAATCATGCCTATAGTACTAGTTTTGTGTTCCATCTGTTCAGCCAGACAGGCTCCCGAAATCCAAAACACGTGTCTTAGAAAAGCGTGCGTCACTCAACAGCACAACTCGAAAACGAAAACTACAAAATCTGGTGTTTACAAGAAAATTATTGTCTTTCAGGGTTGCGACACGAACATTTTCAGAAAATGCCCCAATCCCTAACTGGCTCTATAGTCTGTGATTAAAGTGACATATGTTTAATGTCTTTTGAAGACAAATAAAATGTATAAATTGAATTGTCTGTGAATAACCTCATTCATTCTGAATGATTTTTACACAACCAGTGAACTGTAAGAACTACACAAAATCTTACTATACAAAATTCAGATCTATTTAAAACACAACAGTTAATGTAAATACTCTTTTTTTGGGTCAATATTTCTGAGATATTGGTTCGTATTGTGCATTGGAAAGTATTCTCAAATACTTACACTTCCCTCGTATAGGAAGTTGGAATTAATTTTTTCCACCTGATCATGTAAAGACAACGGAATTTTAAAGTCATCACCTAGGGACCACATCTTAAAGGGTTTGACTGCTACTTAAGGTTACGGTATTTCTGTATTCCCTTTGTACCTAGAAGGAAATATATAATAAAACAGTTTCTGCAAATGTTTATCTAAATGCACGTGAAGTTCAGACAAGAATAAGCTTTTGTAAGAATCCACGAACATGACAACACGACTTATGTGGAAGTGAGGTATAGACAATTCAACATGTTTCAAAAAGAAGCTTTCCCTGTCATTCTCAGAATTGTATTGCTGCACTATACTACAAGCTTTGTAAGAATACTGAATGGGTAGATAAAGTCCCACTGTATTGGTAAATAAGATGTATCGTGTAAATCTGAAGCAGATATTCCACAACTTCGTCGCTGGAGACCCCAACTTTGGTTCCGGTTCAGCTCATTGCAAGTTAGGTGATGTGTGACGAGTGAGTAGTCCCTTATTTTCCAACTGGCTGAACGAACGTTAAACAAAACCTCAAATGTAGCTACACATTTTCTCTTCGTATCTCAAAGGCGAAATCTACAGATAATTATAGTGTGACATATTCTTTATTATTTTACTGGATACCAGTAAATTTTTGTTTATTTAAAGTTTTTAATAAATATGTAAATTTAATATATATATATTAAATTTACATATTTATTAAAAACTTTAAATATACATGTTTATAAAAAGTATTAGTTATAGGTATAATTATAATATTAAATTAATTAATTTCTAAGTAAGAATAATGATAGGTAATAATAATGTTATTAATAATAGTAATAATATAATTTATAATTGTATGTAATAATTATAATTAGTAATTTAAGTTTATATATTTGTTTATTGTTTAGTAATAGTTTGTAGTTGTGAGTGATGTGTATGAAATTTATATTTTGTTGTATTGAGGAGATAAATTTGTTTTAGTTTTATTGTTTTTTTTTTCTTTATATTATAAATTGTTAATTTTTTTAATATAAATTTATTTAGAAATGTTATTGTATTTTGATTGTTTGAAATGATTTGTTATTGTTTTAGAGTATTTATTTTTGAGAGTGATTATGTGTGAAATGTTATAATTTGTGTTTTTGTCTTTATGATATATTATTTAATTTATTTATCTTTATAATTTGTTATATATTATATTATTTTGTAATTTTATTTAAAAATTTTTCTGTAAAGTACGTTGTATGTATGAATGTGTAGAATAAATAAATTTTAAAGATCTGGCATATTAGCCCTGGTGTAAGTAATTAGGTGCCAGGGTTATTATACAGATTTTTATTTTATTTTATTTTATTTATTTCATTTTATTTTGTTTTATATTCTTAATATTTATCATTTGCATGGCATTGCTTGTGTAACATTTTAAGTCTCACTTGACCAAGTAATTGATTAATTTATTAACTATTTATTTGTTGAATATACAATACCTGTTGTGTCCTATTTTCCATAATTCACATCAGCTGGGTAAATTATAATATATCAGTAGCACACGAAAGAAAGTATTGAGGTGCAAAGGCCAATGGCAAAGGTTATCGGGAGATCGTTGTCGCAACTGCAAACAGATAAGCAGCGCGTTCACCCAGGTTAAACACGATAAGCGCTATGCCGAATGAGTGTGATTTAATGTAAAAAAATCTGATGTGTTGCACTCACATGACTTTCTCTACTCCTGTACTAACCATTCTTACAAACTCATTCCTATATCTTCTTCGTGTTAGTTAAAATAAATATTAGTACAAATTATCTTATTGCTTATTTCCTTGTATGTGCAAGGGGAATATGGGAATACAGCAGGCTTTGTGCGATAGTCAAATGTTTTAAAGCTTTGAGATTACGTTCTCTTTGCACACGTAACATATAAAAAATGAACACCGATGACCCATTTCACGAAAGTTCTAAGTTTTCCGAAACTCACACACATAACAAGGAATATCTCCGGAATGGTTCACCCTACAAGAAAATTTATGCAGACATAAATTGTGTATTTTAGCAAGATCTACATTTTTTGTGTAGTATGATTTGGTCTATCTCTAAGGGTTTACCAGTTATGCAAAAGTCGTCCAGAGTAAATACGACTACAGGGGCTATAGCCAGAAAATTCAAGATATACATTTTATTTGTCATCAAAATATCTTAAACATATGACATTTTAATAAAAATCCTTGAAGCCATTTTCAAGAAAATCAAAATTTTCGAAAAAGTTTCCATGTAAAGGGTAGTTTAGCGTGGGGCTATTTTCTTCAAAGTCTTCGTGTCACATCCTTGAAAGACATTAAACTTAACTACCAACTTTGGTTTTTAACCGACTTTTCGTTTTTGAGTTATGCTGTCCACAGTCTGACACACAGACTGACACCCAGACACACACACGGACCTTTTTCTAAAAATGCTTTTTTTGGATTCAGGGGCCTTAAAACATGTATTTCCGGTGAAATCACGACATCGAATTTTTGGGTGGAATACAATACTTCCCCTACTTACCAGTAGAGAAAGTAAAAATTAAAAACCAAAGAAGTAGCACAGTAACAGCTTTGCCGAGAATATGTGCAATGTGTATCTACCAAAGGTGACCATTGCAGTTGCAGGTGAGAGGAGGAAAGGTCTAACTGCTCCTCGAAATGCCAGAATACAATTCTTTATTGTTAACTAAAATATTTAAATTAAGATGTCTATTTATATTATTTAATTGGAATACTCTTCTTTGCGTTAGTTTCAGAAGTAGATATTAAAAATTGATAGTTCCCAAAGAGGATGGCGTGTAAAATGTATACAACTACACAAGTTGTACCCTAACACGCTTCGCTGTACCTTCATAGTTATTTAATAGCATAAAAACTACACAACTTTCACGTATTAAAGCAATTTTTACTTTCTCTACTGGTAAGTAGGGGAAGTATTGTGTTCCACCCAAAAATTCGATGTCGAGATTTCACCGGAAATATATGTTTTGAGGCCCCCTGAATCCAAAAAAAACATTTTTAGAAAAAGGTCCGTGTGTGTGTCTGTGTGTCAGTCTGTCAGACTGTGGACAGCATAACTCAAAAACGAAAAGTCTGTTAAAAACCAAAGTTGGTATTTAAGTTTAATGTCTTTCAAGGATGTGACACGAAGATTTTGAAGAAAATAGCCCCACCCTAAACTACCCTTTATATGGAAAATTTTTCGAAACTTTTGAGTTTCTTGAAAATCGCTCTAACGATTTTGATTAAAATGTCATATGTTTGAGATATTTTTATGGCAAATGAAATGTATATCTTGAATTTTCTGGCTATAGCCCCTGTAGTCGTATTTACTCTGGATGAATTTTGCATAACTGGTAAACCGTTAGAGATAGACCAAATCATACTACACAAAAAATGTAGATCTTGCTAAAATACACAATTTATGTCTCAATACATTTTCTTGTAGGGTGAACCATTTCGGAGATATTCCTTGTTATGTGTGTGAGTTTCGGTAAACTTAGAACTTTCGTGAAAAGGATCATCGTTGTTCATTTTTTTATATGTTAAGTGGGCAAAGGCAACAGAATCTCAAACATTTGACTATCGCACAAAGTCTACTGTATTCTAATATTCCCCTTGTACCTACCTATAAGGAAATAAGCAATAAGATAAGTTATAGAAATGTTTATCTTAACATGAAGATATAGGAATAAGAGTTTGTAAGAATTGTTAGTACAAGAGTAGAGAAAGTCATGTGAGCGCAACACATCAGATTTTTATATGAATGTACAAGAGCCAATTACCACTTCCAGGCCACCAAGTTGACCACCTGTGAAAATGTGCAAGAATATTTTAGACAAAGTGGTTGAAGTTTGTAGAATTGGTAGTTAGCGATTAGATTCAGTATTTTGAGGCGACGTTTGGCGCTGTTCTTTTGTTGCAAGTCGCTTGTCATGTGTCACAAAGAGCACACAAAATGGTGTTTGTTTGGAGACGTGCGGGTAGGTCGCTTTGTTCCTATCGCCCGCCCGGATCGAGCTTTGTGACCGACAAACCCACCACCAGATGTGTTCGCTTCTTCACTCTCTGCCCTTGCAATCAACATCTTGCAAATACCTACAGTACACTTCTTATCGTACGTACATTGTGCATTATGCAATCCCGGGATATGCCTTATGTTGGTTTGCATTGTTAAACAGTTTTGTTACTTTTACTTTCTCTGTTAGCTATAGCAAGTAGGGGAACTATTCGTTTCCAGCCAAAATATCAATTCCCTCAACACCCTGAACACAGTGTTACTGCAATTATAGATGGGTAATATTGAACATTCTATAAAGAAACGACACGAAGATAAATAAATAATTGCAATAGTTATTTAACTATTAATTAAATGAATCAATTAATCAATTAATAAATGCATAAGTACGAAGCAAGAATTTTGCTTTTTTCAAAAACGAAGTAATTACACAAATTCATGTTGTGGAAAATGCAGCTCATAATTAAGGTTGCAGTCTCAATGTGTAACATGCTGGCTTCTGGTTCCAGCAGTCGCGGGTTCAAACCCGCAAGACGTCGAAGTTTTTTTTCGGGGGTAAAAAAGCTTACCACGGCTTCCTTTGCAAAGGAAGTAAAGCAGGAGGTTCTGTATCACATATTTACAGCATAAAACGTGATCAAGCCCGAGAGAGAGAGAGAGAGAGAGAGAGAGAGAACGAGAGAGAGAGAGAGAGCTCTAAGCAAAGTTAACCGCTCTTTAATGACCAATATAGAACAATATACTGAGAACCTTACCACTTAAAGAGCTTCCGTTAATAAAATTAACAACAACAATAATAATGGTGGTGGTGGTGGTGATGGTGGTGGTGGTTATGGTGGTGGTGGTGGTAGTGGTGGTGATGGTGGTGGTGGTGGTAGTGGTGATGGTGGTGGTGGTGATGGTGGTGGTGAGGGTGGTGGTGGTTATGGTGGTGGTGTTGATGGCGGTGGTGAAGGTGGTGGTGGTGGCGGTGGTGGTGATGGTGGTGGTGATGGTGATGGTGGTGGTGGTGGTGGCGGTGGTGGTGATGGTGGTGATGGTGGTGGTGGTGGTAGTGGTGATGGTGGTGGTGGTGATGGTGGTGGTGATGGTGGTGGCGGTAGTGATGGTGGTGGTGGTGGTAGTGAGGGTGGTGATGGTGGTGGTGGTGGTAGTGAGGGTGGCAGCGGCAGCAGTGGCAGTGGTGGTGTTTTTTTTTTTTTAAATTAACGTCCTCCAACATTGTGTCATATCGGACGAATGAATGAAATGAAATGTGTGAAATGATGCTCAAATGAGCCCGAGGTCCATGGAGCTTTAAGTTACCCGACATTCGTCTTCTCAGGGTAGGGAAAACCTCGGAAAAAACCGGTGATGGTGGTGGTGATGGTGGTGGTGGTGGTGGTGATGGTGGTGGTGGTGATGGTGGTGGTGATGGTGGTGGAGCGGCAGCAGTGGCAGTGGTGGTGGACAGATACTACCACATGAACATCATATACGTGCTGATGTATATTCTTACAGAAATATCACATAGTTCAACACTGTAGTAGATTCATCAAAGACAGAGATATTGGAGACACATCAAGTGTCACATACTGGACAGATGGTACCACATGAACATCATATACGTGCTGATGTATATTCTCACGGAAATATCTCATAGGGGAACGCTGTAGTAGATTCGTCAACGTGGAGGATATTGGAGTTGACATCAAAGGTGTCCTTCACTGGGAAAGACATTAATAACACGTGTTGTTGTTGTTGTTTTTGTTGTGTGTGTGTTTGTGTGTCTGAATAGGATTACTGAAAAACAGAAGTTGGTTGAATATATTTAACTTCGAAGAGTGTGTGTGATATAGAGAGTTTGGAAGTGAGTTCCTTCCGTAAGAGATGGACATCGTTGCACAACAAAAATGCAGACTTGTGTAAATGTTGAACTTTCTGTCAAATAACTTTTTTATAGCATAAACCATTTCCTGAATATTTTTAATTATTGACTTGCACTTTCGGATAACCTATCCTTTTGTTCAAATGGAATGTTGTTTATTCCTTTGGGCATGGACAAGAAGGGGGTTTCAAAGTCACAACACTGGGAGCAGCTCTTAAAGCATTTGAAGTTACCGTACTGTCACCTGGATTGCTTTGTCACTCTTTTACCTACACTGAAGTGTATAATGGAAGTATTGCTGGGAAGGTTTGCTTTAGTGGAAATGAAGTAGATACAAAAGTAACATTCTGTAAGAGAAACTTGCAGAACTTTTGTCCAAATGAACGACAGAGGTACAGAAAGTCGTGTGTGTGGGGCTTTAGAGTATATCGTGGGCATTGACAGAGGTTGTTATTGGAAAGCCGTCACCTAGGAGCTCACTTTTGACATTCTGTACTGCAATTCTGCATTACTTAGAGAAAGCATTGTATTCCGGTCAAATATTTAATAATGAGAATTCACCGAAAGTACAAGCTTTGTGAGTCCCTGAATCAAATAAAGGCATTCTAGAAAAAATATCCATGTCTGGAACAGTATAATTCCAAACCAATGCAACACTTGCATTGTAAGTCTGCGGCTTCCAGATATGCGATACGAACCGCCATGGCAATAACAATGAGTGGGAATGTCTGTCAGTTAATATGAATTAGATAGAAGGATAAAGTTTTACAAACGAGGCGTTGAGCTCAACAGTGGCCCAACCACTAAATGTACATAATGGAGATAATGGAGTGTAAAAAATATCTGTGATTTGAAAGTTTTATAGTTAGTTTAATAACTAAATAATAACTAAAGAGTCATCATATTTGGAAATTTTAATCAATATAGCACCGACATTGTGATACATAGTTACAATCATGCAGGAAGGTTGGACCAATGTTTCTATCCAGGAAGCCAGATTCAGTTCCATGCAATAACACACTTCTCATGCCATCTGCCGGTGGTTGTAGAAATGTGGTATAGGCCACTACTGCTCTCCTAGATTTTGATATGGGGACCATGTCTGTGCTAATAACTCAGTTTCTGAATGTTTGTGGGTTGGCCACTGTTGCGCTCAACGCCTCAAATATAGTGTGCACAAGAGTGAGCAGAGAAAGCCATAGGAGTGTGGTATAGCTACTGCAACTAGAGCCTCATGCATGAACGTGTTTCCAAGCAGAGGTTGGAGTTGTTTCAATTTGTGGTTAGGTGAGACAAGGACAATATTACCTCCCCAGGGATCGTCGTCTTATCGACCTCTACCAAAACTGCCTTAAATTAAACTTGAGGACGAGGACGTAACACACACTTCTTGACCTGACTTAATGAAACTTCAACAGAGATTCATCACAGTCTTCAGTAACTTTGGATATGAGGCGTACCAACGGCGTAAAGGGAATTCTGTCAAGTGTTACCCATTTCCCTTGCAATTAAAAAAGGTGATTCCTTTTAGTCTAGACTTACACTGGAAAACAAGAACATTTCCTCGTATTTATGGGGTTATCTAAAACCACTCAACTCCTTTTCATAATTCTCTCACTATTGTAAAACTCAATTCATTCTGACCAACATAGAGCTATTAAACAGTGGAATTTCATTTAATAAGTTACTAAAATATTTACAGTCATTTACAAAGTTCTGGTTCCTCAATACAAATGCTTTGTAGCTATGAAAGAACGTAAACCTTTATTTGAGAATATAATGTTACTACATAGCATATAACTAGGTATACCACAGAGTATAAAACATTTGATTAGAAGGAGTATGTAGTGATTAAACAAACACATGACATCTTCCAAGACATCTGCCGAGTATGTCGCGAAGAATTAAGAACGTCATATTTGTTACTGATTTGAAAGAACAACTCTTTGTACAGCTTCAGGTGTTATGTTGCAAGTGCATTAGCAGGAGATGGGGCGGTCGGTTGTAGACACTAGTCTCCTCTACTGAAGCCCTCCAGTTATGTGTATATATATATATATATATATATATATATATATATATATATATATATAGTGCGCCAAGTAATGTGGCCAGACATAAAAGCTTGACTCAAGGAGAGCCAGCAGAGATGATGAACCATACAATCCTACAATTCCCAAAGGCGTTGAATTCATCAACAAAATGATACTAACAAACTGAAAAGGCAATTATTTATTTATCCATACAAACTTATTGCTGGTGTTTTTGAATACAAAAGCAATGTGTGGGCAATATGTGAGAGGTAGAGTAGGAAATGAAAAACTCCTGTGCATTGAAATTCAATTGTGACATTAAATTTTTCAGCTGCGATTCTACCTCCCAAAGCGAACAAGCATTGTACAAACCACCCACCTTTTTTTTTTCCACCCATACAAAAACTTTGTTAAACTACTCACAAACACAATTATGATATCTTCCGATAATGGCAAAAAATATGGCTTACAGACCACCTCTTAGGCCTTCAATCACTTGTGTAGCCCCCGTTTATGGTCACAATATACCCAAAGCATTCAACCAATTGCTGTTAACCAACTGTATTAGGAAAACTACCGTAGTCTACACTTACTTGTGGTAGGTACACAACACATCTAACATACAGGTAATGTGGGTAGGTTCTTAACTGACCAATTGTACTGGGAAAACTACCGTATTCTACACTTACTTATGATAGATATACAACACACCTAACATACAGGTAATGTGGGTAGGTTCTTAACTGACCAATTCTACTGGGAAAACTACCGTATTCTACACTTACTTATGATAGATATACAACACACCTAACATACAGGTAATGTGGGTATGTTCTTAACTGAACAATTCTACTGGGAAAACTACCGTAGTCTACACTTACTTATGATAGATATACAACACATCTAACATACAGGTAATGTGGGTATGTTCTTAACTGACCAATTGTACTGGGAAAACTACCGTAGTCCACACTTACTTATGATAGATATACAACACACCTAACATACAGGTAATGTGGGTATGTTCTTAACTGACCAATTGTACTGGGAAAACTACCGTAGTCTACACTTACTTATGATAGATATACAACACACCTAACATACAGGTAATGTGGGTATGTTCTTAACTGACCAATTGTACTGGGAAAACTACCGTATTCTACACTTACTTATGATAGATATACAACACATCTAACATACAGGTAATGTGGGTATGTTCTTAACTGACCAATTGTACTGGGAAAACTACCGTAGTCTACACTTATGATATATATACAACACATCTAACATACAGGTAATGTGGGTATGTTCTTAACTGACCAATTGTACTGGGAAAACTACCGTAGTCTACACTTCCTTATGATAGATATACAACACATCTAACATACAGGTAATGTGGGTAGGTTCTTAACTGTCCAATTGTACTGGGAAAACTACCGTAGTCTACACTTACTTATGATAGATATACAACACATCTAACATACGGGTAATGTGGGTAGGTTCTTAACTGACCAATTCTACTGGGAAAACTGCCGTAGTCTACACTTACTTATGATAGATATACAACACATCTAACATACAGGTAATGTGGGTATGTTTTTCACTGAACAATTGTGCTGGGAAAACTGATGCAGTCTACACTTACTTATGATAGATATACAACACATCTAACATACAGCTAATGTGTGTATGTTTTTCACTGAACAATTGTACTGGGAAAACTGATGCAGTCTACACTTACTTATGATAGATATACAACACATCTAACATACAGGTAATGTGGGTAGGTTCTTAACTGACCAATTGTACTGGGAAAACTGCCGTAGTCTACACTTACTTATGATAGATATACAACACATCCAACATACAGGTAATGTGGGTAGGTTCTTAACTGACGAATTCTACTAAGAAAGCAAAGGCAGCTACACCTGCTATGCTAGTTATGGAACTGAGAGATATGGTGCAGGTAGCGTAGGAACGTTGTAGAGAAAGTTTTGCATAACTTACGTTCATCGTCGCCACCATTTGCAGTAAAATTATTTTTCCCAAATTCTTATACAATTTCAGCAATACGCATATGTTTGCCTGCTGCAGGAATTTTGCTGTGTGGAACTGTGGAAACCTTGCGCTGTAGGTCGTGTGCTTTATGTTGGTAGTGTACCCGCACAATGACGTCACGTTCTGCCGTTTTGTAGGTAACTTACCACCAGCTCGTCTAGTGATAGCTGTATAAGGGTTCGGACCCTAATCATGACCATCTATTTATGGGATGAGAGTGCAGCAAATGGACAGGGTAACGAGAATTTTCAAAATGAAGGCCATACTAAGTATTCTAGAAGCAGAAGCTGTTTTTAAAGGAAGCAATGAATGTTCATTTAAACAAATTGAAGCTTGATTCTTCATAAATGAGGTACAAGAAGAGTACAAATAATGAACTGTAGCATGTTATAATGTCCGTCTGCCCTAGTGAGTGTCATCACTGCAACCAGAGTATATGGATTATTTCCAGTCTCTACTCACAGCATTGAACCCATGTGATGTTCTCTTTTTTACAGACAAGCTTCTAGCTTTCCAGGCGTTCGCTGCTACTGCCGCCTTTTCCTTTTCAGTATGATAGTTTTCCTAGCCTTTAGATATTTATAAATTCCGGTCTTGTTATAACCTCAGATTCCTGATTTAATATCCAGGAAAATTGTTGCAGGAGGACTTAGGTGTCGGAAGCTTGAGTTTGACCCTGCTGTGTCTTTGCGTTCCCATTGTTTTCAATTGTCTCCTCAAGATTCTCCAAGGGAGCTTGATTCTGGGTTTCAAGAATCTAATTTTCATCACCAGGTTCTCTGTTTTCAAGTGTAAGTGAAGATGAAGTTAAACTTAACTTCAATGAATATGATGCAAATCATTTAGCTATGATTAACATGTATAACATTTTAAAAAATTTGTGTTGTATTAATTGGGAGACGGAAATGTGGTGTTCGTTTGCCGCATCCTTACCGTATTCCTTGTAATAAAGTGTTGTTTTAATACTCTGTGGAGTGTAACAACTATTTATATTCTCTGCAGTAACATGATATGTTTAAGCAAAGTTCAATTACTCGTTCATGCTTTTATAACTAAAATGTGTTCATGTTCAAGTACAAGAACTTTGTAAATACTTTTAATATTTTAGGAATTTATGAAATGAAATTATTAGTGTGTTATAGCTCCATATTCGTCAGTGAGTCTTGACAATGTTGAAAGAATTATCAAGATGTGCTGAGTGGTTCTTGAGATTAGACTACATACAGAGGGAGAACTTATCTCTTTATAGATGTGAAGTGATGAAACGTCTCTGAACATGAGTAAAGTAAAACAATGACGTTGGCACACGCCTTGCTGAAGAACCCTTGTCGGCTACACGCAAGTGTCGGCACCCAAATTCAAATTTAATGACACGGCAGCACAAGGCGACATTAAACTGCGCCAACTTCACAATTTAATTACATGCCAAACGCATGAACCAGTCTTAAGTATCGTCAGTGAAATTAAATTTTTTTATTGTTATAACTTATGCAATGCCTTAAATTAAAATATAAAAATATTCACGTGTGCAGAATTTAGTAAAATGCCAGATGAACAAGTTTACCTACAGTTGAACGTTGCTTAATACCAGAATAACGGACTCGTATAAAGCTGAGTACTACTCAATCCCAAAATAACATTGATTTTGTCCTGTCACCTGTAACAGTTTTAGTGGACTGATGCAGAGAATACGTCTATGAGAACACAAGCATTTGCATAAATAGTTCCAAAGGTAGTTTAAAACATGTTCTCTTACACTACGGTAACAAATATGGCTCACTCAACCGATATGATACTTCCTCTACAATGTTGAAAACTCTGAACAATCAATGGACTTTCTCCTTGCCTGTTTTATGCCGTTTTGATAGCAGAGCACTGAGTATGAAAAGAGTAGCCTGTGAAATGACAGCTGGTAATTGGAGATAAAAACGTGATGAATGAACATTTTTGTTTGACAGAGATTTCTACAATTGCATATGATGAAACAGTTAAACACAGATAGTTGACTGCATATCAAATTGATTCGCAGAACTGAGCAATGAACGGTTTTTATGCTCTCCCTTCGCACATCACTATAATACATTGAGTTACACGCAATATTTTCCACAATGATCGTTTCGTCACCAAATACAGGTATACGTGACGTCACTGTGACGTCACCGCGAACTTGTAACGGATTGTCTGTAGCTATTGTACAAGGTGAGGTCACCTGATGATGACACGTATTTGGTGTCGAAACGATCGTTGTGGAAAATATTGAGTGTAATTCAACTTATTATAGTAAAGTGTCTCTATTACTTTATCTTATTTGTGGATCAATTTACTTCAGTGTTTACAGCTTCAGGTGTGTATATTTAAATAATTAAGGATTCACACTGCACAAATTCTGTGGACACAGCTGAGTCTTCCTTTGTTATTATCGTGGAAAACATTCTTGGAAACCATGAGTGGAACAGGAACAGAACAGAACAGAAAACTCTTGACGATGGTGAAGTCCGAGAAAATGTCGAGAGGAATTTTAAGGCCACTTCTCGTGTAAGATGCACTAAGAGTAACTTTAAGTTTGGAGGAAAGTTCAGAATGTAGGAAAGAAAATATATTTTCCAGGCAGAGAGCGACAAAAATAGACGTTGGTTTAGACAGCTTTTGAAGAGAGGTTGCAGAATTCGCAGGTTGTGCAGAATCGGAAGCCAAGGGTGGAATGCTGATAGATGATGGGAGCGCTTCACCTCATAGATCCTTCAGGGGCAGCGGTCGTGTCCATCTCAAACCTTCTGCGTGGAATTGGGAATATGTGCGTGTCAGTGGTTGGAATTGTAACGGAGGTGAACCAGAAGTTGTCATGTAAGTCAGCACACAATCAGCTGCGGGCGCATTGCAACGCGAGGCTTCCGTAACACACGATCCGGAAGTAAACAGTGAAGAAGCACACAGTAATAACGAGAAGAAACACTAAATAACAAACAATAGGAAAGCACAATGTGGTTTAGTAATGAAGAAACAGCACACGACATCTATAGACGAGAATTACATATTATCTAGTCACCTTGTCGTGCTGCCAAACATTGTTGGTAGAGGAGTGGGGAAATTCTTTATGTATGGAAAAATACTCTAGGCAAGGAGCTCCGGTGAAATCAAATCAAGAAGAAATCCATTATACTAAGGTGCAGTAACCTGGAATGTAATGCTCAGAAAACAGAAACACGCGCACACAAAGTTCTGAAAATTGGAAAGGGAAATACACTTCACCAAGTAACAGAGTAAAATAGCATTCCAAATGGAAATTAGCAGTCAAGATTTGGCAACATATACATAGGAACTTCTTTGGGCATTGACGCACTTGTGTGTGTATATACGAGTATTTTTAATATTCCCAGTTGTAGAAACTTACAGAAGTGTTCACTGTTATCGATTATTATCTAAAGACCACGCTCGTGTTATACATACTTGACGGTAGCCACAAGGAAATTTTTTACTTAACACGTCAGTTACGACAACTTACACGCCTGACTGTAACAGTTATTTTAAACGATAAATTTATCACATACAATACTTCAGTTTCTAGTGATGAAACACTACATTCTCAAACAGTTGATAACTCATTTCAAATAACTGAATTAGAACCCCGCGTTATATTGCCCTAAACCTAATAATTAGGCTTCGAGTAGAGGCAATAGCATCAGAAGTAGGGCAACTTTTGGTGCCAGGGATTACTGGGAAGGATTACATTCCAGTATGCAATCAAACTCTGAAATTTCCTAACAACTCACAAATCGTTTACTGTGAATTCTAAACAAATATCAGATTACAATTAAATAAAGGTATACATACATAAATACCTGTGGCCGCTGTAGGGAGAGATGTGTTTCATGGTTGTTTAACATGTCACTTAGTTACATGCCCACCGGGCCAGCGCCTAGGAGAACCGACGAAATATTTGCGCCTCCTAGGAAAAGTGCACAGCTCTTTCTGATCTTGTCTTCCCCAGCACTGGCCTTGTTATTGCCACCCTAACCAAACTTAATACTTTCCTCTGTGAAACCAGAGTTAAGGGAACACCACAATATTGATCAGTCAACTTATCTGGTGCTGTCTATTTTCACATCCACGTTCAGGTAAAACGATCCCATGGTTCACCGGCAGTGCAGTCAACTTATCTGTTGCCATTTTCAAATCCACGTTCAGGAAAAGGATCCCATGGTTCACCGGCAGCGCAGTCAACTTATCTGGTGCTATTTTCACATCCACGTTGAGGAAAACGATCCCATGGTTCACCGACAGCGCAGTCAACTTATCTGGTGCCATTTTCAAATCCACGTTCAGGAAAAGGATCCCATGGTTCACCGGCAGTGCAGTCAACTTATCTGGTGCCATTTTCAAATCCACGTTCAGGAAAAGGATCCCATGGTTCACCGGCAGTGCAGTCAACTTATCTGGTGCTATTTTCACATCCACGTTCAGGAAAAGGATCCCATGGTTCACCGGCAGTGCAGTCAACTTATCTGGTGCCATTTTCAAATCCACGTTCAGGAAAAGGATCCCATGGTTCACCGGCAGCGCAGTCAACTTATCTGGTGCCATTTTCAAATCCACGTTCAGGAAAACGATCCCATGGTTCACCGACAGCGCAGTCAACTTATCTGGTGCCATTTTCAAATCCACGTTCAGGAAAACGATCCCATGGTTCACCGGCAGCGCAGTCAACTTATCTGGTGCCATTTTCAAATCCACGTTCAGGAAAACGATCCCATGGTTCACCGACAGCGCAGTCAACTTATCTGGTGCCATTTTCAAATCCACGTTCAGGAAAAGGATCCCATGGTTCACCGGCAGTGCAGTCAACTTATCTGGTGCCATTTTCAAATCCACGTTCAGGAAAAGGATCCCATGGTTCACCGGCAGTGCAGTCAACTTATCTGGTGCCATTTTCAAATCCACGTTCAGGAAAAGGATCCCATGGTTCACCGGCAGCGCAGTCAACTTATCTGTTGCTATTTTCACATCCACGTTCAGGAAAAGGATCCCATGGTTCACCGGCAGCGCAGTCAACTTATCTGGTGCTATTTTCAAATCCACGTTCAGGAAAAGGATCCCATGGTTCACCGGCAGCGCAGTCAACTTATCTGGTGCTATTTTCACATCCACGTTCAGGAAAACGATCCCATGGTTCACCGGCAGTGCAGTCAACTTATCTGGTGCCATTTTCAAATCCACGTTCAGGAAAAGGATCCCGTGGTTCACCGGCAGTGCAGTCAACTTATCTGGTGCTATTTTCACATCCACGTTGAGGAAAACGATCCCATGGTTCACCGGCAGTGCAGTCAACTTATCTGGTGCTATTTTCACATCCACGTTGAGGAAAACGATCCCATGGTTCACCGGCAGCGCAGTCAACTTATCTGTTGCTATTTTCAAATCCACGTTCAGGAAAAGGATCCCATGGTTCACCGGCAGCGCAGTCAACTTATCTGGTGCTATTTTCACATCCACGTTAAGGAAAACGATCCCATGGTTCACCGGCAGCGCAGTCAACTTATCTGTTGCTATTTTCACATCCACGTTCAGGAAAAGGATCCCATGGTTCACCGGCAGCGCAGTCAACTTATCTGGTGCTATTTTCACATCCACATTCAGGAAAAGGATCCCATGGTTCACCGGCAGCGCAGTCAACTTATCTGGTGCTATTTTCACATCCACATTCAGGAAAAGGATCCCATGGTTCACCGGCAGCGCAGTCAACTTATCTGGTGCTATTTTCACATCCACGTTAAGGAAAACGATCCCATGGTTCACCGGCAGCGCAGTCAACTTATCTGTTGCTATTTTCACATCCACGTTAAGGAAAACGATCCCATGGTTCACCGGCAGCGCAGTCAACTTATCTGTTGCTATTTTCACATCCACGTTCAGGAAAAGGATCCCATGGTTCACCGGCAGTGCAGTCAACTTATCTGTTGCTATTTTCACATCCACATTCAGGAAACGGATCCCATGGTTCACCAGCAGTGCAGTCAACTTATCTGTTGCTATTTTCACATCCACGTTCAGGAAAGGGATCCCATGGTTCACCGGCAGTGCAGTCAACTTATCTGGTGCTATTTTCACATCCACGTTCAGGAAAGGGATCCCATGGTTCACCGGCAGTGCAGTCAACTTATCTGGTGCTATTTTCACATCCACGTTCAGGAAAGGGATCCCATGGTTCACCGGCAGTGCAGTCAACTTATCTGGTGCTATTTTCACATCCACGTTCAGGAAAGGGATCCCATGGTTCACCGGCAGCGCAGTCAACTTATCTGGTGCTATTTTCACATCCACGTTCAGGAAAAGGATCCCATGGTTCACCGGCAGTGCAGTCAACTTATCTGGTGTTATTTTCACATCCACGTTCAGGAAAGGGATCCCATGGTTCACCGGCAGTGCAGTCAACTTATCTGGTGCTATTTTCACATCGACGTTCAGGAAAGGGATCCCATGGTTCACCGGCAGTGCAGTCAACTTATCTGGTGCTATTTTCACATCCACGTTCAGGAAAGGGATCCCATGGTTCACCGGCAGCGCAGTCAACTTATCTGGTGCTATTTTCACATCCACGTTCAGGAAAGGGATCCCATGGTTCACCGGCAGCGCAGTCAACTTATCTGGTGCTATTTTCACATCCACGTTCAGGAAAGGGATCCCATGGTTCACCGGCAGCGCAGTGAACTTATCTGGTGCTATTTTCACATCCACGTTCAGGAAAGGGATCCCATGGTTCACCGGCAGTGCAGTCAACTTATCTGGTGTTATTTTCACATTCACGTTCAGGAAAAGGATCCCATGGTTTACCGGCAGCGCAGTCAACTTATCTGGTGCTATTTTCACATCCACTTTCAGGAAAAGGATCCCGTGGTTCACCGGCAGCGCAGTCAACTTATCTGGTGCTATTTTCACATCCACTTTCAGGAAAAGGATCCCGTGGTTCACCGGCAGCGCAGTCAACTTATCTGGTGCCATTTTCACACATCCACGTTCAGGAAAAGGATCCCATGGTTCACCGGCAGCGCAGTCAACTTATCTGGTGCTATTTTCACATCCACGTTCAGGAAAAGGATCCCATGGTTCACCGGCAGTGCAGTCAACTTATCTGTTGCTATTTTCACATCCACGTTCAGGAAAAGGATCCCATGGTTCACCGACAGCATCAAAAGTGTGCCACTTCGTTATGAAGGCGTAGTCTGTGACCATCGGGAGAAATAATGTTGTCAGCTAATATCAAATATCGGTTCAGTGATGTCTAATGTTAGTCTCCTCTCTTTATAAAATGTACGGTCTTGATTACAATTCAATTCAAAAATGTTTATTTGAGCAGGCTTACAACATGCCCGGGCTGTTTAGGGAAACCCCTCTTCAGCCTAGTGTAGTATTTATTTCTTTGTCGTGTTGGGATTTCCCTCGGCTTAAGTGCGTATTTGTGTTTTTGTTGACGTTATGTAGTGTAGTGTGTTGTGATTTGTGTATCTGTATGTCAGTTTCCCGTGTTCCACATTCATCGCTCCATTCATGTGCTTCTGCCCAAAGAAGATCTATGGTTTTGTTGCTCGTTTTTTGTTTTTAATTGATTGTTGCTGCTTGGCTCATTGGTATTTTTGTATGTTTAATGTGGTTTTGTATGTTAGAGGTATTAGTGTGTGTTTGTGTCTATTGTGTGTCTAAATGTTTTGGAAGTGTTGTAAATGCTCTCGTATTTTCTATTCTTCTTGTTCTTGATATTTATCGTATACATGTATGAGTGTGATAAGGGGAGGGTTTTTGTCTTTTGCTGTTTCTTGTATTGTTTTCATCTTTTGTGCCGTGTTTATGAGTGTTCTTCTGTAGTTTCTTGTGTGTGCGTTGTGAATGTATTTTATGAATTGTTTTGCTATGTGTGTGTGTCAATGGGTGTTGTGTTTGTGTATTGATGTACAGTGTTGGATTTGAATGATGGTGAAAGTTTATGAGCAGTCCGTAGGCACTTCCTTTCGTATGCTTTTATTTTGTTCATCATTGTTGTTGTTATTAGGGGAATTGTGGCTACGCCTGCGTATGTGAGTTGTGGCCGGACTAATGTGATGTATAGTTTGTGTAATATTTGTGGTATAAACCACATTTGAAATTTGGTTACAGCACAAATAGAACGTAAATAAGGAAAAGGGTTTTATATGGCGGTGTTTACAAGGATTCAGCATCCAGAAACTTAAGTGCATATGTCTATACAATTACATTAAAGGTTAATAAGAAGTTGTGGTATGTGGTTGTGTATAAGTATACATATTACTTGTTTCGGTAAATGTAATTAATTAGTTGGTCCGATAAGCCAGTTATATAACGTTTAACAACGTTACGTATATAGGAAACTGGGCACATCAGAAAGGGTTGTTTTTCACTAAAGGTTTTATAATTTTCTCTTGCCCTTGAAAGTGTAATTGCTCTCTAATTAAGGAAGCAGTTCTACTTGATTGGAGGTGCCCTAGAAATTCTTATTAAAGAGCAATCAAAGCGTTCGTCTGGAAAGTGCATTTTCATTTTGATGTTATGCAACTGCTCTGTAATTTGTACTTTGTCGATGGATGATTAAACGTTGTATGAAATAAGTTATTATTATAGATGTAAGTAAGTACGTATGGAACAACTGCAGGCATGGAGTCCATATCATGTGTACAGGAGTTCGAGTATATAACATTTACTTTTGCAAAATCCATATAAAATTAATGTCAGTTCAGACAAAAAGGCTTAGCTAGCTAAAAGAAATACTGAAACTACAATTTTTTACTTTCTCTAAATTGTACATATTAGGTGGAATAGTTATTATACTCCACCCAAACATTCAATATCGAGATTTTACCGGGGAAACACGTTTTGAGAACCCATGAATCAGTCCTTTCACTGCCTTTCTTCATTTTCTCTGTCTCTTCTACACTAACTTTGCTAACTTTGCGATCACTAGACCTCCGTTAGAGTCTTCTTCACGACGACTGACATATCTTTCACGACGACACACACACGCACAGCTGTCTCGCACTCAGTGACACACTGACCGACTCGTGTCTGTAAGCATAATCTCGCTCGCTGCTATTTTTGGGCTCCTCATATAGTGGGGATGACGTCACACGGACCTTTCGCAAGCTCCTTCAAACACGCCAGCGGTGACGTTACCAGATCTTTCTTGAAGGCACCAGAGAAGACCCCTTTTGTGATTGTTGTTAGTCATGTGTTCACTCGCGCGAGTGGTGAGAGGAAGCTTGACCATGTGGCATGAAGCAGCTTAGCCCCGTCCGTCCTGCAGTGTACGCCGAGCCCAACGTGACAATATGTTTTGGCTTCAATCTTCCAGACACTGAACTTAAACCAAGTTTTATATTTAGCCAACCTTTTGTTATGGGTTCTACTGTTCACAGACACACACACACACACACACACACACACACACACACACACACACACACACACACACGCATACGCAAGATATCCGTATTGGAATTTGGTTGAAAAGAATACTTCTACTTTCTACCTAATTGAGTTATAACACAAGGATAATCCCTCACTACCTGCAACGTTCACTTTCCCCATTGTCTATGTCTACTTACAGCAAGAATCGTGTTTCACTCAAAGATTCCATAACGAGATTTGGCCGGAAATGCACACTTAAATACTCCGTGAATTGAAACCTTACGAAAACGTTCGCTAAGTGTGTGTTTTTGGGCGTGTGTGTGTCTGTATGTGTATATATCTGTGTATGTGTGTGGGCGTGTGTCTGTGTGTGTGTGTGTGTGTGTGTGTGTGTGTGTGTGTGTGTGTGTGTGTGTATGTATGTATGTATGTGAACAGTATAACGCAAGATTGAAAAGTGAATGAAATAGAAAACATGGTGTTGAGGTTCGGCATCTTCAGAGGCAGTGACAAAAAATATGCTGTTCCAAACTACCCTTAAGTGAAACATTTTGCATTACGTCTCAGATTTAGAAGTATTAAGCTAGGCCAGCACAACGCACCAAGAACAGAGGTGTGATGCAGGATGAGTGGCGTAGTTCGGTCGGGCATGGTGTGTTGCGGCTGAAGGTTGCTGGCTACAGGTTTCGATACCTTAAGCTGATGCTACGAGAACATGTCCTTCAGCACTAACCTGTACAGCTAGTAGCTGGTGGCCCCACTTTGGGGTTGACGAGCTTATGTCCTGTATCCACTTCCATCCAGGGACTCTAATAGAAGAGGAGTGCCTCTTTACCTGGTTGAAGAGGGGCAGTTTTCGTTCTGAGTACACCGTCGCCCCGAACTGTCCAGTAGGAGCCTTTTTCTTACCCATTACTGGGTTGTGTTTGGTCCGACAACTTGAAATCATGTTGGGACTGGTTTTCGGGATGGAAGTGGTACTTCGAATTTGATTACGGATCTGGTTGAACATTGCTATAGAATATTTCCTTCTTTTCTTTGAAAGGATAGACAGGAAAAATATTGAACTGGACAAAGTATTGGGTTGTTCCGCCAGGGAGAGAGATAGTGTAGTTGGATAAGAAATTGAGTTGCAATTATTTAGAAGTAGGAAAAAGTGCCCTAGTAGAGTAACTATTGGAGAAGGATGTTCAGCGTGCTGCTGACGGAGGTGAGACTGAGTGCAAGGCTATGAAATTGTTGATACAAGGCTCTGAACCTACCACTAGAGGGTGCAGTGATTCTTCATTACCTAGGTAACCCTGGATATCTGATGATTGATGGCACCGATTGCTGCGTCGAAATTGTTCTCTCTTGAAACTGGCGAATTCGTACGTTGAAAGTAGGACAGGTTTATGCAAGAAGTGATGCTCTGGCGAAAATTGGAATTTCAATTAGTAAGCAATGTATCCAGTTGCTGGAAGCAGGTGGTGGTTGACGTCGTTTCTGAAGATGTGAACGCCATGGTGAAGGCTTGCAGATTTAACATGATTCAGGAGCCCCAGTCTGATATCATTTTCCATTTGTGGGAAATAGCTTTCACAGATCATGGTACTTTAGAACTAAAACCCCGCCACAGGAGATGAAAGAATAATAAAGAAAGGATAAAATTAAAGGTGAAAGTGGTACTGTCCCGCATAGTACCACGTTAGAAGGAAGAAATATGTTAGTACTGCCATCCAGTGCAATGGAATAAATGAAGGCTACGTTACAAAACTACTCTGACTACATTCTAGAAACCAGAAGGTGAAAATAAAAGAGAAAAGGAAATTTAGAATAAGGTTGTTGGAATTGACGTGCTTGTTGGTTGATTTATGGCGTGTCTGTACCAAGTATTGCTGGTCAGGTGGTATCTGTAACGATGATTGGTGACTGGTAAGTGTGCGTTGTTCTGGCGATAGCGTAGCAGCATAGGCACACAGTGGGAGTGGCTGTCCATGAAGCTGGTGATCATCTGATGAATAATGTCCACGCCGTGCAAGTAAGCTGTGATAGCCCAAGCTGTCGTGAAGTTCACCGATTGTGTGGAAGGTGGTGTTCAGCTACTGCATTCGTTCAGCAACCCTGGTACAAGCCCTTAATTTCTTCTCCAATTTCTTCCTGGTTGAAACATTAAGGAGCAGAGTGACCCCTAAAGTTGTCGCCCAGCTCGACGACGCATCGATGATCTCGAAGCGTTGGAAGCGGCAGCGGATTTTTTCCACCAGACCCTAAATGCGGTACGCGCACACACTCACCGCATTCCCACCAACACCCCTGACCCTAGAACCTTACCTATAGAACTCCGGCACTTGCTAAAAGCCAAGGCAACTGTTCGGAATCTATGGCAGCGCTTCCGCCATCCCAGGATAGGAGCAGTATACCAGAGGTTCAACATCCTGGCAAGGCGACTGCTCCGTGCGCATAGAACAACAGCCTGGGAAAGCACCCTTCAGAATGTAAACCTTCAGGAAAAGAAACGATGGCGGATTATAAGGGCCTTGAGGAAGGACAAGAACCAATACCACCATCCCTTGCATGGCACTTGTGGGCGGCTCGCGTTTGAGCCAGACGAGAAAGCCACTATGTTCGCGGACCACCTTGAGGTACAGTTCGAACCCCGGGAGGACCCGCAAGAGGAAGACTTTACGGAACTTGTGGAAGCGACCGTGGATTACCTCTATGAGCAACCACGGCAGCTACACGAGGAGATCCAAGTTCCTATAATCACCGCGAAAGCGGTGATTTCCAAAATCCAAAGTCTAAACCCAAACAAATCCCCTGGACATGACGGTGTCACGGCGCTCATGCTCCAGCACCTACCCAAAAAGGCTGTCGTCCGCTTGACCCGGATTTTCAATGCATGCCTACGTCTCCGTCACTTTCCTGCATGCTGGAAGGAGGCGAGGGTGGTGTGTATTCTGAAATCCGGCAAGAACCCAGTCTTTCCTAACAACTTCCGCTCCATCAGCATTCTCCCAACCGTCTCAAAGGTTTTTAAGCGGTTGCTCCTCGCCCGCCTAACGCCCCTTTTTGAGGAAAGGCAACTCCTACTGGATCACCAGTTTGGTTTTCGTCGGGGTCACTCCACGACCATGCAGCTACTGCGTGTGGCCGAGAAGGTTGTCCTGGGAAAACTTCAAGACCATAGCAGTTCTGCTGGACTTGGAAAAGGCATTCACCACAACTTAGCACCAAGGCCTACTGTACAAACTAAAGCAGACAAACACCCCTCCCCATATCTCACACTGATTAGCAGCTTCCTTCAGGACCGCACTTTCAGAGTGAGAGTGGAAGGAAGACTGTCAACAGGAAGAAGTAAAGCGCCAGGAGTCCTAGAGGGCAGTGTACTCTCCCCGCTATTCTTCGCAGCATATATGTCCCACTTCCCCACGGAACAGCATACTGCGACATACCAATATGCGGACGATGTCCTCATCATGGCACAAAACAAGAATGTGAGATACTGCCTCCCTCCCCTTCAACGACAACTCAATGCCGTTGGCCACTGGAGTGAGAAGTGGAGAATGGCTATTAGTCCGGGGAAAAGCTCCGCTCTCCTCCTTGATAAGGTTCGCGTCACTTCGGCTCAGGCGGAGAAATATCCCATGGGTAACCTCCACCTAATACTTAGACGTTCTCCTCGACCGCGGGCTAACTATGCTCTGTACGTCCGCGCAAAGGCCGGACTCGGCCACGCTGCACTCAGACAGCTCTACCCTATCCTCCGATCCACCATGCTCAATCGCCTAAAACTACGCATTTACCGGGTAATCATCCCGCCACTGATCTTATACGGCTGCGAAGCCTAGGAATCAGCAGCACCCTGCACCATACGCAAACTGCAGACTGTGCAGAGCAGGGCGTTAAGAACTATATATGATACCGGGCGTAGATTCCCGTCTTACATCCTCCACAACCACTCCGGACTACCCTACATCATGGACTTGGTGAAGGAGTGATCCCGGGCCATGCACTCCCACACCAACCAATTGGTACGGGTCCTAGGTCAATACGACCACAGAGCACCTCGTCGAAGGAAAAGTTACCACCTACCCAAGGACGCCCTTGGGTAATGGTAATGCCACTCCCATCATCTAACACATACTTACCCCAACACCTATTCCTGCCCCCTTCCTGCATCCAAACTTAGGTATGCAGGAAGAAACCATTGCCCACAGACACAAAAGCTTGAAAACATTTAGAATACCTCGTTTACTGCACTGATAAAGTCGCATTGGCGGCTAGGTGCTGTGCAAATAAACATACCGTACAGGAGAACCTGTACGACCTGTTCTCGAATGCTGGAATGCTAACGCTGATGAAGGCCATGGAGTTTAAAATGACCGAAAGCTTAATGTTTTTAAACCTCACACGGCTGATCACCCGTGAAGCCTTAATTAACATTATACGTTGCTTTTATTCTCATGTAAAACACAAATTTTACTCTGTGATTTGCTAAATTCTAAGACCTGTTTCGTTTCTTATTTTTAGAGCTAGCTTATATGTAAATTTGCAACTGCCTGAGTTCTCGGTACCAGAACCTTAAGTTAATGGGTTTCTGGTGGACGCATTCACCGGAACACCTAATTGCCTTACCTAATCTGACATATTACTATCTGCTTATTTTCAACACATGACGTTCCTTTGTAATGATTTCTTATATGTTGACAAAATTGAACTTATAACATACGTTTTTGGAAATTATGAATATTCTAATTCATATATTTATTTATATATCATTCCTTTATACATTTATTAAACTTCCCAGTGAATGGCAGCGGTCTCGACGGCAACATATGTAATTTGTTAGCTGAAATGTGTCAAAACAATGTGCGAACACCGCAATGTTGGACTCTGACGGAGCTAACTCTCGATTACATTTTGTATTATTTGGTTGTTCCAAGAAATGTTTTTTTCAGGATTCATTAGAGTGCGTCATGTTAGAGAAGCCAGGGTATAATCGTTACAGGAAAAGTCGTCGCATTAGGAGGAACTGTACAGGAAACATACTGCTACAAGGAAAAACGAGCATTGACCATTTCAGTGCACGCCTGGTATTCCCCTCTCAGGGTCCATATGAAACTTCCATTAAAACTAATACATCTCTGAACCCCCAATACACGCCACTTTTAGAAAACCTTCAACTGTTTGCATTTCGGCAGATATATGCGAATATAATAACTATAAAAGTTGTGTGTTACGTTCGCATGTATTTCTCTGCTCGTTCTTCTACCAATTACTTTATTTCCACTAATCGCGATAAACTTTTCAACAAATAAATGCTGGAGGGGATAGCTAAATCATTAAGAACTTGCTAACCATATGCTGCCCTTTAAATGTTGCACTCACATGACTTTCTCTACCTATTCTCACAAAACCGTGTTCTTCTATCTAATTCATGTTAATTGAGATAAACAATTATAGAAATTGTTTTGTTAGATATTCCTTAGATACAATGCGCATAGGAGAATACAGTAGCTTTAAGTATTTTAAGCGCTAGTCGCTATGTAGTGGTTTTGAAATTCGGTCTCCTTATATGACCAGAGAGCTGTTCCACAACAATTAAAATTATTGAAACATGTAAACGTTGCTTGACAATGCAAGTTTCTGAACTTCAGCTTCAAATATTTGCAAACGAAATTTTACAGAATTTACAAGTGTTTTGTTTCACAATCAAATAGTGACTTCGCAAATTTGATAAGTGTGTTTCTAAAGTAAGTAGTTTATCTATAAATGACTTGATGTTTGTAAAGGAAGCTATTCTCGGTAATATATTAATAAAATGCAAAGCAGACAAAGACGTATGCAGTGTTTGGAGCAAGGAGACAGTAAAGTACTGAGGCAGAATGAAACAATGGTGTTGATGTAATGACTTCACTGTGGAGAGGTTACTGAATATAACATGCAACAGCTTGTACAAATACAACTAACTGAATCAAAGTTAATGTTGTCTAAAACAGCAATTTTATTTTCACTAAACGAATGTGAAGTGAAAATCGCACGTTCACAGCGCACAACAAACGATCGATCAAATAACAGACAATCGTTTGCAATTGTTTCACAATATTTCATACATTTTAACGTTGATGTGTTAAGACTAAGGAAAAGCGTTGTAGTGTAATTAAGTAGACGAACGTTACTGAGCAGGTGTAAATACTCCCCCCCCCCCCTGCTTCATTACACGCGGAGAAGGGAAAGCAAAAGCGTGCTACTGTAGTTATGCACATCTGCGGAGTAGCGTTCGTCAGCCCTGGTGTAAGCGGCGACGCTTGTAATCGGAACTACAACAGATTTTACATCGGTGAACTGTTTACTTGCATTTGTAAAGTTCCTCAGTTAACAAACTTATTGTAAAACAGTGTACAAACATTTATAATATTTTCCTTGTCTTCTGTACATTGTAACTTTTGTGAAAAAGGGCGCAAGAGAAACAAATAACGATTTGCCTTTTGAGAAAATTGTTTAAAATTCAAAGCAATAACAAGCAATATCTCGGAAACAAAAAAGGGCATTTGATATAAATTATGTGCTTTAAGGATATCTAAATTGTTTGTGTAGTAAGATTTTGTCCGTATCATAGATGGGAAGAACTAACTGAACGTGTCCCATCCCCTACATGTTCCACTATCACAGAACCGTTCAGTACTAATGCTGTCATCCCTCTTCCCCAGGCCTGGTCTGTATCTTACGGTTTACCATGAAGACGATTTCACAGTCTATTTCCAGAAAATTCAAGATTTACATTTCACATATTATGAAAATATCTTAGACATTTGGTGTCTTAATGAAGTTTATTAGAGCTACATTTTAGAAAATTGGTAGTTTGAGGTGAGGGATTTTCTTGAAAATCTTGGTGTCGCATCCTTGCCAGATGCCTCTGTTAAACACCAAGTTTGATGTTGAACTAAGTTTCGTTTTTTATTTATTTGTTGACACACGGACACATAAACACACATAAAGCTTTTTCTAAAAATATGTGCTATGCTCATATGACAGTCTCTCATCTTGCACTAATCATTTCTACAAACTCTTATTAATATATCTTTTTCGTGTTAGTTGAGATAAACATTTATAGGAATTATCTTACTGCTTATTTCCTTGTAGGTACAAGGGGAATATGGGAATACAGTAGGCTTCGAGCGATAGTCAAATCCTTTAAAACTTTAAAATTCCGCTCTCAATGCATGGCTAACATAAAAAATGAATAACGATTTTCCATTTGAGGAAAGTGTTTTAGCAAGTGTACATTTTTTGTATAGTAAGATTTGGTCTATCTCTTACGGTTTATTAGTTATACAAAAGTCAACCAGAGTGAACACGACTAAATGGGCTGTAGCCATAAAATTCAAAATATACGTTTCATTTGTCACACAAATATCTTAAACGTATGACATTTTAATCAAAACTGTCAGAGCCATTTTCAAGAAAGTAAAAAGTTTCGAAAAATGTTCCATGTAAGTGGTAAAATATGTTAAACTGAAACACCAACTTTGTTATTAATTATTTAACCGACTTTTCGTTTTTGAATTATGCTATCCAGAGACTGACACACAGACGCACACACACACGCACACACATACACACAAACACACACCGGACTTTTTCTGAAATATCTTTTTTGGATTCAGAGGACCTCAAAACATGTTCCCGGTGAAATCTCGACATCGAAGCTTTGAGTGGAATACAATATTTCCTCTACTTATACGTAGTAGAGAAAGTAAAAATGAATGCCTTGAATACAGGTGACTTCAAAAAGTGTATTTCTAGTGAAATCTCGAGATTAAAATTTATAAGAATACCACATGTTACGTACGTAGAAACAAAGTTGACATCGATTCGTGTACGGGGTCTGCGTTTCAAATTTGCTCAGTTATGATAACTGGCCAATGCCTCTAAGTTTGACCTCCCAAATATTTTATAATATCATGTATTACTAACAAGGGATACTAAGTGTTAACAAACTAAAAACGGAACATAAAGAATAAGGATTTAGCACTTCACAAATTTATTTGAAGGTTCAAACCGGTAGTAACAAATCTTCTCGGATGTTGGAAATGCCACAAGATATTAGGAGACTTAACTCTATCCAGATCTGCTTTTTCGTGTAGCAAGTTTCTGTGAGTGTGTGCGTGTGTGTGCGTGCGTGTGTGTGCGTGCGTGTTTATGCGTGTGTGTGCGTGTGAATGTGTGCGTGTGTGTGCGTGTGCACGTGTGCGTGCGTGTGTGCATGTGTGTAGCAGTTCAACAACAAATTATAGAGAATTAGCCGTTTATCTGACATTGCAAGGTTAACTTTCCAAACTCCAATGAGAAATTCATTAATTTTATCTGCCACGTTCTTTACGAAAGTATTGTACCCATACTGACTTTGCCCTTTGTCCTTTATGATTGCAATTACATACAGTTCCGTACTGCCGTAGACTACCATAAAGAAGTGCAGACTCCACTAGTTTTCCTGGTGAAGAACTTGCAGGTCAGGTGTGTTGCATAACTATCAGGCGTTAACGTTTGGATGTTGCTGCAAGTGTACGGAAGACAGTGATAATAATCACGAGTAATGTTATCTTGAACCCAACATACAATTTTGACCAAGCTCATGATTACAGTTTTTAGTGATCATTATGTTCGAATTTGTCATTAAATGTATTAATTGGTTGAAGGTATTTTGTATTGTTTCTTGCCCTAAGAATACTACTGGTGATTACGTAGCAAGGTGAAGGGGTGCAACTCTAGTTGCCAATGTTCCAAATAACCCATCAAACATACAAAGGGATGTGAGCATCTAACTTTCTTAACCTGTAATTTCTACAAACATTTGATAAAGAGAGGGAGAGGGAGCATAATAAAATGAATTAATTGATCACTGGGGTTTGCAAACATTAGTCGTGGAAGTTCAAGTAGACAACTAGTGTGTAACATATGTCAATCATGCACAATATTAAGCCTTTTACGTCTAGTTTCTGGATAAGTAGTAAGAGAGGGTCATGCAAAAATAGCATATTCTTTACTCGTACGTACAATAACCATTGTGTTACACTCAACAATTCGATGATGAAAATACCCTTGATATCCAAAGGCTTCTAAAAAGTTTCATTAAAGTGCCATATGTTTACTATATTTCCATGACAATTGAAATGCAGGTATAAAATTCTCTTGGAATGGCTGGTAAGCCGTAAGATATCGGCAAAGTCTTACTGCATCAAACATATATATTCCGTACAAGTACAGAGTTTACACCAAACATTTATTTATTATTTGGAGATAAATATTTTGGATATGCTCCTTGTTATTGCTTTCAAATTTACAATACTTATACTCTTCTCAAATAGCAAGTCGTCATTAGGTTTATTTATGTCCTAACTGTGCAAAGAAAATAGAATGTGAAAGGCATCACGCAGTGTCCAGTAATAGATTTGTATTTCACTTAAGTCTAGTGTATTTCCCTATTGTCATTGCACCTATAAGGTAATATATAGAAGAGAACTCACACCTACTAACAACAAAAATAAAATGAAACAAGCATAATTAAATATAACAAAACTTGCTACAATTATTTCAACCACTGAAAACCAGTTAGCATTTACACATGTAAAATAAAATGTTTATCTCAATTAACATGCAGTAGATAGAAGAATGGACCGCCTCCGTAGCGCAGTTGGTAGCGCGCTTGCCTCTGGCGCGGAGGACCCGGGTTCGATCCCCGGTACCAGTATGGGGTCTGGCACGGGGTGCACTCAGCCTCGTTAGGTCCCGGGGGGACCAATTGAGGAGCTACTTGTTGGAGAAGTAGCGGTCCCAGGTCGAGAAGGCCGGATAACTGGCCGGGAGGGCTCGGGGCGCTGACCACGTCCCACCCTCCAGTGCTGCACCTCACCAATGACGCCTGTAGTGAGCAGAGGTGGAGGACGCAGCGGCTGGGCGGTAGGCCTTGGCCCTTCGTGGGCTGTCGCGCCGGGGTTTAGTTTAGTTTTAGATAGAAGAATGAGAATACTTTGTTGAACAATAACTAGAGAAGGTCATAAGAATGTTGATCATCAATTGCCTCGTTCTCTCTTCCATATAAACACAAACACAAACCATTCTGGATTCAGGGGAGCTCAAAACGTGCATTTCTGATCATTTCTCGGTGCGAAATGCAATTCTTCGTCTATTTACTATTGGTAACTGGTAGAAAAGTAAAAATTGCGAAATGCAGTACCTACGTGACATAAAGGTGTGGGACATTGAGCAAGAAGCGTGGGAAACATGTAATTGTTGGAAGAGCATGCGCTCCATCCTGAGAAGTGTGCCCCCGTCCCCGTCCCTGTTCCCGCCGCCCCCGCTGTGCGCAGCTATTGGCTGAGCGCGGTGACGTCACGCCCCCTGTCGTGTGTAGTAGGAATGTATAAAGCACGTTGTCAGAGGGTTGCTCTCAGCAGATCAAGATAGATCCACGTTTTGCTGCACCAGGGGATTACAACACGTCAAGGTGAGTCCAAACATACTTTTGTCCATCTCCATATCCACATCATATCATTCAACAAATAGTAGCATTCCTTCTCAATAGTCGCCAGCTGCGAGCATTACAATTTGCAATGTGTTTGAGCTTCTAGAAATTGCTCCTTGCATTTTCTTAGTGCTCCTTGATTTACAGTTGAAATTATTCAGGCCATATAATCCTAGCACATGCTTAGCATATGATATTTCCATTTTTCTCTATATTGTTTAACAACATTTATACTAAAAATGTTAATCGCTTCCAAATTTCTCCACTTTCGATGTGGTATGTTGGTTGAAGAAATTTCATTTCTGTTGACTCTTTTTTTCTGTTTGATTTTTGGTTAACGTCCAGCGAGCTGGTAAAATACATAGCCTCATTTCTAATGTGATATGTATTATTGTATTTAATTTCACTTCCAGGTCATTATTCTATGTTCATGTTATTTTATAATTGAATATTTTCATGTTACATTATTTAACTCTATTACATTGCAGTTCTCTGAGGAACGTATTATCATCTGTTTATCTGCTGATAACAGCGCATTATTTATTATAAATTACAATTTTTCTCATTCATTCATGATGTTGGCCATATGGACATTAAATAAGTTAGGTGAAATAGGAAAATCTTGTTTGATACTATTTTCAATATGTTGTAGTTGTTATTTAAATGTATACAAATTGTCAACAGTTGTTATTAGATGTTTTGATACTTGTTTATTACTTACCATTTATCAAACGCCTTCTGGTAGTTAACAAACGAAGGGAGATTTTTCTCTCTTCTCTTCTCTGCCAGTTGAAAATTTGTGCATATGGAAACACTAATTTGACACAAATTTGGCTTTCTCTTTTAGAAATACTGCATTTTTTTTAAAACTAAATATTAACATATGCACATTTTCTGTTTTTGTAAATTAAGTTTCTTGTTTCTGGAAGCTATATGTTTGCATACCAGGTGCCTCATGCACCGCAATTTTGTTACGAACAAATTCATTTAAAGCATGTTGTTGCATTTATTTTCGTTTACTTGTCCCATAATCACCACATATGTGCTTATAGGGGTCTAAAACTGGGTCAGAATGATAACATTATCAAATTCTGGATTTATACATAGAAATAAGTGATTTGTGTGCCCACCACGAGCTCCATCAAAAGAGTAGACGTTTACAAAGACGTTATTCTTAACGCTGGATTTTTTTTAATGTAGACCAACTTAACGGGGTTTATAAGGAAAAAGAAATTAAACTATGAGCCTTGCATTCCTTATTTAGGAGACAAATATCACATTTAAATTTGGGAAGTTATTGGTTACTTTTGAGCTGGTCACAAGTTTCTTGTTCACCTGTTACTATTCTATGAATTACAGTTGGTTTATCAATTATCTATGGCTCTTTCTACGTTCTACGCTATCATTTATAATCTAGATTAAACAAACAGGAATTCTAAAATGGCTAGCTGTCCTATTTCCTAAAACAATTATTATTTTCTACACCTTTATACTTCAGTTGTAAAATATCTCTACATTTACATTATTTAAGCTTTGTTATTTATGACTACAATGTCTTTTCTTTCGATTCATTAGCAGGTTGTCTTTATGACGAAATTCAAATAGGATAGGTAGTGCATTTTGTGTCCAAGACTGAGGCACGAAATGTGTACCTTCTCATACGAGCAGTAGATAGATAAAGCATTGATTACACTACACCCAAAACTTTTATATGCACATTTCATTGGAAATGCACCTTTTGAGGTTTCTGTATCCAAAAATAGAGCATTTTCATAAAATAACTCTATCTGTCTTTCTGGGTGTGTCTGAATACCAAACTTGGTATTTGCATTTTCCATCATCAAAAGCTGTGACACCAACAATTTCCAGAAAATAACCCCCCCCCCCAAAAAGAAAAAAATGTTCGTTGCATGCAACATTTTTCGAAATTCTTGATTTTCTCAAAAATTAGTCTGAACCATTTTGATTGAAATACAACAAATTTAAGATATCTACATTACAAATTAAATGTTCTTGAATTTTCCCAGGAATAGTTTCTGAACTGTTCTGCGTTATGGATGGCTTTTGCATAACGGGTAAGCCGTAAGAGATAGGCACTTTTACTACAGAAAAAATGTAGATTTCGTTAAAACACATAGTTTATGTCATATATGTGCATATATTCATGGAGTCAACCGTTTCCCAGATTTTTGGTTTTGGCTTGAATTTTCCATACTTATATTTATCTCAAGTGGGAAGTGGGAAGTCGTTATTGCTTATTTTTCTGTTTTTCTGGGCATGAAGGAGAACGGAACATCAAATATACAAAATATCGCTTAAATCCATTCTGTTTTCCTATTGCTAGTGTATCTATATAACATATATAATAAAACCAATTCTATAAATATTTGTCTCAATTAAGATGAAGTAGATAGAAGAATAAGGGTTTGTACAAAGGTGCGAGGTTCATGTAAATGAACATTCCTTCAATATGTCGGTCCGTAGGAGAGTAACTATGCTTATTAGTATAAGTTTAAAGACTATAGCAATTAAAGTCTGCTGCATTGATCTTATGTAATCAATACGCAACATATGGCAACTATTTCCATATACCTACTTTATCAAACTTTGGAGTCTAAGGTACGGACTTCAATATGTCGGTCAGAGTGGGTCATTTGGTTAGGCGGTGGTCGGGGTTCAAACCCGGTCCACACCGAATGTTTTTAAGTCTGCCTAAGAGTGAAAACCCCATGCTAGTAAATTGAACGGCATGTAAAAGAACTCCCGAGGGACGAAATTCCGTTGGCGGTGAAATGATCATTAAGAAACAAAATATTTTACACTTTACATAATACAGTGACCTCAGTTCAGATAACGTAATACTGGAATTGCAACCTCGGATACATGAGTTGCATTCACACGACTTTCTCTGTTCACTATCCTTTATTTCTAGATGAAATCACAAGCGTATAGAGACTCAAACGCTTAAAAGGTATTCTGGCTTTAAATTTCCAACTCTTGACATCAAATTCTGAGAAACAAATGCATAAACAACACTTTAAGAAAATTACTGTTCAAAAGTTGAAAAGAACGGTTGTAGAAGAGAAGATCATATTAGAAATGAAGAAAGAATTAGGTATGTGTAAAGAAAATATACAAATAAATAGATAAAAAAGGAAAAACCATCAGCAAAGAATAGATAACGCTCGCATTGCATTACATTCGATTTCATAGAAGAAAGTATTGGAAACAAATTCTGTTAAATAGCTGTACAGTTTTCTCTACTGAGTTTTCTTTATTTTTTGCGCTTTAATCTTTATACTTAATATTCGCATTGAATTCAAGATGTCTATTTTTCTTGTCAAGTAAATCTCTTAAATACACAGAATTTTAATAAAACTCGTTATAGCTATTTTGAGGAAAACAAAATTATTGAACAAGAAAATGGCAGGCAAAAATTAGTTTCGAGTGGAAGGATACTTTTAAAAGTTTAATGTCACATTTGTACAAGAAACTCAACTTTTATATTTATGAAACCTTTCGTTTTTGAGATATACTATAAGTAGTGTCCGAGATACGCATTAGTTTCTAAAACTCTGATGTATTGCACTCACATGAACTTCTTTACCCATTCTTATGTGTACTTATGACTTCACTTTAATATATAGACATTCCTAGAAATTCTTTTCTTACATACTATCTGACTTACCCAACTCCAATATGGAATTAATTAATTTGATTTATCTGCCACGTTCCTTATGATATTATTGTACAATTATCTAGAGCGTTGTGTAGTGAACTGTAATTTGGTACAGTTCCGACTATTCCAAATAATGTATGAAAGATCCCACACAAAAGAATGTGAACGTCTTCCCTACAGACTCTGGAAATACTAGATAGCGCATAGGTACCCATTGGTGGTGGAACAATCCTCGGTCGGAATGTGGAGTTATTTTTGCCAAATTATACTAGGCTAAATGTTAAACATATGAAGCTTTTTTCCAGTCCCGGTGTTAAAAACTACATGGTTTTCACATATACACATACTGTGAGTTAATGTTAAATATGGATTCATTGATTTCTAATATTCGCCGTTTTCTCTCTTTGTGCAATTATTGAGTCCTGTCAACGAACTTGACCTCACATAAATACGAAACGTTTTTAAATGAGGTTATTAGAAGGTTATGCCAGCCAGAAACTTCAGACTATATGCCTATACAACTAGAATAAACGTTTTCTGTAATTCTTAAAGTCTTTCATTACATACGCATCTGTAGTATTTGATAAATCACAATTAAATAAACAGGAGCAATTCTAAAGTTTTAAACTGTATTTTCTGTTTTTTTAAGATATGTATATTCCTTACAATAAACTGTTCTTATACGCTGTGGAGCGTAACAACTATTTATGTTCTATGGAGTAATAACACTTGTTTTTGTACTCCATGGCATTTTCAGGTAGAAGTTAAGATCTTATTTGTGACCAAATTCTTTTACAACTACAATAGAATCATAATCAAGTACAAGAGTCAGACTAATTGGTATTTTCAATGTTGAAAGAATTATCAAAATGAGTTGAGTGGTTTTTGAGATTATTCAAAATACACATACAGTTTATAAAACTAATATAGTTTTCCTTGTATATACAACTGGAATGTGGAAATAGTATAGTTTAAGTGGGTCACACCTTTTAACAGCCGATCGCTATGTTCCCTTTGCACGACGAAGAGCAAAAATCGACTTTCCATTACAAAAAAAAATTATAAGTTTGTAAAACTTGAACTAATGTCAGGAAATATTAAAAACAAATCTGATGTGCTGCACTCACATGACTTTCTCTACTCTTGCACTAACCATTCTTACAAACTCTTATTCCTATATCTTCTTCGTGTTAGTTGTGATAAACATTTGTACAAATTATCATATTGCTTATTTCCTTGTAGGTACAAAGAGAATATTAGAATACAGTAGACTTTGTGCCATAGTCAAATCTTTTAAAGCTTTGTGATTCCGTTCTCTTTGCACACTTAACATATAAAAAATGAACAACGATGTTCCATTTCACGAAAGCTTTCCGAAACTCACATACACAAGGAATATCTCCGAAATGGTTCACCCTACAAGAAAATTTATTGAGACATAAATTGTGTATTTTAGCAAGATCTACATTTTTGGTCTATCTCTAACGGTTTACCAGTTATGCAAAAGTCGTCCAGAGTAAATACGACTACAGGGGCAATAGCCAGAAAATTCAAAATATACCTTTCATTTTTCATAAAAATATCTCAAACATATGGCATTTTAGTCAAAATCGTTAGAGCTATTTTCAAGAAAATCAAAATTTTCGAAAAATGTTCCATGTAAAGGGTAGTTTAGGGTGAGGCTTCAAAATCTTCGTGTCGCATCCTTGAAAGACATTAAACTTAAATACCAACTTTGGTTTTTAACCGACTTTTTAGTTTTGAGTTATGCTGTCCACAGACAGACAGACAGACACACACACGGACCTTTTTCTAAGAATGCCTTTTTTTTGGATTCAGGAGGTCTCAAAACATATATATCTGGTGAAATTTCGACATCGAATTTTTGGGTAGAATACAATACTTCCCCTACTTACCAGTAGAGAAAGTAAAAATGGAACAAAAGAATGATGTAACATAAATTGTGTACTTTAAGGAGGGCTACAACTTTATGTTACTAAAGATTTTGTGTATCTCCTACAGTTTACCAGTTATACAAAAGTCATTCAAAATAAAGAGGAATTCTTTATTTCCCTGATTATCCTCCCCTTATGTAGGACTTACAAGCCAGTGTCTAGTGTCAGACGCCTGTCGGGGAGCAGGTATGATAGGTATGATAGTGAGGAAGAGGATGACATGAAATGGATGAGCGGAAAGGTGATAATGGAGCAGTTGGTGGAATTAATCGCGGGGGAAACCGGAGAACCCTGAGAAAAGCCGCCCAGATGCCGCTTCGAATACCACGTGCAGGTCCTGGCTAGGTGGTAGACGAGCGGTCTAACCACTCAGTCATCACACTTCCAGACTCACGGAAGGATGAGGAATAATTCTGCCGGGAATCGAACCCGGGAGCCCTTGCACAGCAGGTAGGTGCGCTAAGGGACCGTTTGGTTTTTAAGCTACGTACGCCAGTTTCAGATAGATGTGTGCGAGCAGAGAGACGCTAACAACCAGATTACTTATACTCGTATACCTATAATGTTGATTCAGCATTTCACGTTAAATTGCAGTGTCGAATTTTTCGGTGGAATAGAATAGTTCCTGCAGCCCCTGTGTGGTGTACCTCACATTGAAGAGGTCGCGAGTTCGAACCTCAGTTAGAGCGAGATATCTGGATAAATATTTCTTCTTCTGCTTTCCCTTCGCCTGAGAAGACGAATATCGGGTAATTTTAAACTTTCCAGAACTCGAGGTCATTTGAGGGTCATTTCATCCATTGTCCAATATGATGATGTAACTCGTTAAGGGACACTGGGAGTGAAATTTTGGTCAAACTTGTTAAAAAAAAGTCGAAAATTGTTTTTTTTTACATTAAAATGTTGGTGAAACTCGTGTGCCCACCCCACTCCACTCCATGTGGTCATTACGACCCTGTACACATTACGCATGTTCCTATATAAAAGCTTGTTTTTCTAAAAACCACGATACATTTCTGCATATTCCAAAAGAAGGTCGCGCCTGAGTTTTGCTTCAAATTCAATGAAAATCTCCAAAGCAGCTAAACAATTCTATTATTCAATATTGATGTCATCATTAACATGAATTCCAAAAAGATTTTTTGTATGAAAATATCAATGATCGTAAGATTAAAGTTTCTTTGTTATTAAAAAAATAAGTACAGAATAATCAGCAAACGTATTTGAAATATCTCTTAATACAGTTTTAGAGTACCAGTTCTGCAAATATAAAGTACTTTTGAGAAGTCAGTATGTGCGTATCACATCTTGAAAATGTGCCTATTAAATTCATAAAGTATATAATAAATAAAATAAATATATAAAATATATATCATAAAACGAATTGTCCAACTTTAATTAAATTTGCTGTACGCCCTATTCTCATATGAACACAAACACAACAAACATTTCAAAAAATCTATCAAGAAATGTTGACTCTTGACAGCGAAGCTGTAAATGGTAGGAAAAGATGGTTAGAAAGTACCAATTTGCGTGGTCCAGGAACATAAAGCTTGAGGAATACCAAGTGCTCACAGATTTTACCGTCTTCTGATATGAGGGTCTAAAATAATCACTACTAACGTTATCAAGAGAGAAAACTTGTGTCTGTATGAAGAGCAGTTCCAAAACGGGCAGCTTAACATGAAGGGGGATACCTCGTGTACTTCGAGCCACATATATGGGTCAATCCACATCAAATCGCACACCCGTAAAACACGACCTTTTCGTAGGAGGTTCAAACATTTTAATGAATAACAGGCATCAAATAAGGAGACCCGTATTTTTTTATTTCCGTATTTTTAAATTATTTGCTTAGTTATAGCTATTAGAAACTAAGCAATTTCTGCGCACACAGTAATATAAAATCACTTGTTACTCTAAGGCCATACAGAGTTGAGAGTTGGGCTTTGACACACTGGAAAGGTTAAATACAACACTTTTAACAACTTTCGATCAATCATTAATTACACACAAATTTTGGACTGTTTTTCTATGGTATATTTTGTAAAACCAAAAATAGAATTTAAATCGATGTGTTAAAAATCTAAAAAAAATACACGCGTATTCTCCGACATTTTATCTATAAAATAAGATGTTGAAAACTATGGAGCTTCCATAACTGCATTTGCTACAATTTTTTTTTCTGGAGGCGTGCAAGCTCTCACGGACGACAGGAAGTAGAGCTGGATTCGTCGTTCTTGGCCTCTGGAGGAAGTAAATGTAAAGCTTGAAAGCGAGTAACAAGCCAGGTGACTGCAGACAGTATGCGAATTGGTGCGTCAGCTATGCTACTCACATAACTTCTTCTTACTAAGGCAGCACAGTCCATGCAGAAAAATGTCTCCACAATGTACCTTCTTTCTGATACTCCTGTGCCATCTCATACGCGCTTTTGAACTTTCTGAATTTTTCTGAGAAAAGTCATCAAAGCAGTTCTTTGCGTTTGGCTTCTTTCTCTATGTACGCCCATAGATTTGAAACAATTTCTCTACTCTGACTGTGTAAAGTTTCGGTCCCTAATTTAGAACGTACAGGTGGCATAATTGATTTACGCTATGATCAATGTCTCACAAAAATGTACTATATTCATTCCTTATCACAAAGATCTATGTCTTCAACTGCACGCTGCACTAAAAAGCACCTGTGAATTAGCACAGTTATATTATACACCGATTTTAACAGTTAATCATGTATTACGATTACATTTCTATCTCTACAATTGTTTATGAAATTATTAAAGTCAGCCGTCATTAATTCCGGTATGCTCAATTAAACCGTGTGACTCTAAAAGCATTTTAAATGGTACTTGATCTGCGAGAAGAAACTAATTTAATTACCAAGTACAGGAGCGTCTGATGAAACAATAAACATCAACTTTAGAGCACAAAGTTCCAAACAAGGATGCTTCGAGTGTTTTCAGATATCTTTGTTCCTCGATGAAAAACTCGAGTGTTGAGTTTGTTCTTGTTTTAATTCCTCCAGCCAGCACTTTTCCTTATCTCTTGGCAACAGCTGACCAACTTTATAACGTCCCTTCGTTCCCTTCCTAATCTCTCTTAAATTGATCATTCTCAACAATATCACCACTTTAGCAATAAGTAATCAAATTGTGCTTTTAATACTTCATTTAAATGTCTAATTAATTGTGTTTATTTCTCATATAATTTTATTTTGTTTACCACGTACATAAAAGATACTCCATTGCACGTAAAATGTGATTCGCAGATTTCGCTGGAAATACACGTTTCGAGAATCCCTGGGTTAAAACAATTGAAAACTGTCCGTGTGGCTTGGTGTGTGTTTGTTTGTGGGTGTTTGTGTGTGTATGTGTTCGTGTGTGCTTGTTTATGTGTTTGTGTATGTGTGTTTGTGTGTATCTGTGTAAATGTATGTGTGTGTTTGTGTATGTATGTGTGCGTTTGTGTGTATGTGTGTGTTTGTGTATGTATGTGTGCGTTTGTGTGTATGTGTTTGTGTGTATAAATGTGTGCATGTGTGTATGAATGTGTGTATGTGTGTGTTTGTGTGCGTTTGTGTGTATGTGTGTTTGTGTGTATACATGTGTGCATGTGTGTTTGTATATGTGAATGTATGTGTGCGTTTGTGTGCGTTTGTGTGTATGTGTGTTTGTGTGTATTTATGTGTGTATGTGTATGTGTGTTTGTGTGTATACATGTGTGAATGTGTGTATGTATGTGTGTGTTTGTGTGTATATAGGTGTGTGTATGTGTGTTTGTGTATATACGTATGTGTATGTGTGTTTGTGTATGTGTATGTATGTGTGCGTTTGTGTGTATGTGTGTTTGTGTGTATACATGTGTGCATGTGTGTTTGTATATGTGAATGTATGTGTGTGTTTATGTGTATATACGTGTGTGTATGTGGTTTGTGTATGTACGAGTATGTGTTTGTATATGTGTATGTATGTGTTCGTTTGTGTGGACGTGTGTTTGTGTATACATGTGTGTGTTTGTGTGTACATACGTGTGTGTATGTGTTTGTGTGTACATACGTGTGTGTATGTGTGTTTTTGTGTATATACGTGTGTATTTGTGTTTGTGTATACATGTGTGTGTTTGTGTGTACATACGTGTGTGTATGTGTGTTTGTGTATACAGGTGTGTGTATGTGTGTACATACGTGTGTGAATAACTTAAAGCAAAACTCAGAAGTCTTAGATGCTATTGTATAACTGAGAAACCGTAAGGGATAGACAAAAATCTTACTGCACAAAAAACTTAGATATCGTTAAAGCACACAATGCCTTTTGTGGAGCTAAATGGTTCATAGATATTCCTTGTCATTATCGTATTGATCCGAAAATAATCCCTAGTGTTTAAGTGCGGCTTATCCGCTCTAGCTACCTTGCTGGCAACAACACCGGATTATCAACAGTAATAGGTTCTGGTAACAAAGCGAGAGTAAGAGCAAAACACGGTGAAATAAAACACATGCCTTGCAAGGGTGCACTTTAGCTGGGGCACTATGTCCCACCCTCCAGTACTGCACCCTACTCATGACGCTTGGCCCTCCATGGGCTCTTGACTAGTCAAACATATGCGAACAGCACACATAGATCACAAATGCACTTTTTGGACTTAATCATTTCCGACATTTAATTGTTATTGGTTTGAGTCGCAGATGTGAGGTCCTTAATCCTCTTGTGCTACGTCAGGGCCATCACATAGTGACCAGCTCTTAAAATAGTGGACTATCACTGATATTTACCATATCCGCAGGTTTTCTATAAGGAAATATGTAGTAAAGCCACTTGTGCAATCCTTTATCCCAATTAACATGAAGTAGATAGAAGAATAAGCATTTCTGAGACTACTTTGTGCACGAGTGAGTAGAGAAGGTCATGTGAGAACACAGGGGGTGGGGCTCAGGCAGTGGATTTAATCACTTATTGTGCCTAACGCAAGTGGTAAGGACATTTGCTTGTGAACTCATCAAGTACATTTTTAATAAACTAGAGGCGTGACAGTCACAGGAACTGGACACTCAAGTGTTTTAAGGTAGCGTTGCTACGATACGCAAATGAAATATTCAGCATGACGTGAGAAACGCATCTAAAATAGTCGTAATGAGGTTTCTTGATCTCTGAGTGCGATGGCCATGAAAACACTCAACTTCCAAATGTTAGGCTTGTGCAGTTGTCCGGGTCAACCACTAGATGTCGTCTCTGTCTCTGTGTTCATAGTTTATCAGTTCTACGTAGACTTGTGAGTAGAGTACATAAGCGATGCAGTAAATGGTACCGTAACCACTAGTGTTGGTAGGGAAACAACACGAACTAAGACATCTAGTGACAAATTCAAGCACAATAAACACAAAAATTCTGATCATGAGTTTGGTCTCTGTTATGTACACAAAAATTGTACTGTTCGCTTTAAAATAACATTACCTACCCATGATCAACACCAGTGTCTTAGATTTGAACTCCAGTATACATCCAAATGCTTCTGCAGATACAAATGTTCCCTAGCTAAAGTGTGCTCCAAGTATCAACGCTTCTGTTCTCTAGAAGAATAAAATAAAATAATATAGATATACATATGATAGATATACAACACATCTAACATACAGGTAATGTGGGTAGGTTCTTAACTGACCAATTGCACTGGGAAAACTACCGTAGTCTACACTTCCTTATGATAGATATACAACACACCTAACATACAGGTAATGTGGGTATGTTCTTAACTGACCAATTGTACTGGGAAAACTACCGTAGTCTACACTTACTTATGATAGATATACAACACATCTAACATACAGGTAATGTGGGTAGGTTCTTAACTGACCAATTGTACTGGGAAAACTACCGTAGTCTACACTTACTTATGATAGATATACAACACATCTAACATACAGGTAATGTGGGTAGGTTCTTAACTGTCCAATTGTACTGGGAAAACTACCGTAGTCTACACTTACTTATGATAGATATACAACACACCTAACATACAGGTAATGTGGCTACTTTCTCAACTGACCAATTGTACTGGGAAAACTACCGTAGTCTACACTTACTTATGATAGATATACAACACATCTAACATACAGGTAATGTGGGTATGTTCTTAACTGACCAATTGTACTAGGAAAACTACCGTAGTCTACACTTACTTATGATAGATATACAACACATCTAACATACAGGTAATGTGGGTATGTTCTTAACTGACCAATTGTACTGGGAAAACTACCGTAGTCTACACTTACTTATGATAGATATACAACACATCTAACATACAGGTAATGTGGGTATGTTCTTAACTGACCAATTGTACTGGGAAAACTACCGTAGTCTACACTTACTTATGATAGATATACAACACATCTAACATACAGGTAATGTGGGTATGTTCTTAACTGACCAATTGTACTGGGAAAACTACCGTAGTCTACACTTACTTATGATAGATATACAACACATCTAACATACAGGTAATGTGGGTATGTTCTTAACTGACCAATTGTACTGGGAAAACTACCGTAGTCTACACTTACTTATGATAGATATACAACACACCTAACATACAGGTAAAGTGGCTTGTTTCTCAACTGACCAATTGTACTGGGAAAACTACCGTAGTCTACACTTACTTATGATAGACATACAACACATCTAACATACAGGTAATGTGGGTAGGTTCTCAACTGACCAATTATACTGGGAAAACTACCGTAGTCTACACTTACTTATGATAGATATACAACACACCTAACATACAGGTAATGTGGGTATGTTCTTAACTGACCAATTGTACTGGGAAAACTACCGTAGTCTACACTTACTTATGATAGATATACAACACATCTAACATACAGGTAATGTGGGTATGTTCTTAACTGACAAATTGTACTGGGAAAACTACCGTAGTCTACACTTACTTATGATAGATATACAACACACCTAACATACAGGTAATGTGGGTATGTTCTTAACTGACCAATTGTACTGGGAAAACTACCGTAGTCTACACTTACTTATGATAGATATACAACACATCTAACATACAGGTAATGTGGGTATGTTCTTAACTGACCAATTGTACTGGGAAAACTACCGTAGTCTACACTTACTTATGATAGATATACAACACATCTAACATACAGGTAATGTGGGTATGTTCTTAACTGACCAATTGTACTGGGAAAACTACCGTAGTCTACACTTACTTATGATAGATATACAACACATCTAACATACAGGTAATGTGGGTATGTTCTTAACTGACCAATTGTACTGGGAAAACTACCGTAGTCTACACTTACTTATGATAGATATACAACACACCTAACATACAGGTAATGTGGGTAGGTTCTTAACTGACCAATTGTACTGGGAAAACTACCGAAGTCTACACTTACTTATGATAGATATACAACACATCTAACATACAGGTAATGTGGGTATGTTCTTAACTGACCAATTGTACTGGGAAAACTACCGTAGTCTACACTTACTTATGATAGATATACAACACATCTAACATACAGGTAATGTGGGTATGTTCTTAACTGACCAATTGTACTGGGAAAACTACCGTAGTCTACACTTACTTATGATAGATATGCAACACACCTAACATACAGGTAATGTGGGTAGGTTCTTAACTGACCAATTGTACTGGGAAAACTACCGAAGTCTACAGTTACATATGAGAGTCTATGTATACTGACCTTTGATGTGTTTATATTTGGTTGTATGGTTTGTTGCGTTAAACAGTAACTTGCTTGGTATAAGTGTTAGGGTGCCCGTGAACATTGATCTCTTGGCTACCTCCTTACTCCCCCCCCCCCCCCCGCACCCCACCCCCCCTACGCACGAGACTGAGTCGCATTGAGAAGACCTAAGTTCTAGTGTAATTGGATCTTGCTTTTATTATCATGGTTGCCTCTTATTTGTTTGATCTTCATGTGTTTTACCATTAGCCGACTGCGCTTGGTGTTTGAACGTTTACTCCCTAGTGGTTCGATCCCGGCACCCCCGGTTTGTAGAAAGGTTCCCGTCGGTGACAGGACATCGGTCATGTGTACCTAGCGGGGTGTATGCTAGTATGGCAGCTCCTTCAGATTGTCCAATCCTGTCCCACACACAGAACCTGTAACAACTCAAGGTCAACACCTAAATGAACTCGTTAGGTGCGTTAGGTTCCGGAAGAGAGCGCATATAATGGTGTTTAGTACCTGTGTATAGCGGATAGAGCAGGAATCGTACTAAAAGGCTTTATAGCCCCTTAACCCTTCTGGCAATTGGTAAAAGAATCCACAGGAAGTGTGCGGCAGCTTCCAGAGAGGCAATACGAGGCTTTCTAGGAAAATCTTTACATTACAAGCTGCCATTTACCTGGAAACATTTTCAGACTTTTCATTTTCTCAAGAATGGTACTGTATACATTTAATGCTTTGCTAACAGCTTCCGAAGTTTATTGGTCTGAATTTTCCAGTACTTACACTATTCTCAAATAGGAAGTCATTACTGGCAACGACAATATAATTTCAAACCCATCACATAATGAGCAACTGTTAGATGATTTGACTATCACATAAGCCTACTACGGTTTCCTATTTCCAATTCCAACACACTAAAATGTCATATCTCGATTAATATAAAGTAGCTAGCATCGACCTATGTGGGCCCAAATGACCTCGTTGTCGTCGGGCCGTTAAACCCCACACACTCACTCACTCACTTGACCTATGTTCCCCATCGAGTTGACACTGGTGCAGAAGGAATTTGGATATTAGATGCTGTTGATCTGAACAACTTAACCCTTATAGGAGATTAAAAAAAATTATCTTTGTACTGGACACGCTCCACAGAACAGTACCCTATTATCTGGAGATATTAAATCACCCGAAAACTCTTTCTATGACTTAATTAATCTAGCACTCCAAGTTGGTTTTATTTTCGGCATTTGAAGAGCTCTTTAACATGTTATGCGCCTAATTTAATTTGGTGGAAACCAGCTCACAACACTGTTACGTTTGAAGACCACGACACAACTACTGGTGGGCAGGCAAACGTTGTTTTAATCGTGCTGCTCAAAACGTTGACCTGCACTTTATCTTTGTTAATATAAACCTCTCAGATAACGCACTGATTATTCTTTACGGCTTAGAGTCTACGCACATACATACTATGAAAGGATGGAAACAGGGGATTCACTGCATGACAACATAACTCAGCATTAGTTCTCGCCACCTTGTGAGTTACATCATCATGTGCAATACTGTCAACATGAAAAATATTATCCACATGGAAAAAAATAATAAAAAACCATAAAAATTATTAAAATATCCAATATAGGGGCTATAATATTTAAATATTATGCATTTATCAAAATCTAGAAAATATGCAGTTATATGCACCATTAAATCCTGTCCAAGTAACGGAAAATTCCATAATTCGTGCACATAATGTAAAAGCATACATTTTTAACCCCTGTGAAAAAACATGCAAATGCATGAACTTCCTAGCCCTAGTCATGTGAGTTCAACACCCCCTACATATTTATCTATGGCATCTCAAAACGACATGAAATTTCTATATTTTCTGTAGCTCTTATACATAGGCGGCAGAGAAAATTATACCTAATTAAAATTGATGAAGATAGCTTTGATAGTGTCGAAAAGGTTCAGCTCAAATAAGACTTTTCCATCGAGATTGTCGACTCGGTGCTGAGGCTAATAAAGAAAATAAAGTGGCACATTAAGGCGACGCAAAGGCCTGTTCCAGCACAGTTGTCCACAAACAATAACTGGCTCTCGACGCGCTTCGTGTCCTGAATTTCTGATACAAGTTACTCTCATTTCTTACAGCTCAGTGAGATTCTTTATTAGCCTCAGCACGGAGTCTACAATTAAATAAAGGTACTTCAGAAGTTTCGACATTGCTTCATTAGTTATACATCTGCAGTATTTAAGGGACACTGGGAGTGAAATTTGAAAGTTCCACAGTTCTTGATAGATTTACTGTGTTTGTATTTATATGAGAATATAAATTTCATTAAAATTGGATAATTCGTTTATGATATATGAATTATTTTATGAATTTAATAGGTACATTTTCAAAATAGAGCTCGCGTCTATTGACTTTTCAAAATTCATTTATATTGCCAGAACTGGTACTCTAAAACATGGGTAACAATTGTATGATGAGATATTTCAAATACGTTTGCTGATTATGCTGTACATAGTTTTTTAATAACAAAGAAAATTTAATCTTAAAAATTATTAATTTTTTTCATACAAAAAAAAGTTTTTGGAATTCATGTTAATGATAACATAAATATTGAAGCATAGTTTTGTTGAGCTACTATTTATGAATACTTTTGGAAATTTTCATTGAATTTGAAGCAAAACTCAGGCGCGACCTTCTTTTGGAATGTGCAGAAATGTAGTTTTGAGAAAAACAGGCTTTTATATAGGAACATCCTGTGTACGTTAAGGGAAGAGCACTGGGCCGTAATGACCACATGGAGTGGGGGATATGAAAAATGTTAGCTGGTCCAAATGCACAAGTGTTCCAGGAACATTTTAAGGTAAAAAAACAATTTTCGACTTTTTGACAATTTTGACCAAAATTTCACTCCCAGTGTCCCTTAATAAATGTTAAATAAATAAATGTGAAATAAATGTGATCATGTAAAGATAAAAATTTATATTCTATATAATAACATGATATTATCAAGCTCTTTTAGAACTACAGTATGTTTCTATTCAAGTGCATGGGTCAGATATAATGAGTGTTTTTTTAATTGTTCCATTTCTATCCCGCCTTTAACTGCAGAGGTCATATCGGCGGTCTTGCCTATTGGCAAATGCTGTTACTCGTTTAACAGTGGATTTTTCGGTCTTTTGGGGTTTTATACGTTGAATTCACACACATGCACACTTTTATTCATACTTCCAGACTCAGGGAAGGATGAGGAATAATCCTGGCTGGGGAAAAATTCATACTTCCCTGCTGGGAATCGAACCCGGGGCCCCCAGCACAGCAGGCAGGTATTCTACCAACTGCACCACGGCGCCAGCCTTACTTAGTGTTTCAACATTGAGGAATTATCAAAATCAATTGAGTGGAATTTGGCATTATCCTACATTCACAAACAAGATATATATACTCGTAGTAAAACTTAGTCTATCTCTTACGGTTCACAGTTCTACGAACTTATACGAGATTCAGTGAAAATGAGAAGGATTTGAGAAAGTGCTCGTACAGAACTAAACATGTTGGTCTTATTCTCGCTAACTCTGGCTCCGCAGCGCAGGTTGGGTTCCGGCTTCGATCCCAACTTTTCCTTAACCAAAATTATTCCCCATTTTCCCTAGAGTCTGGAAGTGTAAATATGAAGTAGTTACTCCAAAATAATAAAGACCCAAATCACCGTTAAGAGAGTGAACACCATTGCTGTTGAGCAATTGTTGCAAAAGGTTAAAAGTCGCAGATATCATCTTACATGCTAAAGGTGGTATGTAAAAGAAACATTAAATCAATTGTTAAGTTTAAACTGTAAAGGATGGATTCAGATCAAGGTATTTTCTTCGTTTTTCTTGTTTTTCCCCACCGTCGTCTGCAACTAAAATGCCAGCGTCTGGTTCCCGAAGTCACTGGTTCAAATCTGTCAGAGTTCAATGAATTCTTTACGGGTGGAAACCTCCACTCTGATAAAGATGCTAATAAAGAACGCGACGCTGAAATGGGAGCTCAATTTGCAGGGGTTTCAGGGTAATCGCAGCCTACCTAGCTTACATACATCGTTTGCTATTTATTGAAATTGTGCGTTTTGAGTTATGCTATTCACAGGCACCGACTACTTCATTCTAAAATGGTTTTAATAGAATTAGACTTAGTAAAATCTGACTACCCAATTTTTCTAAAATTTTCTTTTACTTGTCAATTAAGTGTTGTTTCGTACTAGCCATGTGTAGGACAAAGAATGATACTGCCATCGCCAGTAGCCGAACCGCGGACCTACACACAGTTACTGTGAAACAACAACTTGGCCTTATAGCATGTTACACCAGAGTAACCAAACGTCCTCAAATTCCCAGACATTCATTCCCATTTGTCCGGCGTCCGAGGGAAGTTTTCAAAGTCTCTAATGTCCTACATTTTCAGAAACAAGTAGTGTTTGTTAGAAAATGAACTGGCAAGTGCGGAAATAGAAATGAATATGTAATTGGTTATTGGCCGTAACTGCAGCTAGTTATGGCAACATGGCGACAGTCAAAGAGTATACTCTGTATAGTAATACTGAACGAGAAATTGGCAACGCAGCATTTGCACTCCAGGCAAAACGTTGGTATTCTGTGGAGGCAAAGCAACACAATGTTAATGTTGCACTAATAAGAGCACAGTGGACAGATTGTCTATTGATTCAGTTAGAGGTATTGTTCTAGTGATGTACAATTTTAAAACCTTCATTTGTGTGGAATTTCTTGATTATATTTCAAAGAAGCTAGATGCTTTGCACACAATTACTTCTTCAGAGAAGTAACTGACTTCATGATCACATTTAACACCGAATGTTTCAGGATTGTAAGAAAGTGTAGTTTTACATGCCAATGCCTATATACAAATAGCATTTAAATTATACATTTATATTATTTTTGCATTCGCCGACAATGTGCTACATTTTGTCCTAAATTTCTACTTTCTCTACCAGTAAGTAGTAGGAAGTATTGTATTCCACCCAAAAATTCAATGTCAAGATTTCACCGGCAATACATGTTTTGAGACCCCCTGAATAAAAAAAAAACATTTTTAGAAAAAGGTACGCGTGTGTGTATGACTGTGTGTATGTGTGTGTGTGTGTGTGTGTGTGTGTGTGTGTGTGTGTGTGTGTGTGTGTCTGTCAGTCTGTGGACAGCATAACTCAAAAACGAAAAGTCGGTTAAAAACCAAAGTTTCTATATAGGCTTAATGTGTTTCAAGAATGCGACACGAAGATTTTGAAGAAAATGGCGCCACCCTAAACTACCCTTTACATGGAAAATCGTTTGAAAATTTTGATTTTCTTGAAAATGGCTCTAACGATTATCATTAAAATACCATATGTTCAAGATACTTGTATGAAAAATGAAATGTATATTTTGAATTTTCTGGCTATAGCATATGTAGTCCTGGATGACTTGAATAACTTGTAAACCGTAAGCGACAGTTAAAATCTTACTTTGCAAAAAATGTAGATTTCGCTCAAATACACAATTTATGTCGAAATAATTTTTTTACAGTGAAGCATTTCGGAGATATTCCTTGCTATTTGTATCAGTTTTGGAAGACGTAAAACTTTCGTGAAATGGAACATCTTTGTTCATTTTTTATATGTTAAGTGTTCAAAGAGAGCGGAATATCAAAGCTTTAAAAGATTTGACTATCGCTCAAAGCCTACTGTATTCCCATATTCCCCTTGGAAATTAGCAACAAAATAATTTCTGCAAATGTTTATCTCAACTAACACGAAGAAGATATAGGAATAAGAGTTTCTAAGAATGGTTAGTAAAAGAGTAGGGAAAGTCATGTGAGTGCAACACATCAGATTAATGCCATTGCGTCTTACATTTCTACAAAGTAATCTGGTAAGTACTTACACATTGTAAGTCTCTGTTAAGGTATATTATCTGATATGAGTTTGACATCTCCTTGTGGTTTAAATGCAGCTCAGTTGGTCAATTTGCCATGCTAGCTCAGTGGATTGTGTGTTTTTAACCAGATGTACGTTTTCATGTGCTGGGATTTTGTGTAGCTCTTATGATTTACTAGTTATACAATGAGGAGGACTTCAAAGGTTAATCCCAGGAAGCTGAAGATATACATTTCAACTAATATGAAAATATCTCAATTAAATAAAGTTGAGCAGATTTTGTTTAAGTATTATTTAATAAAATTAAAAGTTGAAAAAATGTTTCGTGTAAAGTTTACTTGTCGGTAGGTGCTTCTTTTTTAAAATGCTCGTGTGGTATGTTTGGAATATATCTGACTTTTAGTTGTTTCGTTTTCCTGTTGGCAGATACAGCTGAATTTATAATCATTCATATGACTTTATCTAGCCAATCTATTATCACAAATGCTTATTGTTCTATCTCCTGCATGTGAATCTAGATTAATGGTTCAGTGATAGTAAAACGTTTAAGAGATGGTCGCTACGGGATGACTTTTAAATTCCCTTCTCTTTGCATAACCAAAGAAAAAATAAAGAAAAAAGAAAACATTCTCACAATGACTTCCCATTTGAGATAAGTACACTTTTTGGAGAAATCAAACCAATAACAATGAATGTCCCAAAATGGTTAACTGCACAAAAAATATGAGATAAATTGCGTTCTTTAACGGGATTTAAATATTTTGTGTCACGCCATCTATGCAAAATATCCACATATTTCAATTGTGACGAAATTATCTTAAAAGATGTGGTATTTTTATCAAAATCATAGGAGCCAATTTCAAGAAAATCGCAATTTTCGAAGTGTTCCATATAAAAGGTAGTTTGCTGTGGGAAAATATTTTTGAAAACGTTCGAGTTGTATTTTTGGAAGAATTTATTAGTTGTAATTTGCTGTTCACTGACAAACAGTGTTTACAACGATCTGATGTGTTACATTCACAACGCTTTCTCCTGCCATTTTTCAACAATCTCATGTCGCAAAGGGCTATTCTTGTTATTAGTTTATATTAATAGAAATATAGAATTATTGTAGAAGTGGTTTTGTTACATATTTCCTTGAGATACAACGAACTAGGGAAAATGCAATAGACTTAAGTGTTAGTCAAATGTTTTAAGAGCTGGTCGCTATGTGATTTTGTGAAATTGCAGTCTCTTTGAATGACACAAAATAAGAGACTTCCCATAAGTCTGAGAAATTGAAACCAGTAAGGATAAACATGTGGAAAAAGGTTAAACCCATAAAATAATAATTTGAAGTAATTGTGTACTTTAATGGTATCTACATTTTATATTAAGATTTGGATCTCTCTTACACTATATAAAATTCATCCAGAGTGAGGAGGACTTCAGAAGTTGTTCCCAGAAAATTGAAGATATAACTTCTATTTGTTGTGGAATTAACTTAAGTATTGTTATTTAATAAAAGCTGCTGGTACTATTTTTGAGAAAATGAACATTTTGGAAAAATGTTGCATGTAAAGTAGCATACCTTTCTGGTGGAATGTCGATATCAATTGTTTTTTATAATGCAATAGTTGCTCTGCACATGATTATATTGAGACGTGCTGTATTTTGTGTTTAATAGAATAGTGTTGGTCTTTTATAAAAATGAAATACAAATGAGTTATGTATAGTTCATTGTCACGTGTGCGTACAGATGTTGAACAGAAGGTTCAGAAAAACAGATGTGACCTCTGGAATGTGTGAATCACCCGTCGTCTGGAAGTGCATCATACTTATATTGGATGATGTGTAATGTTGCTTCTGTCAACTGTTTATATAACCACAATAATTTGCACACAAGCAATATCGCCACTTAATTACAGCGACTTTGTAATGTAGTATATCTCAAGTGACAGTTGTTTTACCTGCGCGTGTAAAAATTAGCGGGCCATCTGTCACTTATATCGTAGGTTGCTGACAGTTCTAATCCAACTCTCTCAAGTGGCATTAATCATGACGATGATAAATCCTTGTTCGGTAGCGGTGTGTTTAATAAAGCCAGATTATTAGCACCTGCACGATTTCATCTAAATGAAGGTTTAAGTTCGTGTCTCTATTTCCTGCCATTAACCTCGACGTTAATATCCACTGGAATGAAATATCTGCAGAATCTGGTTTCCTCTGTCAGGGCCAATACTTAACATTCTGATGTGTTACACTCACATGATTCTCCCCACTCACTTTGTATAAACTTTTTTCACAGACCCTCATTGTATCTACTTCTAGAGGATAAAGTTTACAGAACAAATCAAGAAAGAGTCGTAAGTTACGAATGCTTCGTTTGTTATTCTCTGAGATTTCTGGTTGTTAATACTAAGTTAAAGCAGTTTTGTTATGTTGTTTGACGTGGGTTACCCTTAACTCTGGAGTTACGTATCGTGTTTGGTATATCTTGTTAGTATTGTAGTTTATACTCTACACCACCCAACGAGCTCAGTGCTTTTCTTCACCAAATTACTTGTGCTCGATTGCCTCACTGTCTTAATTGTAATTGCTTCAACGGATTATAGTCCCACCCTTGAAATTGCACAACCGTTACTTGCTAAAGTTAATCCATTTTAGTAGGATTTGCTTCAAACAAAAAACTCTCTGCTTTTCTAACTATCAAAATGCCAATATTGAGAATGGTGGGATGGAAAGTTTTGTACAGTCACAACTTTTTTAAAATAACATTGTTCTTCAAACAATACTTGAAATACTTAGAATAAGAATGTGACCATTTGCAATGTATTCCTTCCTAATAACCACCACTTACAAATTAAGTATGAAGGGCAAAGTTTTGTTGCGGAGCTCCCCAGGCCGTATTACACTTAGCAACTTCAAAACCAGACACAAGAGCACCAATTATTGAATAATCCTGGCCATCTCATTCAGCTAAACGCGACGCACTGTGATGGCAGCAATGCTTCGGAAACTGCAATACACTTGAGCTTTTCATCCAGTGAATGACAATGACCGACCATACCTACGGTAATTGCATAATGAATCACTCTGGGGGCTTAAAATTCATCACATGGCTCCTAAATAAATAAAGTAAACTGGCATTTATTTGAACATATTGATAATTTAAATAAATGCAGAATGTTACACAAAAGTTTAGTTTACATCTATAGCTCAATTTGCTATGTGATGAAATGATGAGACACGTCCGATATGAAAGTTAAGAGGAATTTATAGAAGTATGCGTTTACAAAACATGGCTGCGTTGAATAGAAAAGCAGTTTTCTTCTCTCAAAGTCTGCAGAATGATAATACAAACGATCCTATTACTAACGTCTTTAGCAGTAGTTCAAGTAAAAACTTCCAAAATTTTCTAAATGGACCGCAACTAAAATTACCTTTAATTAATATATTAAATCTCAATGAAATTGTAACGAATATTAATTAACCGACTATTTGCCATGGATGAACTTCTTCAGTGGTTAAATACAAACAAAACTTCTGTTCCAAGACAGGATGACATACCAACAGCTGGCTTAAAGATCTTACACAAAAAGTATCTGCTTGATTATCTTTTTCAGTTATTCAGTTTTATACGAGAGATTCAAATCTTTCCTGAAGGGAGGCCATAGTTGTTCCCATTGTCAAAGCTAATAAAGACAAAGCTGTTAATTATCGCCCAATTTTCTTGATTTGTACTTTTCAAACTGTTGGAGAAAATAACCTCAGATGACGTTTAGAAACGAAGTAGTTGATATCACCTTACCAATGTGATCTTCGGCCGTTTCTTTCCACAAGTGAGCAGCTATTCAAAATAGACATCAAATTTTTTATGGTATGACACTGAAACATGATATAGTTGTGATTTCCTTGGGCACTTTAAAGCCTTATGAAATGGTCGGCTTATGTAGAAACTTAAAGGAAATATCATAGCATTCGTCAGGAATTCCTTGGCTCATAGATACCTTAAAGGGCACGTCCAACATTTATATGGAAATGGTGAACGGTCTACCTCAGAATTCTGTACGTTGGCACTTTTATTCATTGTTGCTATAAATGAACATGGCAATATGACTAAATTTCTAGTAGAAGCATACCTCTTTGTGAATAATATCACTGTTTTGTACAGTGAAAACTATATGTAGAACAAATACTTGCAAAATTCTTTTCATGGCATTCGCCCAGAAACAATACATTATGTCTCTCAAAGTAGAATATGCTTACCGAGTAAATATCATCCAAATGTTATCTCCTAATTGGTGCGCTGACTCTACATCTACAGAAGTCTGATTTAGGCCAATCTAGGTCATATGGCTGTAGCAGACGACTGCTTCACTTGACCAAAACTACAAGTGGTGTAAGTTCGGGAGCGTATGCAGCATCACCTTATTTGTGCAGGTTGCCCTTTTTCTCCTGGATCTGTTGTGCCTCAGCTTCTCCTATTCAACTTTCCGCTCAGCAAGTAATCCGACAAACATATATATTTTAGTACTCCAAATCCAGAATTCATTGTTCTTACCCCAAACTGCTGCTGGAATGCTACTCCGAGTTCAAAATTCAATACCTCTCCTGTTTTTCAAAGAGCATCATCCTGTCCCTCCATGATAGCGTTTTACCCCATCATTTGGAGGTGTCAAACACCAAATTACACAACAATGCCCAAATCAGTAACCCTGACAATGATTTCTTTTCGTTCTCCAGAACTATCACAACTATCACAGTGTACATCGGAATCTGAAAATGTAATTAAATCAAGACACAGAGCATAAGTCAACTGGAATAGTAATAAAACAGAAAATGAACATAACTTAGCCCTAGAGAGTAGGAAAGAGGCAGCCAAGCTAATTAGAAAAACAAAATGGAATTATAAAAAGAAAACAAAAAGCATTACTTGATTATGAGGAAGAATTCAAAACAAACAACACGCGGAATTTACACAAAACTTTCAAGACCAAACTCAATGGGTACCAACCACAGAGTTTCTGTTTTAAAAAAACAAGATGGTCAAATAGCACTAACTAGTAAAATTGTAAAGAACTCGCTAAATATTTCGAGAAATTTGTTCACTGCCCTACACCAGTAAGCAGATTCTCACTCGTGAGCCTGAAGAATCCAATCCAGATTCATTAGCACCAGAAGAAGAAATAAACATTCAGATTGCAAGACTTAAATACAAATAAGCAGCACGTGAAGATCGAATTGCAGGAGAATTTCTCAAAATAGCAGGAACAAAGACCAAGAATGAAATAAGCACACTTATGCGAACAGAACAATTTCCAGAGGATCGGAAGACTGCATTCATTCACCCGTTACATAAAAAGGGGAACCGAACAGATGTAAACAATTACACAGGAATTTCATTACTATCAGTCCCATTCAAAATGTGTGAGTGTCTGCTTGACAGCGAAACAGCAATACTGCAGAACATGAAGCAGGGTTTAGGCCAGGCAGATCACGTCCAGAGCAAACACTTGACCTTTACCTAATTCTTAGACATCACACAATTGATAGCAACGTTCCAGTGTGTACATTTGTTACCTTCAAAAACGCTTACGATTCAGTTGAACAAGAATCGTTATTTGAAATACTGAACGAACAAGGATTACACTGTAAAACTCTGAAACTTATTAGAGAGACACTAACCAATGCTAAAGCTAAAATTAAATTTATGGGGGAAGTTCCTGAGTCCTTCATGGTTAAAACAGGAATTTCTAGAAAAGTAATACATGAATGCTGTAAACAGAAAGTAATTTCAAAGATTGATTAACCTATGATATTAGGCAGAGGAAAATTAAAAGTAGATTGCCTAGCATATGCAGATAGTCTAAAATCTCAACTCGTGATATAGTAATAGTTGAAAAGCACATTGAATTATTAAAAGAAATTGCAGACAAGGTTGATCTTTACATATCCTTTGAAAAAGAACTGAATACATGTCATTTAAGGGACACTGGGAGTGAAATTTTGGTCAAAATTGTCAAAAAGCCGAAAATTGTTTTTTTTACCTTAAAATGTTCCTGGAACACTTATGCATTTGGATCTACTATCATTTTTCATATCCCCCACTCCATGTGGTCATTACGGCCCAGTGCTCTTCCCTTAACGTACACAGGATGTTCCTATATAAAAGCCTGTTTTTCTCAAAACTACATTTCTGCATATTCCAAAAGAAGGTCGCGCCTGAGTTTTGCTTCAAATTCAATAACAATTTCCAAAAGTATTCATAAATAGCAGCTAAACAAAACTATGTTTCAATATTGATGTTATCATTAACATGAATTGCAAAAACTTTTTTTTTTTGTATGAAAAAAATCAATAAATTTTAAGATTAAATTGTCTTTGTTATTAAAAAAATATGTACAGCACAATAATCAAACGTATTTGAAATATCTCTTCATACAATTGTTACCCATGTTTTGGAGTATCAGTTCTGCCAATATAAACGAATTTTGAAAAGCCAATAGACGCGAGTTACATTTTGAAAATGTGCCTATTAAATTTATAAAATAGTTTATATATCATAAACGAATTATCCAATTTTAATGTAATTTGGTGTACCTCCTATTCTCATATAAATACAAACACAGTAAAACTTTCAGAAAAATCTAACCAGAAATGTGGAACTTTCAAATTTCACTACCAGTGTCCCATACATATAAACCAAATGAGGAAAAATTAAACGAGTTACATAATTCAAACACCTTAGTGACATAATTCAAGAAAATGGAATTGAAACTAAAGCAAGCCATAATAAGCTGTAAGTAATTTGGATAGTCCTGCATGGGCTCATTCGCGCTCTAAAAAGTGTGCATCGGTGGATTAAAACGAGACTCCAAATCTGGATGCGCCTTACACACCTTCAGGAACTAACTCTTATCCCCCACCTGGACCGTCATCAGAACAATTGAAATATGCACCAATGCGCTTTCTGATGTTTTCAGACTCCATGTCAGTTCTTATTGCTGTTGCTAAGAGATTTTCTAACAATCCATTCGTTCAAAGTATTAACAACCACGGCCGGCAGGTCTCAGTGAGATGCCTTGCGTCACATAAAGACATAACAGAAATGCAAACTCTACATCTGCTACAAGGCTGCAACAAATTGAACCTCAAGTAAACGCTACAATTTAAGATGCGAAATAGATGTATAAAAGCTACATTCAGGATCACTTGGAGAAACAGTGAAAATCTACTCCCTCAAAGTGCAACTTAGAAAATCGATCAAACTTTCATTTCCCAAGAACAACAGAAAAGTGGTACTTCCATGTTGCAGCTGAAGTAGAGTATCAGCATCTGACCTTGTCCTCGAGTGCCCTGTCATTCAACGGAAAAAGGGACTAACTCCTAAATTTCAATAGTGACTGCTATTCTATATTTAATACTACCGAAGGATGCAGGTAATATATCAGGTTAATAGAGAAATTAATTTTTGTCCTATATGTGTTATTTTATTTATTTTTGATACCACAATAATGGTGATATTGTGTTGTTACTTCAGTTCACATGGCTAATACATATGTATATACACTGTATCGCCATTAACCTTAGGCTCTATAAAGCGGCAATACATCTGGGTTTATTCATATGACATTCTTTAGCTCGTACATAGTACGGAGATAACCTCTTCACCCAAATATTTGATATGGGAATTTCATTTGAGGCTCTTCAATTCAAAAACGCATTTTTAGAAAAATATCTGTGAAAAACACAACACCACAATGAAAGTTAGTTAAATATCAGACTTTTAGATTTTGATGGAAAGACTTTTAATGGCTGTTATAGTGATTTTAATTATCTTGGCTATATTGTGTCATATACCAGCAATAGAGATATACAAAACAAAATAAACAAATTCCAAACAATATGTGGCACAATAAAAAGCACTTTTAAAAATTGTAATCGTCAAACTTTGTTAAAACTGTATAAAATAATGGCGATCCCAAGCCTGCTTTATGGGTGTGAAAACTGGGTCTTGACTATCTCACAACAGAAGAAAGTGGAGGCTGCTGAGATGAAATTTCTGAGACAGGTGGCAGGTTATAGACTCATAGACAAGAAAAGAAACGAGGATATTAGAAGAGAATTGGAAATTCAGAGTCTAAATGAAACAATCATTGCATACAGGCAAAAATGGCAAGATCATGTGCAGAGAATGACCGAAGACCGTACACCACAAGTATAAACCTGTAGGTAGAAGAAATGTTGGCAGGCCACGAATGAGATGGTCCGATCAATTTCCTTGAAGTCGGAACGAGCCACAAGGCTTATACCGTGATGATGATGATGATGACTGTTAATGATACCACGCAAATATTTCCAAGAAGTTCCTTCATACCAAACTACCCATTTCATCTAAAACCTCCTAAAACTTCGATTTTCTCAAAAATGGCCCTAACGATTTCTTTTTAAATACCATATATTTTCATGACAAAATCTATAGGTATCGTTAGTTTCCTAATAATGGTCTCTGAAGTCTTCTTACGTTTGCATAACTGGTAAACTGTAAGAGATAGAAAAATATGTTAAAGCACAGAATTTATGTCAAACGCATTTTCGTTATGTCGACTACTTTCAATATACGGTTTGTTGCTGATTGAATTTTCTAATAGTTAGGTGCACGTTTCTTAAATGTGAAGTGATTATTTTTTCATTCAATGCTATCATATTACTATCCCTTAACTATCTATGCAACTATACTTAAGCCTGCCGTATAACCTTATTAATATTATATATGAGTTTTCGGTGAAATCTTAGCATCAAAGGTGGAACAAATAAAATAGGAAGTAAAAGTTAGTTTGAAGACAAGTTGGCAGGTATGTATATCGTGTGTACGTGTGAACCACCTGTAGATTTGGGGTGTCAAATAAAGAAGATGCTGTAGGAAGGGCGAGGAGCAAAACATGCACTGCGCTTACTTTCCTTACATTTGTTTAACACCTTCCCATTTTATAAACCTTCTAATAACATAAATCAACAAATATTATTAAAATGTTCCAATTAATTAAAATTTTAACATTTCTTACTTGCCATAATATATGTGGTAGAATGTGCCAAGTACAATATCATGCATTTTTAGCGATTTCTCTACAAATTAAAATGTGTTTGTGTGTGTGTGTGTGTGTGTGTGTGTGTGTGTGTGTGTGTGTGTGTGTGTGTGTGTGTGTGTCTATCAACAGCAAAATTCAAAACCGAAAAGTTGGATGAACAGCAAAATTCATATTTATTTATGCCAACAAACTTACTGTTGGTGTTTTTAAACACACAAGCCGTGTGTGGGCAAAGTTTGAGAGGTAGAAATACGAACTGGTTTGAGAATTTAATGCCATTCTGGCAGTTTGTCACATTAGCTCAACGGTTAGAGCAGCCGCCCGGTAAGCGGAAGGTCTGTGGTTCAAATCCCAGTTGTGTCATTGAATTTTTAAGTTCCAGTTCTACCTCTCAAGCAAAATTCTTATTGAAGTTCAGAATTTTTTAAATATAAAGAAGATTTACAACAACATTACTCCACTCCAAGCTACTCTTATTCTGTTCTTTAAGAGATTCTCAAAAATAAGTTTAATTGCAAAACATTCTTATGACTAACCTACATTAAGAGAGATAATTTGTGTACATACAGTGTAGTCTCAAACCACTCAACCGATTATGGTAATTGTTTTAACATTCAAAATATCAGTTCACTCTGACCAACATGAGATTATAAAAATTTGTAATTTTATTTCATAAATTACTAAAATTTTAAAAATTACTTATAAAGTTCTTGTACTCGAATACACATTGTAGTTATAATAAAACAAATATTTTAGTTGATAATATCATGTTACTGCATAGAATATAAATAGAAGTATAGAAACATCTTATTGCAAGAAATATACATAGATGTGTCAAACAGAAGTCAGTTTAAAAGCGGACAATTTATCCCGTTTCATATTTCCTTCTTTAAGGACATGTATGTATGGCTCCAAATCTGAAATTCTGAGCTAATAATGCTAGTTTCATTTAGGTACAACGTAATATATACATGTTACAACCTAAATAGTTTAAAAATTATAATCCAATTTATTTATTTTTTATTGTATCACTAAAAAGTTCCTTAAAATAACATTTTTGTTTACTCTTTTAACCTTAAGTTCAAACACATCCACCTTTTAAAAGGCCCCAATTTACTCTGTGCCTTATTCAGTTTGGGCCTCAGAAAGTTTAAACTTACACATATGTTAGTTTTTGCTTAAAAATTATAATTTCTCTGTTTCAAATTTATTAATATATTTATTATTATTTTGCACGTCCCTGTGAACATGTGTAGCAAACTTCATATACAAATATACAAAAAATCTGATGTGTTGCACTCACATGACTTTCTCTACTCTTGTAATAACCATCCCTACAAACTATTATTCCTCTATCTTGTTCGTGTTAGTTGAGATAAACATTTGCAGAAATTATTTCATTGCGATAGTCAAATGTTTCAAAGCTTTCAAATACCGTTCTGTTTGCACGGCTAATATATAAAACAAATAACTGAATAACGATCCTTCATTCGACGATAGTTTAAGTGTTCCAAAACTGACACAAATAAAAACAAATACCTCCAAAATAGTTCACTATAAAAAAAAATCGCACATAAATTGTGTGTTTTAGCAAGATCTACATTTTTTTACAGTAAGATTTGCTCTATCTCTTACGGTTTAACAGTTATGCAAAAGTTATCCAGAGTAAACAGGAATACCTAGGCTATAGCCAGAAAGTTCAAAGTAGACGTTTCATTTGTGATAGAACTATCTTAAACATCGGCTGCTTTAATCAAAATAGTAAGAGCCATTTTCAAGAAGATAAGAGATTTTGGAAAAATGTTCCATGTAAACAGCAGTTTAGGGTGGAGGAGTTTTCTTTAAAATCTTCGTGTCACATCCTCAAAAGATATTGAACTTAAATCGAACTTGGACCTTTAACCGACTTTTTGAGTTACGCTGTCCACAGACAGACAGACAGACAGACAGACAGACAGACAGACAGACAGACAGTCAGACAGACAGACAGAATGCCACACACACCCGAACCTCTTTCTAAAAATGTAACTTTCTTTTGTTTTTTACTGAAGGGGCCTCAAAACATTTATTTCCGGTGAAATGGCTACATCGAATCTTGGGTGGAATACAATACTTCCTCTATTTACTATTCGTAGTAGAGAAAGTAAAACTGTTGAAGATATCAACAGCGACAAAACAGTGATAAAAATTTTAATGTATAACTCGCTTTAAAATCTACGCGATATTTAAACATGCAGCTGTGCATTTAAGATGGCGTTCGGAGACAAATTATACATTTATACAGTTATACATTTGTTGTATTCATAGGTTGCCCAATCGCTATATAAAACCAGAATCTTAAAATCTACAGTTTCCTCGATATTTATGCAAATTCAGTCATACATATCCACAACTGTAATTTATCAAGTGTTTATTTAATGAAACAGTCTCAATCATTTTATAGATATATGCATTTTAGGAAATATTTTCTTTAATTTCTCTTTACATATATTGTAATCAAGTAGGTTGGCAGGGTTTGCTAATTGATTTTGTAAACAGAGATCATTAGAAACCGCTGAACCGAAACTTCATATTAACTGAGAAAGCTCTTCGTTTTGCTGGCTGCTGAATATACGTATGTATATGTGCGTATTGTAAAGAAGCTAGCCTACTACTTTGTATGATGCTTTTATATTGTTCAACAACTATGGAACCAAAACGGAAGCACAACGTTTTCAAATTTAAAATAATAGAAATATGTAAAAATGACTGAGACATTCCGACCGAGGATTGTTCCACCACCAAAGGATACTTATACACTATACAACATTTCCATAACTTGAAGACTGTCAGGGAGAGGTTAAGGAAGTGATACATTCCGACCGAGGATTGTTCCATCACCAAAGGGTACTTATACACTATACAACATTTCCATAACTTGAAGACTGTCAGGGAGAGGTTAAGGAAGTGATACATTCCGACCGAGGATTGTTCCACCACCAAAGGATACTTATACACTATACAACATTTCCATAACTTGAAGACTGTCAGGGAGAGGTTAAGGAAGTGATACATTCCGACCGAGGATTGTTCCAACACCAAAGGGTACTTATACACTATACAACATTTCCATAACTTGAAGAGTGTCAGGGAGAGGTTAAGGAAGTGATACATTCCGACCGAGGATTGTTCCAACACCAAAGGGTACTTATACACTATACAACATTTCCATAACTTGAAGAGTGTCAGGGAGAGGTTAAGGAAGTGATACATTCCGACCGAGGATTGTTCCAACACCAAAGGGTACTTATACACTATACAACATTTCCATAACTTGAAGACTGTCGGGGAGAGGTTAAGGAAGTGATACATTCCGACCGAGGATTGTTCCAACACCAAAGAGTACTTATACACTATACAACATTTCCATAACTTGAAGACTGTCAGGGAGAGGTTAAGGAAGTGATACATTCCGACCGAGGATTGTTCCACCACCAAAGGGTACTTATACACTATACAACATTTCCATAGCTTGAAGACTGTCAGGGAGAGGTTAAGGAAGTGATACATTCCGACCGAGGATTGTTTCAACACCAAAGGGTACTTATACACTATACAACATTTCCATAACTTGAAGACTGTCAGGGAGAGGTTAAGGAAGTGATACATTCCGACCGAGGATTGTTCCAACACCAAAGGGTACTTATACACTATACAACATTTCCATAACTTGAAGACTGTCAGGGAGAGGTTAAAGAAGTGATACATGCCGACCGAGGATTGTTCCAACACCAAAGGGTACTTATACACTATACAACATTTCCATAACTTGAAGACTGTCAGGGAGAGGTTAAGGAAGTGATACATTCCGACCGAGGATTGTCCCACCACCAAAGGGTACTTATACACTATACAACATTTCCATAACTTGAAGACTGTCAGGGAGAGGTTAAGGAAGTGATACATTCCGACCGAGGATTGTTTCAACACCAAAGGGTACTTATACACTATACAACATTTCCATAACTTGAAGACTGTCAGGGAGAGGTTAAGGAAGTGATACATTCCGACCGAGGATTGTTCCAACACCAAAGGGTACTTATACACTATACAACATTTCCATAACTTGAAGACTGTCAGGGAGAGGTTAAAGAAGTGATACATGCCGACCGAGGATTGTTCCAACACCAAAGGGTACTTATACACTATACAACATTTCCATAACTTGAAGACTGTCAGGGAGAGGTTAAGGAAGTGATACATTCCGACCGAGGATTGTCCCACCACCAAAGGGTACTTATACACTATACAACATTTCCATAACTTGAAGACTGTCAGGGAGAGGTTAAGGAAGTGATACATTCCGACCGAGGATTGTTCCACCACCAAAGGGTACTTATACACTATACAACATTTCCATAACTTGAAGACTGTCAGGGAGAGGTTAAGGAAGTGATACATTCCGACCGAGGATTGTTCCACCACCAAAGGGTTACTTATACACTATACAACATTTCCATAACTTGAAGACTGTCAGGGAGAGGATAAGGAAGTGATACATTCCGACCGAGGATTGTTCCAACACCAAAGGGTACTTATACACTATACAACATTTCCATAACTTGAAGACTGTCAGGGAGAGGTTAAGGAAGTGATACATTCCGACCGAGGATTGTCCCACCACCAAAGGGTACTTATACACTATACAACATTTCCATAACTTGAAGACTGTCAGGGAGAGGTTAAGGAAGTGATACATTCCGACCGAGGATTGTTCCACCACCAAAGGGTACTTATACACTATACAACATTTCCATAACTTGAAGACTGTCAGGGAGAGGTTAAGGAAGTGATACATTCCGACCGAGGATTGTTCCACCACCAAAGGGTACTTATACACTATACAACATTTCCATAACTTGAAGACTGTCAGGGAGAGGATAAGGAAGTGATACATTCCGACCGAGGATTGTTCCAACACCAAAGGGTACTTATACACTATACAACATTTCCATAACTTGAAGACAGTCAGGGAGAGGTTAAGGAAGTGATACATTCCGACCGAGGATTGTTCCAACACCAAAGGGTACTTATACACTATACAACATTTCCATAACTTGAAGACTGTCAGGGAGAGGTTAAGGAAGTGATACATTCCGACCGAGGATTGTTCCAACACCAAAGGGTACTTATACACTATACAACATTTCCATAACTTGAAGACTGTCAGGGAGAGGCTAAGGAAGTGATACATTCCGACCGAGGATTGTTCCAACACCAAAGGGAACTTATACACTATACAACATTTCCATAACTTGAAGACTGTCAGGGAGAGGTTAAGGAAGTGATACATTCCGACCGAGGATTGTTCCAACACCAAAGGGTACTTATACACTATACAACATTTCCATAACTTGAAGACAGTCAGGGAGAGGTTAAGGAAGTGATACATTCCGACCGAGGATTGTTCCAACACCAAAGGGTACTTATACACTATACAACATTTCCATAACTTGAAGACTGTCAGGGAGAGGCTAAGGAAGTGATACATTCCGACCGAGGATTGTTCCAACACCAAAGGGTACTTATACACTATACAACATTTCCATAACTTGAAGACTGTCAGGGAGAGGTTAAGGAAGTGATACATTCCGACCGAGGATTGTTCCAACACCAAAGGGTACTTATACACTATACAACATTTCCATAACTTGAAGACTGTCAGGGAGAGGTTAAGGAAGTGATACATTCCGACCGAGGATTGTTCCAACACCAAAGGTTACTTATACACTATACAACATTTCCATAACTTGAAGTCTGTTAGGGAGAGGTTAAGGGAGTTTACGTTTACATCCTTTTGTGTAAATAGCAGCGGAGGTTTGAAACGTTATTTGCAACAGTCGGGTCTTTATTTGATTAGAATTATAAGGGATAAGTTGAAGGATTCCTTATAAAACCTTCTAGATAATTGTTCAATATTTTCATAAAAAACGTGGTACATAAATAAAATTAATTAATTGTCCACTTGCTCTTATGATAATGGAGGACTGATAAGCCGTAGGACTAGAAGGCAGTACTTAGTGAGACACCTATCGGGGAGCAGACGAACCTATGTACCTACCGGACAGAGTGAATATCTGGAAGCGGAATGTCAGCATCAGAGGCAAGAAGTTGATGAGTGCAAAGGTGACGATGGAATGAGTGAGACCGGAGAACCCAGACGCCGCTTTGTCTGTCACAAATAGGTAGGTAGGTGGGGGGGTAGCTTACGTTTATGGTGTCAGATAAACAAGCAATGTGTAAGGAACGTGGCCGCCTCCGTAGCGCAGCTGGCAGCGCGCTTGCCAGTGGCGCGGAGGACCCGGGTTCGATCCCCGGTACCAGCATGGGGATTTTATCCCCTCTGGGAGGTCTGGCACGGGGTGCACTCAGCCTTGTTAGGTCGCGTGGGGACCAATTGAGGAGCTACTTGATGGAGAAGTAGCGGCCCCAGGTCGAGAAGACCGCATAACTGGCCGGGAGGGCTCGGGGCGCTGACCACGTCCCACCCTCCAGTACTGCACCTCACCAATGACGCCTGTAGTGGGCAGAGGTGGGGGACGCAGCGGCTGGGCGGTAGGCCTTAGCCCTTCGTGGGCTGTCGCGCGGGGTTTAAAAAGTGTAATGAACGTTTGAGGGACACTGGGAGTGAAATTTGGAAGTTCCACATTTCTTGATAGATTTTTCTGAAATTTTTCCTGTTTTTGTATTTATATGATAATAGAAGGTACACCAAATTTCATTGAAATTGGATAATTCGTTTAGGACATATAAATTATTTTATGAATTTAATGGGCACATTTTCAAAATAGAGCTCGCGTCTATTGTCTTTTCAAAATTCATTTATATTGGCAGAACTGGTGCTCTAAAACATGGGTAACAATTGTATGAAGAGATATTTCAAATACGTTTGCTGATTATGCTGTACATATTTTTTTAATAACAAAGAAAATTTAATCTTAAAAATTATTGATTTTTTTTCATACGAAAAAAAATGTTTTTGGAATTCATGTTAATGATAACATCAATATTGAATCATAGTTTTGTTTAGCTGCTATTTATGAATACTTTTGGAAGTTTTCATTGAATTTGAAGCAAAACTCAGGCGCGACCTTCTTTTGGAATGTGCAGAAATGTAGTTTTGAGAAAAACAGGCTTTTATATAGGAGCATCCTGTGTACGTTAAGGGAAGAGCGCTATTTGAAAGGGCTGTAATGACCACATGGAGTGGGGGATATGAAAAATGTTAGCTGATCCAAATGCACAGGTGTACCAGGAGCATTTTAAGGTAAAAAAACAATTTTCGACTTTTTGACAATTTTGACCAAAATTTCACTCCCAGTGTCTGTTAACAAGTAGGAGATTAACAAGCTTTTAGAGAATAGTGGGGCGAAGGTGTTCCGAGCTGTTGCCACTACGTGCATTTGTTACTTTCACATTGATTTGTATAGATGTTGTATGGACATATTTGTAAATGAAAATGATCCGCTAAGTGCGACACAGGCAACAATTTGCAAACATTTGCAGTGGGCGGGAATGTTTAAATATGTGTTCGTTATTTTCCATTTGTTTGGCCAACACTTGAGCGGCAGTGGTCCTCGATGAATAATTGAACATACGAGTTATCACATTAACTCCATATTCAAAACCAAATACATACATGTTTGTTTGAGTCTATATGAAACGCTGCCAGCAGTAATTAAATCATATAGTGGAAATGCATTCAGAAAAGCAACACGGCTTATCATTCTAAAAACAAATGTTCCAAACATTTTATTCGCCAGTTATAAATCACTTGGGAATATTTTTGACTCTTTAGCACTTAGATAGAAACATACGACAGCAAACATCTACACCTGATACATTCAAATACATCCGTTATCAGTTATTGTATTCATATACATATTTTATATTTGCGTGACATTTTCTATTTACCATCGTTTGTTATTATATACCTTTCGATGTTACTCTTGCGAAACCGTATACTAAGTAAACAAAGTTTTGAATTGCACAAAAAATTGATATTGGGATCTCAATCTAAATGCACATTTTGAGGTCGTGTGACACCTAAGAGAAGATACGCACGCTCGTGTGTGTGTGTGTGTGTGTGTGTGTGTGTGTGTGTGTGTGTGTGTGTGTGTGTGTGTGTGTGTGTGTGTGTGTGTGAACACCACAACTCTAAGACGTAAAGCAGGTTAAACGGTCAAACCCAAATCCGGTTACTTTTCTGTCAAGTTATTTTCCTCTAAACTTGTACTAAAAATGCACCGTCTTGTTGTCATTGTTAACACAGTTTACAGTCTTTGCTGCTATCATAACTCACAACTGATGTTCTCCAAACGCTGCTCAGGCCTTTTCATACCTTTCGTCACTTTCACTGTGTCTCCTACATTAAACTATTAGCATGCAATCTCTCACCGTTTTTCGAACCTTCTTTTAACACGTGTCTGTCACTATCAAAACTCAAAACTGAACCCCATTTTTTGTCTAATTCAACCTTTCCAATCTATTCCTGGTTATTTCCTTGAATTTTCCAACATGTATGCTTTTTCTCAAATGGGAATTTGTAATTATTTTTCTCCTCTTTCATACAAAACAAAAACAAAGTAATTTCAAAGCCATCACACGGGGATCAGCTCTTATGGTATTTGACTGTCACTTAAAATGTTCTATATTCTCCTATTCCCATTGGACCTTCACGGAAATTTGTAATAAAACAATTTGTATAAACGTTTATCTCGATTAACGTGAACTAGATAGAGGACTTCTTTGTTAAAAAGTGACTAGAGTCTGTCAATCGAATGTAACATATCTCATTTATTAAGTACTAAGTCATCATTATTTTGTTCCTCATGATGGTGGGAGAATAATGTGAGGTCAACACGGAGTACTCCTGTAATCCTAAACGTCGAGCTTCCGTGCGGGAACTAGCCCATGTATTTGATCTAACGTCACGTTGCTGGGAGGCCGAGTAACGTTTAGCAATTTTTGAGTTCTCTTTGTATAACGAAAAGAGCTTTTTCAGTGTGTTTGTGATAATTCTTCACGGATGTGAATATAGGAAATGAAACATAAAGGAAATAATTCGAAAGGTAACCAAAAGGATAATTTTGCTACAATTAATTTTAAAATCAGGATATAGCTACATACTTTTTAAATATTCGACTACCACTGAAACTGAATGTTGTTGTTGTTAGCTAATGCTGGATTTCTGACAATGAAGTCATTAATCCTCTTGCTCTCCAATATTTTTCACTGACGGATGGGGAGGGCACTAGAAGTGCCCGGGCATATTTGAAGGTGGTCTCGATCCATTTCCTCTTGAAGAGACTTAGCAGTAAATGTAACCGCTTTTTAGAGAGCACCATATTTTTATGTTTTGGCAGTCACATCGCTCTCTCACAACCCCCAGAATGTCTGGAGGACCACACCTGTCGTTGGTTTACGGGTCTCACCGACCTGACCGGGAAAATTATCAAAATAAATTCACCGACCATATCCTCTGATCACCAATCAGAGGACGTATTACATGCCATGGCAGGTCAGCATGTTAGGGGTTAAGGTTTTATAGAGAAATTAGAGAAATGGAGAGGTTGGAAAAATAAAGACTCCCTAGCCCTCAGGAACCCTAATAGCATCGGGGTCGGAAGAGAACAAGAGATGACCAAGATAGAAAAGTTACAGTGAGGAGCAAAACACCAGTAAGTGGAAGTAATGTTCTGCTCAGCTTGGGTACCTTGTGGTTGCCATTCACATATCCCCTAGACAGAGACCCCTGAGTAATGAATGTAGTATCTAAATAAACATTGGACAGCCAAAAATGTTATTCTAGGAACTGCTTAAAGAGTGTAATGAAGGCTGCAGACGACGCTTTTGGAAGGGCGTAACAGAACAGATAAACAAAGAAATATTGAGTACATGAAACTCTTTACAAGAAATGACTTTGCTCAAAGTCCAATGAAGATTAAAAGAAATATATAGAATGCAAAATAGATGTTAAGAAATTGTTTAAGGTTTGTAAGAACGAGACGCGAGAAAACATTTGTGACGAAATAGGTGATACATTGGGGCACAAGCTTGCATATTGTTAAAGAAACTGAGAATGACCAATAATCGTTCACCAGCATGTACGTATAAGTGGGAAAATCATTTTCAAGAATTACTATTAGAGAAGAGAGAAGAATGGTCCGAAGGAAGAGGAAGGATAGGCAAATGTCGCAGGGGTAGTGTTCCAACTGTCGTAGGAGATGAGATTCTAGCATGTCACAAACCTTTCCTAGTTACACAGCACAGGCCAGGGTTGCCAACATCTAAAAGTAAAATTATCGTACCAGCCACTCAAAATTATAGATTTGGATTCAAAATGATCGTACATCATAAAGCAAATGCTACAACAATAAAAAAATCAGTATAATACTTATGAAAATATAAGGGTAATGATGTTTATTACATCCACTTACAAGATTGATGACCTCAACAAATATTACAACTTTAGCACTTATGTTTCTCGCACTATTCATCTGAAAGTTCAGCTTTCTCAACCGTTGCAGCATTGCACAAATTTGTTGTTGAGATAAACCTTAACATCTTCTCGGTGACTTGCACATTTTAAGATCTACCACGTTCTTTCATAAGTTGAGACGACAAAATGAGTTCATTTGCCGCATCTAGTGCCAATCTGTTTCTAACTTTGGTTTTTATTAAACTCAGTTTCGAAAAAAAGACTCTTCCACAAGAAGTGCTTTTGTGGGGCAATGAAACCACTGATAATGCAAAGGCCGCTAGTTCTTTGAAATCAGTATTTCCACCAAGGTGACGTATGTTTAACAGCACTCCAGAAACTGTCAGGTTCAGGCATGTTCTTTATTTCACACGGAATATCACGTATTCCGAGTTTTCTACATTGATCGTCAACTTTCTGAACAGTGCCTTCTTCATTGAGATTATCAGACCTGGGCACACTGGCAATAAGAGGATAAAGGGTAGCAGGCTTAGTAGCTATGGGGTGGAGACAGACAATGAGGACAAAAGTAGTGTTATTTGTAATTAGTTTCACTTCGCTGGAGTGACAAACCAGTGAAAATGATATTTAGCCGATATCGAACTATCATACATTCAAATTATCGTATGCCCCCATAATTATCGTACGAGTTGGCAACCCCGGCACAGGCACAGGCTGTCTCTGTATCAACAACAGGTTACAGCTTTTGCTCTTTGTCTGGGGCAGATACATCAAAATGAGCGCACGTAAAGGAACCCATCTGATCCTATTTATTGATTTAGAGAAGGCATGTAACTCAGCGCCCATAAAATAACCAATAATAATAGTAATAAATAATAAATAGCATTGATTCAGAGGATGTATCAAAATTATCAAGCTGCCAATGAGATAGAAGACTATCAGGTGCTTTTCAAACAACATCTACATTTTTTGTTCCATAATATTTGGTCCATCACTTATAGCTTGTCAGTTATACAGAGGTCATTCATAACGAAGAGCACTTTCGACAATATTCACAGATAATTCAACATGTACATGTCATTTGTCATGGAAATGTCACCAAATTTTTATATGGTATTTTAATCAAAAACCATTCAGCCACTTCTGACAAAACTAAACTCTCATTAACGTGGGATTAACGTATTCTCCTAAAACTATTTCTGTCATATCCTTGAGAGATGGACAACATAAACACCTACAGTATTTGCTACATACACTAAGTGCAATGGACACCCACTCCAACGCCCTAAGTATCATGGCTTCCGTTTGCATAACAAAGAGAAGGAGAACAGAGCAAAAAACTAACAATATAAACCAAGTAGTTAAAGAAAGTAGGATGAGTTTGACAACTTAACGAAATAAAGAATTTCTCTGAAATGGCTAATGCGACAAAAAACATTTTCGACAAAAGCTTTGCCTTTTAACGACATTTACAGTTGTGCGCAGTATGCTTTTCATTAAAATTTTCAGTCTAAAAGTTATACAAAATACATTTGGAATTAAGAAAGCTTCAAAGGGAAATCACAAAAATCCAAGATATAGCATTCATCTGTTGCACACCTAATACCTGTAGAGTGTGCTATTTCAACAAAAATTATTAGCACCATTTTTATAAAATGAAATGTTCTTAAAATGTCCATTTAAAGTTCAGTTGCGATAAGGAATTTATTTCAGAGTCTCAGAGTCATATTTTAGGAAAATAGAGAAGGATAACATCTCCCCCTGTACACAACACTGTTTTGATGACCTCTCCAATATCTCTGTCTTTGATGAATCTACTACATTGTTGAACTATGTGATATATCTGTGTGTATGAATGTGTGTGTGTCTGTGAACAGCATAACGAAATCGACAAGCCGTTTATAAACCAAAGTTGTTATTTAGGGTATTGAAAAATGCGACACGAACATTTGGCAGAAAATTACTGCACCTTAAACTACTCTTTACATACTTCACTTACTGTCTTTGAAAAAACAATATGTGATCTAAGTTCGGTTCCTGGTAGAATAGGACAAAAAGTCAAAGAGAAAGAGAATTATGTAATTTCAAAAAATTCTGGTTATAAACAGATGTGCGATATTCGAGACATCCTCGAAAGAAAACCATCTGTCACACCAAGAGACTTGACTCTCTCTGTGAAGCAGTTAACATCATTTAAATATGCCCCGATAACCTCTTGTGACCTGGAGAGAAGTATTTCACGTTACAAAAGTGTTTTGCGAGACAGCAGACGGTGTTTTACAGTTGAAAATGTTTGCAAAGTGTTGGTTGTGAACTGCAATTTAGCAGTTAATACTAGGAGCAGGACCACTTCTGTTTCAACCTCTAAGGAATAAGGTAACTTTATTTATTATTTATACTAACTCGTCTTGTCTACTGCAAGGGAACATTAATTGTTTTAATTAAATAGTGCATATTTCTTGGCATATTTTGAAGCTTTTAAGACCATATTTGCATGCATATTTCAGTGTTTTTAGGGCATGAACTTCCGAGCCCTATTAGCAATAGAGTAATTTGTACAAATGTTTATCTGTATTAACGTGAAGTAGGTAAACAATAGGTGTTTGCGCAGGAGTAGAGAAAGTCATGTGAGTACACCAGTTGAATAAAAGGAGGCTCAAAACGTGTATTTCCGCTGAAATCACGATATCGAATGTTTGAGTGGAGTAGAGTGCTTCCCCTGGGAGCTGAGATTATAAAAATAAACCCTGTAGACAAAGAAGAAGAAAAGAAGAGAGAAAGAAAAAGCGGCAGATAGTATTTTACGAAGGCTGTGATTTCCTGTGCCAGCAGCTGCAAAGGAAAAGAAATAAATAGGTTATTTGTGATGAATGTAGGTTGTAAAGGCAAAGCTATAAATCAGGTAGAGTTTATACGACTTATTAAGAGGGGTTTAATTGGAAATGGCCGCCTTGTTTGTCACCAGAGGGCGAGAAACGGCCGGCCAAGCTGTCACACGCGTTTGCAATACAATAGGAAACCTTTACAATTTCGATCAAAACAACGTGTTGATGAAAACAATTCGCCTTGTTCAAGTTTATAAACCTAGTTTTAGTAATAAAATCTCAAAACAGATTCGTTGCTTTGGAACACGGCTAAATTAAAATGGGTTGTTCCAACAAAGAGCAACAAGCAAGCACAAACTCAACTTTTAAGATCATTCAAACGCATTTCAACGCGTCAGAGCATTTGAAAGCGAGCAAGACGACATCTTTTGTGAGCGATTCATTAAAAAACAAAAGAGCGTCATTTAGCCTAATGATGTATGAGGTATCTTATTTAATGAACGAGAAGGAAGACGTGCAGAAGTCAAGTATTGCGGCTGTTCCTATTTAGGAGAATGCAGCAAATTGTAGGATACGTAGGTACAACAGAAACAGGTAAACCCTTATTCGTATATCTACATTCACAAAACAATGACAATGACAGTAAAAGATTATCAAGCTTAACCCGGAAGTACTCGTTTTGAGATCCCTGAATCTAAACAGAGTAGCATTGGTTCATGTATATGTATGTGTCTGAGTGTGAACTGCAAAATACAGTATGTGATTCAAAAATCAAATATTTAATTTGAGCCTGTTCCACGGTTCCCATACAAAACTACCTTTTACATAGGCAAGGCGACCGCATGTGGGATTTGTGATGGAAGGGGCTGTTCTCTGGTTTTCCCCGCCAACAGTATAAACACTACCACTAAAATCTGATGTGCTGCACTCACATAACTTTCTCTACTCTTGTACTAACCATTCTTACACTCTTATTCCTGTATCTTCATGTTAATACAGATATCTGATGTGTTGCATTTACATGACTTTCTCTACTCTTGTACTAACCATTCTTACAAACTCTTATTCCTGTATCTTCATGTTAATACAGATATCTGATGTGTTGCATTTACATGACTTTCTCTACTCTTGTACTAACCATTCTTACAAACTCTTATTCCTGTATCTTCATGTTAATACAGATATCTGATGTGTTGCACTCACATGACTTTCTCTACTCTTGTACTAACCATTCTTACAAACTCTTATTCCTGTATCTTCATGTTAATACAGATATCTGATGTGTTGCATTTACATGACTTTCTCTACTCTTGTACTAACCATTCTTACAAACTCTTATTCCTGTATCTTCATGTTAATACAGATATCTGATGTGTTGCATTTACATGACTTTCTCTACTCTTGTACTAACCATTCTTACAAACTCTTATTCCTGTATCTTCATGTTAATACAGATATCTGATGTGTTGCACTCACATGACTTTCTCTACTCTTGTACTAACCATTCTTACAAACTCTTATTCCTATATCTTCTTCATGATTCTGTTCTCCTGCACTCACATGACTTTCTCTACTCTTGTACTAACCATTCTTACAAACTCTTATTCCTGTATCTTCATGTTAATACAGATATCTGATGTGTTACACTCACAGGACTTTCTCTACTCTTGTACTAACCATTCTTACAAACTCTTATTCCTGTATCTTCATGTTAATACAGATATCTGATGTGTTGCATTTACATGACTTTCTCTACTCTTGTACTAACCATTCTTACAAACTCTTATTCCTGTATCTTCATGTTAATACAGATATCTGATGTGTTACATTTACATGACTTTCTCTACTCTTGTACTAACCATTCTTACAAACTCTTATTCCTGTATCCTCTTCATGATTCTGATCTCCTGCTCTCACATGACTTTCTCTACTCTTGTACTAACCATTCTTACAAACTCTTATTTCTATATATTCTTCATGTTAATACAGATATCTTAGGTGCAGCATTCACATGACTTTCTCTACTCCTGTACTAACCATTCTTACAAACTCTTATTCCTGTATCTTCATGTTAATACAGATATGTTATGTGTTACATTCACATGACTTTCTCTACTCTTGTACTAACCATTCTTACAAACTCTTATTCCTGTATCTTCATGTTAATTCAGATATGTTATGTGTTACATTCACATGACTTTCTCTACTCTTGTACTAACCATACCTACAAACTCTTATTCCTGTATCTTCATGTTAATACAGATATCTTAGGTGCAGCATTCACATGACTTTCTCTACTCCTGTACTAACCATTCTTACAAACTCTTATTCCTGTATCTTCATGTTAATACAGATATCTTAGGTGCAGCATTCACATGACTTTCTCTACTCTTGTACTAACCATTCTTACAAACTCTTATTCCTGTATCTTCACGTTAATACAGATATGTTATGTGTTACATTCACATGACTTTCTCTACTCTTGTACTAAGCTTTCTTACAAACTCTTATTTCTGTATCTTCATGTTAATGCAGATATCTGATGTGTTACATTCGCATGACTTTCTCTACTCTTGTACTAACCATTCTTACAAACTCTTATTCCTGTATCTTCATGTTAATACAGATATCTGATGTGTTGCACTCACATGACTTTCTCTACTCTTGTACTAACCATTCTTACAAACTCTTATTCCTGTATCTTCATGTTAATACAGATATCTTAGGTGCAGCATTCACATGACTTTCTCTACTCTTGTACTAACCATTCTTACAAACTCTTATTCCTGTATCTTCATGTTAATGCAGATATCTGATGTGTTACATTCACATGACTTTCTCTACTCCTGTACCAACTATTCTTACAAACTCTTATTCCTGTATCTTCATGTTAATACAGATATGTTATACGTTACATTCACATGACTTTCTCTACTCCTGTACCAACTATTCTTACAAACTCTTATTCCTGTATCTTCATGTTAATACAGATATGTTATACGTTACATTCACATGACTTTCTCTACTCTTGTACTAACCATTCTTACAAACTCTTATTCCTGTATATTCTACGTGTTAGGTGACATAAACATTTGTACAAATTATCTTATTGCTTATTTCCTTGTAGGTACAAGGGGAGTATGGGAATACAGCAGGCTTTGAGCGATGGTCAAATGTTTCAAAGGTTAAGGATCCTGTTCTCTTTGCACGGCTAAGATATGAAAAGTGTACCAAGGGCTTCAATTTCACGAAAGTTTAAGTTTTTGTAAACTCATACAAATAACAATATATCCAAAATGGTTCACTTTACACAACAATTTATTTGGACATAAATTGTGAATTTTAGTAAGATCTACAGTTTCTGTACATTGGTCTATCTCTTACGGTTTAGCAGTTATGCACAAGTTATCCAGAGTAAACAGGACTACGTGGCTATGAACAGAAAATTGAAACTGTACAATTCGCTTGCCATAAAAATATCTCAAACATGTGCCATTTTAATCAAAATCGTTAGAGCCATTTTCGAGAATAGCAAAATTTTCGAAAAATTGTCCATGTAAACGGTAGCTTAAGGTGGAGGACATTTCTTCAAAATCTTGGTGACGTATCATTAAAAGACATTAAACTTAAATACTAACTTCGGTTTTTAACCAATTTTCGTTTTTGAGTTATGCTGTCCACAGACAGACAGACAGACAGACACACACACACACACACACACACACACACACACACACACACACACACACACAGAGAGAGAGAGAGAGAGAGAGAGAGAGGGACTGACTCACACACGAACCTTCTTATAAAAGTGGATTCAGGGGGCCTCAAAGTATTTTCGGTGAAATTTCGACATCGAATTTTTGGGTGGAATACAATACTTCCCCTACTTACTATACCTAGTAGAGAAAGAAAAAAGTGCCAACCTAAAGTGACATGGAAACATGGAATTTTGGATCTAATGAGAGTTAAACACTTAGCAGAGGGACAATGGATGAATAGACAAGAACGGTTTTGGCAATTAGGGCGCAAAATGTATAGTTATATAAGTAATGTGTAAATTTACATGAAGCATTTGGCTATCAGAAGATGTGCAATACATAGTAAAAACTGATATAATAATAATAATAATAATAATAATAATAATAATAATAATAATAATAATAATAATAATAATAATAATAATAATAATAATAATAATAATAATAATAATAATAATAATAATAATAATAATAATAATAATAATAATAATAATAATAATAATAATAATAATAATAATAATAATAATAATAATAATAATAAGAAGAAGAAGAAGAAGAAGAAGAAGAAGAAGAACAAGAAGAAGAAGAGTTTGTGCAGAAGTGAGTAGAAAAAGCAATGTGAGTGGAATACATGAGATTGTTTTCGCTTATGTGTTCAACAATTTGTATGGCAACCAAATTCATTGAGGGCTTTTTTGATAAAAAAGTAAGAAATAAGACCAATTTATTCATGAAAAGGGCAGTTTGGAGTGGGAAGGTGCTTCCCCTCACTTTTCCTTTTTGAATTCTGCTGTTGAAGACACACGGACCTTCATCTAAATGGAGAGGGGGGTTAAGGGAATTTTAGGGTGGAATACAATGCTTCCTCTACCTGGTAGAGAAGGTAAAAATATTAGCCACTTCCCTTTGTATTTGAATTTGCTACGCTAATATCGAAACAATGTCCACAATGTAAGTATTGTGTTATTGTTCGGTTATCGAAATTTACTCTATAGATTAAACATTTGCCTTTCTTTTGTGTTTCATTATTACAACATAATATCTCCATTATGTTGCAGCAAATTTAACAGAGCTTTCCGTCGATACACTGCGACATGTATAGAGCAGGTAACGCCCTCCATAGCGATATTTCTCTGGAAATGCATGTTGTGAGACCCCCTGCATACAAGTGTGTAAGTGTGTGTGTGTTTGTGTGTGTGTGTATGCGTCTGTGTATGTGTGTGAGAGAGTCTGTGAGTGTGTGTCTGTATGTGTGTCTGTGTGTGTGTCTGTATGTGTGTGTCTGTGTGTTTGCGAGCGCAGGTGTATGTGTTTGTGAGTCTGTGTATGTGTGTGTGCGAGGGCGGGTGTGTGTGTCAGTCTGTGTATGTGTGTGTCTGTGTATGTGTGTGTCTGTGTATGTGTGTGCCTGTGTATGTGTGTGTCTGTGTATGTGTGTGTCTGTGTATGTGTGTGTCTGTGTATGTGTGTATCTGTGTGTGTGAGTCTGTGTATGTGTGTGTCTGTGTATGTGTGTATCTGTGTATGTGTGTGTCTGTGTGTGTGTGTCTGTGTATGTGTGTGTCTGTGTATGTGTGTATCTGTGTGTGTGAGTCTGTGTATGTGTGTGTCTGTGTATGTGTGTGTCTGTGTATGTGTGTATCTGTGTGTGTGAGTCTGTGTATGAGTGTGTGTATGTGTGTGTCTGTGTATGTGTGTGTCTGTGTCTGTGTGTGAGTCTGTGTGTGTCTGTGAGTCTGTGTATGTGTGTGTCTGTGTATGTGTGTGTCTGTGTGTATCTGTGTATGCGTGTGTCTGTGTATCTGTGTGTCTGTGTATGTGTGTGTCTGTGTGTGTATGTGTATGTGTGTATCTGTGTGTGTCAGTCTGTGTATGTGTGTGTCTATGTATGTGTGTGTCTGTGTATGTGTGTGTCTGTGTATATGTGTGTCTGTGTATGTGTGTATCTGTGTGTGTGAGTCTGTGTATGCGTGTGTCTGTGTATGTGTGTGTCTGTGTATGTGTGTGTCTGTGTATGTGTGTATGTGTCTGTGTGTGTGAGTCTGTGTGTTTGCGAGCGCATGTGTATGTGTGTGTGAGTCTGTGTGTGTGAGTCTGTGTGTGTATGTGTGTGTGTCTGTGTAAATAAATAATACATACCTTATGAGAATAAAATACTGATATTTGACTATAAATACACGTATTGAGTTGCTCTGAATGAAAAAGTTTGCCAGTTGCATAAAAAGGTCCTTGTACATATTGTCACGCCGTGCACTGGAACAACATGGTAGCTAGGGGTAGAGGCACCAACACAAGTTACCAAAATACACTTTGAATATATGTAGCTACAATAGATGGATTAGAGAAAGCAAGCAATAGAGCAGCTGTAAGGTACGAAGGTGATGTCTTGTAGAACCCATAGCACCCATAGCACCCATAGCACCCCTGGTGACCATTTGAACATCCTTTAGCACCTAAAACTGCTCTGCCGACTTGATGAGAATTCGCGGTTTTTAAATGTATGAACTTGGAAATCCTCATTCATGTGTTTACTTCACGATAATCGACATAAACATTTATAGAAATGGTTTTATTACAGATAGAATGGGAATGGGAGATTGCAGTAGCATAAGTGATAGTGAAATATTTTAAGAGTTGGTCGCTTAGTGAAGGGTTCGAAAAGACCAGGAAGGGGAAAAAACGAAATAGGGACTTCCTATTTGTGAACGGTGTAAGTATTTATACATTCAAACCAATATCTGACAAGGTGTTAGGGTCACAAAGAAAAATGTATTTGGCATAAATTATGTGGTTTAACGAGATCTACCTTTCTTCTAAATTAAGACGGACCATAATGAATTAAATACATACGACGGGCCCTTAAACCATACAGCCACACTGACTCACAGTAAACAGCACTAGATGGGCTACCAACTTGCACATAGACTCAACATGGCAGTGACCCCTTACACTTCATTCCTTATTCACAACTAGTAATCCCATTATTATTATTATTGTTATTATAATTATTATTATTATTATTATTATTATTATTATTATTATTATTATTATTATTATTATTATTATTATTATTATTATTATTATTATTATTATTATTATTATTATTATTATTATTATTATTATTATTATTATTATTATTATTATTATTATTATTATTATTATTATTATTATTATTATTATTATTATTATTATTATTATTATTATTATTATTATTATTATTATTATTATTATTATTATTATTATTATTATTATTATTATTATTATTATTATTATTATTATTATTATTATTATTATTATTATTATTATTATTATTATTATTATTATTATTATTATTATTATTATTATTATTATTATTATTATTATTATTATTATTATTATTATTATTATTATTATTATTATTATTATTATTATTATTATTATTATTACGTTTCAATTCCTTTTTAAATCAGTAATTTCCTCAGTATAAAATTTCCATATAATTAGTTATACAAAAGTCGTTCAGAACGAAGAGGGTATTCCCAAACATTTAACCCTCAGATAGGCGCGGGCCCAAATGACCTAGCTGTCGACGGGCCCTTAAACCTCTCTCACTGACTCACTCACCCCGTTAGGCGCGCGGGACTTAGCATCCCCTTGCTATATTTTTGTGATTATATGCTTACCTTTTTTTTTTTTCTTTTTTTTTTTTTTTTCTATTCTTCCTTCATTCCTAAGCTTAGCTTCATTTAGCTTAAATACGTGGTTTTTATTGGAACCAATCTTGCTAGATTTGTCAAACTTAAAAAAACTCGTAGTATAACTACAATATACACTATAATTTGTACTGCAATGGATGCAAATATAATAAATTGCTACGTGCAGGTTCACAACTTGTAATTTGAACTGCACTGTCAAAAAAAACAGCAATAACAGAAACAATAATAACAACATCTTTCGGAAGCATGTGTAGACTACGGTAGTTTTCCTAGTACAATTATTCAGTTAAGAACCTACCCACATTACCTGTATGTTAGATGTGTTGTATATCTATCATAAGTAAGTGTAGACTACGGTAGTTTTCCTAGTACAATTGGTCAGTTAAGAACATACCCACATTACCTGTATGTTAGATGTGTTGTATATCTATCATAAGTAAGTGTAGACTACGGTAGTTTTCCTAGTACAATTATTCAGTTAAGAACCTACCCACATTACCTGTATGTTAGATGTGTTGTATATCTATCACAAGTAGGTGTAGACTACGGTAGTTTTCCTAGTACAATTATTCAGTTAAGAACCTACCCACATTACCTGTATGTTAGGTGTGTTGTATATCTATCATAAGTAAGTGTAGACTACGGTAGTTTTCCCAGTACAATTGGTCAGTTAAGAACATACCCACATTACCTGTATGTTAGGTGTGTTGTATATCTATCATAAGTAAGTGTAGACTACGGTAGTTTTCCCAGTACAATTGCTCAGTTAAGAACATACCCACATTACCTGTATGTTAGATGTGTTGTATATCTATCATAAGTAAGTGTAGACTACGGTAGTTTTCCCAGTACAATTGTTCAGTTAAGAGCCTACCCACATTACCTGTATGTTAGGTGTGTTGTATATCTATCATAAGTAAGTGTAGACTACGGTAGTTTTCCCAGTACAATTGGTCAGTTAAGAACATACTCACATTACCTGTATGTTAGGTGTGTTGTATATCTATCATAAGTAAGTGTAGACTACGGTAGTTTTCCCAGTACAATTGGTCAGTTAAGAACATACCCACATTACCTGTATGTTAGGTGTGTTGTATATCTATCATAAGTAAGTGTAGACTACGGTAGTTTTCCCAGTACAATTGTTCAGTTAAGAACCTACCCACATTACCTGTATGTTAGATGTGTTGTATATCTATCATAAGTAAGTGTAGACTACGGTAGTTTTCCCAGTACAATTGGTCAGTTAAGAACATACCCACATTACCTGTATGTTAGGTGTGTTGTATATCTATCATAAGTAAGTGTAGACTACGGTAGTTTTCCCAGTACAATTAGTCAGTTAAGAACATACCCACATTACCTGTATGTTAGGTGTGTTGTATATCTATCATAAGTAAGTGTAGACTACGGTAGTTTTCCCAGTACAATTAGTCAGTTAAGAACATACCCACATTACCTGTATGTTAGGTGTGTTGTATATCTATCATAAGTAAGTGTAGACTACGGTAGTTTTCCCAGTACAATTGGTCAGTTAGGAACCTACCCACATTACCTGTATGTTAGATGTGTTGTATATCTATCATAAGTAAGTGTAGACTACGGTAGTTTTCTCAGTACAATTGGTCACTTAGGAACCTACCCACATTACCTGTATGTTAGATGTGTTGTATATCTATCATAAGTAAGTGTAGACTACGGTAGTTTTCCCAGTACAATTGGTCAGTTAGGAACCTACCCACATTACCTGTATGTTAGATGTGTTGTATATCTATCATAAGTAAGTGTAGACTACGGTAGTTTTCCCAGTACAGTTGGTCAGTTAGGAACCTACCCACATTACCTGTATGTTAGATGTGTTGTGTATCTATCATAAGTAAGTGTAGACTACGGTAGTTTTCCCAGTACAATTGCTCAGTTAAGAACATACCCACATTACCTGTGTGTTAGATGTTTTGTATATCTATCATAAGTAAGTGTAGACTACGGTAGTTTTCCCAGTACAACTGGTCAGTTAAGAACATACCCACATTACCTGTATGTTAGGTGTGTTGTATATCTATCATAAGTAAGTGTAGACTACGGTAGTTTTCCCAGCACAATTGGTCAGTTAAGAACATACCCACATTACCTGTATGTTAGGTGTGTTGTATATCTATCATAAGTAAGTGTAGACTACGGTAGTTTTCCCAGTACAATTGGTCAGTTAAGAACCTACCCACATTACCTGTGTGTTAGATGTGTTGTGTATCTATCATAAGTAACTGTAGACTACGGTAGTTTTCCCAGTACAATTGCTCAGTTAAGAACATACCCACATTACCTGTATGTTAGGTGTGTTGTATATCTATCATAAGTAAGTGTAGACTACGGTAGTTTTCCCAGTACAATTGGTCAGTTAAGAACATACCCACATTACCTGTGTGTTAGATGTTTTGTATATCTATCACAAGTAAGTGTAGACTACGGTAGTTTTCCCAGTACAATTGCTCAGTTAAGGACATACCCACATTACCTGTGTGTTAGATGTTTTGTATATCTATCATAAGTAAGTGTAGACTACGGTAGTTTTCCCAGTACAATTGCTCAGTTAAGAACATACCCACATTACCTGTGTGTTAGACGTTTTGTATATCTATCACAAGTAAGTGTAGACTACGGTAGTTTTCCCACTATAGTTGGTCAGTTAAGTACAAAGACACTGATAGTGACCATTAGTGATGTTATTTTCAACCGAAAAGTACAACTTGGATTTTGATTATATTAACCAAACTGATGATTACAGTTTTTAATAGTATTTGTGCTTCAATTTCTCATTAAGTGTCTGAATTCATTGTACTTTTTATTATGTTTCTTGCTCTACCATTACTGCTGTTAATTCTACCATTTACTACGTCGGTTATGTGATGTACCAAAACTATGGAACCGTAGTTTGGTAGAGCTCTGCTATAAACGTGTCACATTCTTTTATATTCGATCCTCGAGCTAGCAGCGGTTGAAATCCCAACCCTTATACTATATAAAAACTACAGCAGTAAATTTGTGGTTATGAAAATTGTAAGAGTTTTGCATCGCAGAGAAGCCTGGCTGCGAATGTTTATCTTCCGTCCCGAAATGGGGACAATTTGCATCGATTTAGATTTCTAGGAAACCACATACAAAACCAATGTGCAGAGTTAGCGTACCTTAGCAGAGTACAATTTTGCTTAATGTATAACAAATGGGCTTTTGAGTTGCATTATATTCTGCTCTATTTTACCTATTATATATTCATCTCTCACAGAAAAAGAAGGAACGCAGACACCTAATTGCAAGATTGCATTATTCGATTCCAGGTTTATAATTTATTTTCATTTTGTCTTCAAATACTCTCATACTTTGTTTGAAATTAAACAGAAAATAGATAATTAATTATTGCAGCATAAAGGCTCTCTTTCCTTGCAGAGTCATAAGATGCCTACGTGTTACACACACACACACACACACACACACACATACACACACATATACACACATACACACACACACACACACATACACACACATACACACACACACACACACACATACACATACACACACATACACACACACACACACTCACACACACACACACTACTTTCTCTACTGACTATTTAACAGCTATTCTTACAAACACGTATTCTTGTATCTACTTCACGGTAGTAGAGATAAACATTGCTGAAAATTATTCATTACATAGTTGCATGCAGTTAAATTGGGGAGAATGCTGCAGGCTTGACTCAATGAGAACTTCTTGAGGGGGACTCGATAGAAAGGTGATCTTTTGTGCCTATGCACCTGACGGGAGGAGGGATGAGCTGAATGGATGCGAAGCACGACCGGAACGTTGCCACGAAAGAGCAGAGGGCAGGGTCCCTACATTTTCCCAGTTAGAAGCACCCCAACTGAGGCTAGCTCCGCCCGGTTCCTCTTGCACCCCTTCAGTGATAAGAGGCAGGGCTCGGAAATCGGCTCCCCTCCCCTCTCAGGCATGTATCGTCCCATGGGGGACCTGGAAACCAGTAGGCTTGCCTTCCAATCCGGGGAACGAGTACACTTGTTCCCACTAACGTACAGCTGCCGCGACGCTCGCCGACGCTTCCAACCCTGAGAGAAACCTAATGGCATAAAAATGAAATAAAATTATTAACGTAAAGAAATGAAGGGCCCGCACGTGGAAAGCCTTTCCCAGCATTCGCCTGGGGACCCGGACAAACCTTTCAGGAAGGTAGGAAGGGCAGGGAGGTCGGCCACGGGGATCGAACCCGCGACCAGAGACGTTACCACGTCACGATTTTGATTAAAATAGCGCATGTGTGTGATATTTTTATGACAAATGAAATGTATGTGTTCAATTTTCTGGGAATGTTCCCCAGAGGCCTTCTTCATTCTATATAACTGATAAACTGTAAGAGATAGAACAAGTCTTATTAAAGAAAGATGGAAATGTCGTTAACCATTTGGAAGGTCTCGCTCGTTATTTTTTTGAAGTTTTATCAATTGGAAAGACATTGTTCGTATTTTTATGTGCTGGACATGCAAAGAGACTAAAAATTTGAAACCATCATATAATGACCACTTTTAGAAGATTTGACTATCACTTAAGTGTATTGTATTCTCCCATTAACGTAGTAAAACCATTTCTAGAAATGTTTATCTCGATTAACATGAAGAAGGTCGAGGAATACGAGTTGTTAGCAATTGTATATATAAGAGTGAGAAGAGAAAACCATGTGAGTGCAAACATAATTTTTGTAATAACATTTTGTAATGTTGTTGTTAGCTAATGCTGGATTTCTGACAATGAAGTCATTAATCCTCTTGCTCTCCAATATTTTTCACTGATGGATGGGGCATTAATAGTGGCCGGGCATATTTGAAGGTGGTCTTGATCCGCTTCCTCTTGCAGATCACAGAGGACAGAGTGGTGAAGAATATATCCCAATTCTGTTTAAATGTTTTAAATGTTTTTCGAGGATACTCAGGAATTACTGTTCGCATGTTTGGTAGTTCCCATCTTTTATTTTTTGATTTTTCATACTAATATTTTTCAATAATCTTTTTGAATTCAGAGTTGACCAATCTTTTAGCTGCATAAAATGGTAGATTAACTATTGATTTCTGCACATTGCCGGTACCCTTTTTTGCAAGAAAATCAGCTTTCTCATTACCACTCAGTCCACAGTGAGCTGGTTTCCATTGGAAGACTAGGTGTTTTTGAAGTGCTGTTAGATGGGTAAGGATTTTCCAACATTCTATAATTGTTTGGTTTTTTGGTGACAACTTGGAAGTAATTACTATAATTGTTGCCCTGGAATCTGAGAGAATAACTGCTTGCTGAAAATGTGAAATTCTGTACAAAAGATTTTGTAGGGCCATTCGAATTGCTTCAATTTCCCCATCAAAGTTAGTAGTTCCATAACTTAAAGATTTGTAATAGGAAAAGAGGTGACATGTGACTCCAGCACCTGCTCCATCTTGGTTTGATATCAATGATACATTTTGTAATGTAGAATGAAAGCAAGTTCAGAGGTTATTCCCAGAAAGTTCAAGATGCCTATTTATCTAATTTGTCATGGAAAACTGATCAACCTATGCTATTTTAATCAAAAAGGTTATATCCATTTTTGGTAAAATGTAAATTTTCAAATAAAAATTGGTTTTAAGGTATACTTTGGTATGGTGGGGGGGGGGATTTCCTTAAGAATCTTTCTTTGAAGTCGCTGCACCCAAGTGCGAGGTGTGGTATTTAACCTAATATTCGTTTTGGAATTACGCTGCTCACAAACACACACACACACAGACACACACACACACATACACACACACAAACAGCCAGACCTTTTTGTAACAGTTGTCTTTTCATTTAAGGATTCTCAAAACACGTATTTCCAGAAAAATGTTCATTATCAGTTTTTGGTGAAATGCGATACTGGCCCGAGTATTTACTGGTACATACGACAGTGTCACAAAATCAACTTCTGTATTTGCTAGTGGAGTAAAATTGATATTCTCTCGAAACAGACTATGAAGTTTTGTCACTCTGAATGAAGTTATTGAACCTTCACAACGCTTTTGCGCACAAATATAAGATATACCTAGTTGAAACGGAGTTTATGTGAACAAAGCATGTATGTGATGATATTTATATGTGATTCGTTTGATAACGATCTGACTGTCACCTTACTCTTATAGACATATAGGACCTCTGAAATTAACTTTATTACGAAGGTATAAGAAAAACTCCCCTCATCCCAAACTACCCCTTACATGAACAAATTTTCAAAGAATTTGAATTTAACAAAAATTATTAATGACACTTTTGGTTAAAATATCATAAGTTTAGGATCTTGTCATTATAAACTAGCTGACTGGACATGCGTCGCTCTGTCAAAAGCTACTGGACTGTGGCAGTCCCACAAAGTTGTCTCTTCTGGTGATGACGTCGTTTATAAGGTGTAAATGTCATCATCACATCTTAATGGTCACCACAACGGATAATTTTCGGATAATATACAATCACAAATGTGCAATTTAAACAAAAGAATTATGTAAAGGTACTTCAGAATGTTAAATTTTTATTGGCTCTCAAGTAATTGGCATGATATGAACAATAAATTTGCATAATTATGCTTATTATGTTTTGGTAAATAAACAAATGAAAGTTGATCTTAGGGTGTTTGAGATTGATTCACTTAATCGATACGTTGCTTAAATCGATCTTTACGACCCCCAAAAATCGATTCTTCTATTAATCTATGTCAGGTCGCCATCCCTAGAGATGACAGGTAGGAAAAGCTTGAATGAGAAAACAAAAAATGTGGTTTTTACGTTTTCCCGTGTAATTTTTCCAATTTTTCTCTTCATAAGAACCATCTTCGGACTTCAACAAGTATTTTTTTTTTAAAAAATAACCAAATTGGCCCAGCCGTTGTCGACCTTTGCGCTTAGCGACACATTCAGCCATTCATTTTTACTTTCTCTACTGGTAAGTAGGGGAAGTATTGTATTCCACCCAAAAATTCGTTGTCGAGATTTCACCGGAAATATATGTTTTGAGGCCCCCTGAATCCAAAAAAAGCATTTTTAGAAAAAGGTCCGTGTGTGTGTCTGTGTGTCAGTCTGTCAGTCTGTGGACAGCATAACTCAAAAACGAAAAGTCGGTTAAAAACCAAAGTTGGTATTTAAGTTTAATGTCTTTCAAGAATGTGACACGAACATTTTGAAGAAAATAGCCCCACCCTAAACTACCCTTTACATGGAAAAGTTTTCGAAAATTTTGATTTTCTTGAAAATGGCTCTAACGATTTTGATTAAAATGTCATATGTTTGAGATATTTTTATGGCAAATGAAATGTATATGTTGAATTTTCTGGCTATAGCCCCTGTAGTCGTATTTACTCTGGACGACTTTTGCATAACTGGTAAACCGTTAGACATAGACCAAATCATACTCTACAAAAAATGTAGATCTTGCTAAAATACACAATTTATGTCACAATAAATTTTCTTGTAAGGTGAACCATTTCGGAGATATTCCTTGTTATGTGTGTGAGTTTCGGAAAACTTAAAAACTTTCGTGAAATGGATCATCGTTGTTCATTTTTTTACATGTTAAGCGTACAAAGAGAACGGAATCTCAAAGATTTAAACGATTTTACTATCGCACAAAGCCTTCTGTATTCTAACATTCCCCTTGGACCTACAAGGAAATAAGCAATAAGATAATTTGTACAAATGTGTATTTTAACTAACACGAAGAAGATATAGGAATAAGAGTTTGGAAGAATGGTTAGTACAAGAGTAGAGAAAGTCATGTGAGTGCAAAAAATCAGATTTTTATTCATATGGATGAAATGTACATGTTGCATTTTGTAGGAAAAGGAAATAATCCTATGAAATTATTATATAAAATGATTGAGAAGGTTGAAATAAAAATAAAACTGGAACCTTTATTAATTTTCTTCTTTCCAATGAGCAGTTTAACATAAACCATGAGTAATTATTATATAAAAAACCCATACATTTAATGTTATTAATCCTCTCTCCAGAAGTCCTCTTAATTCTGGATGATTTAGGCATGACTGGTAAACAATAACAGATAGTCGAAATCTTAGTCCACAAACAACGTAAAACAATTTATACCCAAGTACATTTTTAATAAACCCTTTCCGACATATCCCTTGTCATATGTTTGAGTTTTCCAATGCTAGATAATTTTCTCAAACGGTAAGTCGCTATTTATAAAAATTGTCACATAACTGCCAAGTCTTAAGGCATCTGACCATCGGTTAAAATCTACTGTATTTCCACATTCTCCTTGCAAATACAAGGAACTTACCAATAAGATAATTTAGATAGACTAATAAGAGTTTGTAACAAGGGTAGAGAAAGTTATGCGAGTGCAGACATTAGATATTTTCCCCTCCTAATCATGCAAAGAGAATAGAATTTCAAAGCCATCAGTTAGCGACTAGCTCTTAAAAGATTTGACTGCTATACTATATAGGGAAATATGTAATATTTTTTCGTGTAATGCAATAGTTGTCTACCTACTAAAGAAGGTAATAAACAATATGGGTTAGAAAAGTCATGTGACCTAGATTTTGTAATCCAGAGTTTACAGATAGGTATAAGTTTGTTATAAACTCGACGAGTAAGCCGCAAGACGCACAATAAAATGTTATTTGAACGAAATGGATTCTGAGAATATCAGCGCCATGGCACTTCCACGGCTTCCAGACAAAAGAGCAACGTTGTCGAGTGGGTGCTGCCAACACAAACACACCAACGCCATCAATTTGGCATACCGCGTTTTTAAATACAATACACGCTTTCAAATTTACTTAGCTGAATTGAATGTACAGCAGGGCACAATGCCCAGTTAACAAAACGTCATTAGGGGAATGAGAAGTACCTTTGTGCACACATTTTAAATAACCTGATGCTTTTAGAACTGAAAACTAAAACATGAGGTCACCATGAATACCGGAATTATTGACTAGTAAGACCAATCATTTTATAATGAAATGATAGACTAATAGACAAGTAATTACAATAAATAATTTCTTCTATAAATCAAGTATAATGTAAGAAACATGAGGTGAGATTTTATGGGGGAATTGAAGTTTTTAGCAAGCTCCATCCTAAGGAAAGGCAATTAATTAAATAAGTTTAGCTAAGGCAATCAATTGTAAGTTAGCACAAGTCGTTCCTGGAATTGAGTTCTGCTCTCAGAGTTAAAGAGGGAACAGGATCCTTAAAACTTACAAAGTGAATGTGTTTCATATGCGAAAGACAGGATTCAAATTTGGTAACGTAATATAGGGAGTAGCCCTGAAGTTGATAAAGGAGCGAATATTTCTAAAATTAGTGTCTTTTCTTGCATGTTCCACAATCTTTCAAAAAATGATTATTATTTAATTTGATTATCTGTAGTCTGTAGCACCCAGAGGCAAGGCTACGCACCGTCCAGCAAGTTCCTACTTGGCGGTCGTCACAAGAGGATTCTCCGCTTAACATTTCAGTGGCTCACGGCAACTTCTCATTGTGAAAGAGTTATTTTAATCAGTAAAGTTATCGACAACTACAGTTTGTAGTGATGAATGCATCCTTGCTTCAAATAGATAATTTATTAGTGCTCATTAAATTTATTATTCAAATTAACTAATGTTGTATATTCTCTCGCCCCCTCTCAGACACGCACACGCTCGCGCGCACTTACACTGAAAAAAAGGAAGTCACATATTTCACCACTGCAGCATCTGGCAGCAGATCCAATAAAGAGGAAATCAGAGACCTTATCAGTCTATGCTATAAATTATAATAGTACGAAAAAAATCAGTGAATATAGTTTAAAATGGCTGAAATACTTACAGTCTTCCAGTTGAAAAATCTCATAATCTCAGCCAAGACCACAGTACAAAACAAGATGGCCACCATATCGGTTCGCCGGAGCGGGTCAGTAAATCCTGCTGTTACCGTCTCTGAGGTGTTGCATTCACCGAACTTTTTCTACTCACTCTAATACTCTTATACTACTAGTCTTCATGTTATTCGAAACGAACATTTGTGTTATTGTAGATTTTCATATGTCTAGTTATATTGGGAATATGACAATACAGCAGCCTTAAGTGCTAATCAACTCTTTTAAGATCTAGTCGTTATAGGATGCCTTTAAAATTGCATCCTCTTTGTATGACCAGGGGAAAAACAACAATAACGACCTCCGAATTGTGAAAACTGTAAGTGTTGGAAAATTCAAACCAAGAACAAGAAATATCGCGAAAATGGTTAGTTCCACAAATACGTTATTTGTTATAACTTGTGTCCTTTAACGAGATGTAACATTTTAGGCAGTAAGATTTTTATTTTGTTCAGTAGAGAAAGTAGAGGAAGTATTGTATGGCACGTGATAATTGTATATCAACACTTCACAAGTCTATTGCTCAGTAAACAACAAGCTAGCTATTTAAGTTTAGCATCTTTGAAGGATGCGGTACAAACTTTCCCCAATTTTGGTTTTGGAGCTCCACCATTCAGATACACGCACATACATACATACATATAAGGATTCTCCAAACGTGTATTCTCAGTGCGATCTCAGTAGTTCAAGTCTCTCTGGCAACAAGCTGCCTTAAAGCATATTACGAATGATCCGCCATTCTTATTTGCTACCGTACACAAATTTGAAACGTTAACATTTTGAAATTTTGACCACGTTGACACTTTACATAAGAATCATTTTTCATTTTCAGAAAATGTTTTTCTTTGAAATGTATAGGCACGACACGTTTTTAACTTTCTATTGTAATTAATAAAAGATCAGAGTAATAAAATAAACCAAATACGTATTTGTAAGCAATATTATTTACAAAGAAAAATAAGATTGTTATTGTTGCACAGAACTACGAGGTATTGTTGAGACTGTCTTCTTGTAAGGCAATATAGGTATTTTTCAAACCAGAAAAGAAATGTTGAAGGTCAACTACGGTAATTATACTAGAGTTTCAAAAATGCACATTTCCCCACTAAGAGAGACAACCCTGGCCACATTTTCTATTGTTGTGGAGTTCTCCAGACTCCTACAGAATGTATCAAAAGTGTGCTAACGAACAGAGTAATTGCCAAACAAAAGCAAGATTGTTCTTAATTTCTCTTTCAGTGAAACTTCGTTTTGCTTCACAAATGGAAATAGCATAACGTTGAGCAAATGAATTTCTGCCTTCTCGACTATGTAGCTTTAAGGAAAATGTTGTTTGTGTTGGAGATCAAACGAGTGCGACAACATGCAACGCAAATCACGACAAACTTCAGGAAAACGATTTTCTGCCTTGTAGTGGTCTCGTCTTTCTTTCCCCTTTCTCAAAAAATATGGTAACCATTAACTAAATGCATATCTTCAATTCCCTGTAAACAGTATCTGAATGAGCTTTGTATAATTCGTAAGCTGTAGGAGATGGACAAAAATGTATTACATAAAAGGTAGATCTCGTTAGAGCACTTAATTGATCTAAAATACATTTTTTGTTGGGTTAACCACTTCAGAAACATTCCTTCTTATTGATTTCAAGTTTCCAATAATTATATCCTTCTGAAATGGGAAGTAGTTATACATTTTTACTTTCTCTACTGGTAAGTAGGGGAAGTATTGTATTCCACCCAAAAAGTCGGTTAAAAACCAAAGTTGGTATTTAAGTGTAATGTCTTTCAAGGATGCGACACGAAGATTTTGAAGAAAATAGCCCCACCCTAAACTACCCTTTACATGGAAGATTTTTCGAAAATTTTGATTTTCTTGAAAATGGCTCTAACGATTTTGATTAAAATGTCATATGTTTGAAATATTTTGATGACAAATGAAATGTATATCTTGAATTTTCTGGCTATAGCCCCTGTAGTCGTATTTACTCTGGACGACTTTTGCATAACTGGTAAACCGTTAGAGATAGACCAAATGATACTATACAAAAATATAGATCTTGCTAAAATACACAATTTATGTCTCAATAAATTTTCTTGTAGGGTGAACCATTTCGGACATATTCCTTGTTATGTGTGCGAGTTTCGGAAAACTTAGACCTTTCGTGAAATGGATCATCGTTGTTCATTTTTTATATGTTAAGTGTGCAAAGACAACAGAATCTCAAAGCTTTAAAACATTTGACTATCGCACAAAGCCTACTGTATTCTAACATTCCCCTTGCACCTACAAGGAAATAAGCAATAAGTTGTACAAATGTTTATCTCAACTAACACGAAGAAAATATAGGAATAAGAGTTTGTAAGAATGGTTAGTACAGGAGTAGAGAAAGTCATGTGAGTGCAACACATCAGATTTGTTTCTTTCTCTCTTGAGCAAAGAGAGGGTAATTTCAAAGTTATCACATAGCGACCAGTTCTTAAAATAGTTGACTATGACGTAAGACTACTGTATTCCCATTATACCTACCAGGAAATAAAACAATTTATACAAAGGTTCATCTCGATTAACATGAAGTAGATAGAAGAATACGAATTTTCAGCATAGTTTGTTAAAGAATGGGTAGGGAAAATCATATAAACTGAAATTTTTTCTGACGGTTGCCAAAGAAGTCCCATAAATCCTGGCCCTGGCAACTAAGTTGAAGATAACTTGTTAAAGTATATAGAAATTTGTAACTTAGGTATGAACCCTTAAGGGGAGTTAGGGGTGAGATTTGGCCCATTTGGTAAAAAAAAGTTGATTTTTAGATTTTTATGTTGAAAAATTGTTCAATGTTTTTTCTATTAAAAAGTGCAATGACTTTTATGCCAGCGCCATTTTTAAAGGTCTGGCAGCCATTTTTAAATAGTGGTGCATAGTGATTAAATGGCTGGTGGTTAGGCGTACGCACCCACCGAGACTGCATATCGACGGATCAGAAACTCAATCATGTAAATTATCCTCAATCTGCATCCACAAAATCACAAGTTGTCTCCAGAAGTGGTAACTAAAATTCAATTTCCGGATCAGCGACTTGTTTCTGACCAGCTGCTAGAACGCAATGCCAAGGTACGACACAGAACTCGAATGTATCTGTTCACAATGTTGTGGGAGCTATTTGTCCAAAATAGGTGTGTGTCTAGGAATAAACTTGAACTTGCAGTACTGAAAACTGTCATGGAGTTTAATATGGGGTGTGTGAAGTCAATTCAAGTGTTGAATAGTCTTAGAAATGAATACATTTCAGTTGGAACAATATGCATTTGTCAGAAGTGCAATGCTAGAAGATGTATTCAAAGTAGAAAATGCAGTGCCAGGAAACACACACAAGGAGAGCCCAGAAATTGTCAGTACAGGAGAGGGTAAGAGATCAGAAAGTGAAACCTATGCTGCAACACACCTCTGATGAGGTTAGAACGTTTTAAAAGTTTAATGCTGTTTTTCTCAGTTTCTTTTTTCTCAGCATTTTCACGCATCTGAAAAACTCCTTGCGACAGAGTTCTTAAGGGATTCTTTTGAAAATTTCAGGATGTGTTCTAAATCATATAAGGCTCAAAAATTGCTCTGGGTTTTGATATCAGTCAAGTAATATTGAACATATTCACATTCAAATGCCGATGGAAAGTTAAAAAAACGTGACATCTGTAAATAGACATATTAAAAAATTTCCAGATACTAAAGTACTGGCGTAAAATAAAAATCCAGAGCAATTATGACTTTCAAGTGCATGAAGCATCAAATCACCAAGTTTCATGCCAAACATATAAAAATTGTTACGCAAGGAGCATTTTTAATCAGAGTATCTTTATAATCAATTAAAAACGTTTAATTAAAAAACTATTTGACTTACACACTTCAAATTTTGTACAGCTGCATATCTAAGCACTATATTAACGTGGTTAAAATTTAGTAATGCTCGCATACAAATTGTAGAATTTCCTAAACTCAACCCTAACTCCCCTTAACCTCATATTTGTATTAAACTCTATTACAAATGTTATCCAATTAGAAGATCGCAGCTAAATATTTATGACGTTAAAAGCATTTTCATTAAAGTGTAAAGTGGTAGCTTAGAGGTTGGAGAAATTGGTGGCTTTGAAACCGTTTAGATATGGAAAGTGAATAATCCATTAGAGCATGGGAGACAAATTACTTGGATCAGACACACCGACAGACAGAATTCAACCAAAGCCACATACGCTCTTTAGAGGCCACAAATTATTCATGTGATCGTGCCAACTCCACCGGGAAATACAACCATCTTGTCAATTATCACTAAGGTTAACCGACTCTACACTTTACTGCAAATCACTTTGAGCAACTCCCCGGTCCAAAGAATCGACTTGTATATGAAGAGCAGAGCTGAGTATAGGCTAAACCTGGTATTTAATATCAATAAGGCGATAAGAATATTTTGGAAAATATCACCCAACGCAAGCAAACCTTTACATGGAAAATGTCCGTTAATTTTGAATTCCTTTCTCAAAAAATCTGATGTGTTGCACTCACATGACTTTCTCTACTCTTGAACTAACCATTACAAACTCTTATTCCTATATCTTCTTCATGTTAGTTGAGATAAACATTTGTACAAATTATCTTTTTGCTTATTTCCTTTTAGGTGCAAGGGGAATGTTAGAATACAGTAGGCTTTGTGCGATAGTCAAATATTTGAGATTCTGTTGTCTTTGCACACTTAACATATAAAAAAATGAACAACGATGATCCAGTTTACGAAAGTTCTAAGTTTTCCGAAACTCACACACATAACAAGGAATATCTCCGAAATGGTTCACCCTACGAAAAATTTATTGCGATATAAATTGTGTATTTTAGCAAGATCTACATTTTTTGTAGAGTATGATTTGGTCTATCTCTAACGGTTTACCAGTTATGCAGAAGTCGTCCAGAGTAAATACGACTACAGGAGCTATAGCCAGAAAATTCAAGATATACATTTCATTTGTCATAAAAATATCTCAAACATTTTAATCAAAATCGTTAGAGCCATTTTCAAGAAAATCAAAATTTTCGAAAAATGTTCCATGTAAAGGGTAGTTTAGGGTGGGGTTATTTTCTTCAAAATCTTCGTGTCGCATCCTTGAAAGACATTAAACTAAATACCAACTTTGGTTTTTAACCGACTTTTCGTTTTTGAGTTATGCTGTCCGCAGACACACAGACACACACACACACAAAGACACACACACGGACCTTTTTGTAAAAATGCTTTTTTTTATTCAGGGGTCTCAAAACATATATTTTTGGTGAAATCTTGACATGGAATTTCTGGGTGGAATACAATACTTCCCCTACTTACCAGTAGAGAAAGTAAAAAACAGATTGCAACCAGATGCATTTTGAAAAGAACCAGATTTCCCACTAGCAACTAAAAGGTAAATTTTCCCACTTGTATAGCTCAAAAAGACCAGATTTAGTTGTATTGCATCTACACTGAAACTATGAACCTGTGCCATAGAACAGTAATACAATAGAGTTTCAGTCACTTGTATGGCTTTTTATTGTCAAGCAAGACATTTGGCTGCGCCTATATCAATAATAAGATTGTATGTATGTTTGTATAATCGTGGAATACAGACACTGTTACTGTAGTGTCTACTGGTGGAAGAAAAGGATGCTAGGGACTTTATTGCGAGATAGTTCTCGAACTGCAGACTCGCAGCTTGGCGCCCCGGAGTCTGCCCCTCTTGGCACCCTGCTCGTTCTCTTGAAATTTATGTTGGAGCCTCGCGATCAATTTCACGACAACCACCTGTTGACAACATCCGCCAAACTTTAGAAATCTCTGTGGCGCCATTTTGCTACTGGGTGCCGTCAAATGGGGCAATATAGACGCTTTAACTGAGTTGCAGAACCAGACATGGATGTAGTGTTATCTGAGGAATTAACCAACTACATTTACCGCTTACTGTACACGCTTTTAGTACACAATTGAACCATATCATGAGTCAATACATAAGCTGATATAAAAAGGTACCCTATAAGGGCCCATGTCATGAGGAACATAAATAGAAAGGTATTTAGTAATTACATAGTATATACAATATAATTAGATAAGAAGTTAAAAGTACAATTAGTATAATCAAAACATCATAGAAAATATCTATAAGTTTAGGTATTCTTCAATACTGTAAAAAGCTTTGGTTATTAAATAATTTTTATCCTATTTTTAAAGGTATTATAATTTTCATATGATTTTAGATTTTCAGGCAAAGCATTATAAAACTTTGCTCCCATATAACTAGGGACCCTCTCTGATAAATGTAATCTGGTTCTGGGGAGATTTAGTGATTGATTATTCCTGGTATTATATGTGTGAACATCTGATGAATGAAAAACATTTTCATTGGTAATTTAAATTGAACTAAATATAAAATGGTTCTATAGATGAACAAGCTTGGTAATGTAAGGATTTTCAGCAGAATAAAAGTGCTTTTGCATGATTCGTTATACCTTAGAACACCTAAATACCTAATAGCCCTTTTTTGTAATACAAATATTCTTTGAAAATTTTTTTTAGATGTATCTCCCCATAATTCAATTCCATATGACAAAAAGGAGTGGATAAGCCCAAAGTAAATAGTTTTAACAGTAGGAATAGGAATAGAGTTTCTTAGACATCTCAGGACATAAGTTAAGTTAAGTTAAGTTCTCCCCAACAGTGTTCAATTTGTGGAAATCTGCTTAGTATATAAGTATCCCTTGATCAGAATGGTCAAGCATTGCTTTCTACATAATTATAGACCGTTAAGTTTTAAACCTATTACACTTCATTTTGGTCTTAGTTATTTTATCACACAAACTCTACACCAGCGATGTCCAACCTTGTCCCATCGCTATTCTCCACTCCCCTGTTTCAATGTGAGGGACAGGCGATTCCATGGCAGTTTCTAAGTCATACCTTGAATTTTCTGGGAATGTTGTCAGAAAACCACTTCATTCTCGATCACTTCTTGCTTAAGTTGTAAACAGTAAGAGACAGACAAAGGCTTAGTAAATAAAAAAACATAGATCTCGTTAAAACATACAATTTGTGAACTACTTCTCTGTTCTTTTGAGTGAGCCATTTTCGAGATATTCTTTATCATTTGTTTCAATTTGCTAATACTTAATACTGTTCTCTAATAGCAATAAGTTATTCATTTTTTTATCTCTTGGTCTTGCAAAGAGAACGGAATTTCAGACATCGGATAGTATTTAGGTCTTAAAACACTTGACTATCACTTAAAGTGTACGGTATTCCCATATTCTTCTTGCATCTACAAGAAAATAAGCGATAAGGTAATTTCTGAAAATGCTTATGTATATTAAAATGTAGTATATAGAGAAATAAACATTTACAAGTATAATAGTGTGTAGATATAAGAGTGAGTATAACTCTACATATATTTGTGAACAGAGTTTCTCCAAATTGAACTATATTAAAAGTCTGTAGGTATATATCACAATATGTTACACTTGGTGTATCTTCTAAGTCTATGTCAAATATTGATAGACTTGTTAAACGTAAGCTACTAACGAACACATGTTTATCACATAAGATTTGAAAGTGCTTTCGTAAATCAAACATAACGTACATGTAACCAACCCGCCACTGCAACACAATGCACGGCTGGGGGTTAAACAGTGGCAACAGCATGTGGGATTCGTGGCGGGATTCCTCCGTGTTCTCCGGTTACCCCTGCCATCTCATTCCATGCATCATCAGTGTCACCGCCTGCAGGGCCTTATGTAGTAATAGCGGGCATAGCTGCGGGTTAAAGAGTGGCGAAGTCCGCGCATAGTGCAAGGAGGTGAATCCAACCTCCGCTCTTTCGAAACTGCTGGACATCTCTGCTCTACACAATTCCTGCATAACACATAAACCTTTAACATATAGAGTGAAATAAAATTGGGCATTCTCACGTATATTCTGTGAGTGTAATTCTCTCGATTAATATAGAATAACGGTTCTCTGATTTCTAATGTTAAGAGATTTCTCTCCTCATTCAACTATTCATCATGCCTCGTTAACGAACTTAAACCTTCTTCTTCCCGCCACATATTAGACCTACGAACTCTAAAGATGTCTTCCCTTGTGGACAGTAGTTTATATTTGGCACGGAATTCTTCAATACAGGGAACCTCCAGCTTCAAACTATTACTATGAAATGATTAATTTACTTAAATAATTCCTTTTTTAAATCTAATTTGGTAATGCCTACAGTTCTTCTTGAAACTTCGATTGCATAGGCTGTGATTGGCGCTTGCCTCTGGCGCGGAGGACCCGGGTTCGATCCCCGGTACCAGCATGGGGATTTTATCCCCTCTGGGAGGTCTGGCACGGGGTGCACTCAGCCTCGTTAGGTCCCGGGGGGACCAATTGAGGAGCTTCTTGATAGAGAAGTAGCGGCCCCAGGTCTAGAAGACCGCATAACTGGCCGGGAGGGCTCGGGGCGCTGACCACGTCCCACCCTCCAATACTGCACCTCACCAATGACGCCTGTAGTGGGCAGAGGTGGGGGACGCAGCTGCTGGGCGGTAGGCCTTGGCCCCTTGTGGGCTGTCGCGCCGGGGTTTAGTTTAGGCTGTGATTGGCGGTTCGTGGCCCAGACTTCACTTTCATACATAAGAACTGGCCTCATCAAGTCATACATTTTCTTACATGACGATTATTTGAACATTACATCCATAAACTTGAGCACATACATTTATACAATTATAATAATGGCAATTCAGAACTTTTTGTTCAAAGACATTTTTATTTTGTGTTTAAGTTTAAGAAAAATTTGCTTTAAGCTTTAGAAATAATCCTGTTATAATCTGAATTCCTAAACCTAAACCTAAGAGGGAACCAAAGTTACTAAATATAAATCTTAATAAAGAACACAATATTAAAGAAAAAATCTAATAAAACTTAATGACAAATACATTACTTACACTTCTGTGTTATTTGATAAATGACAATTAAATATAACACAGGATTGTGTAACAACAACTGTTTATATTCCACATAGTAACATGATATTCTCATGTTTGTTTATAACTACAATGTGTTTATTCAAGTACAAAAACTTCCTGAATACAGAAAAAAAAAAAAAGAAAAAAAAAAAAGAATTGTTAGAAAAGCAAGTGTGTATGAATGTGAACAGTACAACTTAAAAACAAAAGTCCGTTAAATATTCAACTTTGTATTCTCTCTCTCTCTCTCTCTCTCTCTCTCTCTCTCTCTCTCTCTCTCTCTCTCTCTCTCTCTCTCTCTACGTTATTCCTTACATCAAACATATTTTTAAAAATTTGATTTTCTCAAAAATGCCTGTAACGATTTTAATTAAGATACAACTGTAATGTATTTTATGACAAATAAAATACCTATCTTGAATTTTTTGGTATTGTAAGTCCTGTTCATTTTAAATGGCAAAGAGTAAGAGATAGACAAAATTTTAGTGAAAAGAAAATTTAAATCTTAGCTAAACACATAAATGATGTTTTTTAGAGTTTACCATTTCTGAGATATCCCTCGTTACTGGTTTGAATTATCAACACTTATAATTTCAAAACTATCACATAGCTACTAGCTCTTTAAAGACTTGTGTATCGCTTAAGCTATGTATTTCTTAAGTATCCGCTTGTATCTACAAGGAATATATACATTTCTATATTTCTACAAATGTTTATCGCTATTAATACAATGCAGAGACTTCGTAAGAATGTCTTGTTGACAAATGGGTGGAGAAAGTCATGTGAATGTAACACATCAATTATTTTTTTCATTAGAATAGACAAAATGTCTTTCCTGTTTTGATCTACAAAGTGCTACAGTGCAGTGACGTCACCCCTGATAATTCTTGTTCCTTAAAGCTCTCCGAAACGTTGACAAGGAGAAAGGAATGTAGCTCCTATTCATCAGCTTTGAATTTCCAACAGATGTATGTATGTCTTTGTGTGACGTCACTCGTGAGGTATCGGAGCGGCAGAATCCCCGTTTGGTATAGGGATTAAACCGACAGGATTATGACGTCACATTTCAATAGCCTGAGTACCTCTGAAAGAAAACTCTTTTCGTGTTTTTTAGGTCATTATGACCTGTAGCTGAGTGGGAGTCGATCCCCTGTGTGCTGACTGCAAGTACATCAATTTCAGCAATCCCTTTATGGTGCAAGTCTGATGTGTTACATTCGCATAGCTTTCTCTACTCATTCCTGTACAAAGGCTTATTCTTCCATCCACTTCATATTAATTCTGATAAATATTTGTAGAAATTGCAGAAGATGCAAATTGTTTGAGATTAGCCGTGTGTAGGACACAATGTCATAGCCAGGATTTGAACCGGGGATCTTGAGGTCTCCGTTGAGTTGCCCTAACCACTGAACTACCATGGTAATATGACACTAAATTCTCCAACTGAGTCGCACGAATTTGAGTACCGTAAGTCGCTATTAGGGTATGTGATTTTGAGATCTCCTTGTGGAAGAATGCGAGTTACTCAAGTTGTGTCGGCATGTTGCCATGCTAGCTCAATGGTCACAGCAACCGGACAGAGACCTCAACATTCCTGGTTCAAATCCCGGCTACGACATTTAATGTTTCACTTTAATTCTACCCTTCCAATTGGAGATAATGTTTAACTATTTACGAAACGAAATTGCAAGTGTTTTATAACCCATGTCCATCAGAATGTATTACTAGTTACAATGTTGAAAGAGTTATATAAATGAGTTAACTGGTTTGACACTGCTGTACATACACAAACAAATTGTGTCTTCTTATAATATTACTATCAGGTAGAAGGTTCGTAATGGTCAGAACTAAGGTGGTTTTCCTTGTCCAATTCGCTGCTGACAGAACATGTGACTGTTTACAACCTAGTGGGCAATCTCAACTACTGTACAAAAGTTCCAGCTGCATTTTAACATCTGTTATTTCATGTATTTTCCATTGGAATACATTTCAATTAGATTTATCGTTCACGAGAAAAACAAAAGCCTTTAGGCAAATATAGAATGGCAAAACTGTTGTATACGAATACAAATGTGTCAGCTGAGCGACTGTAGGTTAAATTTACAAGACTGTAGCACCATTGTTACATGTTGCATGTGTATTTTCAAACCGGAATGCTGAGTGAAGGCGCATATCAACTGTTTCATTGAATCATTTCTTCAACAAATATCTGTAATTGTAACATACCACCAAGAATGCTAAAAGGTAACCACGTATGACACTTTAAGATAGCATGACGCATACCTGTACACATTTATGCTGCAGTATTGCCAGGTGCATTGTTGTTGTCGTTTTTCCCCTGGTAGATGTGCACTATGTTTAAGTTGCAAGAAGAAACTATTGTAGCTTCGTGAAAACAAAGCGCAAGCCTCAATAACAGAAATAACTTCTCCTACATTCGCTATATAGTGATATCTGTTTTCTTCATTTTGTTGAATTTAAAGGCTCGTTGGACAGTGGTGACGTCATGTGCTACCATCGAAGGAAACGTTCAACCAGTATTTTTCTAACACAGAAAGTGAAGTTAATTACAATTTGGAAATCCCATTATCCGATCAAACGATACCAAAATTTTCACCTTAGCTTCAGCTACTATTGAAGTACTATTAACGCAAATAATACTGATACCTAAATTCAGTACCAACTATTCCATAAATGGAGCCTAACTTGGGGCACACGAATACAATTTGGAAAAAGCGAACAAATTAAATAATAGCAAAGGTTAAAAATCTCATGTGTTGCACTCACATGACTTTCTCTACTCTTGTACTAACCATTCTTACAAACTCTTATTCCTATATCTTCTTTCATGTTAGCTGAGACCAACATTTGTACAACTTATCTTATTGCTTATTTCCTTGTTGGTGCAAAGGGAATGTTAGAATATTAGGCTTTGTACGATAGTCAAATGTTTGAGATTCTGTTGTCTTTGCACACTTGACATACAAAAAAATGAACAGCGATGATCCTTTTCACGAAAGTTCTTAGTTTTCCGAAACTCACACACATAATCAAGGAATATCTCCGAAATGGTTCACCCTACAAGAAAATTTATTGAGACATAAATTGTGTATTTTAGCAAGATCTACATTTTTTGTATAGTATGATTTGGTCTATCTCTAACGGTTTACCAGTTATGCAAAAGTCGTCCAGAGTAAATACGACTACAGGGGCTATAGCCAGAAAATTCAAGATGTACATTTCATTTGTAATCAAAATATCTCAAACATATGACATTTTAATCAAAATCGTTAGAGCCATTTTCAAGAAAATCAAAATTTTCGGAAAATTTTACATGTAAAGGGTTGTTTAGGGTGGGGCTATTTTCTTCAAAATCTTCGTGTCACATCCTTGAAAGATATTAAACTGAAATACCAACTTAGGTTTTTAACCGACTTTTCGTTTTTGAGCTATGCTGTCCACAGACTGACAGACTGACAGACACACTGACACACAGACACACAGACACACAGACACACACACGGACCTTTTTCTAAAAATGCTTTTTTTTTTATTCAGGGGGCCTCAAAACATGTATTTCCTGTGAAATCTCGACTTCGAATTTTTGGGTGGAATACAATACTTCCCCTACTTACCAGTAGAGAAAGTAAAAAACATGAAATTGTCTAGTCAATATTTTTGTATGTTTGTGAAAATGAGCATTATTCAGAAACTCCTACGTTGAAATAGCCTAATATATGTAGGGAATATGTGATAAAAGTTTCATTCTTGTACTTACTATGAGAGGTGAGGAAAAGTTACTTAAGTGTGAGAAACTATAGTTTTTAGTAAATTGCTCTTGAAGGAGGAAAAGCATATCAACTAATACCTTAATGTATCCCTGCACCATAATCATAAAGCATTAAATAAAACGAAACTAAATAAGTTTCAAACAACAAGCATGAATAACAAACAATATTTTGAAAAGTTTGATATCTTTTACTGGATGAACCTCCTTCAGTGTACTGTATTCGCAGAGCCTTGAGCGCTTGAAGAGAGTAGGGTATTCTGGAGTTCCATGTTGTGTGGTAGAGTGGTTTACACAAGTCGATTGTGTGTTTGATAGACACAACATTTGAATCGGAGGCTATAAATTAACTCAGCTAACTAAACTAAACCCCGGCGCGACAGCCCACAAGGGGCCAAGGCCTACCGCCCAGCCGCTGCGTCCCCCGCCTCTGCCCACTACAGGCGTCATTGGTGAGGTGCAGTATTGGAGGTTGGGACGTGGTCAGTGCCCCGAGCCCTCCCGGCCGGTTATGCGGTCTTCTAGACCTGGGGCCGCTACTTCTCTGTCAAGTAGCTCCTCAATTGGTCCCCCCGGGACCTAACGAGGCTGAGTGCACCCCGTGCCAGACCTCCCAGAGGGGATAAAATCCCCATGCTGGTACCGGGGATCGAACCCGGGTCCTCCGCGCCAGAGGCAAGCGCGCTACCAACTGTGCTACGGAGGCGGTCAAATTAACTCAGCTGCATGTTGCAAATATCGACTTGTGTAAACCACTCTACCACACGAATACCCTACTCTCTTTAAGCGCTCAACCATTCTTCCATGGCTGTACCTACGGGGAAATATGTAACATTGTTATCTTAACAATAACAATTGCTAGAGAAGGTCTTGTGAATGTAAGACATCACATCTTTTTTAAGTTGTATGAATAGTTCTGTACATGTTTTGAAATGTATGCACTTTGATATTATAATCTCAATTGGTAAATATCGCTTGGCTAATCTTGAGAGAGATGCTGCATTCCGCGGTCGGTCGGTCGGTCGGTCGGTCTGTCGGTCGGTCGGTCGGTCGACATCCAATCTCGTGAACAATATAATGAAGTGCGTACATTTCCATCTCTCGTCTCCATGGCAACGCCCGCCATTTGGACAAAGTCCCCTTGTCTGTCTCACTTTGATTTCCTTATGCCTTATGCGTTTCAATGGAGATCTTTTGACCTACTGCGTCAAGCAGAATAGCAAATTAACTAATGGCGGGTATCGACCTCCTATCCGCTCTTACAAACTTTGTAAAACAACTGTTTAAAGTGCTCTTGAGACGCGATAAATCAGGTCCGGCGGACAGCAAACTTACAAACACTTCAAGTGTACTACTCTTGACATGACTCTGGTGACCTTCTCGCAGTCTCAGTTCCACCGGTGGATCCGGATCCTTCAATCACTTCAACTCACCTTCTCATTTCACTATCTACTGTAAAGTATTCACATAACAATTGTTCCATCTGTTCATTAAAAACATTTTTGCAAATTTGCAATTCTTGTATATATATTCCCGGTATTTCAGAAACCACTCTAAAGGTTTGGTTAAATTTTTGTATACATGTATATTACTTTCACAGTGTTTTCTCTACCCACTTTTAGGTAACACATTCACATCTCTTTCTCTACCCACTCCTCCATAAACAATTTTCCGTAAAAAACCTGATTTTACACCAAAGAACATTTTATCTCCGCTTTTATAATACTATGTTCTGTGTGTTTGAAACAGAAATACTGTTTCATTCACACTGTTTTCTCTTCTCACTTCTAAGTAACACAATTCACAGTGGTTTCTCTACTCACGCTTCCACAAAGAAATCATACAACTTTCTGTAGGTTTGAAGTAGAGATGCTGCATATTGCATTCACAGTGATTTCTTACTTACTTTTAGCTAACACATTTACATCTCTTTTCCTACTGAATCTTCTAAAAAGAAGTCATACAATTTTCTGTATGTTTGAAATAGAAATACTACATATTATATTCATACTGTTTTCTCTTCTCACTTTTAGGTAACACATTCACATCTTTCACATCTCTTTCTCTATTTACTCTTCTATAAACAATTTTCCATAAAAAACGTGATTTTACACAAAAAAGCTTTTATCCTCGCTTTTAAATTAAGTAATACAATATTCTGTATGTTTGAAACAGAAATGCTACATATTACATTCACAGTGGTTTCTCTACTTACGTTTAGGTAACACATTCACATCTTTCTCTACTCACTTTTCTTTAAACAATTCATATCACCGCGAAATTCGGCACGTATATGTATTTTTCCTTGAAGAAAGTTTTTATGACAACAGTTTTACTACACAATATATTACTTTCAAATGGCTTTCTACTCGCTTTTCTTTTACGTAGCACATTCATATATCCCCTGTTTGCCCTTCAACATACAATTCATATAATTTTCTATGATTGAAATATAAATGCAACGTATTAAAAAAAATCACAAAAACAGAGGCGAAAATCACCTAGCGAAGCTCGGTCACTGTACTGTAGTATTTAACCGACTTTTCGTAATTGAATTACGCAGTTGACCATATACAGTGCGTTTTCTTTATTCGCGGACTCTCAAAACATGTATTTACGATGAAACCCGAGTATCAACTTTTGGACACAATACCTACAGTACTTGGGCTAAATACCTGCATATCCCGTGCTACCGTCACCGGGGTGCAGTACTGGAGGGTGAGACGTGGTCACCACTCCGCCCCGCCCCCTCCCGAATAGCGCAACCAACAACACTGAATGTGAAACAGGGAAGTGTTTCAAACGCAGGTGGCCATATTCCGTTCTATAAAAACCGTGCTCTATAAGTTAAATGTATCAAGTGTTGGAAAATGTATGCTAATAACAACAAATATCTAGGAAATTATTCACAACACAATTGCTTTTCTTTTACATTGTATGTTCCATTATTTATCGTGTACATGTTTTGTGTCTAGATTTGCTCTATGTCTTACAGTTAACCACTTATGCTAGGGAGGAGTTAAGAAGTTATTCCCACAAAATCCAAGGTTAATATTTCACTTGTCATGAAAATATCTTAGAAATATGTTATTTGAATCAAAATCATTGGAGCCATTTGTAACGAAATAAAAAATAACAAACTTAGGCATGTCAAGGTTATCTTGTGTTGGGGAATATTCCTGAAAATCTTCGCGTCAGATGCGTCGAAGTTATTGAACTTACATAATAAGTTTGGTATCTAACAAATTATGTTCACACACACACACACACATAGACACACACAGACACACACAGACACACACAGACACACACGCACACACACAGAGGCACACAGACAGACACACAGACACACACATACACACACACGCACACACAGACACGCACCACACACACAGACACACACAGACAGACACAGAGACACACAGACACACACAGACACACACAGACACACACAGACACACACGCACACAGACACACACACGCACACACAGACAGACACACACAGACACACCCAGAGACACACAGACACACACAGACACACACAGACACACACACTCACACACAGACACACACACGTACACACGCACACACACGCACACACAGACACTCACACACGCACACACACAGACACACACACAGACACACACATATACACACAGACACGCACACATCACACACACAGACACACACAGACACACACAGATACACACAGATACACACAGACACACACACACACACGCACACACACAGACACACACGCACACACGCACCCACAGACAGACACACACAGACACACACAGAGTCACACAGAGTCACACAGACACACACAGACACACACAGAGACACACAGACACACACACAGACACACACAGACACACACAGAGACACACAGACACGCACAGACACAGACAGACACACACAGACAGAGACACACAGATACACACAGACACGCACACACCACACACACAGACACACAGACACACACAGATACACACAGACACGCGCAGATACACACAGACACGCACACACCACACGCATGCACACACAGACACACAGATACACACACACGCACACACCACACACACAGACACACACAGACACACACAGAGATACACACAGACACGCACACACCACACACGCACACACAGACACACACAGACACACACAGATACACACAGACACGCACACACCACACACGCACACACAGACACACACAGACACACACACGCTCACACACACGCACACATAGACACACACAGACACACGCAGATATACACAGACACACACAGACACACACAAACACTCACAGACCCACGCAGACACACACAGACACACACAGACACTCATAGACACACGCAGAGATACACAGACACACACAGATACACACAGACAGACACAGACACACACAGATATACACAGACACACACAGACACACACACGCTCACACACACGCGCGCGCATACTGCGGATTTGTCCAGTGTTTAAATTATCACATTCATTATCGATTAATAATATTGTTGACAATGTCACTTCACATTCAGTCTCTGTCTCTCTCTCTCTCTCTCTCTCTCTCTCTCTCGGTAGCGGATAATGCACTATAGCCGGAAGGTCCACTCACTGGCAAGTCCAACACTCTAAGCGAAACTGAAGGACTAGTTACACCGTTCGAGAAGGAGAAAAATCCACAAGGTTGTAGTGATCTGCGTGAGCGCGCGTCTTATCTCCTGCACGGCGCCGAACTTCCTATATCCCTGACCATAGCCGCTAGGTTATAATACACATACAGACGTTTTACAAATTAGCTGTTTCATTGATGCGACCTTGAAACACATATTTACCGTGCTGCCATGGAATATTTTCGGTAGAGTTCAATACCACTAAAGGGTAAAGAAATTAAAAACTTTAGAATGTCTCCCTACAACATAATAGTGCATTTGCACAATTGTTGTATGTATCGGGTAAAGGTTAAGTGTGCGGCCGGCACTTACCCGGATTTCCACTCTAACATGGAAAACAATGCTACCTTACCCATCGACTCGCTCTTTGCCGTTGCTTATTTCTTTCCCTTTATCGCATTATTCCGCTTTCTTTGTTCTTCTGCTTTCAAGATTAGCTACGCCAAGTTACGTCTTGATAACCAGAGAATTCAATAAAGCGGCAAGGCATCTTCTCGCTACTTGCTTTCCTTAACAAGAGTCTAACATTCTTGATGTAAACAGTTTTTCTCCTAGGAGAAATTGTCAAATATCATAAAGAGTGAATCTGCGTGTGTGTGTGTGTGTGTGTGTGTGTGTGTGTGTGTGTGTGTGTGTGTGTGTGTGAGTGTGTGTGTGCACGTGAGAGACAGAGAGCGAGAGAGAGAGAGAGAGCGAGAGACAGAGAGCACTTTAATCTGCTGAACATTCTCTCACAATTGAACACTCCTATTCCAGGGGAACATGCGTAGCCTATGTGCACTTGCCAACTTGTTCATTCTCTCACAATTGAACACTTCTATTCCAGGGGAACATGTGTAGCCTATGTGCACTTGCCAACTTGTTCATTCTCTCACAATTGAACACTTCTATTCCAGGGGAACATGCGTAGCCTATGTGTACTTGCCAACTTGTTCATTCTCTCACAATTGAACACTTCTATTCCAGGGGAACATGTGTAGCCTATGTGCACTTGCCAACTTGTTCATTCTCTCACAATTGAACACTTCTATTCCAGGGGAACATGTGTAGCCTATGTGCACTTGCCAACTTGTTCATTCTCTCACAATTGAACACTTCTATTCCAGGGGAACATGCGTAGCCTATGTGTACTTGCCAACTTGTTCATTCTCTCACAATTGAACACTTCTATTCCAGGGGAACATGCGTAGCCTATGTGCACTTGCCAACTTGTTCATTCTCTCACAATTGAACACTTCTATTCCAGGGGAACATGTGTAGCCTATGTGCACTTGCCAGCTTGTTCATTCTCTCACAATTGAACACTTCTATTCCAGGGGAACATGTGTAGCCTATGTGCACTTGCCAACTTGTTCATTCTCTCACAATTGAACACTTCTATTCCAGGGGAACATGTGTAGCCTATGTGCACTTGCCAGCTTGTTCATTCTCTCACAATTGAACACTTCTATTCCAGGGGAACATGTGTAGCCTATGTGCACTTGCCAACTTGTTCATTCTCTCACAATTGAACACTTCTATTCCAGGGGAACATGTGTAGCCTATGTGCACTTGCCAACTTGTTCATTCTCTCACAATTGAACTCTTCTATTCCAGGGGAACATGTGTAGCCTATGTGCACTTGCCAACTTGTTCATTCTCTCACAATTGAACACTTCTATTCCAGGGGAACATGTGTAGCCTATGTGCACTTGCCAGCTTGTTCATTCTCTCACAATTGAACACTTCTATTCCAGGGGAACATGTGTAGCCTATGTGCACTTGCCAGCTTGTTCATTCTCTCACAATTGAACACTTCTATTCCAGGGGAACATGTGTAGCCTATGTGCACTTGCCAGCTTGTTCATTCTCTCACAATTGAACACTTCTATTCCAGGGGAACATGCGTAGCCTATGTGCACTTGCCAACTTGTTCATTCTCTCACAATTGAACACTTCTATTCCAGGGGAACATGTGTAGCCTATGTGCACTTGCCAGCTTGTTCATTCTCTCACAATTGAACACTTCTATTCCAGGGGAACATGCGTAGCCTATGTGCACTTGCCAGCTTGTTCATTCTCTCACAATTGAACACTTCTATTCCAGGGGAACATGTGTAGCCTATGTGCACTTGCCAGCTTGTTCATTCTCTCACAATTGAACACTTCTATTCCAGGGGAACATGTGTAGCCTATGTGCACTTGCCAGCTTGTTCATTCTCTCACAATTGAACACTTCTATTCCAGGGGAACATGCGTAGCCTATGTGCACTTGCCAACTTGTTCATTCTCTCACAATTGAACACTTCTATTCCAGGGGAACATGTGTAGCCTATGTGCACTTGCCAGCTTGTTCATTCTCTCACAATTGAACACTTCTATTCCAGGGGAACATGCGTAGCCTATGTGCACTTGCCAGCTTGTTCATTCTCTCACAATTGAACACTTCTATTCCAGGGGAACATGTGTAGCCTATGTGCACTTGCCAGCTTGTTCATTCTCTCACAATTGAACACTTCTATTCCAGGGGAACATGCGTAGCCTATGTGTACTTGCCAACTTGTTCAAATACAAAACCATAAAACTTGGCTTCCTGCAGCAAAGTGTAACAATTTTACTATTCAGTATAAAGAAGACGCGTCTTTCCCCCGGGCAGTCTGAGATGGGTTTTCTTGAAAATGTTCTCGTTGCATCGTTGGAAAACGCTCAACTCAACTACTAGATAAGCTTGGTATTTTGACGGATCTCCATTTCTGAGTTATGTTGTACACGGAGACGCACATGGAGTTTTTTCTACAAATGTTTTCTTTCTTTGGATAAAGGAACCTCAAAACATGTATTTCCAGTGAGATCTTATTACTGAATTTGAATGGAATACACGTAGTAGAGGAATTAAAGTGGGGATTATGATCCTACTTGGTGAAATGGACATTGCTATCGACGCTCTGCATCAGGAGAACTGCAGTCTTTTGTTATGCTTAGCATTGTGTTTCAAACAAAAGGATTTGTTTTGTGGCCGCTATTACTGTCCTCAGCACGGTTGCATTTTAAATGATCAATGCATTACAGCATGACATGTGCTGAGCGGGTGGTCATTTTGTGGTCCGGCCGTCATCATGTGTTTCCTACACTGGAGACTTTCCACAGTAAAACACCCGCCTTACTTACAACTAGATGCATTATAATGAGTATAAGCCCTTTTCATGTGATTGAGGTATTTCTAACGTACCTCAATGTAGACTCTTTACAGGTTTTCAAACACAACCTGTACAACACGTATTAGACGAACGCTTATATGGAGAATGTTGCAATGTTTATCAGTTTTGTTATTTTTATTTTCTCTACTGGTAAGCAGGGGAAGTATTGTATTCCACCCAAAAATTCGATATCGAGATTCCACCGGAAATATATGTTTTGAGGCCACCTGAATCCAAAAAAAGCATTTTTAGAAAAAGGTCCGTGTGTGTCTGTCTGTATGTCTGTGTGTCTGTCAGTCTATGGACAGCATAACTCAAAAATGAAAAGTCGGTTAAAAGCCAAACTTGGTATTTAAGTTTCTTGTCTTTCAAGGATGCGACACGAGGATTTTGAACAAAATAGCCCCACCCTACACTACCCTTTACATGGAAGATTTTTCGAAAATTTTGATTTTCTTGAAAATGGCTCTAACGATTTTGATTAAAATGTCACATGTTTGAAATATTTTGATAACAAATGAAAATGTATATCTTGAATTTTCTGGCTATAGCCCCTGTAGTCGTATTTACTCTGGACGACTTTTGCATAACTGGTAAACCGTTAGAGATAGACCAAATCATACTATACAAAAAATGTAGATCTTGCTAAAATACAAAATTTATGTAGGACTAAATTTTCTTGTAGGGTGAACCATTTCGGAGATATTCCTTGTTATGTGTGTGAGTTTCGGAAAACTTAGAACTTTAGCGAAATGCAACAACGTTCTTCATTTTTTATATGTTAATCGTGCAAAGAGAACGGAATCTCAAAGGTGAAAAACATTTGACTATCGCACAAAGCCTTCTGTATTCTAATATTCCTCTTGCACCTACAAGGAAATAAGCAATAAGATAATTTGTACGAATGTTTATCTTAACTAATATGGAGATATAGGAATAAGAGTTTGTAAGAATGGTTAGTACAAGAGTAGAGAAAGTCATGTGAGTGCAGGAGATCAGAATCATGAAGAAGATATAGGAATAAGAGTTTGTAAGAATGGTTAGTACAAGAGTAGAGAAAGTCATGTGAGTGCAACACATCAGATTTTTTTTCCTGCGTTATTAACAGAACACCTGTCGATATCTGTATTTTTGTATCGGAATTGCTAATTTGTAAAATTAATAATGTTATGAACAAATGATATGAACATAGAAAAAAACTGCAGTGATACATTTCATGTGTTAAAATGAATGCATAATGTATGTAGCACGTGTTGAAATTTTGTTAAAGAACTGAAGTCGTTAGGAAGGAACGTTATGTGCGTAAGAAGACCAATTAGTAACTTGGGAAATTAGAACTTTCACTGAGGAGCAGATTGATTATGTCAACAACTCAATGTGTTCAGAATCAGGTGTAAAGTTGGGGAATTGTTCTTATAATGTAGTAGCAAGAGTGATGTTTCAAAACTCTAAGATTTGGACCTTGGTGGGATAGTGATAGAGTAGGCGGCACTTACACTGATAAAAGGGTGTTTCTTGTCCTTAGAGTCTTACTGTGATCGATTATTGTCAGTCAGAAGCGCTTAAAGACCATGTCACTTTACGGTTACCGCAAAGAAAGTTTCTACTCAACATATTGGTAACTAACGACAACTTCTCATTGTGAAAGTTATTTTAAATAGCGAAGTTATTGATAGTTACAGCTTCTGGTTATAAAACAGTTTAATTCAAATATATCATTTATTAGTCTCAAATTAACTAATGTATATTCCAACTTACGGCCAGAAATACCAGAAGGAAATATCACATAAAAGTGTCACACGAGCAGAAACGCTATCAACTTGCAACTGCAATACCAGGAAACTTCTCCTGGAATTGTCTACACACCTGTTTATGTGATTCACTTTTTATGTTTTACAGCTATGGAAAAAATGGCTGAGCGGAATATTTCAATGTCTGAAATCGTATTGCACCGTGGTTAACATAAGTCGATATTTCCAACATACAGCTGACTTTATTGATAGTGACTGTTCCAAACGTTATCGCCTTTCGGACACACAAATTGGCTGTGTCTTGAATCAGCACTCGCATTTGTACTTGTTCCTCATTTGTTCCCATCACCAACATTTTTTAACGTATATCGGCCATGTCATTCAAAAGTAACAGGAAATTTTAAATGTTAAAGCTAAAAATAAAATTACGTCATACTCTTCGCAGAGGATCAAATAATAGTATGGTCCTCTGAAGACAATTTGCAAAGAGCGATATTTCATCTTAATGATATCGCAAGAAGTTATAACCTCAACATAGAAACTTAGAAAACTAAGGTCATGGCATTCCAAGACAAAGAACACTTAAAGGCAAAAATAACCATCAATAATAAAATACTAGAAGAAGACGCAATGTTTCAATACCTTGGCTAGATGAAGCTACAGAAACTTCAGTATCTATGCGACACAATTAAAACGTGTTTTAAGAGCGTTAGTAAACGGACTAAAGCTATAGTTACGACGGTGCCAGTATTGCTGCATAGGACACTCACAGAAGCTCAGTCTCAATGAGATGACAATTCTCATATCTGTAGCGGGACACAGTTTGAGGGATAGAAGACGGAATGGCGATCTCGTAAGAAGATGTTTAGTTTATTAGACCAGATTGAAAAATACAGAATAAATTGGAGAGAGCATGTTGAGAGAATGGAGGACTCAGTGATTCTCAAGTACGAGACAAACCAGAGGCAGACGCGATGTGGGACGACCAAGAAACAGTTGGAGAGACCAGGTAGTATGAAGGCGGTACAAACCATAATGCTTTATACCTTCATGATGATGTTGATGGTGATGATGATGATGATGGTGATGATGATGGTGATGATGGTGATGATGATGGTGATGATGATGATGATGGTGATGATGGTGATGATGATGGTGATGTTAATGAGTGTGTGAGTAGGACTTAAGGGCCGGTCGACATCTAGGTCATTAGAGCCCTTGGCGATGATGATGGTGATGATGATGGTGGTGGTGATGATGATGGTGGTGGTGGTGATGATGATGGTGATGATGGTGGTGGTGATAATGATGATGGTGATGATGATGGTGGTGATGATGGTGATGATGATGATGGTGATAATGATGATGGTGATGATGGTGGTGATGATGATGGTGATGATGGTGGTGATAATGATGATGGTGATGATGATGGTGATGATGGTGGTGGTGATGATGATGATGGTGGTGGTGATAATGATGATGGTGATGATGGTGGTGATGATGATGGTGGTGATGATGATGGTGATGATGATGGTGATGATGGTGGTGGTGATAATGATGATGGTGATGATGATGGTGATGATGGTGGTGGTGATAATGATGATGGTGATGATGGTGGTGGTGATAATGATGATGGTGATGATGATGGTGGTGATGGTGGTGATGATGATGGTGATGATGATGGTGATGATGATGATGATGGTGGTGATGATGGTGGTGATGATGATGGTGATGATGATGGTGATGATGGTGGTGGTGATAATGATGATGGTGATGATGATGGTGATGATGGTGGTGATGATGATGATGATGATGATGGTGATGATGGTGGTGGTGATAATGATGATGGTGATGATGATGGTGGTGATGATGGTGATGATGATGATGATAATGGTGATAAAGAAAGGAGTGGTGCAGTAAGCCTAGACGTGGGACTTGAAATGTTCTGCTTTCGTAAAGTGCTCCATCACTTTTTTCCATGGCTGTACGTGTGGTACATGCAAGTGTAAGCTTTCTCTGGACTAATAACAAAACAACAATACCTAAAAGTAATGCACACACAATACACAAGTTGGAATAAAGTTGCCACCTTTGAGATGCAGAATGAACACTTAAATTGCTTGTGAGTAGTTGTTGCAGATCTAAAACCTAGACGTAGCACAGGGAACGTAGGTATTACCAGAAACAGGTCGCTGTAAATTACAGAATTACTTTATTTGATAGTTGGCGTGTCACGCACGCACGCACGCACAGCAGTTTGTCTCGCAGATCCCGACTGCAAGGCGACATTGCTCTTGTGCTGATTATCACACGTCTGCTCGGCAAAAACATGTGACAAATTCAAGTAATTACTTCAGCTCGTACGACTGTTTGGTCCTACAACTTACTTTTCCCTTTCTGAGACTCGACTCTCCTCAGAATGTAGCTTTAGTGTTTACCTCAAACTAGTACACAGATGAACATTTGTAATAATTGTTTGGTTACATATTTCCTCGTACATACGATGTGATTATGACAGTACAGTAGACTTGAGTACTGTGCTTTTCAAATGGGAAGGAGTTTGTCCTTGAGCGTCTCCAGACCGGTAACCAATCGGAGTCCTGCTGTGTTGTCATATTGTTTTCCCTTTAAGTGGGGCTTGACGCGCGCCAAGAAATATGCAGAGTGGGGGCAATGAGCTTGCAACGCTGTGCATGTAAACGTATTTCATTGGCTGCAGATCAGAACTCTTCCCATTTGAAAAGCACTCTTATTAAGGGACCTGAAAACCTGTATTTCCAGTGAAACCTCACTATTAAATTTATAAGTGTAATGTAATGACTTCTCACCTGCTGTGGACGTGGTACACAAAGTCTCAAAAAACCTTAACTTAACAAAATCTATATGTATTATAAACTGTGTCTTTTAACGAGAACTACTTTCTTGTGCTGTAAGATTTTGTGCATCACTTACATTTTACTGGTTATGCAAAAATTATTCAGAATACAAAATATATGTATTGAACTTTTACAAAACTTACACTTTTCTAAAATGGAAATTCGTTATTGTTTTTTGCTGCCTCCCTGACATGCAAAGAGAATGTAATTTCGAAGTCCTCACATAACGACCAACCCTTGAAAGACTATCACTCAAGCCTAAAGTATTCTCCTATTGCCATGATACCTATAAGGAAGTATGAATAAAAGGGTTTCTACAAACGTTTATTTTGTTTAACATGAAGTAAATAGAAGAATAAACTTTTATGAATATTTTGTACATGAGTGAGTTGAGAAATTCATGTGAGTATAACACATCACATATTTGTTTTTTCAAAGCATTGAAGCCCACACGTGAAACCGGTTATTGGAAAGTGTTGCCAACAAAAGCGAAAAGATAAACCTTACTCAGGCAACAAAAGATGGTGATTTATGACAGAGAAGAACTGACTCCGATATTACAAACCCAGTTGTTGCTTGCACACTGCACACTATATTACACTTCATCGCAAACATATTTTCAGGCCCTCTAAAGAAATGCTAAATGGCTTTTAGAATACGCGGGCGTGTACACCTGGTTCCATATATGGCGTTCATAAAGCTTCAGGTGGCATTTTACCAACCTTCCCAGCGGCGTTGTTATTCAACCAAACATTAGAAAGTCTGAGACTGACCTTTAGGTGATTGTAGCAAGACTATACCATATAAACATTCTAAACACATCTGCGATTTATTTTGGCCCGAGGTTTTTTTCTATCCGCCCAGTGATATGTTCCAGTCACCCTCACGGAACCCTTTTATTCCATAGGGCACGACCCTTTATGTTTTTCTAACATTGCATTTTTGAGTATGAGGTTTATTATTTACATTTCAGTTGTGCTTTCCACTCCACACATTCACTACTATCGGCAACATTTGTCACTATTTGAAACAATCCTCCACACAGAGTACTATTATGTACATTCTAATGTGAGGTCTAGATTTTCTCAAATTTCTCTACAGTGTTTCCCATTACATTAAGTGTTCCACGTGACAAAATATTGGACCCATTCATTTCTAATTTTCAAAAGAACTTTGCCAACGATTGAAATTACTAATTATGTTTTTTTATACTAAATATGTGGATAGCCTGATATTCATTAAATCGAAAAGCACTACAATTCCAATCCCCTATGCTTCTTTTATAATATAGCCTGATTTTTCCTTTAAAGATGTCAAATGTAGGACACTTTATTTATCATTTATTATTTAAAATAAATCTAGAGCAAACACAATATATCTAAAAGAACACGGTACAAGTTTTGCATGTGATTGATCTTTAGCCTTATGATAATAGACTACTGCCGTAGTCTACACTTACTTATGATAGATATACAACACACCTAACATACAGGTAATGTGGGTATGTTCTTAACTGAACAATTCTACTGGGAAAACTGCTGTAGTCTACACTTACTTATGATCGATATACAACACATCTAACATACAGATAATGTGGGTATGTTCTTAACTGAACAATTCTACTGGGAAAACTACCGTAGTCTACACTTACTTATGATAGATATACAACACACCTAACATACAGATAATGTGGGTAGGTTCTTAACTGACCATTTGTGCTGGGAAAACTACCGTAGTCTACACTTACTTATGATAGATATACAACACACCTAACATACAGGTAATGTGGGTATGTTCTTAACTAACCAATTGTACTGGGAAAACTAGCGTAGTCTACACTTACTCATGATAGATATACAACACACCTAACATACAGGTTATGTGGGTAGGTTCTTAACTGACCAATTGTACTGGGAAAACTAGCGTAGTCTACACTTACTTATGATAGATATACAACACATCTAACATACAGATAATGTGAGTATGTTCTTAACTGAACAATTCTACTGGGAAAACTGCTGTAGTCTACACTTACTTATGATAGATATACAACACATCTAACATACAGATAATGTGGGTATGTTCTTAACTGAACAATCCTACTGGGAAAACTACCGTAGTCTACACTTACTTATGATAGATATACAACACACCTAACATACAGTTTATGTGGGTAGGTTCTTAACTGACCAATTGTACTAGGAAAACTACCGTAGTCTACACTTACTTATGATATATATACAACACACCTAACATACAGGTAATGTGGGTATGTTCTTAACTGACCAATTGTACTGGGAAAACTAGCGTAGTCTACACTTACTCATGATAGATATACAACACATCTAACATACAGGTAATGTGGGTAGGTTCTTAACTGACCAATTGTACTGGGAAAACTACCGTAGTCTACACTTACTTATAGATATACAACACATCTAACATACAGGTAATGTGGGTATGTTCTTAACTGACCTATTGTACTGGGAAAATGCTGCAGTCTACACCTACAATATAAGGGAGTGTAAAGTATTAAATCTTTCTTGTGCAGTAATTTTACATTCCAGTAAAAAGAGACGAGAGAAAAGTTAGTATATCCATCTTAAACTAAAAATAGGAGGGAAATTTCGGATTTTGGAAATTTCCGAGACGGAAGTAGCGGATATATTTATTATGGTGTTGAAGATGGATTCATTTAGACTTGAGTTAGCTGAAAACGTATAAAGAGTGATAAAGGCGTGGTTGCAGCTGAGAGAAAAGAAACAGAAATAAAAGAACTCCCTAGCCCTTATACTAAGGTAGTTTATCTCTTCGGCGGAAACCATACAGCTCTTCTGGGTTTGCTTGTCTAGCTCCTTCTTGAATTTGTGACTCTCTTGTTCTCCGAACGCCTTCCACAGCCGCCCACACAGACTCGAGATTAAAACCAAACGAATAACATCTGCCTCGAAAATTAAATATTCGCATTCTGATAATAGGAGTGGCTTATATAACCAACATTGTGCCCACTTATATGACTTTCTCTACTCCCTCTTACACAAAATATTCCTCTATCTATTCCTGCAATCCAGACAAACATTTGTAGAAATATTTTTATTGCCTATTTAGTCATACGTGCAATGGAATAGGGAAATACAGTAATCTAAAGTGAGAGTGAAATATTTTAACAGCTGGTCGCTATGTAATACCTCTGACATTCTCTTTGTATGAACAGGACAAAAAAAAAAGAATAACAACTTCCCATTTGACAAGAGTATAAATATTTGTAAATTACAAGCAATAATTTGGGAGTATATCAGAAATAGTTTACTGGACAGAAGCAAGTTTATTTGAAGCAAATTGTGTTTTTAAGGAGATCTGCACATTTGTGTAGTAATGTTTTGTGTATCTCTTAGTTTTATCACTTATGCAAAACTTATTATGAAGGGGAGTTAAGTGACTCTTCCAGAAAATTTAACTATGCATTTCATTTGTCCTAAGAATTACGCATATAGCATTGTAATCAGTGTCATACAATTAGTTCTGACAAAATTTAAATTTTAGAAACATTTTGCATGTATAGGGTAGTTTGGAGTAGAGGGATTTTTCTGAAAATCTTCCTCACATATCCTTGGAAAATTGTGAACTTAAATATCAAAATTGGCATATACACGACGTTTCGCGCAGTCGCTAGCGTGCAAGCACACATACACGCACTTACACAACGCTCTCACACACACACACACACACATACACACACGCGCGCGCGCGCGCGCTGACATTTTTAGGAGTGTTTGCTTTGGATTCCGGAGACTTGAAAACCTGCGTTTCCATTGAAATCTCAGTGTCAAATATTTGTGCGGAATAAAATAACTTATCTCGTTAAACTATACAGTTAAATAAAATCTTTGGATGACTCTTTGACTCCTTTTTTGGGGCGATTAACATCTTTCGAGGAATTCCTTGTTATTAGTTCTCAATTTTGAGATATTTATACGTTTCTCATATGAAAAGTCATTAATTTTTCCTGTCCTAGTTATGCAAAGAGATCGAAGTGTCACAAACATCACATGGCAACGAGTTCTAAAAATATTTGAGTATCAGTGAAAGTGTGGGTAAAGATGTCTTATACCCTGATACACAGTTCAGTTGCCTACCTGTGCAACAGTTAGCACATAGTTCTGAAGTACCCAACAGACACTGTTGCTGCTTGCCGTTAATATCTTGTTCAATGAATCTGATGAAACGATCGAGAATTTGTGAGCATTGAACTCCCTGCCAAAAAAAAGTTGAAATAATTTCAAACAAATAATTGGAGCTAAATATTGTAACTTTTTGGTTGTGGGTGTAAAGTAAAGTAGACAGATGTGGTCTAGACAAAGAAACACTTTTATTTCCGTAAACAGTAACTTGTACACTCGTTGCAACAGCAAGAAAGTCTTTTCCGATTCTCCAACAGCACGACTCCGAATTCGTAACACAAAGAACTCACTTCTCCGTCGGCACAACTCTCCACATCGTCTGTCCGTCTCCGTCGGCACGACTACTCAGCCTTCACATACGTCTGACTGACTCTTCTCACACTTTACCGCTATTTATATCTCCCAGGCACTATTCTGGAAGCTTCAGGAACGTTCACTTATTGCGCTGGAGTACAAAGTAGAAGATTCCAGTAGCCTCTATCCTTTTCTCTCTTTCGGCAAGCGCCCCAACAATGCGGCCATTCTCTGTCTCTTTCCTTCGGCTCCTTTGCGGTAGTGCCGACAATAATGCGATGGGTGACAATTGCGGCTGTCGGCAATTAGATGCGGCGGGCGCGGTGACACTGCTCCCTCCTCAGAGCTGGTCGTCCCGACCAGCACTATCACTGCGGCAACTCCCTTGCGCCCCGGTGGACTAACCCATCGAACCTCTTCTCCAGGAGGCACGATCCTAGGTATCGCTGTTGGATAGTGTCCCTTGGTCCGGGTAGGACGATGTATGCCATCCTGCTTCTAAATTTTGCAACAGTACCGCCGGTCTTGACGGTCCCTCGTCCAGTTGCCTTTCTTCCTGGTGTGTTGACGGGCCATCCTGCGCACTTGGAAGCGGCTCATTGGGTACCGTGTCCGCCGACCTCTCTGGCGCACCTTCGCAGCCACCTTGCTTCCGATGGGTCTGGGAACAAACCCCGCCACATCCGCGCGAGTCGGGTCCACCGCTGCACTCGTGTTCACTCGTGCTCGGCACGGCCTCTCCTGTATCCTGCCGTCCACGATGATGTCCACCATTCTTCCGTTCACGGCACTATGCGTCAGGTGCTTGGATGGCTCCGACGGTCCTCCCATGTCACACGCCAAGTCGGTTCTCGCGTGTTGCTCGCCTGCTTGTGCGCTTCCCTGCTGATCGTCCTCCACGTCATATCCTGGTTGGTTACGTACCCGACACACTCCTCCAGGGGATCCTCGACGACGTCCCTGAACTGCCCCTTTGTCTTCCCTGAGACGGACACTTTCGTTATCTGAAACGGGCGCAACTGTCGCCTCGGCCACTAGGTGCTCCCTCCCCGGGTCTGTGCTATTCCGTCTGCCCCTGGCATCCAGTACTTTGACGCTCTCGTCAACTCTTACTACCAGGGCGCCAAGACGTTCCCCGTCGTCCTCCACGACGTCCACGTGCTGGCAGAGGTCTTCCACCTTTTCGCCGAGTTCTTCCACGCCTTCCGTCACGCCAATCAGTTCGCCGAGTTGTTCCACGTCTTCCGTCATGCCAATCAGTTCGCCGAGTTGTTCCACGTCTTCCGTCACGCCAATCAGTTCGCCGAGTTGTTTCACGTCTTCCCTCACATCATCTGGAACGGGCGCAACTGTCGCCTCGGCCATTAGGTGCTCCCTCCCCGGCTCCGCGCTATTCCGTCTGCCCCTGGCATCCAGTACTTTGACGCTCTCGTCAACTCTTACTACCAGGGCGCCAAGACGTTCCCCGTCGTCCTCCACGACGTCCACGTGCTGGCAGAGGTCTACCACCTTTTCGCCGAGTTCTTCCACGTCTTCCGTCACGCCAGTCAGTTCACCGAGTTGTTCCATCTTCATCTCTTTCAGCTCGGCAGCGAGGTTGTCGTATGACGTTTCCATTTTGGCAGCGAGGTTGTCGTTTGACGTTTCCATTTTGGCAGCGAGGTTATCGTTTGCCGTCTTCATCTCTTTCAGCTCGGCAGCGAGGTTGTCGTATGACGTTTCCATTTTGGCAGCGAGGTTGTCGTTTGCCGTCTTCATTTCTTTCAGCTCGGCGAATAATTCTTTCATCATTGCCATCATCCTGGTTTCCGAATCTCCCTCCATCTTGGTTCTAACGTTGCAACTTCTAACGACGATGTAACGAAACTAGAAGCAATTCGACGGATCCCACTTCTGACACCAGTGTAACTTTTTGGTTGTGGGTGTAAAGTAAAGTAGACAGATGTGGTCTAGACAAAGAAACACTTTTATTTCCGTAAACAGTAACTTGTACACTCGTTGCAACAGCAAGAAAGTCTTTTCCGATTCTCCAACAGCACGACTCCGAATTCGTAACACAAAGAACTCACTTCTCCGTCGGCACAACTCTCCACATCGTCTGTCCGTCTCCGTTGGCACGACTACTCAGCCTTCACATACGTCTGACTGACTCTTCTCACACTTTACCGCTATTTATATCTCCCAGGCACTATTCTGGAAGCTTCAGGAACGTTCACTTATTGCGCTGGAGTACAAAGTAGAAGATTCCAGTAGCCTCTATCCTTTTCTCTCTTTCGGCAAGCGCCCCAACAATGCGGCCATTCTCTGTCTCTTTCCTTCGGCTCCTTTGCGGTAGTGCCGACAATAATGCGATGGGTGACAATTGCGGCTGTCGGCAATTAGATGCGGCGGGCGCGGTGACAATATAAAGGCAATAAGGTTCACAAGGGTTTGTATTTTTTAATGCAGATGATGGTCAGACAAATCAATGTTCGTCATTCTTTTTGACATCAGAGAATTAGGATGAATTATGATATCACTATGACGGATTCAGGAGCAATCGGCACAATCTATTTCTGCAATTTCTAGTAAATTTACACAGGATTTGAATTATGAATCAGATAAAATATGCTCTAGAACATTCTAGTGGTGTTGTTGGATCGTTATTTAAGTGATTTTTGTCCATTTATGACCATTACACAACACTTATTCAAAAGTATCGCGGAATTACGCTGCCTTGCCCTACTGTATTCCCCTAGTTTCTTTTGTACTGTCTTTCACAAAAGCAAATACCCACCGTCAGCTAAACCTGCTGCAGTACGATTGCAATTTTACAACTCAATGCTTTATAAGATATTAATTGCAATTGTTGAAAATGAATCAGGGAACACGCTTACGTCAACTGTCAATCATGCCTCCCGAAATTAATATTTCCGTTTAAATGTTCACATTCAAAGGCATCTCTATAAATTTCGTAGACTATCACCATATTAAAATATATAAGCGCGTAATACTGTAAAATAGGTTTAATGGTCATAAAATGCATTGTTAGAAGATGTGGATGCCAGGGAATAATGTAATTAATGATACATTAAACAGAACAGAATGGAGTTGTAGATCACTTCAGCAGAAGCAACCTTTGCACCTAGCAAGGTTGCCATGTCGTTTAGTTCCAAGCACTACACACTGTTGCCATGTCCCCATCAACTAAACTCAATTTCTTGCTGCCTTAACAGAGCTGCTCTGCTATTTTTCATATTAGGCTTCAAGTTTGGATAAGTGTAAATATTAACAGCTACAGAAGTAACCTTCATCATCTCATTGGTGTATAATGATGACGATTCATCACACCTATTTACGAAACACCCGTTTGAGACTAATATATACTCTTAGCTTTTTGCCTTAACTCTTCCAATAGATATAGTAATAGTCTATTCGAAAAGGGGTATAGAAGTGTAACGCATCAAATTTGTGTTTAGATTACAATAGTTCAGATCATCTAATTGTTAAATAATGCTGAAAAAGTAAATAATTCTTTATTCGTATAGGCACGTTAGGATTCGTGCACATGATCTAGAAGATGGAGACACTTAACAAGTAGGTAGGTATTTTTTGTGATGGTGGCCGCGGTGACAATCTGTTTTAATTAAAAGACCAGGCACTTCAATTGTTCACTAACTCTTCTCATTACAAATGCCTCTGTTTGTGGCAGGTCTCTTAACAAACTTTTTCCTGCTAAATTCACCAATTCCCTTACGTTCAAATTGCATCACTTTCACACTCCACCAATATATTTCTGATGTAATTTAATTCCTGAAGCGTTTCAACTCGGTTGCGATTTTCCTTTCCTTTTAGTTCTACAACAGTAGCGTGTGTTGAAACCCGCCCTGTTCATTTTAAACTTATCACTGCGATACTTTAGTTTCGTCTAGTAAAGTAACTAGTACGTGTTTTGGCTTTAACCTAGCAGCCTTGTTACTTTCTCTGCCCCGCACATAGTAGGAAGGTAGAGGAAGCATTGTATTCCACCCAAGAATTCAATGCCGAAACTTCACCAGAAATATGTTTTGAGATTTCTTGAATAAAAAAAATGTTTTTAGAAAAAGTTCTCTTTGTGTGCGTGAGTGTGCTTGTGTGTGTGTCTTTGTATGTGAGTATATATATATATATATATATATATATATATATATATGTGTGTGTGTGTGTGTGTGTGTGCGTCTGTGTATGAGTGTGTCTATGTGTGTGCGTGTGTCTATGTGTGTGCGTGTGTGTGCGTGTGTCTATGTGTGTGAGTGTGTCCATGTGTGTGTGGGTGTGTGTGCGTGTGTGTGCGTGTGTGTCCATGTGTGGGTGTGTGTGTCTATGTGTGTGCGTGTGTGTCTATGTGTGTGCGTGCGTGTGCGTACGTGTGTCTATGTGTGTGCGTGCGTGTGCGTGCGTGCGTGTGTCTATGTGTGGGTGTGGGTGTCTATGTGTGTGCGTGTGTGTCTATGTGTGTGCGTGCGTGTGCCTGTGTCTATGTGTGTGTCTATGTGTGTGCGTGCGTGTGCGTGCGTGCGTGTGCGTGTGTGTCCATGTGTGTGTGGGTGTGTGTGTCTATGTGTGTGCGTGTGTCTATGTGTGTGTGAGTGTCTATGTGTGTGCGTGTGTGTGCGTGTGTCTATGTGTGTGAGTGTGTCCATGTGTGTGTGTTGGGTGTGTGTTTGCGTGTGTATGAGTGTCTATGTGTGTGTCTATGTGTGTGTCTATGTGTGCGTGTGTATGTGTGTGCGTGTGTCTGTATGTCTGTATGTGTGTGCGTGTGTGTGAGTGTGTATATGCGTGTGTGTCTATGTGTGTGCGTGCGTGTGCGTGCGTGTGTCTATGTGTGTGCGTGTGTGTGAGTGTGTCTATGCGTGTGTGTCTATGTGTGTGTGCGTGTGTGTGCGTGCGTGTGTCTATGTGTGTGCGTGTGTGAGTGTGTCTATGCGTGTGTGTCTATGTGTGTGCGTGTGTGTGCGTGTGTGTGCGTGCGTGTGTCTATGTGTGTGTGTGTGTGGGTGTGTGTGCGTGGGTCTATGTGTGCGTGTGTCTATGTGTGTGTGAGTGTGTATGTTGCTCGTTATAATTCAACTAGCAACCTTGGTTGGGTATTTGGTGTTGATAAAAGAGCGTACATTTATAAAATCCACTTTGGTGCCTTAGGATGTTTTACTGCGACGGATTGTTTATGGGCAGTAGGTTGTGTCGATTTGTGGCATACTTCCTAGACGACACGATTCCACGCCTCCTTGTCAAACAGCAAACTTATTGTATATACCTTATATTTCACTTTCTAATGATAATTCAGAAACTGTTGAACTATCTCACACATACAGAGACAGACGTTATTAGTATTCTGTGATACATTAATTTAGTAAACCTGAACTGACTCAATTGTGATTTGGTTTTGAACAGTTAAACTAATAAAATACTGTTACATTTTATTAATGAAGAGGATCCTAATAAATCCTGTTTGAGTTTACAAGTGTCAACAGAACATTTTTTAACATTTCATGGGATGAAAGTTTGTGTTTTAGTACGATAAGTTCCATCACCCTTATTTTCAAGCCCTAAGAACTCTTTTTGATCTGTCGTATACGACGCAATAAAAGCTTACAATTCTCAGAAATGGGCCCTAGTATATAGTGCCGTGTAGTTATAATAATGCAACTTCTACAGTGTCTATAACAAATTACTGTCAAAATGAGACACCAAACATTTCATCCGGTGTTTGCAAGTCAAATCCATGGGCAAACATTTCATCCAGTGTTTGCAAGTCAAATCCATGGGCATGTGTTTCTTATTTTGTTATGGCATCGTTCCAACAGGTGGGAATGTATTTGTACTTTGCATTGAATTTGAGTAATTAGACGAATCCCCGAGATAATAGAAATGAGGTCCTCTGAAAACTGCTTTGCTCCAGCGCAATGCTTCAATAACAAATTATAGCCAGTTGGGCAGCAAAGTGCGACTGTAGGCCTAACAAGAAGTAATTCTTTTAAAAACGCAGTTAATTGGTTAGGCTTATGAGTATATCATAGCTATAAGACCTCTCGGTTACTCTTAAAACTTGTAAAACTTTCCAAGGCTTGTTGGAAAGTTGCTTGACCATCTAGAGCAGAAGGACGTTTTGTACAGCACTGTGAGTGAGCATTTGGCGTGCGTCCATACATAGATATTTGTGTTGCTCCATAAACCAATAGTGGCCTTGTCTTGATTCATGTTTGCAATACACCGAAACGAATAAACACTTGTGTCTGCGTGTCACTCCACGTCAATAATGTGATAGAAATCTGTCCACAACGTGACATTGTCCATAACACATGCTATCAGCACCCTCTTCAATTTCTGGGAAGCTTACAAGCCAATCACACGTTGTGTCTGGTTAGGAGGTAGACATTCTTGACTGCATTTCTATAACTATTTATAGTAGATAGAGTGAGTGTTGTATTCCAAATATTTCACCAGAAATAAATGTTTTGAGACTGCCTTGTTGCATGAAAAAAGAGTATGCGTATGTTTGTATATATGAACAATCCGTTAAATACCAGTTTTCGTATTTAAGTACAGAAGATTTTCAAGAAACTCCCACAGCATCAACAATCTTTTATGGAAAATGTTTCCAAAATACGGATTTTTATTTCAAAAATGGCTCGAAGGAGTTTGATTAAAATACCACATGCATGAGATATTTTCGTGACAGATGAAAGGTATATGCTGAATTTTTGGGAATAGTCTCTGAAGTCCACTTCATTGTGAATGTAATTGATAAAGCTTAATAGACACACAAAATATTACTATTAAAAAGGTCTGATGTGTTGCACTCACATGACTTTCTCTACTCTTGTACTAACCATTCTTACAAACTCTTATTCCTATATCTTCTTTCTTGTTGAGATAAACATTTGTACAAATTATCTTATTGCTTATTTCCTTGTAGGTACAAGGGGAATGTTAGAATACAGTAGGCTTTGTGCGATAGTCAAATCTTTTAAAGCTTTGAGATTCCGTTCTCTTTGCACACGTAACATATAAAAAAAATGAACAACGATGACCCATTTCACGAAAGTTCTAAGTTTTCCGAAACTCACACACATAACAAGGAATATCTCCGAAATGGTTCACCCTACAAGAAAATTTATTGACACATAAATTGTGTATTTTAGCAAGATCTACATTTTTGGTCTATCTCTAACGGTTTACCAGTTATGCAAAAGTCGTCCAGAGTAAATACAACTGCAGGGGCTATAGCCAGAAAATTCAAGATATACATTTCATTTGTCATAAAAATATCTCAAACATATGACAATTTAATCAAAATCGTTAGAGCCATTTTGAAGAAAATCAAAATTTTCGAAAAATGTTCCATGTAAAGGGTAGTTTAGGGTGTGGCTATTTTCTTCAAAATCTTCGTGTCGCATCCTTGAAAGACATTAAACTTAAATACCAACTTTGGTTTTTAACCGAGTTTTCGTTTTTGAGTTATGCTGTCCACAGACTGACAGACTGACAGACTGACACACAAACACACACATAGACCTTTATCTAAAAATGCTTTTTTTGGATTCAGGGGGCCTCAAAACATGTATTTCCGGTGAAATCTCGACATCGAATTTTTGGGTGGAATACAATATTTCCCCTACTTACCAGTAGAGAGAGAGAGAGAGTAAAAACGTAGATCTCATTAAAGCACACAATTTATGGATATACACTTTTTTGAACTAAGTCTTTTCGAGGCATTTCTTTTTATTGATGTGAATCTCAAAATGGTTATACTTATCTCAAATAGGAAGTCGTCATTCATTTTATTTTTTATCTCTTGGCAATACAAAGAGAAGGAAATTTGTGACTAGTTCATAAAATGTTCTCCTCTTCCCATTATAGCTATAAGAAAATGTGTAAAAACAATTTCTACAATCTCTGTATGTCGATTAACATAGGAATGCGATTTTGTAAGAGTGAATTGTTGAAGGGTGAAAAGACAAGTGAAGAAGTGCAGTTGTACCAAAGGACATCGCCCCAATACCTGGTGGAAATGACTTCCTCACTAATGTGGCTTCGATGCGTGTAACCTAGCAACCTAACCTCACGTAAACATTTGTCATTGATTATAGTCAATATACGACCAAACAAAACTACTGCGCTCACCGGACATGCTTGTTTTGAGCCCCCCTTAATCGGATAAATGTAATACTTGCTATTTAGGTTCAACATATTGTGCTCTGCACATTGACACATTTCCGTTGTATATTATTTTGTCCAAATTGGCTGTAACGAAGTTTGATTACAATGTTATACATCACCCTAAAGTCCACTCGTAGGTACGTATACCTACGCTAAGTTTACTGCGAACACTTCATGTGAATTCATTCAAAAACGAAAAGTTGGTTAAACACCACATTTACCCAACTTTCTGACATTTAACACCAACATTTCCCGTCACCAACCACCCTTTAAATAACAAGTTTTTACAATACTTTGCTCTTCTCAAAGAGTCTAACGATTTTCATTAAAATAATATAAGTTTCAAGCCAAATAAAATATATATCTTAATTTTTCTGAGAATAATAAGTCATAATAGATAAACGCATAAGACATGGACTAAATCTTCCTACGGAAAAATATGCGAGTAGATGTCACTAAAGCAAACAGTTTATGTGAAATAATTTTTACTTCCTCTACTGGTAAGGAAGTATTGTATTCGATGTCGAGAATTCACCGGAAATATGTTTTGAGACCCCTTGAATCTAGAAGAAGCATTTTTAAAAAAGTTCGTCTGTGTGTCAGTCAGTCTGTGGACAGCATAACTCAAAAACGAAAAGTCCGTTAAAAACCAAAGTTGGTATTTAACTTTAATGTCTTTCAAGGATGCGACCCGGAGATTTTGAAGAAAATCCCCCAAACCTTAACAAACCTTTACACGGAAACTTTTTCGAAAATTTTGATGTTCTTGAAAATGGCTCTAAGGATTTTGATTAAAATACCATATGTTTAAGATATTTGTACGACAAATGAAATGTATATTTTGAATTTTCTGGATATAGCCCATGTAGTCCTGTTTACTCTGGATGACTTTTGAATAACTCGTAAACCGTAAGAGATAGACCAAATCTTACTATACAGAAATGTAGATCTCGCTAAACCACACAATTTATGTCGGAATAATGTTTTTTGTTGAGTGAACCATTTCGGAGATATTCCATGTTATCTGTGTGAGTACCAGAAAAAAACTTTCGTGAAATGCAAAATCGTTGTTCATTTTTTTCTATTTTAAGTGTGCAAAGAGAAAGGGACCTCTAAGCATTAAAATATTTGAGTATCGCTCAAAGCCTGCTGTATTCCCATATTTCCCTTGTACCTACAAGGAAATAAGCAATGAAATAATTTGCACGAATGTTTATCTCAACTAACACGAAGAAGATATAGGAATAAGAGTTTGTAAGAATGGTTAGTACAAGAGTAGAGAAAGTCATGTGAGTGCAGGAGATGAGAATGATGAAGAAGATATAGGAATAAGAGTTTGTAAGAATGGTTAGTACAAGAGTAGAGAAAGTCATGTGAGTGCAGGAGATCAGAATCATGAAGAAGATATAGGTATAAGAGTTTGTAAGTATGGTTAGTACAAGAGTAGAGAAAGTCATGTGAGTGCAGGAGATCAGAATCATGAAGAAGATATAGGAATAAGAGTTTGTGAGAATGGTTAGTACAAGAATAGAGAAAGTCATGTGAGTGCAGGAGATCAGAATCATGAAGAAGATAGAGGAATAAGAGTTTGTAAGAATGGTTAGTACAAGAGTAGAGAAAGTCATGTGAGTGCAGGAGATCAGAATCATGAAGAAGATATAGGAATAAGAGTTTGTAAGAATGGTTAGTACAAGAGTAGAGAAAGTCATGTGAGTGCAGGAGATCAGAATCATGAAGAAGATATAGGAATAAGAGTTTGTAAGAATGGTTAGTACAAGAGTAGAGAAAGTCATGTGAGTGCAGGAGATCAGAATCATGAAGAAGATATAGGAATAAGAGTTTGTAAGAATGGTTAGTACAAGAGTAGAGAAAGTCATGTGAGTGCAGGAGATCAGAATCATGAAGAAGATATAGGAATAAGAGTTTGTAAGAATGGTTAGTACAAGAGTAGAGAAAGTCATGTGAGTGCAACTCATCAGATATCTGTATTAACATGAAGATACAGGAATAAGAGTTTGTAAGAATGGTTAGTACAGGAGTAGAGAAAGTCATGTGAGTGCAACACATCAGATATCTGTATTAACATGAAGAAGATATAGGAATAAGAGTTTGTAAGAATGGTTAGTACAAGAGTAGAGAAAGTCATGTGAGTGGAACACATCAGATATCTGTATTAACATGAAGAAGATATAGGAATAAGAGTTTGTAAGAATGGTTAGTACAAGAGTAGAGAAAGTCATGTGAATGTAACACATCAGATATCTGTATTAACATGAAGAAGATACAGGAATAAGAGTTTGTAAGAATGGTTAGTACAAGAGTAGAGAAAGTCATGTGAGTGCAGGAGAACAGAATCATGAAGAAGATATAGGTATAAGAGTTTGTAAGAATGGTTAGTACAAGAGTAGAGAAAGTCATGTGAGTGCAGGAGATCAGAATCATGAAGAAGATATAGGAATAAGAGTTTGTAAGAATGGTTAGTACAAGAGTAGAGAAAGTCATGCGAGTGCAGCACATGAGATTTGTTATGTGGAGTTAACTATTTGCAAGGCGTTTCTTAATATTCGTTTCACTCTCCCAATAAATGTACTTTTCTGAAATGGGAAGTCGTAATTCGTATTTTTCTCTTGTCCATGGTTTGACATAGCAACCGACTCTTAAAGTATTTCGATAACACTTAAGCCTAGTGTATTGTCCTATTCAAGTTGTGTGTATCTGCAAGGAAATATGTAGTAAAGAATTTGTGCAAATGTCAACACGAGGTGGACCTGTAAGAATGAGTAGATCAGTAGAGGACATTATTTTGGTATTGCTGCTAATCTGGAAGGAGCAGAAAAGGTTTAGCGGGAACTGCACCTTCAATAAACAAAGACGCCAGGCCTCATAAATTGTTCGTTTGTGTTGAAGGAAAGGATAAAAGCAACTCTTGCCCAGCCTTTAGTGAACGACTGTGCCTCAAACCTCGTACAGGGTGTTTCTACACCTCAAAGTAGTGTAGGTTTGGTGTAGGAATTCCACTACCCCACTGAGATCATATGTCATACACACACACACACATACACACACACATACACACACACATACACACACACATCTCTAGGTACTTAAGGGACACTGGGAGTGAAATTTGAAAGTTCCACATTTCGTGATAGTTTTTTCTGAAAGTTTTACTGTGTTTGTATTTATATGACAATAGGAGGTACACCAAATTTCATTAAAATTGGATAATTCGTTTATGATATATAAACTATTTGATGAATTTAATAGGCACATTTTCAAAATAGAGCTCGTGTCTATTGACTTTTCAAAATTCATTTATATTGGCAGAACTGATACTCTAAAACATGGGTAACAATTGTATGAAGAGATATTTCAAATACGTTTGCTGATTATGCTGTACATGTTTTTTTAATAACAAAGAAAATTTAATCTTAAAAATTATTGATTTTTTTCATACAAAAAAAGTTTTTGGAATTCATGTTAATGATAACATCAATATTGAAGCATAGTTTTGTTTAGCTGCTATTTATGAATACTTTTGGAAATTGTTATTGAATTTGAAGCAAAACTCAGGCGTGACCTTCTTTTGGAATGTGCAGAAATGTAGTTTTGAGAAAAACAGGCTTTTATATAGGAGCATCCTGTGTACGTTAAGGGAAGAGGCTATTTGAAAGGGCCGTAATGACCACATGGAGTGGGGGATATGAAAAATGTTAGCTGATCCAAATGCACAGGTGTTCCAGGAACATTTTAAGGTAAAAAACAATTTCGACTTTTTGACAATTTTGACCAAAATTTCACCCCCAGTGTCCCTTAATCAAGTTTAAATTACTCCGGAGTGGTAAGATTAATAATTTTATAAGGAAATAATATGGAAATAGAAAAATGGTTGTAACAAATAATTTCTATCAATATATAATATATAAGCATGAGTTGCAATTCGTTAGGAATAACAAGCGAAATTGGCTGTTTAAGAAAGGCAATTATTTGTGAGTCAAAAATGAGTTAGGTGTTCCTAATTCCACAGAAAAACTAACGACAAATTCTTAAAAGCAAGCAGGTAAATAACCAGTTTCAGATACAAACGTAACAACTTTGGTAGCGTATTAATGAAATGCAAGACACGACAGTCAGAAGTAGAAAAACTGTCTTCCTAACATGGAGAGAGACAACTCCATCTATCGGTGAAGAGCAATTAGGTAAATACCCAACACAAAACTACCCTTTTTATCCTATCCATTTTTCTATACAACGTATCTATCACATTCATATGGTATTCTCTACTCTCTTTTCTATTATGTAACACATTCATATGTTGTTTTCTACTCGGCGTCACCCGCCCCAGTAACGTGGTGTTAGCGTGTCTGCCTCACGTTCAAGAGGTCACTAGTTCGAATCTCGCTTAGAGTAAGGTTTTTTCCGAGGCTTTCCCTTATGCTGAGAAGACGAATGTCGGGTAACTTAACGCTCCATGGACCTCGGGCTCATTTGAGCATCATTTCACCCATTTCATTCATTCATCGTCCAGTATCAAATTACGTTGGCACAGGTTAATTACAATAAAAAATCTGATGTGTTGCACTCACATGACTTTCTCTACTCTTGTACTAACCATTCTTACAAACTCTTATTCCTATATCTTCTTTCTTGAAGTTGAGATACACATTTGTACAAATTATCTTATTGCTTATTTCCTTGTAGGTGCAAGGGGAATGTTAGAATACAGTAGGCTTTGTGCGATAGTCAAATGTTTGAGATTCTGTTGTCTTTGCACACTTAACATATAAAAAATGAACAACGATGATCCATTTCACGAAAGTTCTAAGTTTTCCGAAACTCACACACATAACAAGGAATATCTCCGAAATAGTTCACCCTACAAGAAAATTTATTGAGACATAAATTGTGTATTTTAGCAAGATCTACATCTTTTGTATAGTATAATTTTGCCTATCTCTAACGGTTTACGAGTTATGCGAAAGTCGTCAAGAGTAAATACGACCACAGGGGCTATAGCCAGAAAATTCAAGATATACATTTCATTTGTCATCAAAATATCTCAAACATATGACATTTTAATAAAAATCGTTGTAGCCATTTTCAAGAAAATCAGAATTATCGAAAAAGTTTCCATGTAAAGTTTAGTTTAGGGTGGGGCTATTTTCTTCAAAATCTTCTTATCGCATCGTTGAAAGACATTAAACTTAAATACCAACTTTGGTTTTTAACCGACTTTTTGTTTTTGAGTTATGCTGTCCACAGACTGACAAACACACAGACACACACACGGACCTTTTTCTAAAAATGCTTTTTTTTTGGATTCAGGGGGCCTCAAAACATGTATTTCCGGTGAAATCTCGACATCGAATTTTTGGGTGGAATACAATACTTTCCTTACTTACCAGTAGAGAAAGTAAAAAAGTAAAAAAACTACTCGCCCATCAACATACAATTCATACAATTCTCTATGTTGAAATAGAAATGCAACGTATTCCATTCACACGGTTTTCTGTGCTCGCTTTTCTTGGTGTGTTGTTTGTGGTTATTTAACAGTGATTTTACATAATATTTTCTACTATGTACATATATCGTTTGTCTTTATAATGTAGTGAGAGTTTTAATTAGCTCTTTAAGTATCTTGTGGAATACTCTAAGTGTTTTCAAAAATAACCGAGGCTCTTGGGCAAGTGTATCAATTGTACAGTTCCATATATATTAACCACGGAGAATGCCGACCATTTCAAACCTTTATCTCCATTAATGTGAAGAACTAGCGTGTGGAAGAAGAATAAGTAGAGAAAGTCATATGAGTAAACCACATAATTTAGGTAAAGATCCTTGTGTGTCTGTGTATGAGTGTCTGTGTATGTATGTGTGTGTCTGTCTGTGTGTGTGTGTGTGTGTGTGTGTGTGTGTGTGTGTGTGTGTGTGTGTGTGTTTGGAACTGTGAAGTGCATAATATAAATAGGAAAGATCGGTTAAATATCGACTTAATGTGGTATTAATTTTGCTACCTTCCAATGCTACAACACGAATATTAAAAAAAAAAAAAAAAATCCCTCTCTCCAAAATACCGCTTACACATCAATTTTGTAGAAAATTTTGCTTCTCTAAAAATGGTTGGTACAATTTTTCATTAAAAGCTATATATTTAACATATTTTTACCGCAAATGAAATGTATCTATTGTTAATTTTTGTAGGAATAGTTAGCCTTTGGAATCCCCATCACTCTACATCAGTTGCATAACTTAAAGAGACAGACAAAAGACTGCTGCACAAAGAATCTCTTAAAGCAACAAAGTATGTTAAACTTTGTTTGTTTCTTAGTTATGCAAGGACAACATAATTTCAAAGTCATCACCTAGCAACAATGGTTAAAAGATTTCTCTATCGCTTACACCTACTAAATCAAACCTTGTGGTTATACAGTCTGATATGTAGCCAGGTTACATACACATCAGGGTGCATACTTGAAAGTGGGACGTGGTTACCAACCCGAGCCCCTTCCGGCCGCCATTTCTCCATCAAGCAGCTCTTCATTTGTGCCCCCCCATGAACCTCACGAGACTCAGTGCACCCCGGAGCAGATCTCCCAGCGCCAGAAAATCTCCGAGCCTCTCACTTTGTAAACAGTCCATTGTATCTACAAGGAAATATGTAATAAAACCATTAATAACCCTGAAGAAGACCATAGAGTAAACATGGCCGAAAGCTCGGGCAACTCGAGGAGCTCTTATTTATAATAATCATCGCCGTGAAAACTACAAACCCAACGTGTAATCAAAACATTTGTATAAATGTTTATCTTAATTAACGTGAAATAAATAGAAGAATAAGCGTTTGTAATTATGTGAATGTAACATGTTAGATTTACCGCATGTTAATCAAGGTTGGAATAGTAGGTACAAGGTCGCTCGTTAACTGTTCACTGAAACATCAACTGATTTTTCTCAAAGGCCTCTTTATCACATATTGAGGTTCCTTTTACGGTATGGGAGTGCCAACTTTAGTTCCCTTCAGAAGGAAATGAGTACTGCGGGCTCCAGGTTGGACCACTCACGAATCTCCTAACATCCATTAAACATCTGCTATTGGACCGCTCCGCGCCGCGGCGACATAAACAGACATTGACTGTCTCCATGTGGGAGAGCACATCATAAATCATGTTGATAAAGTTTGTGACGTGGTATCGTCGCCAACAAGTCTCGACACGTTAGGATGCTCCACCTCAATCTATCGTTAAAGGGAACACTAAACACAAAACTTCACAATTCTGCGTTTCTTCTTGGCAGATTAAGGAAATTCATGTACAAACTTTGATAAATAGAATGAAACTTCTCTAAGATATACTTAAGAGTATAAAGAAGACGTGTTCTGTTCGCACAGGACGTCAGTCAAAATACTGATAGTGTTAATGATAATGGATGTATAGGAAATGAAAGTACGGCCAAATAAAACCTTATTTTATTTTTGTTTTAAGGTGAAGTGATATAATTTATGTCAACTTCTTATAATACCTGAAAAGTGTATAGGTATTCCTTGCATAATAATAAATTGTCTCTGGGCTGCGATGGTTGTAGCGTTTTTATATAGTTTAAAATGTATTTACCGGCTACTGTCAACTTTAATACGGGTTAGCGTATTACTTTGTTTTATTTATGGATGACTGATAAAGTAGTTTATAACATTTTTAACAATTATAAAATATAGAGAAATAGGAAATAAATGATATACAATAATAATGCAATGAAACAATTAACGTCATTAAATAAAGTAATTAATTATTAGGTATAAAAGTTGCATAATGTAAAATGCACAATCCTATAGTACGTTAATGTGCCCTGTACTTTGCAGGCTTGTGTATAAATCTATGAAGTTATTAATGTATTGAAACTTAAATGTACTCTATAATAATTTAGAATACATACACTAGTGTTAGAAGTTAGATAACAGTATATGACTTAGCAGATTTTTGTTTATTTAACACAAAATTTGAACTGTAGAGTGTTAGTGGGCACACGTGTTTTGAGATCTCTAAAGTCCAAAGGTAAAATATACAAGTGTATAACTCAAAACGTAGCGTATTTTTACTTTCTCTACTGGTAAGTAGAGGAAGTATTGTATTCCACCTAAAAATTCGATGTCGAGATTTCCCCGGAAATACATATTTTGAGGCCCCCTGGATCCAAAAAAAAAAAAGCATTTTTAGAAAAAGGTCCGTGTGTGTGTCTGCGTGTGTCTGTCAGTCTGTCACAGCATAACTCAAAAACGAAAAGTCGGTTAAAAACCAAAGTTGGGATTTAAGTTTAATGTCTTTCAAGGATGTGACACGAACATTTTGAAGAAAATAGCCCCACCCTAAACTATCCTTTACATGGAAAATTTTTCGAAAATTTTGATTTTCTTGAAAATGACTACAACGATTTTTATTAAACTGTCATATGTTTGAGATATTTTTATGAAAAATGAAATGTATATCTTGAATTTTCTGGCTATAGCCCCTGTAGTCGTATTTACTCTGGACGACTTTTGCATAACTGGTAAACCGTTAGAGATAGACCAAATCATACTCTACAAAAAATGTAGATCTTGCTAAAATACACAATTTATGTCTCAATAAATTTTCTTGTAGGGTGAACCGTTTCGGAGATATTCCTTGTTATGTGTGTTAGTTTCGGAAAACTTAGAACTTTCGTGAAATGGGTCATCGTTGTTCATTTTTTATATGTTACGTGTGCAAAGAGAACGGAATCTCAAAGCTTTAAAAGATTTGACTATCGCTCAAAGCCTACTGTATTCCAATATTCCCCTTGCACCTACAAGGAAATAAGCAATAAAATAATTTGTACAAATGTTTATTTTAAATAACACGAAGAAGATATAGGAATAAGACTTTGTAAGAATGGTTAGTACAAAAGTAGAGAAAGTCATGTGAGTGCAACACATCATATTTTTAGTTTGGTAGTTTTGATATATTACTAGGAAGAAACACGAGCGCTTTCAAGGAAATTACGTACCCGTTGTAAACAAAACTTTTCATTAGTTTCCATTTTCTGGACCACGTTTAGCATTCCACAAATCAAACAGACAACTGCATCTTGAATTTCTGTGAATAGATTGTCTAATCTATAGTTTGGTGTATGTGCTGAATAATAACCTTTTTTGTAGTGTTCGTTGGAAGGGGAAGTGAAAGAGGTTAAATACTAACTTGAGTATGCAGCCAGCCTGTTTATTTCGAGTAATGCTGTTCACAGACGACAGACGTGCTGCATGTACAGCTGGATTCACAGTTCTTGGCCCCTGACCTTGAGTGGAAGTCCTGTATGCGGACCTATAGTTTCTGTCTCTCTCGTCATCTCATATAATTCTGATAATGAAACCATGCACAACAAGTGGGGCGGGGAGGGGGAAGATAGTGATGTCTGCATTTCAACAGTCCCTGCTAATTCACACTTCATTTTTTGTTCAGCGTGCGGTAATTAAAGACATATTAAGATGTTTCCGATAAGAATGAATATAGTGAATTTATGAGACATTGATCATAGCATAAATAAAGTATGCTGCCATTGCTTTCTAAATTAGGATCCAAAACATTACACAATCAGAGTAGCGAAATTGTTTCAAATGTATGGGCATACATGAAGAAAAAAGCTAAAAGCAAAGAAGTGCTTACATCACAAAAGCGTCAGAAATAACAGTGAAAAGAATTGTTCAAGAACGCGAACAACATGAAAATCAGAACACGTCTTTTGGAACTCCAGGCAAAAGAAGTTCCGAAATGAGTAACGGATCTAGATGACTTCGATAAATATGTCGTTAGAAGAACGATTTATAATTCTTATGTTTAGGAAAAATGTGCTTTTTTCTTTTCTTTCTTTCTTTCTTTTTTTCTTTTTTTTTTTTTTTTTTTTTTTTTTTTTTTTTAAATTAACGTGCTCCAACGTAATGTCATATAGGACGGTGAATGAATGAAATGGGTGAAATGATGCTCAAATGAGCCCGAGGCCCATTGAGCTTTAAGTTACCCGACATTCGTCTTCTCAAGATAAAGGGAAACCTCGGAAAAAAAAAAAAAAAGGAAAAGAAAAACCTTACCTGGATAACTTACCCTAAGCGAGATTCGAACTCGCGACCTCTTGAACGTGAGGCATCACGCTACCGAGGTGGGCAAAAAAGAAGTGCTCCTACAGTAGCCAAATTACTTAGAATTTTAAGAGAAGGCATTAACTTCCAGGGCAGCAAGTCATCCTTAAACAGAATAGCGAGAGAACTGGGTTTTAAACGGAAAAAGACCAAATTTACAATATCTGCAGTGATGCATGTATTAATACGAGCACATCTGCACAGCTAATTAAGCTAGGCACATCGTATAGACATTTTTTTCTGCATGGACTGTACATACTACTTTACGAAGTAGAACGTTATGTGAGTAGCATATGACGCTTACGCACCAATTCGCTTGCTATCAGCAGTCACCTGGCTTGGTAAGTAACTCGCTTTCCAGCTTTACATTTATTTCCTTCAGGGGCCAAGAACGCTGAATCCAGCTGTATGTATTTATGATGTCCTGTGAAATTTTGGTATGGAATTGTTGGGTGGAATAGAAAAGATGAAACTCAGTGAAATTTTCAAAAATTAATAAAGTGAAAAGTGTTGAAAAGGTTGTGTAGGTGGAGCTGGCCGCCAGAGTCGTGAGGAAACGGACCGTTTGTTGCATTATTTCTGAAGCAATGTTTGGTTATGGCAGATGAAAGAGTGGCTTATTTAAAACAGAGGGACAGTTGATTACAACACACGTATTTGCTGTGTTCCCTGAGGTTCAAATAATTCACCTCTTACCTGTTCTCCTATGTAGGCAGCACTCCACTGGAAGAACCATTACGTACTCACAGCCTCTCAATGGATCTTCACTTATATTAGGTTAGTATTTGCAACAAGGTTCAAGTGTACTATTTAAATCAGACGACTCTCTCTCTCTCTTTGCTTGTATACAAACGCTTCATGTTGATACAGATGAACTCTGACATTGCCAACCAGTAGGCTTAAGGGGACAGGGTAGTGATTTGGGCTCAAAAAGTCAATTTTTTGTTTTTCATCTTCAAAAAATCTGATGTGTTGCACTCACATGACTTTCTCTACTCTTGTACTAACCATTCTTACAAACTCTTATTCCTATATCTTCTTCGTGTTAGTTAAAATAAACATTTGTACAAATTATCCTATTACTTATTTCCTTGTAGGTGCAAGGGGAATGTTAGAATACAGTAGGCTTTGTGCGATTGTCAAATGTTTGAGATTCTGTTGTCTTTGCACACTTAACATATAAAGAAATGAACAACGATGACCCATTTCACGAAAGTTCTAAGTTTTCCGAAACTCACACACATAACAAGGAATATCTCAGAAATGGTTCACCCTACAAGAAAATTTATTGAAACATAAATGGTGTATTTTAGCAAGATCTACATTTTTTGTACAGTATGATTTGGTCTATCTCTAACGGTTTACCAGTTATATAAAAGTCGTCCAGAGTAAATACGACTACAGGGGCTATAGCCAGAAAATTCAAGATATACATTTCATTTGTCATAAAAATATCTCAAACATACGGTATTTTAATCAAAATCGTTGGTGCCATTTTTAAGAAAATCAAAATGTTTGAAAAATTTTCCATGTAAAGGGTAGTTTAGGGTGGGGCTATTTTCTTCAAAATGTTCGTGTCACATCCTTGAAAGACATTAAACTTAAATACCAACTTTGGTTTTTAACCGACTTTTCGTTTTTGAGTTATGCTGTCCACATACTGACACACAGACACACACACGGACCTTTTTCTAAAAATGTTTTTTTGGATTCAGGGGGCTTCAAAACATATATTTTTGGTGAAATCTCGACATCGAATTTTTGGGTGGAATACAATACTTCCCCTACTTGCCAGTAGAGAAAGTAAAAATGGCCCGTGTGTGTATGTTTTTGTTGTGAACAACATAGGTTAAATACTAAACTTGGCAGTGAAGCTGAATATCTTCCAAGGATGTGAAACAAACATTTTGAACAAACTCCCCGACCCCAAATTACCGCTTAGATGGAAAAATGTTGAAAAAGTTTGATCTTTTGAAAAAGTCTCTAAAATGTTTGATTCCTATATTATACTTTGCCAAAGCTTAAACTTCTTATTCGCATCCAAAGTACAATTTTTACTCTCTGAGTTACTAAACTCTTTCATTTTGCTAATTTTCAGGACTTTGTATAACTGTTTTTCTGCAAGAAATTCCCCTTTCTGAACGTTTTCAATTCTAAGTAGCAGAAACTTGAGCTAAGGCATTTCTTGTTCACGTCTAGTTGCCTAAGCTTCTCCGACTTACAACTATTTTTTCTGGATAGTGACGTCTCATTCCTTGACCAAATTATACCTCTTGATTCTTATATTATGCATTGATTTTAACATATGAAAATTATTAATTACAATTATATATCTATTTCCTTATAATTTCTTTATAAAATTAATAGTATTACCAGTATCGATATTTTGCAGAACAGATATAAAGGCAATAGTTACAGAAGTTCGTGTGAGTGTTTCAGGCCAAATTGGTTAAAATCCTCAAATTACATATGCAAGTATAAATTCGACAGGAACTGTCAGCAGGTTTTAAGGCATTTTATAATTATTTTGCCGTTATGTTGGCGATACAAAGGTTATACCTTTGAACTGTAGATACCAAAGGGCAGAGTTCAGTAACAGCTGTGTATCATTTCTTGCCCTAGGGAGGCCGTTTATTTTTGAGACAAGCAACATAAATAATATCCGATATCATACAATAATCTCTTGCATCAATCTGTCGTCGATAAAGTTGAAACGAAATTGGCTGCGTTGATCGATATTCTGTGTAAATCTTCATCAACAGATCAGACGTGTTCCACTCACGTCAACATCTCTGCACATTCTTTTACAAACACATGTTCTTCTATCTCCTCATTAATACAGATAAACATAAATTATTTTATTTATGCCAACAAAATTACTGTTGGTGTTTTTAAACAAACAAGCCGTGTGTGGGCAAAGTTTAAGAGGTAGAACTGGAACTTAAAAATTCAATGCCACAACTGGGATTTGAACCACAGACCTTCCGCTTACCGGGCGGCTGCTCTACCACTGAGCTATTGTGACAAACTGCCAGGATGGCATTAAATTCTCAAACCAGTTCGTATTTCTCCTGGTAAACCACAAACGCAGTCTCACATCAGAGACAAATTATCCCAATGGTGACTTACTATTGTAAGTACTTATTTAATCCTGGGATATATATGTGGCATTGAATGTTTAAGTTCCAGTTCTAGCTCTTAAAATTTGCATACATTCTTTTATTACATATATAATTATACATAGAAAGAGAACTGAAGGGATTGTCAACTGTTTAAACACCTCGTCGCTATGTGATGGCTTTGACATACCCCTCTGCTTGCATGACCAGTTGAGAAAACAAAGTAAATTCCCATTTGAGAATAGGTATAGGCATTACAACCTTCAAACGAATAACAAGAAATACCTCGGATATGGCTATCTTCAGAAAAAAATTGTACAGGACATAAAATGAGATCAACATTTTTATTAAGCAATACATTGTGTATCTATTATGCTTTAGCAATTATGCCAAAGTTATCCATAATGAAGAGGATTTCTGAAGCTTGACGCAAACGTTCCTCTCCGTCGAAGACGTCGCCTTTAAGACCCATAAGATCTCGTGTTTGGTGTCCGGACTAGCTCTAGCAAGAGGTCCTAATCTGCAGGGTATGCGTGAGTTATGGTAGGAATGGAACCAAACGAAGAATTAACCAACATATCACTTTATTTGTAAATTTCCAGATTTGTAGAGAACTGCCGACGATATTGAAATAGAATGTAACTTTGTAACTTCAACTACAACGTTATAACACTTTAACTTTGTCACCCTTTAGCAACCGCCGAATTATGCATACGCGCTTGCTTACGTACAACTCAGAAATTGCACGTGTACTCTCGGCTCGATTCAAGGCGAGTGTGTGTTGCGTTGCATTTGTTTTTGCTTGAGCAACACGAAGGAAGCGATTTCCATTAGCTAACTTTAGAGCACGTCATGGTAAGATAGGAATCAGCCCGCTGAATAGCTATGGCTTCGTACAAACAACAATTGTAACCTTATCACTCATTTAAATCTGCCTAGGCTTCCATTCTTGAGACTTTAATCTATTCAGCTTTATTACGTCTTCCCCTTAACTATTGACTAGAATCTCCTTTTGTTTCTTTCTATTATCAAATATATATTGACATTATAATTTCGGTTTCAAGCTATTCCCAGAAAATTCAACATGTACATTTCATTTGTAGACAATATACTATCTTACGCCTAGGACATTTTTATCCTACTCTTTAGAACCGGTATAGAGAAAATCTCCAAATCCGTGAAGCGTGGTCTAGGCTGGTGGGAGTTTCTTCAAAATGTTCAAGTCGAATCCTTAGAAGGTCTTGAGGTTAAATACCAAGTTTGGTATGTAACTGACTCTTTGGTTTTGAGTTCTGAGACTGACAGAGGCGCGCGTGCACACACAACCACACAGAGGTTTTCTAAAAATGCTTCTTTTGGACTCAGGAAATCTCAAAACGTGTATTTTCACTAAAATATAGATATCAAATGGTAGAATATACTACTCCTCTACTTGCTGTAAGGTAAGGAAATATTAAAGGTTAAGATCCAAGCGGGAGGTTGCGAGTTTGCGTATTTCTGGAACGGAGGGCAAGTGCTGCACTGTATTCCATACAGCAGGGGAAGACAGGTAACGCTGCTGTGACGTCAGCTCACTCAGCACACATGCTCCCAGAGATAGCCAGTTGAACGTGTGACGTCACAGCGGGCAAGAGGAAATGGTATAAGGGACATCGTAATTTTAATGCCGACTGTTTCAATTACGGAATAGTCACATATTATAAATAATTACATTTTGGCTTTATGCCATATATATATATATATATATATATATATATATATATATATATATATATATATATATATATAAATTCTAGTTTATGTGAACAGTAATGTTATAACGCAAATAGAACAGAAATTATAACTATTTTTGCCTGAGCTAGAGGAGAGCTATACAGAACAATTAGGTGGACATTTTCCGACATTTGCCGTTTCGCTTTTCTTTAACTAGTTTGTCAATGTTAGGGCGTAATGTACGGCACATGTGTAACCGAAGACTGCATGTTAGATTGTGATCTGACAATATGCTTCGGGATTTTGACTTAGAAAGGTTCATAACAGAAAAGAATTGTTCGCACACATACGTGGAACCAAACATACATAATACCCGTGCAACAAGGGCATATAACCTCAGAAATCTGGTTTGAGGAACATTCTTATAAAAATCAGCCAAGTCTTCCTTGTGTTTATATTTGTCCTTCAACAAATCGTCACACTGTAAATTTACCAATTCAGTTTGCAACCTGCTAGAAACATTGTTAACATCCAATGAGTACGGGTCGCAAAGATCTGAAACGTGGTTGACAATGTTTCTACATCTTGAAGCCTGGTCTCAAACTAGTGTGAAACACGGGGAACTGAACACATGCGCCGCTGATCTAGGCAGCATAGCAATACACTGCTCTCGCCTGACGTCACACGAACGCACAAGCTGGCTCTTCGTTTAAATACGTCACATGGCCCGAAGTTGTCTTCCCCTGCCATACAGTGATAAGAGAAATAGGTGCGGCGCGGCGGACGGTGGTGTGCGTAGAATGAAGTGAGGATGAGGAGACCGGGCCTGTTAAATCTTCTCCGCCTTTCGTAAGAGCGTGTCTGTAGACCGCAATATTCACAAACAAAAACTTAGTTAAATACCAAACTTGGTATTTAAGTACAGAATATTCCAACGATACGACACAAAAATAACTAGAATATTTCCCACCCGCAAAATACTGTATATATAAAAAAGATTCGCTATAATTTTTTTCCAAACATGACTCGATTTGCATTGAGATTCCCCATGCTTAAGACTAAGATGTTACTCATATTTCAAATGTAATTTAATGCTGGAATTTCCTGCGCCTAGCCTACAAAGCCCTCTTCATTCTGAATAAACGTTGTTTAACCGTTAGAAATAGCGCAAATCGTATTAGACAAAAATAAACGTCTCGCTAAAGTATAGCATTTAAGTAAAATAAAATTTTTATAGCGTTTAACATTTTCGAGATATTCTTTCTTATTGGTCTGAATTCTCAAACACTGGTACTTATTACTTTCTGTACACGTGCATGAGGTAGAGGAGTTATTGCATTCCACACAAAACTACAATACCGATGTGTGTGTGTGTGTGTGTGTGTGTGTGTGTGTGTGTGTGTGTGTGTGTGTGTGTTGTAGTGTTTAACGCACACTTTTACTACTACGGCACCGCAGGCGGTGACACTGATGATACATGGAATGAAGATGGAGCACCGGTGGAATGAAATGGCGGGGGAAACCGGAGCACCCGGAGAAAACCCGCCCTGACGCCGCTTCGTCCATCACGAATACCACATGCGGGTCCCTGGGATCGAACCCGGGCCGCCTAGGTGGTAGGCGAGCGCGCTAACTGCTCGGCCACGGCGCCACCGCTTGTGTATGTGTGTTTGTGTATGAATGTTTGTGTACGTGTATGTGTGTTTGTGTGTGTGTGTGTATATATATATAAAAGCAAAACTTATAAACGAAAAGTTGGCTAAATACAACTTGGTACTTAAGTTCAGAGAATCGAATGTCAAAGCCCTCATACACCGAACAGCTCTTAAAGCGTTAGGGAACCTATCACTTAGGTCTAGTATTTTCTCTTATTCTCAGTGTACTTACAAGAAAAGATGCAATAAGGGAATCTATGAATGTTTATCTGAATTAGCATGAAGAAGGGTGAATGTTGGTAGGTAGGTAGGTATAACGTAGAGAAAACATATCAATATGCCTACCTCATCAGATGTCACATAGAATATGGAATTTCAAAGCCATCACATAGCGGCAACGATTGTAGAATAGTCAGTGAATAGAATGTAACAGCTTTTACTCTCTACTGGTAAGTAGGGGAAGTATTGTATTCCACCCAAAAATTCGATGTCGAGATTTCACCGGAAATACATTTTTGAGGTCCCCGGAATCCAAAAAAAGCATTTTTAGAAAAAGGTCCGTGTGTGTGTGTGTGTGTGCCAGTCTCTGTGTGTGTCAGTCTGTGTGTGTGTGTCAGTCTGTCAGTCTGTGGACAGCATAACTCAAAAACGAAAAGTCTGTTAAAAACCAAAGTTGGTATTTAAGTTTAAAGTCTTTCAAGGATGTGACACGAAGATTTTGAAGAAAATAGCCCCACCCTAAAGTACCCTTTACATGGAAGATTTTTCGAAAATTTTGATTTTCTTGAAAATGGCTCTAACGATTTTGATTAAAATGCCATATGTTTGAGATATTTTTATGACAAATGAAATGTATATCTTGAATTTTCTGCCCCTGTAGTCGTATTTACTCTGGATAAATTTTGCATAACTGGTAAACCGTTAGAGATACACCAAATCATACTATACAAAAAATGTAGATCTTACTAAAATACACAATTTATGTCTCAATAAATTTTCTTGTAGGGTGAACCATTTCGGAGATATTCCTTGTTAAGTGTGTGAGTTTCGGAAAACTTAGAACTTTCGTGAAATGGGTCATCGCTGTTCATTTTTCTATATGTTAAGTGTGCAAAGACAACAGAATCTCAAACATTTGACTATCGCACAAAGCCTACTGTATTCTAACATTCCCTTTGCACCTACAAGGAAATAAGCAATAAGATAATTTGTACAAATGTTTATTTTAACTAACACGAGGAAGATATAGGAATAAGAGTTTGTAAGAATGGTTAGTTCAAGAGTAGAGAAAGTCATGTGAGTGCAACACATCAGATTTTTTGTGTTCAATTTGAAAATAGATAGGTAACAATAATTGTTGTTAGTGACCTTGAGATATAATATTGCCTCTCGTGGTGCTGACACAATGCACGCAAAGCGCTTGTCATCTTTTTCTCGACGTAATCGTGGTAGAAAATTACGTGCCTACTGTTTCTGTCACTGGAATATTCACACAAAAGAGGCGGATTTTAACATTGTGTTGCAGGGAGATTTATCTAATCGTATCGTGGTTCTACAACAAACTTGATTAACCAACCTCACGCACGGTTCTTTTGCACATGTACGATTGTCAGAAAAACGCACTTGAAATGGTAAAAGAGAAACTTCTAATGTGCTATACTCATTCAAAAAATGTTGTCTCATTTTTCAACCATTTATTAAATTTTTAAAAAAGCTTATAGTTAACCAGGTTAATGGACAGATACATTCATGGAATGGTTTTATTAGACATGTGCTTGTAGGTAGAACATGGTGGGTTTAAATGATAATCAGATCTCTTAAGACATGGTTGCTATGTAAGGATTTTGACAGACAAGAACAAAGCAAAGAAAGAAGAAAGAGAAGAAACAGGAATGACTTCCCTTTTGCGATAGTTTAAATTGGAACCAATAACAACAAATGTATCCCAAATTCTTAACTCCACAAAATTGTGTTTAACAGAAACCTTATTTTAAAGATGTACATTTTTGTGTAGTAATATTTTGTCTATTTCTTACAGTTTACCGTTTATTAAAACTCATTCAGCGTCTATTCGCAGGAAATTCAAAATATACATTTCAGTTGCCCTGTAAATATTTTAGTGTTGTGTTATTTTAATCCAAGTTATTAAAACCAAACTTGGTATTTAAGTTTATTGTCATTCAAGGATGCGACACGAAGATTTTGAAGAAAACAGTCCCGCCCTAAACTACCCTTTACATGGAAAATTTTTCGAAAATTTTGATTTTCTTGAAAATGGCTCTAACGATTTTGATTAAGATGTCATATGTTTGAGATATTTTGATGACAAATGAAATGTATATCTTGAATTTTCTGGCTATAGCTCATGTAGTCGTATTTACTCTGGACGAATTTTGCATAACTGGTAAACCGTTAGAGATAGACCAAATCTTGCTGTACAAAAAATGTAGATCTTGCTAAAATACACAATTTATGTCTCGATAAAATTTCTTATGGGAGATATTCGGAGATATTCCTTGTTATGTGTGTGAGTTTCAGAAAACTTAGAACTTTAGCGAAATGCAACAATGTTGTTCATTTTTTTATATGTTAATCATGCAAAGAGAATGGAATCTCAAAGGTCAAAAAGATTCGACTGTCGCACAAAGCCTTCTGTATTCTAATATCTCCGTTGCACCTACAAGGACATAAGCAGTAAGATAATTTGTACGAATCTTTATCTTAACTAACGCGAAGATATAGTAATAAGAGTTTGTTAGAATGGTTAGTACAAGAGTAGAGAAAGTCATGTGAGTGCAACACATCAGATTTTTCTCTATGGTATAAGTGGTGAGAATTACACAATATATCGTTTCCCCTACATCGTAGTTTTAACCCCGTCCACTCTCATACACACCGGTTAACTACCAGGCCACAGCAACCCCCCCCCCCCCCTCCCGCTGTTAGCTATCTACCTCCCTGAGAGAAGCGACTAGTCCCTCAAATCGTGTCAGTGATGGAATCATGTCGTATAACATGCTGAAAACATACTTCAAAGTCGAATAAGTACTTTGTGTTCCTAGTAAAAATAGAGCACTTGTATTTACTATGTAAAAGAAAATGTGTGTAAGATAATCGCAAAGCTAGTGCATCATCTTTCTACCCGCTTTCGCCTTGAAACTTTTGTACCTTGTTTATAAAGACGCTTGTGTACGTAAACACAGAACCGGAAACGTGACGTGGCCTGCATTTGGTGATGGAGTAAATACTCGATTTCACTCCTGTCACCCCTCTTCCCCACCCCTGGTCTGTGGTTTAACCCTCATTGTACAAGAAGTCATGCCATTAAACATTTTCAAGAAACGTTTCTCTCGACTGATATAACGTAGAAAAAATCTGATGTGTTGCACTCACATGACTTTCTCTACTCTTGTACTAACCATTCTTATAAACTCGTATTAGTATATCTTCGTGTTAGTTGAGATAAACATTTGTACAAATTATCTTATTGCCTATATCCTTGTACGTACAAGGGGATTATGGGAATACAGTAGACTTGAAGCGATAGTCAAATCTTTTAAAGCTTTCAAATTTCGTTCTCTTTGCACAGCTAAGGTATAAAAAATGCATAACAATGTTCCATTTGACGAAATTTTAGGTTTTCCGAAACTCAGACAAATGATAAGAAATATCTCCAAAATGGTTCACTAAAAAAAAATATACTAGGACATAAATTGTGTATTTTAGTAGTACCTACATTTTTTATAGTAAGATTTGGTCTTTCTCTTACGGTTTACCAGTTATGCAAAAGTCATCAAGAGTAGACAGCACTACATGGGCTATAGCCAGAAAATTTAAAATATACATTTCATTTGCCATAGAAATATCTTAAACAAATGGCATGTTAATCAAGATTCTTAGAGGCGTTTTCGAGAAAATCTAAATGTTTGAAAAATCGTCCATGTAAAGGGTAGTTTAGGGCGGAGAAATGTTCTTCAAAATGTTCGTGTCACATCCTTGAAAGACATTAAACTTATATACCAACTTTCGTTTTTAACCTATATTTGGTTTTTAGTTGTGCTGTCCACAGACTGACACACACACACGCGCGCGCGCACACACACACACACACACATACACACACACACACACACACACACACACACACACACACACACACACACACACACACAAGGACCTCTTACTAAAAATGCTTTTCTTGGATTTAGGGGGCATCAAAACATATTTCTGGTGAAATATGGACATGAAATTTAAGTAGTAGAGAAAGTAATAAAGGCTGTCCTCCGCAGTTTAAGGGTAGCATGCTAGCGACTGGTTCCTGAAGTCATGGGTTTAAACCCGGCGGAGGGCGATGGCTTCAGTTTGGAAGGGAAGTAAAGTCGGTAGTCCCATGCCGTAGATTTAGGGCCCGTAAAAAGAGCTCCAACCTGATAAAGGGGTCCCTGAGTAAAATAAAGTAGTCTTTCATGGGACGCTGAGAATCATAGCAGCTGAAGATTGTAAATAAACACTGAATTAAAAGAATAACCATTTATGAGAATAATTTGGACAAGAGTGAATAGGGAATAGTGGTGCTGTGAGTGTACGGTATCAGCTTTGTATATTGCCAAAATATAACATAATCAAATCAAGCATTTTACAGATTCGTGTATGTTGGTATTATTTTATAGAAGTTCCAGAGAATCTCGCCAAACTAGATCATTTTAGGATTGTTTGTTAAAATGTGCAGGAAATATCAGAGCGGATACGACAAAGTGTAGCGAGTGCCATGAAATATGAACATATACGACCTTGTTGAGAAATGTTTCAAGTAGTTGATAAACCAGAGAATTTAGTGTTTAGTGAGAGAGGCTGCAAAAGGTGAAGTTTTTCTGGTTGTGACTCGAGAGAGAGTCTGATATATCACTGCACCAGAGCCCACACAGAAAGAGTCCGTTATCTCACTCACAGGTGACAGCGTTCTGAAAATTAAATTTTGCTGCATATGCACTTAGTTATTGAAACCATACCGTGCCCTGTGGTAACGAGTGAGACCCGTATTCCGAGGGTCGAGGTTCGATCTACCACAAGGTGTGCTTGTAGACTTGGTCCAGCTTCCAGTGGGCTGGGTCTTCATGCCTAGAACTGGAGCAAACTTCCCCTCTTAGCCACAAAATATGAGTGTTCTCCCTTCCTAGCATCACTTATTCTTATATTGGAGCTATTTAACGTCAATTCTATAAAATGTTTTGTTCTTTTCGTATACTGTATGTAGTAGTTATTCACATTTAAGCTTCATTAGTGGAAATACATTTTCTTTGTTTAGTTGTCATAAGTACATAGGTATATCTATCTACTTCGTGTAATAATCTTTCCACAAACCAATTGCAAGGTTGTAACTGTGTCGCCAAATGAACATAGACTAGACATTTTCCTGCTTACCTCAATGCGCGACCCACTTGACTAGATAACCTGAGGTTGCTACCATTGCAAAAGCATTGCAATTCAGCTCCAGTAACCCATTGGTTATCGCGAGATCGACCCACTCTGCGTCATGAGATCTGTGGCACGTCTACTTGAGCGGACTAACCAACCTGAAAACATACTATTGGTAATAAATAAAACTATAAGTCCAGTTATCTGCATTTCTATCGCTACAAGCTTTTATAGCTTCCTAGTTTTACCGACATGGATATTAGATTAAGGGACACTGGGAGTGAAATTTCGGTCAAAATTGTCAAAAAGTCGAAAATTGTTTTTTTATCTTAAAACGTCCCTGGAACACCTGCACATCTGGATCAACTAACATTTTTCATATCCCCCACTCCATGGGGTCATTACGGCCCAGTGCTCTTCCCTTAACGTACACAGCATGTTCCTATATAAAAGCCTGTTTTTCTCAAAACTACATTTCTGCACATTCCAAAAGAAGGTCGCGCCTGGGTTTTGCTTCAAATTCAATGAACATTTCCAAAAGTATTAATAAATAGCAGCTAAACAAAACTGTGATTCAATATTGATGTTATCATTAACATGAATTCCAAAAACATTTTTTTTGTATGAAAAAAATCAATAATTTTTAAGATTAAATTTTCTTTGTTATTAAAACAATATGTACAGCATAATCAGCAAACGTATTTGAAATATCTCTTCATACAATTGTTACCCATGTTTTAGAGTACCAGTTCTGCCAATATAAATGAATTTTGAAAAGACAATAGACGCGAGCTATATTTTGAAAATGTGCATATTAAATTCATAAAATAAGTTATATATCATAAACGAATTATCCAATTTAATGAAATTTGGTGTGCCTCCTATTCTCATATAAATACAAACACAGTAAAACTTTCAGAAAAATCTCTCAAGAAATGTGGAACTTTCAAATTTCACTCCCAGTGTCCCTTAACATATTAGAATAAGCATTCATATTCCAGATTCTCTACACTAATCAAGTAATCACCATTAAAAATGTCTCCGTATCGCTCTATATCTTGACTTTCTATACTCATTTGTATAAAATATTCTTAAAAGCTATTTTTCTATTTACTTCGTCTTAACAGAGATAAACATTTGCTGAAATTACCCTCTGTGATAGTCAAATCGTTTAAATCTTTGATATCCCGTTCTCTTTGCATGGTTAACGCATAAAAAAATGAACAACGATGTTGCACTTGACGAAAGTTTGTTTTACGAAACTGAGGCAAATAACAATGGATATCCCCGAAATAGCTCACTCTGTGTTTTAGCGAGATCTATATTTCTTGTATAGTAAGATTTGTTCTATTTCTTACGGCTTATGAGTTATTCAAAAGTCATACCGAGTAAACAGGACTACATAGGCTATAACCAGAAAGTTGAAAATATACATTTCATTTGCCATACAAGTATCTTAAACATATAGCATTTTAATCAAAATCGTTAGAGGCATTTTCAAGAAAATCAAATTTTTCGAAAACTTTTGCATGTAAAGTTTAGGGTAGTTTAGGGTGGGACTATTTTCTTCAAAATATTCGTGTCGCATCCTTGAAAGACTTTGAGCTTAAATACTAGCTTTGGTTTTTAACCTACTTTTTCTTTTTGAGTTATACTGTCCATAGACGCACAGACACACACACACACACACACACACACACACACACACACACACACATACACACACGCGCGCGTGCGGGGACCCTTTTCTAAAGCTACTTTTTTGTATACAAGGTGTCTCAAAACATATATTTCTGGTGAAATCTCGACCTCGAATTTTTGGGTGGAACACAATAATTCCTCTACTTACTATACGTAGTAGAGAAAGTAATATTGCGTTGCTTTTTATCACACTTGATGAAATAGCCAATGTTGTCCGTAGTTTCACCATTTATCCCCACAGCTTTTACACTTTAGCTTCCACTTTCCAAATAGTCTTGTTTCTTTTGAGACATTTAAATAACATTACTTAATGAGTACACTTAAACAAAGAGTTCATTGAAGCTTTTAGGATACCTACTATAAAGAAAAATATAAACCAAAACACCAGGAAAACAGTGAGCAAAAGCACTGCTGAACAACCACAAATACCACAGGAAGGAAAGCGAGAAGAAAAAGCCGTGTGAATGTAATACGTTGCCGTTATATTGCAGAACATTGCATCACTTCTTTGTGGAAGAACACATGCTAATGTGTTACGCAAAAGAAAAGTGACTAGAGAAACCACGTGAATTTAATACATTGCATTTCTATTTCTTCATAGAAAATTATATGAATTGTTTACTAAAAGGCGAGTAGAGTAGGACATGTGAATATGTTATGTAACTGAAAAGCGACTATAAAAAGCCACGTGAATGTACCACGTTGCACTTGTATTTCAATCATAGAAAACTGTGTGAATTGTATATTGAGGGGCGAGTAGAGAACAAGGTTGCATAGCACAAACAATAAAGGAGCATGAAATGTAACATGGTGTTCTACTTCATATGTACCTACCTATCTACCAAGCTCTACTGCTAAGTAGGGCAAGTATTGTATTCCATGTAGACATTGCAAATATATGTTTTGAGACACCCTGAATCCAAAAAAAAGTATTTTTAGAAAAAGGTCCCTGTGTGTGTGTGTGTGTATGTGTGTGTGTGTGTGTGTGTGTGTGTGTGTGTGTGTGTGTGTGTGTGTGTGTTTGTGTGTGTGTCATTCTGTGTGTCTGTGGACAGCATAACTCAAAAACGAAAAGTAGGTTAAAAACCAAAGTTGGTATTTAAGTTTAATGTCTTTCAAGAATGCGACATGAAGATTTTGAAGAAAATAGCCCCACCCTAAACTATCCTTTACATGGAAAATTTTTCAAAAATTTTTATTTTCTTGAAAATGGCTCTAACGATTTTGATTAAAATGTCATATGTTTAAGATATTTTTATCACAAATGAAATGCATATATTGAACTGTCTGGCTATAACCCCTGTAGTCGTATTTACTCTGGACGACTTTTGCATAACTGGTAAACCGTTAGAGATAGACAAAATCTTACTGTACAAAAAATGTAGATCTTGCTAAAATGCACAATTTATATCCCAATAAATTTTCTTGTAGGGCGAACCATTTCGGAGATAGTCCTTGTTATGTATTTGAGTTTCGGAAAGCTTAAAACTTTCGTGAAATGGAACATCGTTGTTCATTTTTTTGTATGTTAAGTGTGCAAAGAAAACAATCTCAAAGCTTTAAATGATTTGACTATCGCACTAAGACTAGCGTAGATAATTTGTACAAATGTGTATCTCAACTAACACGAAGAAGAGTAGAGAATGTCACGTGAGTGTAACACATGGGATACCTATAAGGCAAGATACGAGAATTACTGAGCCGCACATGCCCTGTCATCTACAAATCATAGGGGAAAACCTCTGTCCCTCTCATTACCCACACGTGGGGTGTAAAGTTTCTAATTGGTACAAAATGTAATTTCTGCAAATTAACACCGTTTTATTAGGCTCCGTTATTAAACTGCAAAACGTATCGAGTTTCGTGTGCCATCCTGAAAAATACCAGTGCTAATTATTACAGTTGCTACATATTCAATCAATACTTGTGACATTTTGCTTATGTTATTCATTGCTATGTTCATCACACTCCTTTTATTCAGATTGTCTTTCAAGACCATAAAGAAAGCAAGTAATTTTACTTCATTACACCATCTAGTACCAGTTACTTATAATTGGAACAGATAGAAACGTATTCCGCCCAAAAATTTTAAATAGAAGTTTCAGAAGATATGCCCCTTTTTGAGTTCTTGCAAACCCCAAAGAAGTGTTTTTAATTTTTTCACCACATACAATAATTAGGGGAAATACAGTATATTACTTTTTACTTAAAGGTCCTTGTATGTATGTGTGTGCGTGTGTCTGTGTGAAGTGATAAATACCAAACTTGATATTTAAGTCCACGTATGCGACATGAAGATTTTCAACAAAATCTCTATTACTTGTGACAATTTTTACTTTCTCTACTGGTAAGTAGGGGAAGTATTGTACTCCACCCAAAAATTCGATGTCGAGATTTCACCGGAAATATATGTTTTGAGACCCCCTGAATCCCCCAAAAAAAAAAAAAAAAAAAAAAAAAAAAAACATCTTTAGAAAAAGGCCCGTGTGTGTGTCTGTGTCAGTCTGTGTGTCAGTCTGTCAGTCTGTCAGTCTGTGGACAGCATAGCTCAAAAACTAAAAGTCGGTTAAAAACTAAAGTTGGCATTTAAGTTTAATGTCTTTCAAGGATGCGACACGAAGATTTTGAAGAAAATAGCCCTACCCTAATCTACCCTTTACATGGAAAATTTTTCGAAAATTTTGATTTTTTTGAAAATGGCTCTAACAATTTTGATTAAAATGTCATATGTTTGAGATATTTTTATGACAAATGAAATGTATATCTTGAATTTTCTGGCTATAGCCCCTGTAGTCGTATTTACTTTGGACGACTTTTGCATAACTGGCAAACCGTTAGAGATAGACCAAATTATACTGCACAAAAAATGTAGATCTTGGTAAAATACACAATTTATTTCTGAATAAATTTTCTTGTAGGGTGAACCATTTCGGAGATATTCCTTGTTATGTGTGTAAGTTTCGGAAAACTTAGAACTTTCGTGAAATGGATCATCGTTGTTCATTTTTTATGTTAAGTGTGCAAAGACAACAGACTCCCAAACATTTGACTATCGCACAAAGCCTACTGTATTCCAACATTCCCCTTGCACCTACAAGGAAATAAGCAATAAGATAATTTGTACAAATGTTTATCTCAACTAACATGAAGAAGATACAGGAATAAGAGTTTGTAAAAATGGTTAGTACAAGAGTAGAGAAAGTCATGTGAGTGCAACACATCAGATTTTTTAAACTTCTTATTTTCTCATACACAGCTGTAGTGACTGTAATTACGATACGCACCATTTGTCTAAAATATTTTTGTGATAAATAAAATGTATCTCGAATTTTCTAGCAATAACCTCTCAAATCCTCTTCATTTTGAGTGACTTTATAATTGGTATACTAGAAGACGTAGACAAATTAAACTCCACAAAAAATTTAGATCACACAGATTTTTGTTTTTTAATTTTTTATGAAGATAGCCATTTCCTAGATATTCCATGTTATTGGTTTGAATTTTCAAATATTTATACTTTTCTCAACTAGAAAGTTGTCATTCGTTTTTTATGTACTGCCAATGTAAAGAGAAAGGTATTTCAAAGCCATCACATGGCGGCCAATTGTAGAAAAGTTGATTATACCTTAAAGCCTATTGAATTCTCCTATTCTGGCGACGTCATGGCCGAATGCATAGATGCATCACCTATCACGTAGGCAGCCCAGGTTTGATCCCAGGGACCCGCATGTGGCATTAGTGGTAGAGAAAGCAGTATCTGGGAGGATTTTCTCCAGGTTCTCCGGATTCTCCCGCCACTCATTCCACCAAGTGCTCCATCATCACCTTTCTACTCATCGATTCCGCCCGTATTTCATATCATCCCCTCGCGCACTGTCACACTGGCCACCCGCGTGTCTGACCCACGGCACTGGCTTTTAAGGTGTTCACTCTGTCCGGTCCATAGGTTCCTGTGCTCCCTGACAGGCGTCTGACCCTAGGCACTGGCGTGTAAGGTGTTCACTCGTCTGGTACATAGGTTCCTGTGCTCCCTGACAGGCGTCTCAACCTAGGTACTGGATTGTAAGGTGTTCACTCTGTCCGGTCCATAGGTTCCTGTGCTCCCTGACAGGCGTCTGACCCTAGGCACTGGCGTGTAAGGTGTTCACTCCGTCTGGTACATAGGTTCCTGTGCGCCCTGACAGGCGTCTGACCCTAGGCACTGGCGTGTAAGGTGTTCACTCGTCTGGTACATAGGTTCCTGTGCTCCCTGACAGGCGTCTCAACCTAGGTACTGGATTGTAAGGTGTTCACTCTGTCCGGTCCATAGGTTCCTGTGCTCCCTGACAGGCGTCTGACCCTAGGCACTGGCGTGTAAGGTGTTCACTCCGTCTGGTACATAGGTTCCTGTGCGCCCTGACAGGCGTCTGACCCTAGGCACTGGCGTGTAAGGTGTTCACTCGTCTGGTACATAGGTTCCTGTGCTCCCTGACAGGCGTCTCAACCTAGGCACTGGCTTTTAAGGTGTTCACTCTGTCTGGTCCATAGGTTCCTGTGCTCCCTGACAGGCGTCTGACCCTAGGCACTGGCGTGTAAGGTGTTCACTCGTCTGGTACATAGGTTCCTGTGCTCCCTGACAGGCGTCTCAACCTAGGCACTGGCTTTTAAGGTGTTCACTCTGTCCGGTCCATAGGTTCCTGTGCTCCCTGACAGGCGTCTGACCCTAGGCACTGGCTTGTAAGGTGTGCACTCCGTCCGGTCCATAAGTTCCTGTGCTCCCTGACAGGCGTCTGACCCTAGGCACTGGCTGGTAAGGTGTGCACTCCGTCCGGTCCATAAGTTCCTGTGCTCCCTGACAGGCGTCTGACCCTAGGCACTGGCTTGTAAGGTGTGCACTCCGTCCGGTCCATAAGTTCCTGTGCTCCCTGACAGGCGTCTGACCCTAGGCACTGGCGTGTAAGGTGTTCACTCCGTCCGGTCCATAGGTTCCTGTGCTCCCTGACAGGCGTCTGACCCTAGGCACTGGCGTGTAAGGTGTTCACTCCGTCCGGTCCATAGGATCCTGTGCTCCCTAACAGGCGTCTCAACCTAGGCACTGGCTTTTAAGGTGTTCACTCTGTCCGGTCCATAGGTTCCTGTGCTCCCTGACAGGCGTCTCAACCTAGGCACTGGCTTTTAAGGTGTTTACTCTGTTCGGTCCATAGGTTCCTGTGCTCCCTGACAGGCGTCTGACCCTAGGCACTGGCGTGTAAGGTGTTCACTCCGTCTGGTACATAGGTTCCTGTGCTCCCTGACAGGCGTCTGACCCTAGGCACTGGCGTGTAAGGTGTTCACTCCGTCTGGTACATAGGTTCCTGTGCTCCCTGACAGGTGTCTCAACCTAGGCACTGGCTTTTAAGGTGTTTACTCTGTTCGGTCCATATGTTCCTGTGCTCCCTGACAGGCGTCTCAACCTAGGCACTGTCTTGTAAGGTGTTCACTCCGTGTGGTACATAGGTTCCTGTGCTCCCTGAAAGGTGACTGACCCTAGGCACTGTCTTGTAAGGTGTTGACTCTGTCCGGTACATAGGTCCCTGTGCTCACTTACTCAGTCACTTACTCACTCACTCACTCAGTTACTTACTCACGTACTCACTCAATCACTGATTCACTCACTCACTTACTCAGTAACTCACTCACTTACTCACTCACTCACTCACTTATTCACTTAATCGCTCACTCACTGATTCACTCGCTCATTCACTCACTGATTCACTCACTCATTCACTCACTGATTCACTCACTGATTAACTCATTCACTCATTAACTCACTGCTTTACTCACTCATACACTCACTCACACATTCACTCACCGATTCGCTCACTCACTGATTCACACACTGATTCACTCACTCACTCATTCACTCACTCACTCATTCTCTCACTGATTCACTTACAGATTCATTCACTCATTCACTCACTCACTGATTCACTCACCCATTCACTCACTAATTCACTCACTAATTCACTCACTCATTCACTCGCTCACTGATTCACTAACTGAATCACTCATTCATTCATACACTGATTCACTCACTCACCCATTCACTTCACTCATTCACTCCCTGATTCATCCATTCATTCACTCAATCACTGATTCACTTACTCATTCTCTCACTGATTCACTCACTGGTTCACTCACTGATTCGCTCACTCACTCATTCACTCACTGATTCCCTCACTCATTCACTCACTCATTCACCTACTGATTCCCTCACTCATTCACTCACTCATTCACCCACTGATTCCCTCACTCATTCACTCACTCATTCACCCACTGATTCCCTCACTCATTCACTCACTCACTCACTCATTCTTTTACTCACTCACTTTCTGATTCGCTCATTCACTTACTCGCTCACTCACTTGCTCACCCACTCACTTACTTACTCACTCACTGATTCACTCACTCACTTACTTACTCACTGACTCACTCACTTACTCACTCACTCACTCACTGACTCACTCACTTACTCAGTCACTCACTCATTCTTTTACTCACTCACTCATTCTTTTACTCACTCACTCACTGATTCACTCACTCACTTTCTCATTCACTCATTCTTTTACTCACTCACTCACTCACTCCCTTGACAAACTTCGAGAGATAGACTCAGTGCTAGATGCCAAACTAACTAAAAGATAAACGAAACGGATATAAATTTCTGAACGCACCTAAAGTTGACAAAAGCAGAAGGTATCCGTCTTGCCCAAAGCGGTTAAGAAAACATTGGAATTATTTGCTATATCAAGTGTAATGATTAAAAAATGCGGAATATGAAAAGGAATCCGTTTCTGGGAATGGTTTACATCTAATAACACGATATCACGTCCCGTACAGGCGAGGTCTGGTTCCCATCTGTTTATGTTCTCGAAGAAACGGTTAATGATCCAAGATTTGATTGGCCAGCTAGAGGAAGATGAAATGGATTGCACAAGATGGCGCTACTGTGCACACAGCTGTTAAGATCATGCAAACGTCTTAACTCTGAATACTTCGGCCCCTTCGCTCGGAACCGCACCTTACTCCATCACACCTACTTAAAACCTGTATTATATCGCAATCATCCACGTACGCTTTGTGACTCAAAAATTGAAATAATCGTTTACACAAAACGGATTCCAATAAAACTAAGCGGGTTCAGTCTTGTCTATCGGGCTGTTTAAACATCCTGTAGCTGCACAATGACTTTCCGAACACTCTGTACTTATGCAAATGTGGAGTAAGAATTTCCACAAGGATTTGTCTATACTAACATAGAATAGAAGTGTAAGCTTTCGTACAAGCGTGAGTAGGGAAACTCATGTAAATGTCGGACATTTCCTCTGCTCAACATTTGACGTATTTTTAATTTTATGCCACGGAAATTAACTTTAGCTAAACGAGGGAAACGTTTATGAGTTTATTTTTGAGGAATTTGGCAAACATGCATTTGTGTGGAACTAGAGATCATTAGTAGATATAAGTAGTTCACCATAAGAATCTAGTACAACGCAACATCTTGTAAATAGGTGAGAAGTATACAACTCGCATGTTTCAAAGGCCACTCCTAGATCTGCACCATAATTTCAACTTTTGCTAATTAACAACTCTCCAACAAGGAGTTTCAAGTTCCAGAGTTGAGTCAACACGACATTGTTTATTGGACTTTCACCAGAAGTGGCTACATATTTCAGTAAAAAGAGGGACACATATGTTGCTCTCACATTGCTTTCCCTACTCACTCTTGTACAAATTATTCTTAAAGCATTCCATCTACTTCATGTAAAAAAAAGATAAACGTTTATACAAATTGTTTTGTTACATATTTCCTTATAGGTACAATGTGAATACAAAATACAATGGATTAAGGAATAATCAAACATTTAAAGAGTTAGCTGACATGTGATGTCTTAAAATTCCATTCTCTTTGCCTGGTCAAGCGATTAACGAAATAAGGAAAGACTAACAGCTCGGGAAATTCAAACCAATTACAAGAAATATCCCCAAAATTAAAATTTTGAAAAGTTTTCCATATAAAAGGTAGTTTTGGGTGAAGGAATTTTCTTCAAAGTCTTCATGCCGCAACCATGGAAAATGTTGAACATAAATACCAACTTTGGTATTCAACCGACTCTTTCTTTTTACTTTCTCTACTACGTACAGTAAGTAGAGGAAGCATTGTATTCCATCCAAAAATTCGATGTAGAGATTTCACCGGAAATATATGTTTTGAGACCCCTGAATCCAAAAAAGCAGTTTTAGAAAAAGGTCTCTGTGTATGTGTGTGTGTGTGTCTGTAAACAGCATAACTCAAAAACTAAAAGTCGGTTTAAAGGCAAAGTTGGTATCTAAGTTGGTATTAAACATATTAATTTTTCAAGGACACGACACGAAGATTTTGAAGAAAATAACTCCACCCTAAACTACCCTTTAAACGGAAATTTTTTCAAAAATGGTAATTTTCTCCCAAATGGCTCCAACGATTTTGATTAAAATGCCATATGTTTAAGATACTTGTATGACAAATGAAATGTATATTTTGAATATTCTAGCTATAGCCCATGTAGTCCTGTTTACTCTAGATGACTTTTGAATAACTCGTAAACCGTAAGAGATAGACAAAATCTTACTATGCAAAATATGTAGATATCGTTAAAGCAAACAATTAGTCGCACATTTATTTGCTTTTTTTGTGGAGTGAACCATTTTGGAGATATTTACTATTTGTCTGAGTTTTGTAGTAGTTTTAATTTTCTCAACTGAAAGGCCGTTATCCACTATTTTATCTGTTGGGTCATGCAAAGAGGACGGAATCTCAAAGCTTTAAAAGCTTTGCCTATCGCTCACAGTCTACCATATTCCCCTTGTACCTATAAGAAATTCAGCAGTAAGCTAATACCTAGAAATATTTGTTTCAACTGACACGAATAAGACTCTGTAATAATAGTACAAGAGTAGAGAAAGTCAGATTTTGTTGTTATCCTGTCCACAGACAGACAGACAGACGCACACACCGGCAAATAAACAGCTTCTTGTCTAAGGATGATTGTTTTTGGAATCGTACATTTCCGGTGAAACCTCGGTATCAATTTTTTGGGTTGAATACAACACACCCTGAACTTCCACTACGTGTTAGGGAAAGTAAAAATTAATCAATAGCGCCGTTACATTTAGGAGAATTCGAAAACTCCAACCAATAATAAGGAATATCTGGGAAATGGTTTTCTTCACAAACACAAGCAAATATATGACGTAAAGTGAGGTGTACATTTTTATATAGC
>CM060962.1:308027200-308117200 GCA_030765045.1 Tenodera sinensis
CCATTCTTTTCAAATTACACATACTTTCAGAATGCCTGCTCCATATTCCTGCTCACTTAAGTTTTCCTCATATTTTCTTTTCCTTTTCTTAGTTCTAGCTTTATTTTCAAGCAACTGAACTGCCCTTTTTGCCTCTGAGAGTCGACATATATATTTATACAGGCTTCCTTCATATTCTGACTAACTTTTATACCCATTTTTTCCATCACTGTAAATCTACCACTGCAACCATCATTATAACAAATAACACCATACCCATGTTATATATATATCATTTTAAAGCTGAAGAATTATATATTTTTTTAACATTAAAAACAAAAAATCGATTTTTTGAAGACAATCGACCTCCCAGTGACCTCATGGAGTAGATAGAAGAATAATTGTTTGAAAGACTATGGTGTTGAAGAATGCTTAGAGAAGCTGAGGTGAATGTGGCACTTCAAATATTTAAAGTGCGTATAAATTATTTTTTCTAAGTATTCTTATTTTATAAAAGAGAAAGCGTGTAAGGTCGTTACATCGGCGTGTAACTTATCTCTCCAACAAATTGCATTAATATTTTCCTAAATATTGCATAGTAAACAATTGAGTTAGCTGGTAGTGTTGGCTGAAGTTCGTAACAGTAAGTGCGCCATGAAATGGCGAGAAAACTAAATGATCAGGTCTTGGCTTCCCACCAACATTTTCCTTCATTCCCTTCTGACTGAACATTCACATGAATAGCAGCGTTTCTTGTGGTTCCTATAAACTGTGAACAATATCTTGGCAAGATGTAGGAAAAATATTTATGTCATTCTTTACCACCTCCAAAGGGGGTTAAGGGGTGTTGGACGGTACTGGCAGGCGGGGGTAGATCAAAGTCACTGATAGGTTAATACGAAGATAAGTAACCTAACACAGAACCTGCTTTAAATTCTACTCACAGAACAACTTATAACGTTTTTCCCAAAATGTGACACTTTTCACACTGTCTCCAATATCTTTGTCTTTAGATGAATCTACTGTCAACTGCTACAGTGGTGAACTATGTGATATTTCTCTCAGGGTGTATGTGTGTGTATGCGAGAATAAACAGCATTAGATAATTTGAAACTAATAAATGATATATTTGAATTAAACTGTTTCATCACTACAAACTGTAACTATTAATAATTTTACAGTTTAAAATAACTGTTTCATAATGAGAAGTCATCATCATCATCATCATCATGACGGTATAAGCCTTGTGGCTCGTTCCGACTTCAAGGAAATTGATCGGACCATCTCATTCGTGGCCTGCCAACATTTCTTCTACCTACAGGTTTATACTTGTGGTGTACGGTCTTCGGTCATTCTCTGCACATGATCTTGCCATTTTTGCCTGTATGCATTGATTGTTTCATTTAGACTCTGAATTTCCAATTCTCTTCTAATATCCTCGTTTCTTTTCTTGTCTATGAGTCTATAACCTGCCACCTGTCTCAGAAATTTCATCTCAGCAGCCTCCACTTTCTTCTGTTGCGAGATAGTCAAGACCCAGTTTTCACACCCATAAAGCAGGCTTGGGATCGCCATTATTTTATACAGTTTTAACAAAGTTTGACGATTACAATTTTTAAAAGTTCTTTTTATTATACCACATATTGTTTGGAATTTGTTTATTTTGTTTTGTGTATCTCTATTGCTGGTATATGACACAATATAGCCAAGATAATTAAAATCACTTTGCTGTTGGATGGGTTTATCATTTATGCAAATTTTTGCTCTTATGTGGTTTGTTCCTATAAAAGCCATTATTTTTGTTTTTTCATATGAAATTTGAAGATTATGTTCTCTTGTAATATTATTTAATTCATGTATGGCTCTTTGTAAGTTATCTTCCGTCTCCGCAATTAAAATCTGGTCATCAGCAAACAGCAATGTGTCAACATTTCTCCCCTTTATTTTAAAATGTGTTCTGAGCATAGTTTGCCATCGAACAACTGCGTCATTAATATATATATATATATATATATATATATATATATATATATATTAAATAGGGTAGGTGACAATGGACACCCCTGTCTTAGTCCTAAATTAATCTCTACTAAGTTATCTTTTTCTATGGATTTCTCCAATTTAAATTTTGTATTTATATACATACTTTGTACTGTTCTTACTAAATGTTGAGGAAATCCATTTTAAATCATTATTTCCTATAACAGATTTCTTTTTACTTTATCAAAAGCTTTTATATAGTCTATAAAAGCTATTAGAGTTGGTAGATTATATTCCCGTCGTTTCTCCATAATCTGTGTTATTGTGAAGATACAATTACTGCAGGAACGCCCTTTTCTAAATCCATTTTGTGAATCATGCAATTTAGTTTCTGGGATTGGAGCAATTCTTTGTGTTATAATTTTTGCATAGATCTTGTAACCTGAGTTCAAAAGATTGATTCCTCTATAATTATCACATTCAGTTCGGTCTCCCTTTTTAAAAGTCGGACATATCAATGCAATATTCCATTCCTCTGGTAAATGCCCATTTTTCCAACATATATTGATGAAATTCAAAAGTCTAGTCTGGAATTTAACGCAGAAGTGTAAGTTGCTATCAGTCACTGCATGTAAAGTGGATAATTCTCTTCCGGTTCCCGCCAAGTATCTGCTAACCCGAGTGCGGTCTTTAGGCGCTACGGACTTCCGATAATCTATCACAGTAAAAGACTTGTGTAATATAAAACAGAGTAAGATTGTAAGATACGAATTTTACAAATACACGCTCCTGTTTTACGAACATAAGTCCCACCTATTTCATGACCACCACTATATTATACCTTCCTAAATCTTATCTCTTATTGGCACCGGAAAAAGAAGAAAAAAACTTTTGTACTACGTGACTTGCTAAATTTTAACAACTGTTCCGTCTTTCTAATTTGCGCAACTGGCCTACATTACCTTTTCTAAACATACTGAGTAGTGAAAACTTGAACTAATGGATTGATTTCTTGCAGAGTTTACCGAAACGCCTAATTGCCTCAACTACTCCAACTTATAACTAAAGCGCGTTCCCCCCTTAGATGACAGTACACGTTAAATGGAGAGCAGTGTTGCAACATGTACTAGTTGCGAATCTTTCTCCGCGAGCGACTCGAGGTGGCCTGAGTCCTGTACTTAGTCCTTCAATTGCTGCTTGACGAGATGGGCACTTTTAACTTTGGTATCCCTGCACGCCTTTGTTACTGTATGACCTAAATTTACAAATGACTCATCTGTATAAACAATTGATTTCCCCTGGTCCCTAAACCTTTTTACGTCTTTTAGATATTTATGTCGCCATCTGATGGTATCGATATCGTCTCTTTCTATTAATATGCACTTGTTACCCCTTCTTTCATATTCGAACCCCAAATCAGAGTGGCCCTTGAGAAATTTGGTAGGGTCTCATCACTGTTGACCCATGACAAAATTATATTTAGTTTGGGTTGAATATTTGCAAACAGTAAAGAATGAACAATTCGCCGCACTCCACTTTGCACTATTCTATATTTTCCCGCACTTTTTACTTTCTTTTTATGGATGGCGTTCTTAGAGGTCCTTTCATTACTTCCTTTTCAATCCTATACACTACTGCTTTTGAACACCCGATAGCCTTAGCTGTTTCTTTTACTGCCTTACTTACACGCATTTTACTTGGAAAATAATCTAACACCTTCATAATTATTTGGCGTTCCTTACTTCTTAATTTACCAGCATATCGTCTCTTCCTAGCTTCCCCCTCCATAACTACAAATATTTACGAAACTATTAAATAAATAACGCGATAACAGCTCACAGATTCCACACAGTTACACACACGATTTCTTTCGAACTTATGTTAGTGGTGCTCCTTATACTATCTTCTGCGTCAGGCCTGGCGCGAGAATACGCTGAATAGATGAATACCTTTTGTTTGCCCTACGGCCTACTCGATGAAAGAAAGAAGTTACAGCTTTTTGGTTTATTTTAAAAACTTTCTCCAACCCTCGTCAACATTTGTTCTCACTGGTTCCCTGATGTAAACTCAATAACAAAAAAGTTTCACACTGCGTAACTTTTGCAGTGCACAGGTATAAAATTTTCCGAAAACATGTAATTTAAATAAATTGTAACGCGCTTAACTGAGTAAACATAGAGAATTCAAAGTGGGCAGGTGGTAGCACTATAGTTTACTCTACCTAAGAACAAAATATAGACGCATTCTAGCAGTTAGTTTGTTAGTTAGCGCGTGATGAGTATAGAAACAGCACATATCGGACTTCTATTGAAAAAAATGTTTTTTGAAGAAATATGGGCCTATAGAAATGTATAATGGCTCTAAAAAGGATATAAACTAATAGAGAAAAAAAATCTGCTTAGGATAATGTGTACAAACCTGAAATTTATAACAAATGAATATTAATACCATGCTATTAGTAACCTGGCAACAGCGCGAAGGTAGACAAGGACGAGGCTAATGGCAACTTGTATGCGCTAGATAGAGACAGATATATCCCATTTAACTCCATACTGTCAGCTAAGACTGGAACAAGGTATAATTACCATTCTTCTTGCCATGCTGCAAGCCTCTTACTTGCTGCAGCTCTTACTTGTTATATTGTGCGTTGATTTTAACATATTCAAACTATTTATTGCAGTTATTTACCTGTAATTTCTAAGTATATAACATTACCTGCTGCCAGTCAATATTTCCTATACGCAAATACGTCATTTATTTGTAGATAAGCAGGGCTACCACCCAGTTTGGTAGGCACAAGTTGGCAACACTGATGGACACGGATGGGATGCTGGTGAATAAATTTGTCTAACTGAATATAAAGTTTATTTATTTACACCGTTGAAGCGAACGCCTCTAAGCCCCACAAACAAAACAAAAGCTGTTGTTATCTTTCCAATACAGGACTATGGCGTATTTTCATTGTTTATCCAATAACGAACAGGCTAACAACAACTTTTAATATTTCCAACAAGCAGCCGCAAAGCGCGCAATAAAATGGTGCGACGCGACGCGATATCGTTTTCATTTGTCAAGCACGCGCCGTTCGTTCGTCCCAAATCCTATTGGTGGATGTGATTAAATTCCTGTTGATGTCTTATCAGCAGGTTGGTATCGCGCAAGGCAGCGCCTCATTATTGACGTGTGACGCAACATTTAACAAATGAATCGCCAATCTCGTGCGATTATCGATAGCAAAAACCGAGTTGTAAACGTTATCTATCGCACGTTGCTACCGAACAATCACTTATGTAGCTATGTATATCTGCTTCACTGCAACTTCTGAGTATCAACATAATCTAAACACAAATCAAATCCTTATGTTAAACTATTAACTATTTGTCATTATAAATTTGTTTTATGGTGTATTGTTGTCACATAACTTCTCTTCTTATTCTCATTCAGACTATTTTTAAAGATGTAATTATTCTACTTAGTTCATGTTAAGAGAGAGAGATTTGCACTAGTTGTTTTGTTGTCTATTTGCCTATAAATAGAATGGGCATAGGTGGATACAGAAGATAGTCATATCTTTTAAGAGCTGGGCAATATGTGATGGCTTTGAAATTCCATTCTCTTTAATAACCAAGAGATTTAAGAAAAGTACTAAGAAAGGTATAACATAATGAGAAAAACTAAATTAAAGATTGCAATAAATTTCACAAATCCCGTATGTGCCAAAATTCTACACATTTTGCAAAAAAATATTGTTTGGTTAATACTGTAAATATATGCATCAGGTTACTTTAATTCTTATAAACCTTCATGCCTTATCAGAGGATTATCTGAAGGGTTGCAGTGACTTACGTCACTTTTCACGGTGCATTTTGACATATCCACTTCCACACAAGTGGTATATTAATAGTTTCAGTGGAAGATTTATTATTTGCCACTAGAATATACAATAAAATTGTATTTTTAAATATGTAATCAATTCTTGTAGTTCCCGTGGGGATGAAATACCACCATATTTATATAGAATTCACACTTAACAGAACTTCAGAAAATGACAGCATAAAAATAGCACAAGGATAATGAAACAAGTTACCCAACCCAAGGTGCAACTTCCCTTACCGCCTAGCCGCTGCGGCCCCCACCTCTAACTACCACAGGCGCTAAGAGTGAGTTGTGGCACTGATGTTCAGCATCCTGGCTCCTCCCGGCGGGTTATGCAGTCTACGCAATCAGGACACAACTTTTCAATCAAGTAGCTCGCCGACTGGCTGAGTGCACCCCGTGCCAGGTCTCTCAGTGGGAGAAAATCCCCAAGCTGGTGTCGGGAATCGAACCTTGATCTCTCCCTTGCTAAGCACAAGCGCTACCACCACACTAAGGAGACAACCCCGATATTACTGTATTGTTTGAAAATAATATCTTATAATCGCATACTAAATATTTTTAGCCTTTTATAAAAGGTTGTTAAATTTAATATAAATATAATATAACACCAAAGAAACAAGACATTTTATTATTATGACTTTAATGATATATATACTCTCTTTAGATTTCTGTAAAAGTGTTTTCACCATCCAAAATATAATGAATAATAAAAATACATTCTTCACTCAACATCGTCATTGGTATCAGCATTTGGAAGTATACTAATCGCACTTTCAGATATTTTCAATGCTCTAGAATTTCCAGAATGTGGCCGAGATAAATGGAAGTAGGTCCAGCAAGTCCTATTTTTGCTAGGTTTACTGCATTTGGACCAGAATACTTTTTAAAGGTTTGATACCTGCAGATTTGTTTCCTCTTCTGAGAAAACTGGCAAATCTGAAATCATCTTTCCTCAACTTGTACTTGAGAAATAATTGCCCGAAGGAAACCTTTTGAAAACACAGACACTCCATGCCTCTCCAAACGATCTTTTATCCAATAGATGGTAGATTTTGGGCTTGAAGGCCGTGGTCAACTCGACGAATTTTCTGATGTTTCGCCCAAGACTGCTTTGGGCATCTTCAGAGGACTCCTGGCTGGTTAACAACTAGAGGGCGTTTGAAGGAGCGCCCAATTTGCCAGATCAACCTTTTCTTGGTGCATTTCTTACTCTCAAACTCAAGTATTTTTTGCCTTCAGAGATTTCTATCTACAGCCTAAGTCTGCCATATGTCTGGTATGCGTCCACTTTTGGTTTCTGTAGTTCAAGATCATCAAAAATAGTTTCGTATATCCTCCTACCAACAAGTTGTCCAGAAATAGCATTTAAATATTCGTCATATAAGTACTTAAAGTGACACGAGATGGTAACTGGTTTCTGTGTTTTTACTGAAATGATATACAGAGTTGCAATAATTTATTTCTTCATATGTATTGTTGAGAAGCCAGAGTTAGTTGTTTTGCATTACTTGATCTTCATATTAGTGCAATGAAAATAAATACGCGGTCACCATATACATGTAGTGTCAAGTTGGGTAAGTCATTTAAATTTGTAGTGCATAGCAAGTTAAGTGAGCTCTATTAGTGACTTAACCAACTTTGCACTGCTGGTGAGTGACTTTGCACACCCACAACTGAGGACTTCATCACACTCATGCTACTCGGCTATTATAAGTGATATGACTTTATCGATTAGACACATGGGCAGATCACAGAAAGTTACATCAAATGCTGTGGATAACTCATTTTCGATAGTATTTGACTAAACCTGTTGTGTGGTTCAAAACAGGCATGTCAAGTTCGTTCTTTGAAACTTCTTTTGTTGAAGGAAAAGTATTTCCACTTTTACTGTGCAGAAGTAAGTACTATGTTTTACAGAAGTAAATACCCATCTTCAGTGAGACCTGCGCGAAGGGTCACCTAATTCTCAGGCGTACTTGCATAGGTGGTATGAGAATTAAATTAGTCACATGCTTCCCTTGCTGTTCGGAGGACATGGCAGCCATGTCACCTCGCAACTCCCATCAGTCACCTCGCAGTTTGGAAAAGCAATATTTCAGCAATCCTTCTACATTAACTGAAATTCAGAACTGCCAGCTGCCGGGGTTCGATCCTCGTCTTTCGCATGTTTATTTTCCGAAATACAAAATTAACAAACGTGTTTAGTTCTCTACAGCTTTTTATCAGGAATGCAGAATCGGATGAAGGCACACTGTTACAAATTGAGTTAATGGGGACATGGCAACGTTGTGTCTGCTTGAAAATGAACGATATGACAACCCTGCTGTGTTGCTTCACCCTCAAGTATTCTACAACTGTATTATGTTCTGTTCGATGTATTATTAATTACATTATTCACTGGCATCCAGATCTGGTAATTTACACTATTACACGCTTATATATTTTAATATGGTAATAGTCTACGAAATTCATACAGATGCTTTTGAATGTGAATGTTTAAATGGAAATATTAATTTCAGGAGGAATGTTTGACAATTGAGGTAAACGTGTTCCTTGCTTCATTTTCAGCAATTGCAATTAATATCTTATGAAGCATTCGGTTGCAAAAGTTTAATCGAACTGCAGCATTCATAAGACGGCGGGAAAAGTTACAACGGTACGTGGAATAAAGATACCTAAAGGAGGGGCTTAATGAGAAATATATTCCATTAGTTTGTACAATTTTATATTTCGCACGGGTTATATAAATAATAATGTTCTCGTTAAGAACGAAAAACGAAAAGGGGAAATAAAATAAAATATGTTAAATGGGATTCGAACCCATGCCAGCCCACACTGTATTTGGGAGAATACGCCTTAGCCAGCTCAGCCATAGTGAACACGTGGATTTCGTTTGACTGATTAAACTTACGTTTTTTAAAGTCTAACACCAAAACTGAATCATTTTAGTTCTAGTGCACAACTTAACAGAAACACGATAAGAACACATGTTCTGCAAGTGCACTGAAGTTGAATCTGCAATGTTTGCCCGTTACTGTAGAAGGGTTACTGAAATATTGCTTTTCCAAACTGCGAGGTGACTGATGGGAGTTGCGAGGTGACATGGCTGCTATGTCCTCCGAACAGCAAGGGAAGCATATGACTAATTTAATTCTCATTCCACCTATGTAAGTACGCCTGAGAATTAGGTGACCCTTCGTGCACGTCTCACTGAAGATGGGTATTTACTTTTGTGAAAGATAGTATTTAACACTGTAGGTTTCTTCTAACTGTTGCTTTGCCTACTTCCTACTTAAGGTAGGAGATCCAAACAAACGTTTTTTGTTTGCAAGTTATGCTTCTCAGCCAACCATGCTGCACTGTGTTCGAAATAGCACTTAATTTTGATCAGGGACTTCTTTCCCACGCTTCAGCTTTTACTTGCCTAAATCTACAATACGGGTCCACCGGCTTTACTTCCCCTTCGAAGGAAGTCGTCGTACGGACTTTTACACCCGAAAAAAATCCATCACGTTTAGCCGGGTTTGAACCCAAAACCTTGGCAACCAGAGGCTAGCGTATTACACAGACCATATGTTCAATACCAGGATCTCGTCGGAAATACATGTTTTGAGAGCCCCTGAATTAAAGTAACAAGGTTTCTGTGCGTATATGTGTGTATGTGTGTGTCTGTATGTGTCTGTGAATGTGTATGTGTGTATGTGTCCGTGTCTGTGTATGTGTGTATGTGTATGTGTGTGTGAGTGTGAGTGTATGTGTGAGTGTGAGTGTGTGAGTGTGCGTGAACGTGTCCGTGTGTGTGTGTATGTATGTGTATGCGTGTATGCATTTAAATACATTGCCAATGAAGAGACCTTCACAATCTATTTTGAGAAAATTCAAGACACTTTTTTAATCTATGTTTGTGTAAATTTATTAAAATGTGATATTCAGATCCAAATCGTTAGTCATTTTTGAAAAACTTCAAAATTTCCAAGATTCTTCCACGCAAGGGTTAGTTTGGTGTGTGGGGTGGGGGGAGATTTTCTCGTGTCACATCTTTGTATAAAGTAGAACGTACTTCTCGAACATTTCAGATGACAAACACACCCACAGAAACACACTCACAAACACACACACACATACACATACATACACACACTTACTCACTAACACTTTTTGCTAAAGATCCTATTTTTACGTGCAGGGACTCTCAAAAGTGTATTTCGATGAAACCTTGATATCGAATATTTGCATGGAATACAACACTTTTTCTGCTTAGTGTAATATTGACGGGTTTCGAACTCAGGTGTAGTAAATATATAGGTACGGTTGAGGAAACTCTGATGTCACCAAACCTTACTCGCCTCCATCGTTCTAACAAAAACTTTGAAAATAATTATAACCTAAATTTTTCTTGAACTTAAACAACACAAGGAAAGCTGAAGTGGTGAATGGTGTTTCAAAACTTTGAACTTTGCTAAATGCACGCGAACTCTATTGAAACAAAAGAAGCCAATAAAACAGTTAAACAGTGCCTTAACTTTTCCCCTTTATTGACAAACGCCATTGTGTGGAGTTCCACTTAAAAGCGAAATTAGGTTACGGGATGATTTTGTTCTCGCCAAAATGTTACGCCAACTGTATCTTTAGTTTACACCACTGGCGTCTCAGAAAAATAATGTAAAAATATCGCACTATTGCTGTAAAACAAACGTGTCTTTTCCATTAAGACAACATTAATCGACACCAGCATTTCTAGACTTAAGTCATAGTCAATATTTTGTGGACTAGCCGCAACTACTGGATGGAAGGTAATATCTCAGTCATGGAATTCTACATGATGAGTGAAACACAGTTATGTGTGTATTTACTATACAGGATACAGGATATGTAGAATACAATTATTGTCAGTAAAGAACCATTTGTTGACTTGTAGCTTCTTGACCAATGCATATAAATGATTTATTATTTCACTAACTGGAGCACAAACTTTGTGGAAACAATGCTATAATGCACTTCTACCTGAATTCCAACGAATTTAGCCACAATTTAAGGTTAAAATGTCTAGCAAAGTTTGGGTTAGGGGAGGTTAGGTAAAGTATCACTGGCGTTACTAAAAGTGAGGTGAAGGGAAGGGAAGGGAAGGGAAGGGAAGGGAAGGGAAGGGAAGGGAAGGGAAGGGAAGGGCATGTATAAGCATTGTTGGATGGGATGTCAGCTTTGTGATATGGACATCATTAGATTTATATCTGTCTGGTAATCTGCAAAAGAAGGGAATTTCTTTTACCAAATGGAGGAAGAACACTTTTATTTATTTGTGCATTAAAAGCAGTTACTATTGTTTTAGCTCGTAATAAATAATAATGTGAAAATCTGTATCGGTTTTTTGTCAGCATTATTTCCATCGTAAAATACATGACGTCAATTGTTTCATTTCTCTGCTGAATCATCATTATTACTGGAACAAGTATTTCATTTGAGTAATTGTCACACCTTTCAGGCATACCTAACATTTGGGATAGTGTAGCTTTGCCCAACATAGCGGCTACCTCAGCTGTACGGTAACCGCACTGGGCAAGTTTTGTTTACTCCAAGTACCTTAACACAGGCAGCCGGCTAATACTGTTAACTCAGCGTTGTCTTAGATCTACCTGGATCTTTGGTCGAAGCACTACGTTCCACCCTGTATAGGTCTCTGAAGGATGTTGTGCCCTCAAGAGGGAACAGTAGCAAATGGCAGCTCACGATGATGTCATAAATAGATTTACTCTCACCAGAATGTGGCTGTAAGTGACAACGTTAATGTATGTCCCAGCATTGCTAGAACAAGAGTGTATGTTTATGTGTCCAAACTCTAGCCGTGCTCTTTCTCAGATAACACCGCACTTGTTGAAGTGAACACATTGCTTGTAGCTATGTGAAATAACACAGTATGTGATTACTTTAATATGCGTTCTCTTTTCATGGCCAATAGAGGTGGGGGGGGGGGACATATAACTATTAGAAAATTAGAACCAAAACACTCCCTTGTAGCTTACAGTAGCTAAAGCGATGAGCACATTTTTGAAGAGCGTGTCGCTATGTGAAAGCTTTGAAAGTCTATGCTCTTTTCATGCACCCCCAGAAAAAAATTAATACAGTTACCACTTAGGGAAAGTATGAATATTTGAAGCTCAAAACCACTGACAAGAAATATTTCGGAAATAGTTGATACCAAAATATGTGTATCTTTTAAACTTATCTTCATTCTTTGTGTAGTAAGTTTTATGTTTCTTGTGGTTTACACAAAATACCCTTCAAATAAAGAGAACTTCACAGGAAATATAAGTTATAAATTTATTTGTCATGAAAATATTTTAAACGTATGACATCTAAATTAAAATTGTTAAAGTTGTATTTGAGAAGATAAAAAATAATGAAACATATTTCCAAGTAAAGTATAGTTTCGTTTTCTCTCTTATTTCGTTCTTCTCTTTTTGACGCGTATTATTAGCGTAATTAAGTTTAGTTAAACCAAAGCAAAAGTTTAAATACAAACGTCGTTTTATAAACTTCTGTTAGTTAAATCATTGTGCAGTAATGTTGGCACACCTGAAGACTGAAGAAAGAAGACGATCGTTAATGTTCTTCCTACGTTACAAATAAATAATGTTGGTACACGTGCTAGCTTAGAAGAAAGTTGAAATGTTATGAAATAATGGCACGTTAGATGAAAAATAACTAGTGCAAACAAAGTCTGTTGCACGTTTCTATACTTACTTCATACGCACACACATACACACACATACACAATATATATGAGTATATATATATAATTTATTTGTGTGTATATATAATATATACACATAAATAAATAAATTATGTATAAAATGCTTGTTTTTCATGTTGCAGTAGGTAAGTGCTAGATATTTGCGGTGCAATCTAGAGAAGGAATTTTTGGTTGGAACAAATGCACTGTGGTAGAGATGTGGCTGAAAACACAAGAAGACGATGTTGATGTTACAATAATGACCACCGTCTGTCCGGTTGTAAAACAATTAGTGAAAAGATCAATAGCATCTTGTTTCCTTCAGTCACGTGATATCACGTGGCACGCTCATGGTGACCTTCTCCGTTCAGCGTATCCATGCGGGGAAAATTCGGAAAAATACTTCTTCTTTACCTGATTACCCTCCCCTTATGTAGGACTTACAAGCCAGTGTCTAGAGTCAGACGTCTGTCAGAGAACACAGGAACCTATGTACCAGAGTGAACACCTGCAAGTATGAGAGTGTGGATGTGATTACCCTCCCCTTATGTAGGACTTACAAGTCAGTGTCTAGAGTCAGACGTCTGTCAGGGAACACAGGAACCTATGTACCAGACACAGTGAACACCTGCAAGTATGAGAGTGAGGACGTGATTACCCTCCCCTTATGTAGGACTTACAAGTCAATGTCTGGGGTCAGACGTCTGTCAGGGAACACAGGAACCTATGTACCAGACAGAGTGAACATCTGCAAGCATGAGAGTGAGGACGTGATTACCCGCCCCTTATGTAGGACTTACAAGTCAGTGTCTAGAGTCAGACGTCTGTCAGGGAACACAGGAACCTATGTACCACACAGTGAACAGCTGCAAGTATGAGAGTGAGGAAGTGATTACCCTCCCCTTATGTAGGACTTACAAGTCAGTGTCTAGAGTCAGACGTCTGTCAGGGAGCACATGAACCTATGTACCAGACAGAGTGAACACCTGCAAGTATGAGAGTGAGGACGTGATTACCCGCCCCTTATGTAGGACTTACAAGTCAGTGTCTAGAGTCAGACGTCTGTCAGGGAGCACAGGAACCTATGTACCACACAGTGAACAGCTGCAAGTATAAGAGTGAGGAAGTGATTACCCTCCCCTTATGTAGGACTTACAAGCAAGTGTCTAGAGTCAGACGTCTGTCAGGGAACACAGGAACCTATGTACCACACAGTGAACAGCTGCAAGTATGAGAGTAAGGAAGTGATTACCCTACCCTTATGTAGGACTTACAAGTCAGTGTCTAGAGTCAGACGTCTGTCAGGGAACACAGAAACCTATATACCAGACAGAGTGAACATCTGCAAGTATGAGAGTGAGGAAGTGATTACCTTCCCCTTATGTAGGACTTACAAGTCAATGTCTGGGGTCAGACGTCTGTCAGGGAACACAGGAACCTATGTACCAGACAGAGTGAACATCTGCAAGTATGAGAGTGAGGAAGTGATTACCTTCCCCTTATGTAGGACTTACAAGTCAGTGTCTAGAGTCAGACGTCTGTCAGGGAACACAGAAACCTATATACCAGAGTGAACATCTGCAAGTATGAGAGTGAGGAAGTGATTACCTTCCCCTTATGTAGGACTTACAAGTCAGTGTCTAGAGTCAGACGTCTGTCAGGGAACACAGAAACCTATATACCAGACAGAGTGAACAAGAATATTATATGAAATACAGGCGAAATCGATGATTGGAAAGATGACCCGGAGAAAATCTACCCTGACTTCGTCCATCACGAATATCACATGTGGGTCTCTGGGATCGAACCCGGACCACCTCGGTAGTAGGCGAACGGTCTAACTGCTCGGCCACATTTTGGCTTGTGTACGACATAGGTAGGAGTGCAGTGTTGCACCATTTAAAAGCTCATGAAGAACTTTTAGATAAACATGAGTAAAGTTTCTATTCAGCATTCACCAAAAAGACTCAACAACATCCTCTAGGCAGAAACTTACCTAGGTTTTCATTAGTTATGTGTTCGCTATTTTAGTTATAGTGGATCTCTTTGGAATATTTGGAGGCTAATAATATACAGAATGTGGGCAAACCATGGTTATACAGTAGAAGTAGACACTTCGATGTATTGTAGCTAGCATGCCTCAGGTAACAGAGACGCGCAGATGTCTCGAACAGTTGTAGGCTCGAAGACCTGTCGCAGTGTTAGAGGTGGTGAACGACCTGTCAACCAAGCATCCTTCTAGCAACGGGGGGGGGGGGGGGGGGGGGGGCATACGCCACGAAGCCTAGAAGCACAGGTGAGACGAACGACGAAAGGAATGTGATGGAAAGAACATGATGGTAGATGGATGAGAAAGTAGGGAAGCGGGAAAATCGCAGCCACAACTTGTAGTATGACACCAGACAGTGTTTTGTTTACATCAAACATGACGGAGCTTATGTATATGGAATCAGAGCAATGTTGCTTCAGTAATTGAAAAATCTGATGTGTTGCACTCACATGACTTTCTCTAATCTTCTACTAACCATTTTTACAAACTCTTATTCCTATATCTTCTTCGTGTTAAGATAAACATTTGTATTACTTATCTTATTGCTTATTTTCTTGTAGGTACAAGGGGAATATTAGAATACAGTAGGCTTTGTGCGATAGTCAAATATTTTAAAGCTTTGAGATTCTGTTGCCTTTGCACACTTAACATAAAAGATGAACAACGATGATCCTTTTCACGAAAGTTCTAAGTTTTCCGAAACTCACACACATAACAAGGAATATCTCCGAAATGGTTCACTCTACAAGAAAATTTATTCGTACATAAATGTTGTATTTTAGCAAGATCTACATTTTTTGTATAGTATGATTTGGTCTATTTCTAACGGTTTACCAGTTATGCAAAAGTCGTCCAGAGTAAATACGACTACAGGGGCTATAGCCAGAAAATTCAAGATATACATTTCATTTGTCATCAAAATATCTCAAACATATGACATTTTAATAAAAATCGTTAGAGCCATTTTCAAGAAAATAAAAATTTTCGAAAATTTTTCCATGTAAAGGGTGGTTTAGGGTGGGGCTATTTTCTTCAAAATCTTCGTGTCACATCCTTGAAAGACATTAAACTTAAATACCAACTTTGGTTTATAACCGACTTTCCGTTTTTGAGTTATGCTGTCCACAGACTGACAGACACACACACAGGCACACACACGGACCTTTTTCTAAAAATGCTTTTTTGGATTCAGGGGGCCTCAAAACATATATTTCCGGTGAAATCTCGACATCAAATTTTTGGGTGGAATACAATACTTGCCCTACTTACCAGTAGAAAAAGTAAAAAACTGCAGACTTGTGCACACGATTTTTTGTAGTAAGCAGTAGTTTTTGGAAAGTTGCTTGTCTATGTGCAAACTGAGGTGAGAAAAGTGTTGTTGTTATGATACACTAACACTTGCCCCGGCCACGTGCTTCAAATTAACAATACCTAGACAGATGGCGATAAGAAAGCCTGCAATACTGGATACAGTGACTTAAGTTAACAGCTAGCTATCAGTGCAGTATAGGGACAAGAATTGTTGGCTCTAAATGGCTGCACTCCTTTCTGCAACATGAATATAGGCGCATTAGCTAATTATATAAACAATAAAAACCTTAAATTAGTTTTAAGAAATGTTCTGCAGCTCCAAATTGCATTAAAAAAATGATTCGAAATACATACAGCAGAAAATGCCAAGTTTTACTTGGAAAAATATGCCACCCATCTTGGACTTTCAAAAATTCTCACATCATATATTGGAAAGTTAGACCACATTTTTGGTGAACATCCGTAAATCACTTTCCATTTTGAAAAATTGTTTATATATTTTGTTTCACTAGTAGAATAGAAAGGCTTACTACACATAATGCGTACATTATATTGAAACCATGGTTGCCAACCCGTACGATAATTATGGGGTATACGATAATTTCAATGGTTGTACTCATGGTTGTCAACCCGTATGATAATTATGGGGGCATACGATAATTTGAATGTTTGTACTCATGGGTGTCAACCCGTACGATAATTATGGGGGTATACGATAATTTCGATACCAGCGAAATATCATTTTCACTGGTTTGTCACACCAGCGAAATAAAATTAATTGCAAATAGCGACACCACTTTTGCCCTCAGGTCCTGTCTCCGCCCCTCTAAGGCAACTATTTCATATCCTACTCTTCGTCCTCTTGTTGCCAGTGTGCCCAGATCTGGTAATCTCAATGAAGAAGGCACTGTTTTGAAAATTGATGATCAATGGAGAAAACTCGGAATACGTGATATTCCGTGTGACATAAAAAACCATGTCTGAACCTGGCAGTTTCTGGAGGGCTGTTAAAACATGTCACCTTTGTGGAAATACTCATTTCAAAGAACTGGCGGAGGTTGCATTATCAGTGATTTCATTGCCCCACAGAAACGACTTCTTGTGAAAGAGTTTTTTCCCCCAAACTAGGTTTAATAAATCTGCAAGACACCGAGAAGCTGTTAAAGTTTACTTTTAAACATTGGCAACCCTGATTGAAACACAATTCTTGTAACATTCACGAGTGTCAAAACATGTGATATCTGAGTGTGGAATTTTCCTCTATCTGCCATAAGTACGCAAAAGAGAGGATAAATCTGGCAAAAAGGTTAGGAGACATTTGGTCTTAGGTGTATTTGCACATTTGATAATTTGATCCTGGGTCGCGGGCACGCTGTGTGGTAACACCTGTTTGACATCCGATGAAAAAGTATTAATTTGGATATTTCAAAGCTGAGCTACGGGCGAGAGTAAACAAATGTGAGTTAATATTTGCTCGGTAGGAAGTAGCGACGTTACCCACTATAAATGTGGACCCGGAATGCCCGATACGAACCATTAACCTCGTCTGTCTGCGCAGCACGAAATTTACAAGCGAGTCCTTTCTGACTTGGGTCAATCTCGTCTCCCTGCCATTTCACTTGTCTCGTCTTGTGCTAATAATTCTCGGAGACCCGCTTCAAACCCCGTTTACCGGTAACTATATTAGATTCCTGCTTCTCCTGAATCGTTGTGCATATAGAGCTTTGGGATTTGAATAGCAAAGCTACATCTGCTAGAAACAGCAATATAAATAAAACATATTGACATTTAACAATTAAGACTATTTATTAAGAAGTTGCCTAAGCAATGTTACATGTCTAGAAGTTAGGTCAACAATGTTATGCGAAGGCGACTACGCAACTAATACGATCTGCCAAGAAGTTACCTAAGCAGTAGTACAAGAAAGCGACTACTTCGCAGTTGCCAGTTACCTAAGTAAACATAATGCAGTAAAGAAGAAAGAAAAGGCAGGTAGTGAATGTGAACTAATGTGTCTGTGTGTGCTGTTCATTTGTCAGTGAAACGAAGAAAAATGTCAGCATTAGAGCGTGAGCCGGGCACATTTACCTTTATAAGGGTTTAGAGTAGCAACAGACCATGTCATTCCCTCGTGGAGGACCTGGGTTCGACCCCGGGTACCAGCATGGGGATTTCCCCCCCTGGGAGGTGTGGCACGGGGTGCACTCAGCCTCGTTAGGACCCAGGGGGACCACTTGAGGAGCTACTTGATGGAGAAGCAGCGGTCCTAGGTCGAGAAGGCCGTATAACTGGCCACGTCTATAGTGGGCAGAGGTGGGGGACGCAGCGACTGGGTGGCAAGCCTTGGCCCTTCATGGGCTGTTCCGCTTGGGTTTAGTTTTATTGTATTGCACACAAAAATTAGATATCAAAGTTTGACTGCAAGTATAGGGTTTTACACTTCCTGAATACAAGAAACAAAAAATCACTCATTGTTTTCCCAGATACAACACGAAAGTATTCCAAAAACAGCCTCTCATCTCACACTACTAATTACAAGGATAAGTTTTTCTAAAATATTCATTTTCCAAAAATGGCTGCAGTGATTTTGATTAAATGAAATGTTTGTCACGACAAATGAAATGTGTATGGTACATTCTTTGTGAGTACCATGTCTGGTGATAAACCAAAGTGCTACACAGCACATTTATGTACAAATGTCAAATACAATCATTCTCTACGATACTTGCACATACTCGCAGTAGGAAGATTCGATATCGAGATTTCAACACAGATAAACGTTTGAGACTTCCTAAATCCCCAAAAAAGGCACTTTGTGAAAATGTGATGTGTTACACTCACATGACTTTCTCTACTCTTGCAAAAACTATTCTTACAAACACTTTTTCCTATATCTACTTCATGTTAATTGAGATAAACATTTGTACAAATGTTGTTACTTCTAGAGGAATATGGAAATGTCTTTGCATGGCTAAGACATAAAAAAATGAATATTGCATTCCTGTTTGAGAAAAGTATTGCAAAATTCAAACCAATAAGTAATATTTTTGAAATGCTTCATTCCAAAATGAATTGTATGTGATATAAGTTGTGTGCTTTAACGAAATGCACATTTTTCTGTGACAACATTTGTCTATATTTTACTGTTTACCAGTTCTACAAAAGTCAGTCAGAATACAGAGAACATCAGCACGCACATTTCACTTGTCATGAATATATATTACATTAAAGCTCTGAACTTCAATATTTACCAAATTTCACATTTAAGGATACCCATCTGTGTAAAAAGGCTAAAAATTTCCAAAATTGCCAAAAATGGATTTTTGTTTTATCAAATAGTATAAATCGTCTGCTTTATCTTTATATGCTTTTTATGGCCTTACGGCCTTTTTATCTATGTCACATGGCCGTCTGATTGCCTGTAAGTGGTCGTGTCCATTTAAATCCATACAGTTCCATTATCCTTGCTATGACTTCAAACTTAGTTTTTCCATGTTTTTATTTTTAGCACTGTTTGCTCTTTAAAATGCTCCACACGATGCAATTTTCAGTACTTATGCATGAAATTTGGTCTATCTGCTTAGAAATAACATTAAAAATAAATGATGAGATAATTTTCTTATAAAGTGAATAACTGCTGAGTAATTAAATATTCAAGTCTACATTTCAAAATTTAAATGAAAAAAATAATGAATTTAAACTTTAAAATTTATTTTTATCCAAACTAATTACAAGATTAATAAATTATCTCATCAATTTGCTAACATTCTGTTACAGGACATAACTGAAAATTATCAATTTTTTCAAATCAAAATTGCATCACGGGAAACCATTTATACAAATATTAAAACAAATATAATAAAATATTAGTATGTTAGCAACTAATCTGCCTAAATGTATGAAATTTAGCAGTTACTCCTCACTATACAGTGATTGTTGTGTTAAAATTCCAAATCAATCCAATGAAAACTGTAGATTTTCAAAATTTCACAGATGGGTATCCTTAACGGACTTTTGGTTTTGTATTTATGCTATTCACTCGTGGATCCTTTTTAAGAGTTTCAACATGTGTATTCAATTTTTGGGCAGAATGGAATAACTTTTGTAAACTATCATATTCCGTGGAAGGGAAAGTGCTCGTGATTCGTGCCTTAAGATGGGGTGTGTTTGTTCCCTGAAGTTAGCTGATCCACTACAGTCGCATGATGCTTCCATGTTATCCTATATCTACCCATTGCCATGCGCTCCTCATTTGTTATCAACTTTTGTTTCCCACAGACAGTTGTTTTCATATTCTTATTAAACAAGAGAGGCAGCGAAAATACTTCTTAACCTACCGTATATCTGTATATTTACTGACCGACCTTCAAATGTTGACAAAAACATACTTACTTGCTATTCAAACATAATGGACACATCTATAGCTGTTTAAAACGGAAATGCCAACATAACATAAAGACGAATTCAGGAAACGCTTTGCCTCAAAACAAACTTCAATGAGAAGTGAATATTATAAAGCTGATGCAAACTGGTTTGGTGTGTCAATTTTGTTACGTGAAGAATATTTGAATTCCTGTTATGATAAAGTCTTAACCTACTCTGATGACATCTAGGTTGAGCATTACAAATGACGTACAGTTACCTACTACAACCCAAAAAGATTGAGAACATAACTTAATCAAAGTAGACAACATGGTAATTATGTTACACATTTGAGCAAAACCTTTACACCGTAATTATTTACTTATAAAATTTTAAAGAGCTGAAATAGAGTTGGGTATTGATAATAAAAATAAATAATTTCCATTTTTTAAAATAAATTAGCAATGTAAGAAGTATCAGTTATCAGGGAGGAGTAGGCATTACGTATGAATTTAAGAGTTGAGGAAAACGCAACTGCTGTAAGTCAGTGTAGCTAAGGCAATTGCGGTTCCAGGAAGAAATCCGTTAGCTGAACAGAACATAGCGATGGTAAGAAATGAGGAAGTTGCATGAACACACATAGCCCAGTGTTTGAAATTAGAAACGCAATTCACAAAGTAAAACTTGTTTCAGATTCGTAAGCTAAGACTTGGCAATAACTAGGCGGGACTTTTGCTAATTAAAGTACGTGTATTTGTAAAACGTGCTCCTTTCCGTAGCGCAGTTGGTAGCGCGCTTGCCTCTGGCGCGGAGGACCCGGGTTCGATCCCCGGTACCAGCATGGGGATTTTATCCCCTCTGGGAGGTCTGGCACGGGGTGCACTCAGCCTCGTTAGGTCCCGGGGGGGACCAATTGAGGAGCTACTTGATAGAGAAGTAGCGGCCCCAGGTCTAGAAGACCGCATAACCGGCCGGGAGGGCTCGGGGCGCTGACCACGTCCCACCCTCCAATACTGCACCTCACCAATGACGCCTGTAGTGGGCAGAGGTGGGGGACGCAGCGGCTGGGCGGTAGGCCTTGGCCCCTTTTGGGCTGTCGCGCCGGGGTTTAGTTTAGTTTAGTTAGTGTTTACTGTTGTGGACTGTGCGCAATCCGTGCCACTTAAAGACCACGTTTACATTACACACGTAATTCCTCACTTAACATTTCATCGACTCACAAAAACTTACACTTCTCATTGTGAAACACTTATATTAAACAATAAACTTATTGATATTTACAGTTTCTAGTGATGAAACAGTTTAATTCAAATATTACATTTATTCAACTTAGCTCAACTTAGCTAATTTGTTGGTATATTCACACATGTACACACATACACACACGTACCCTGAGAGAAATATCACCCAGCTCAACACTAGTGGATTCATCAAAAGCGCCCCACACAGGCAAATGTTGAGCTTCTCCTAGATAACATGAATTAAGTGACTTTTAGCTGCCAAATCATATTACAAATATTGGCAAAGGACTGTGTGCTCTGCACACATACGACAAGATCGTAGTCACTCCTCATGTTGTCTTACATTAAACGTGTCACAACTAACAAGACCAATTTTATTTACTCTCAACATAGGTACCTAAGTGGTGCTAGCAGCCCGGAAGACTATTCACGCGCGTACATCGTTATCCATCTCTAAGACACTAGGACCAGCAAGTGTCCAACTAACGACTTCCCCATTTCGAACTAATGACTCAAAACGAAATCTTGGCTAGATACAAAACTCGGTATTTAAGTTGAGCATCTTCGAAGAATCCAACACGAAGATTTTCATGAATATCCTTCTACCGTAAACTAAACTTCACATAGAAAATTGTTCGTTATTTTCTGTTTTCAGGAATATTTTAATCTTTGATCAAAATATTGTTTGTTATATGTATAGGTAACTGACATAAGTATGTAAGTATACATATGTTATGAACAGCCGGTCTAGCGACAATAAACAAAAATTAATAACAGCGTTGGCGTTTTAGTGTTATTTAGTTGAAAGAAAAATGTGATCTCTGCTGCAATTGATGTCTCATAGCACAAGGAACTTGCTTCTGAAGTTCCACAGGAGCAACTCAACAACATACTGACTGAAAACAAACAAACAAACAGTTTCAACTCCAGTGCTCACAACAACAATATGTGTGCTATCTATATATTCAAATTAGAATTAACTGATTAAAAATGTGGCACCGCAATTCTAGATTCTGTTAGGTCAGTTTGCAATCTTAAGTATACATTCAATTTTAAAACTCTGGTTGTTACACTTATGTCCTTCTCTACGCAATCTTCAACCAAATATTGTTACACTCATGAGCGTCGGCAGACTTTTCTTCAGGGAGGGGCCGCATATTGGAAGTTTGCAATTAATTCATTATTCTGTAGCCAAAAACTTGCAAAAATTGAGTTATAGTATTTGTTACGGATAAGCATGTTAATTTATGCTAAATAAAAAGTGTACTCTACCTAAAAATTAAAGCAGTAGTCTAACAGTAATTCATTGAACAATACATTTATTATTTTCCAAGGGGGTGGGGGACCGCGGCCCTTCCTTGCCCCCCCCCCCCTCCTTCGCAAAGCCCAGGGTTACACTGCGCTTTAAGCGATATTCCATTCAATTTGCATGACAGAGCGGGGAAAGCTAACATCCATGTTCTATTTGAGGAAATTACCAGTATAAGTATTGGAAAATGCAAGCAGTAAGAAAGAATATACGTTGTAGACAAAGTAATAAAAACAGCGTAGTTGTTTTCACACATAGTTTGACACCAAAAGGCGTATATATTTGTTTTAGACAGCAAAGTTTCAAAATATGTAACCTCGCTTTGGAAATTTTGGGTCATTAAAGCATACGGTAACCCAATGGTGGGCTCGGTGCACTGCGTCAGTACACCGAGGGTCACCGGCCAAATGGTCACACAGCAGCGCTCATAGCAAGCGTCGTATCTCTCAAACTATTGTTTCCTTACCACTTCCGACATGCCATAGGGCCATGTGACAGGTTCTTCTGAAGCCCAATATCGAGTATGTAGCTTCTATACGGTCACCCTAAGTTCGAAGCTATTTTATTTACTCTCTACAACGTTTCTTGCATAACATTTATCTCAATTAAAATAAAGTGGATATATGAAAAAAAAATTGGATGTATAGTTTGTTGAAGAATGGATGCGAATGTCCGTAAATGTACTCTACCAAATGCAAAGGTCGAATAGCAGGTGAAATAATTTCACTTGCTCCTGCTCCTGTTCATTCACAATCTTGATGTAATGGTTCATTACCCAAAATAATTGTTCCGTTCAAATGAATAAACACAGACGTGTTTATTTTACACCTTAACAAGCAAATGGTTATTTTGTGTCCCCAACACTCACAAGAATAGAATCTGCATTTCTCCTGAGCCCTACATAAATTATCAGCCTCATTCCCTGCTTATTTTAAACTGGTTGACCTTCCACGCTTACTTTTTAAACACAAATGAGGAGCTAAATAATTTCATTTACCTACCACGTTCTTTATCTATATATGGTGCACTGATCTAGAATTATAATTTCCTACAGTTGCAGCTATTCCAAATAACGTGTGAAACATCTCCCAATATTCACACAAAAGAATGTCAACGTATTAGTTCCTTAAACTCTCCCAGACAGTCTTCAAGTTATGGAAATGTTGTATACCGTATAAGTACCCTTTGGTGTTGGAACAATCCTCGGTCGGAATGTATCACTTCCTTAACCTCTCCCTCACAGTCTTCAAGTTCTGGAAATGTTGTATAGTGTATAAGTACCCTTTGGTGGTGGAACAATCCTCGGTCGGAATGTATCACTTCCTTAACCTCTCCCTCACAGTCTTCAAGTTCTGGAAATGTTGTATAGTGTATAAGTACCCTTTGGTGGTGGAACAATCCTCGGTCGGAATGTATCACTTCCTTAACCTCTCCCAGACAGTCTTCAAGTTATGGAAATGTTGTATAGTGTATAAGTACCCTTTGGTGGTGGAACAATCCTCGGTCGGAATGTATCACTTCCTTAACCTCTCCCTGACAGTCTCCAAGTTATGGAAATGTTGTATAGTGTATAAGTAGCCTTTGGTGTTGGAACAATCCTCGGTCGGAATGTATCACTTCCTTAACCTCTCCCTGACAGTCTTCAAGTTATGGAAATGTTGTATAGTGTATAAGTACCCTTTGGTGTTGGAACAATCCTCGGTCGGAATGTATCACTTCCTTAACCTCTCCCTGACAGTCTTCAAGTTATGGAAATGTTGTATAGTGTATAAGTACCCTTTGGTGGTGGAACAATCCTCGGTCGGAATGTATCACTTCCTTAACCTCTCCCAGACAGTCTTCAAGTTATGGAAATGTTGTATAGTGTATAAGTACCCTTTGGTGGTGGAACAATCCTCGGTCGGAATGTATCACTTCCTTAACCTCTCCCTGACAGTCTCCAAGTTATGGAAATGTTGTATAGTGTATAAGTACCCTTTGGTGGTGGAACAATCCTCGGTCGGAATGTATCACTTCCTTAACCTCTCCCTGACAGTCTTCAAGTTATGGAAATGTTGTATAGTGTATAAGTACCCTTTGGTGTTGGAACAATCCTCGGTCGGAATGTATCACTTCCTTAACCTCTCCCTGACAGTCTTCAAGTTATGGAAATGTTGTATAGCGTATAAGTACCCTTTGGTGGTGGAACAATCCTCGGTCGGAATGTATCACTTCCTTAACCTCTCCCTGACAGTCTTCAAGTTATGGAAATGTTGTATAATGTATAAGTAGCCTTTGGTGTTGGAACAATCCTCGGTCGGAATGTATCACTTCCTTAACCTCTCCCTGACAGTCTTCAAGTTATGGAAATGTTGTATAGTGTATAAGTACCCTTTGGTGGTGGAACAATCCTCGGTCGGAATGTATCACTTCCTTAACCTCTCCCTGACAGTCTTCAAGTTATGGAAATGTTGTATAATGTATAAGTAGCCTTTGGTGGTGGAACAATCCTCGGTCGGAATAGTTCAGTATTTTTTTATATAATTAAAATTGTTCGAATCTTAAAACTTTTTTCCTTTTTCAGTTTGTTAGGTATTTAGGAATATAGAAGCTAAACATAATACAGACCTTTTAGGAATGTAGATGTGAAGATTCAATTACCAAATTAACTTGTTGCTAAAAGAGAATCACCTCAGTTGTTAATTATAAAACATATAGTGAACAATTTCTAAATTCCACCCTTCATAGGAAGCCCAGGGTTTACAGCATGGAATAAATAAGAGTTGTTACATGAAAAACTTCAGCACAAACATCTATAGAATGATAATAGAGGTTGTTTGGATGTTGTACAGTGTTTCATCATATGCACATCTGTAGTATTTCATAAATGACAATTAAATAAACGGATCCACTGTCACTTTTTGAACTCTGTGTTGCATTTGTTCAAGTGTTACATCTATGTTTATCGCCTAGAATAAAGTGTAACTGACTTTTGTTGTTATATTGTGTGTAGTGCACACACTCCATGACATTCTCAAGGAAGGCTTCGGAATACTGTTTGGTAATTTAGAAGTTGATGAATTGAAATTAGAATGTGCTTTGCGGTAGGAAGAATGGGGTTGTCAGGGGATGTCATAAGGTGTAATATGAAACATATGAACTCGCCTGGTTCACCACCAACTATTTGGAGAGGTGACCGATGGTCTTTCTCAACAAATGTCAAAGCGGACGGTGTTAATAAACAAAGAGAGGGAGATTTGTATATTCATAGAGCGAGTGGCTGTCTCTATAGAGGATTCCGTTTGTGGCAGGCACGTGTCAGCCCATCTTGAGAACTCAACATTTTCAAACCACGGAATGAATAATTTCAACGTTTCGTGCAAGCGATGTGTCTCTACTGAATATATATGACAACTAATGTGCATCTTCACCGGCAAATTAATTAGCGTGCGTGAGATGAAACACGATAGAAGCCTTTACGTGTTTCACGTCATGAACTTAACGCTGGACTTATATCTAGCGTATAACTAAAGGGTTAAAATGTTTCCTGATCCTCATATTACACTATAATGCCTTCGAAAATCTACCTTTAGGAGAAACAAAAGAGTGGAGACAACACGTAAATGTACGAAAACAAATTTTATGATTCAGAGCTAGAATCGGAACTAAACAATTCAATTCAATGGGTTTGTGTGTTTAAAACACCAACAGTAAGTTTGTTGGCATATATAAATAATAATTCCAAACCTTATGTGTTTACTTTCTCTATTTACTTCACGTCAATAAACAAAAAAGCATTCCTAAAAAATTTATTTTACTTTTTTTCTGAGTTTATTTTCCTCTAACTGAATACACAACCACACAGTTCTCCTTTACTGATGTCAGCACAGGTTTCAGTGTTTCATGATATTACAACTGACAACTGTTGTCTTCTCGTAGCCTTAACTCACTCCTCTCCGTATTTCAATACAAACCCTGACGATACAATAACTCTACTCACTGTCTTCCTTAAGGACGCGACTACACACGAAGCTGACACACACACATACACACGCACACACACACACACGGACCTTTTTCTAAAAATGCTGGTTTTTTTGGGATTTAGGGGGCCTCAAAACATATTTCCGGTGAAACCTCGACATCGAACTTTTGAACGGAATACAATACTTCGTCTACTTACTATATGTAGTAGAGAAAGTAAAAACAACCCTTTCATTCCAGACTACCCTTTACATAGAACGTTTTTCAAAAATGTTGATTTGAGATTAAATTAGCATATGTTTCAGAAATTTTCATGAAGTTTGAAACGGGCATTTTGGATGAATTCTGGAAGTAACCTCTGAAGTCCTCTCAAGACCTTTGAAGTGTAAAAGAATGACAAAAACTTACCACGCAAAAACCTATAAATCTATTTAAAACACACACTTTATATCAAATAATTGTTTTTGTTTTTTACAAATATAATCATTTCAAGATATTCTCAATTATTGGTTTGAATTTTGAATGCTTTTCTCAAATAGGAAGGCATTCCTTTCATGTGCTGGTGATGCAAATTGATTGCGATTTCAGATTCGTCACAAAGCAACTGGCTCCAACGAGTATCGGACTCATCTATTCCTTACCCCCACTATATTCTTCTGTTCCTACTGCAACTATGAAATAAAGTAATTCCTACAAATGTTTATACGGATTAACAGGAACCAGATAGAGCAATAAGCTTTGCTAGGAATAGTTTCATGAAGAACATGTAGAGAAAGTTATGCGAAAGCAGCAACTAAGTGAATTAGTGCAGAAGACTCAAGTAAATAAAGGGATTCATTTGAGGCGAGGAAAGTGTTGTACTGGATTCCATTTAGATAAGAAACCCAGCAGGAGGGCTGCCAACTTCGCAGCATTAATCATCCCTCTGTGATACCATTCATTGGAACTTGTGGGACAAAGGGAGGAATGAAGGAAGGTTTGCCAAATCGCACAAGTACTGGTAGCCTGTTTTGGCTTGCAGTGCATTTCACACCTGTCCAATTTTACCTCAAACGCGTCTTAAGGGCAGTCGGCATACTTAGGTATTCCACTCACATAAATTTCTCTGTTCGTTCTTCTCCAAACTGCCCTTACTTTCTTCTGGTACTGAATGATAATTCAAAGAAACATATGTAGAATTTGCTTTATTCCATATTTTGCTATAGCTACAATAGGAATATACGGATATAGTAGACTTAAGTGATAGTCAAACATTTTAAAAATAGGTCACTATGTGATGACTTTGACATTCCATTGTGTTTACATAGTCAGGAAGAAGGAGAGAACAAATGAATGATGACTTCTCATTTGGAAAAATCTGATGTGTTGCACTCACATGGTTTTCTCTACTTTTGTACTAACCATTCTTAAAACCCTCTTCTTCGTGTTAGTTAAGGTAAACATTTGTACAAATTATCTTATTGTTTATTTCCTTGTAGGTACAAGAGAATATTATAATACAGTAGGCATTGTACGATAGCTTTAAAGCTTTGAGATTCTGTTCGTTTTGCACACTTAACATATAAAAAATGAACAACGATGTTCCATTTCGGAGAAAATTTTAAGTTTTCCAAAACTGACACACATAGCAACGAATATCTCCGAAATGGTTCACCCTACAAGAAAATTTATTCGGATATAAATTGTTTATTTTAGTAAGATCTACATTTCTTGTATAGTATGATTTGGTCTATCTCTAACGGCTTACCAGTTATGCAAAAGTCGTCCAGAGTAAATACGACTACAGACACTATAGCCAGAAAATTCAAGATATAAATTTCATTTGTCACAAAAAATATCTGAAACATATGACATTTTAATCAAAATCGTTAGAGCCATTTTCAAGAAAATCAAAATTTTCGAAAAATTTTCCATGTAAAGGGTAGTTTAGGGTGGGGCTATTTTGTTTAAAATCTTCGTGTCGCATTCTTGAAATACATTAAACTTAAATACCAACTTTGGTTTTTAGCCGACTTTTCGTTTTTGAGCTATGCTGTCCACAGACACACACGGACCATTTTCTAAAAGTTGCGGTTTTTTTTTGTTTTTTTTTTTTTTTGGTTTTTTTATTCAGGGGGTCTCAAAGCATATATTTCCGGTGAAATCTTGACATAGAATTTTTAGGTGGAATACAATGCTTCCCCTACTTACCAGTAGAGAAAGTAAAAATGGTAAATGCACTGCAAACATTCAAGGCAGTAACAAGGATACCATGGAAATGGCTAAATCCCCCCACCCAAAAAAAAAAAAAAAGAAAAAAAAAAGAAAAAGAAGAGGAAGAAGGAGTATTTGACCTAAATTACATGTTAAGAGATGTAACATTTCTCTGTACTAAGATTTGGTTTATCTCTTCCGGGTCCAAATGACCTAGTTTTCGACGGGCCCCTAAACGTCATCAATCCAATCAATCTCTTCCGGTGGGCCCAAATGAGCTCTTTATTTGCACGCACTTAAACTACACTGACCCATTGACTCACTCATTCGGTCATTGACTCACTCCCACAGTTACTCACTCATTGATACACTCACTCACTCACTCACTCACTCATTGTCTCACTCACACACTCATAGACTGATTCACTCACTCATTGACTCACTCACTCGCTCATTGACTCACTCACTTACCCATTCACTCATTTAGTCACTCACTCACTCACTCACTCACTCACCCACTCACTCACTCCCTCACTCATTCATTGTATCACTCACACATTCAGTTGTTTGTTTTGATTGAGCAAGTAGTTTTAAAGGCTAGGATGCAGTGTCTTGTTAAACTTTTGACTACCCCAATGCCCTTTGTGTCTATAACGTACCGTGTAATGTAGCTATTTCTTTGGAGGTTTAACTCATTCTAAAATGAAATAGAAAAATAAACTTTGCTAAGAACAGCTTGTGACGCAGCGGCCATAACCCAAGGTGTGCCTCGGGCAGCTGGAACGGTAAAGAAGATAAAGCGCGCGCTTGCCTATCACCAAAGACGTCCGAGTGTTCTGGAAACTTACTACGGATGTATGAGCGACAGAGTTGTGTTTGAGAATGGGTACCCGGCTGAGATAGCGATTGCGACGAAAAGTGCTCTTCTTATAGGAGTTTATGTTGACTGTGGTGACGTGAAACGGATTATAGACGTGTTTTGTTCGACACAAGAGGCATGTTTTACTACAAAGTCACAACACACACTAATAAGCGATAGAGGGTACAGAAAGCAATGTGAATATGATACATTTTTATGGTATTTTCACTAAATGTAATATTCTGGAGAAAATTTTGAGGTTTTTGCAATTGCTGTGCGCTCGTGTATTTACATTTTAGGAAGAGAAGAGAATTGTTGATTAGCAAAAAAGTATAGGCACTGGGATCAGTAAGTGAACTGCTAATCCTAAGCGATTGAGTTTCATACGTCAGACTCTAGGCGTCAGATCGCTCAAGGGATAAGGTAAAAGGCCCTCCTTCATCGTTAAGGGACGTCAGCAGCTGTTCCACATACATCTTCCTGAATATATATCAAAAAGTTCCTTTGTCAAAGTCTCCAGATGATCTCTTGGACCCTTATTGCCTGCCACTTGATTAAAACCAATTTTACTTCTCAGTTATTGAACTTTTCAGGAGGTTATCATTAGTAAAATTTATACCCCTTTTCTCCTTTTCTTTAGCAGGTAGAGGATTTAATGTATTCGATATCGCCATTTCACTGCTCGCTCCACAAAAACAGCATTTCTACTTTCAATTGGTAGAGGAACATACATAGACAAATGCATGTTTTGAGAACCCCTGAATAGAAAGAGACTTTTAGACAGAAGTCTGTGTGTGTGAGCATTTGTATGTGTGAACCGCTTAAATAAAAAGCAAAAAGTCAATTAAATACCAAATTTGCGTCTTCTAAGCATGAGCACAAGAATGTTCAAGAAAACCCCTCAACCCTAAACTACGCTCTATATGGAAAATTGTCTGAAAATGTTTAATTTTTTAGGAACAGTCTCTGAAGTGCTGTTCACTGTGAATGATTTTTGTATAACTGGTAAATTATAAGAGATACCTGCACAAAATATCATAATATAAATCTCTTTAAAACACACAATTTATGTGAATTAGGTTTATTTTTGGTCTTCTTATCATGGTTTGGAATTTTCAGGCACTTATACTTTTCTCAAACAGTTAGACCTTATTCCTTTCTATACTTTCTCTACCAGTATGTACACAGTGGACAGAGGATGTAGGGAATGTATTCAACCCAAAAATTCGTTACCGAGAGTTTACTGGATTACATTTACAGCTCTCCTGAATCCGAAAAAAAAGCATTTTTAGAAAAATGTCAATTTGTGTGTATGTCTCTGAGTCTGCTTGCGTACATGTCTATGAAAAGCATAATTCAAAAACGAAAGGTCGGCTAAATACCAAACTTGGGTTATAAGTTTTGTATCGACCAAAAATCGACAAAGATTTTCGAGAAAATTCCACACCACAAGCTACGCTTTAGATGTAAGAATGGTTGAAATTTTAATTTTCTTAACAATGGCTGTAACGATTTTGGTTACAGTATCATACGTTGGTAATATCTCATGAGAAATTAGATGTACACTTTTTCATTTTTAGTTACTCTACTTGTTATCTGGTTAATCGTAAAAGGAACAAAATGTCTTACTGTAGGAGGCACTAATGCACACAATTTATGTCAAATACACATTTTTGTGCAGTTAACCATTTCTGAGATATTAAAATTGTTGTTGCTGTGAATTTTCAAATACCTTCGTCAACTAGAAAACCGTTACGGGCCCTAATGACCTAGTTGTCGACGGGCCCTTAAACCATACTCACTCACTCACTCACTCACTCACTGACGCACTCACTCACTTACTCACACACTCACTCACTCACTCACTCACTTACACACTCACTCACTCACTCACTCACTCACTCACTCACACACTCACTCATTAATTCACCCACTCACTCATTCCTTCACACACTCACTCACTCATTTATTCACACACTCACTCACTCATTCATTCACACACTCACTCATTCATTCACTCATTTATTCACCCACTCACTCACTCACTCACTCACTCATTCATTCACTCATTTATTCACCCACTCACTCACTCATTAACTTACTCACTCATTCATTCACTCACTCACTCATTTATTCACTCATTCACTCACTCACTCATTCACTCACTCATTCATTCACCCACTCACTCTTTAACTTACTCACTCACTCATTCATTCACTCGCTCATTCATTCACTCATTCACTCACTTATTCACTCGCTCACTCATTCATTCATTCATTCATTCACCCACTCACTCACTCATTCACTCATTCAGTCACTCACTCACAAGAAAGCCATTACTCTTTTTCGTATTTTTTATTCTAGTTAAGCAAAAAGAATGGAATTTTAAAGCCATTATAGGTCGACCACTCTTAAAACATTTGACTATCACTTAAGGCCTACTTATTCCCCGTGCAGTTATAAGAAAATATGCAATAAGACAAATTGTACAAATGTTTACAGTTTATTCACCAGCTCAAGGTCTCTGGCAGGAATGCAGCCATTCAGTACGTCAGTAAACAATTCCAGATAAATAGCAATATCTGAAGCTGCAGTGGTAATCGTGGTTCCGCTTGCGTTAGTAGTACCAAGGAATGTGTATTTATGCTACATCAAAGCAAACAAGTGACTCGAAATGTTATTTCTAGTGTATGCGGTATATTTAACTTATAAAACGTAAACGATATTCTCAACTACTCCGTGTTTCCCCCACTGATGATTTTCTACCTTTTCTATGTTTTGATGAACCCTGCCAGTCTAAGTGAGATACCCTCGAGTGTTAAAGTTCTGTAAGAATAAGTCAGCTGTTACATTTTATCTTGGCCCAAGCTAGTTCTATAGGACATATGTGTATAGGGGCAATGTGATCCAAGGAAACCAAAAACGTGTCCGCCATAGAAACCTCTTTTTGTAAAAATGTGCTATATACATGGAGCTGTCACTCTAAATCCCCTTGCTCTGCAACACAATATCATAGCAGATTTCACACCACTCCTAGGCAGGGATTTATCTGCTTCCACACTCCTTTTGTATTTACTTCCAAGATAACGCTTCTGACTTGCCCAATTTGTATCTGAAATTAAGATATATTAGCGAGCAAACATAGCGGCAATAAGATTGGACGGAAGTTGGCGACTGAACCAGCAGCAACGTTATCTAGAAAGTTTACAAAACAAAACAAAGTTTACAAGAGGTAAGATCGCCGTTATGACCTCTGCAGTTAAAGGCGGGATAGAAATTGAACAATTAAAAAACAAGAAATTCACGTGAAAGTCACGTGCAAGGTATTCACACGATTTTCTCTGCTCACTCTTCCACAAAATATTGTTGCAAAAGCTTGCTTTTCCACTTCCTTTTGATCCAAATAAAATTTCATTACGCATTTACATTTCGTTGTAGGTGTAAGAATAATACACGGGAAGCTGTGGGTTCAAATTCCGCGGGCTGACGCACCTTTTCATGGTTTCCCTCAGTCGCCAAGGTAAACTGGGTATTTAATATCATGACTCACCATACGTCTAGACCAGGGGAAGACAACTTCGGGCCGTGTGACGTATTTAAACGAAGAGCCAGCTTGTACGTTCGTGTGACGTCAGGCGAGAGCGGTGTATTGCTCTGCTGCGTAGATCAGCGCCGCATGTGTTCAGTTCTCCATGTTTCACATCAGTTTGAGACCAGGCTTCAAGATGTAGAAACATTGTCAACTACGTTTCAGGTCTTTGCGACCCAGTATCCATTGGATGTTAACAATGTTTCTAGCAGGTAGCAAATTGAATTGATAAATTTACAGTGCGACAATTTGCTAAAGGACAAATATAAACACAAGGAAGACTTGGTTAATTTTTATAAGAACGTTCCTCAAACCAGATTTCTGAGGTTGTATGCCCTTGTTGCACGGATATTATGTATGTTTGGTTCCACGTATGTGTGCGAACAATTCTTTTCTGTTATGAACCTTTCTAAGTCAAAATCCCGAAGCATATTCTCAGATCACAATCTAACATGCAGTCCTCGGTTACAAATGTGCCGTACATTACGCCCTAACATTGACAAACTAGTTAAAGAAAAGCGAAACGGCAAATGTAGGAAAATGTCCACCTAATTGTTCTGTATAGCTCTCCTGTAGCTCAGGCAAAATAGTTATTATTTCTGTTCTATTTGCGTTATAACATGACTGTTCACATAAACTAGAATTATATATATATATATATATATATATATATATATATATATATATATATATATATATTTGGACGGGAGCATATGAGCTGATTGAACTGACGTCACAGCAGCGATACCTGTCTTCCCCTGGTCTAGACAGAGATGCAGTTGCCTTGCAGCAAGGCCTCTGGACTTGGCGACAGCACGAGAAGGACCCTGGAATTGCCAAGTCATGTTGGAAAGGCTTAATCAAACATATAACAAGAATGCAGAAATGAAATGAGAAGACGGGACAGGAAATGAAACCAGCAATAGAGGAAATGGAATCGGGAGTAACATCAGAATTACATGTTGATTCTGACATCGATCTAACACACAGCTTATTAACACATACAACGATTTGAGAATTTGTAGGAAAATATGCATCCGATTTGAATCATCTGACACATTCATAGGGTTTCTACTTACCCACCCTAGCTTCTTACAAAATGCATTGGCTTCTTGTTGATAGAGAAATAGTCAAATGTCATGCTACTATCACAATCAAACAAATAGCGATTTAACAGTTCAAAAAGACTGACGTGTTGCACTTAGATGACTTTCTCTACCCATGCCTATTAACCCTTATTCTTCTGTGTACTTCTTGTTAATTGAGATAAATACGTTTACTTTCTCTACTGGTAAGTAGGGGAAGTATTGTATTCCACCCAAAAATTCGATATCGAGATTTCACCGGAAATACATGTTTTGAGGCCCCCTGAATAAAAAAAAGCATTTTTAGAAAAAGGTCCGTGTGTGTGTCTGTGTGTCAGTCTGTCAGTCTGTCAGTCTGTCAGTCTGTCAGTCTGTCAGTCTGTCAGTTTGTGGACAGCATAACTCAAAAACGAAAATTAGGATAAAAACCAAAGTTGGTATTTAAGTTTAATGTCGTTCAAGGATGTGATACGAAGATTTTGAAGAAAATAGCCCCACCCTAAACTACCCTTTACATGGAAAATTTTTCGAAAATTTTAATTTTCTTGAAAATGGCTATAACGATTTTGATTAAAATGGCATATGTTTGAGATATTTTGATGACAAATGAAATGTATATCTTGAATTTTCTGGCTATAGCCCCTGTAGTCGTATTCACTCTGGACGACTTTAGCATAACTCGTAAACCGTTAGAGATACACCAAATCATACTCTACAAAAAATGTAGATCTTGGTAAAATACACAATTTATGTCTCAATAAATTTTCTTGTACGGTGAACCATTTCGGAGATATTCCTTGTTATGTGTGTGAGTTTCGGAAAACTTAAAACTTTCGTGAAATGGATCATCGTTGTTCATTTTTTTACATGTTAAGCGTACAAAGAGAACGGAATCTCAAAGCTTTAAACGATTTTACTATCGCACAAAGCCTTCTGTATTCTAATATTCCCCTTGGACCTACAAGGAAATAAGCAATAAGATAATTTGTAAAAATGTGTATTTTAACTAACACGAAGAAGATATAGGAATAAGAGTTTGGAAGAATGGTTAGTACAAGAGTAGAGAAAGTCATGTGAGTGCAACGCATCAGATTTTTAGAAATAGTTTTATTACATATTTCCATGTATATAGAATGTAATTGCAGGAGCCGGTAGGCTTAGGCTTAAGTCATATAGCCATGCGATGCATTTGAAATTTTATTGTATAGTCAAGGCGTAGAAAAAGAGTAACTTCCCCCTTGAGAAAAGTGTAAACATTTTGAAGTGCAAACAAACAATAAGGAACATTAGTGATCAATGCTTCGCGGGTGATCAGCCGTGTTAAATTTAAGAAGGTCGAGCTTTCGGCCATTGTATACTTCATGGCCATCTTCAGGACTAAGACTATCATCTTTTAGTCCTGAAGATGGCCATGGAGTATACAATGGCCGAAAGCTCGACCTTCTTAAATTTAACACGGCTGATCATCACCAGTAAAGCATTGATCAATAACGTTCGCCGTGAAAGCTTCAAATCTTACAATAAAGAACATTTCGGAAATGCTTAACTGCACAAAAATATATTGTATTTGAGATATATTGTGGACTTTAAAGAGCCCTACACTTTTTGTATAGTAATATTTTGTATCTCTTACGGTTTACCATATATACAAAAGTTATTCAGAATGAACAGCACTTTAAAAGATATGCCACAATATTCAAGATATATAGTGTTTTTCAAAACTAAGTGCAAACATTAAACCGCTATAGACATTGTGATGCAGGCCGGCAGCCGTGGCAACACAACAAATGTTCGGGACCGGGTTGCTTCACACCACAGGCGGTACGTGCTTCAAGGACACTCAACGTCAAACTGACTCTCGCAATTGTTTGTGAACACGTGCCAACAGTGAGTGCGGCACGTCAAAGGAGTCTTCGTGATTATTCGAGAAATGTCCAACGGTCGACTTATTTGTCGAAATTCTAGAAAGGTCCGTGTTAAGTCATGAACGAGGCGAGGCAACGAGAGTGCGGAGTCAGTTTTTAGTTTTTATGTATGTGTCAGCTGTTTGTGTACCGTCGCGTTGAAAGGAATATAGCGAAGAGCTAATGAGTGTTGAGTGATCGTATCGTCAAAGTCAGCTGTTTGGGAGACAGAGAAAGTGAATAAAAACAGAAAGGAGCGAGTCATGATTACGAGAAGGAAACAGTTGTGAGTTGAAATATCACGAAGGCTGTAGACTGTGGTAAAATAGTAAAAGAGTCAGTAAAAGAGAACTGTGTATATGTGCAGTCAGTTACAGGAAAATAAAGTGAGAAGAAAAGTAATTGGACTGGACTTTTGTCATTTTGTTACACTATTATAGCATTTCAAATAGGAAAAATGTCACAGGGGTGGGCAAACAATGCTGTTTGCAAAACAGCGACATGCCCAAACAAGCATCATTGTTGGATTGACAATGAGATTTCTAGAACATTGGGAAGATGTCCGCCGGTCTCTTGTTCGACGTTTACCGTTCTATCTGCGACCCCGTGTACAGAGGTTTGTAGATAATGTTTTGGTATCTTGGCAGTTTCTTGCAATATGGAATCTTTCAGCTGTATGAGGTACCTCCACAAGGGATTAAGATGTGGAAATCGCGGAGGCCACATTGTTGGGATGACACGATTGCAGGGGTGGAAATTGATGAAGATCGTGATTCCTCAGTCTAGGGATGTAACATGTTGTATCACTCTGTCTTGTTGCTTATTGTGTTTTTCCAATGATGAACTGAAGCAACTTTTAAATTCTGTAGACTGTTGAATTAAAGCTCATAAATATGGCAATATGTCACACTAATTGCATGAAAGATAATAAATATTGTGTCATGATACATATAGTAATTTGTAATGGCTGATTCTTTTGTCAAAATCTTGGTGTCACGTGTGAAAACGACAGACATCAGCACAGTTATTTTGGTGCTATTGTTTCATGTTAACATTAAAATATTCGCAAAAGACGCTGTTTTAGTCATAAACAAAGCATTATCGTAACCTTTGTCATTTTGCTCCCCTATACAAGAGCAGGTTTTATCATCGACCCTTTTAACAATGTTTTCGAGGGCCCCAGAAATGTAGGGCAATTATTTCGACATAATGACTTCTGAAAGCCAATCTTGCAAACCTTTGACAGTGGTGAACCAGGGCTGCCAGCTTTGCAGTTTATCAACATTTGACCTGTTGCAAGGCGTTTGTAAGTCTCCATTAATTCACTTCACTGGGTCTCGGCTTCAAAACCCAGAACATTCGATAAGGAGATTCCATCATAAATACAATTTTCGAGAAATAATTTGTGTATGTGTGACTATATGTCTCTCCGAGTGTGTTTGTGTGTAACTGAATGCGTATCTGAACGGAATAACTAAAAAATTCGACTGTAAACTTCAATACCAAGAATGGTATTTAACCGATAGTTTGTCTTTCAGATATACTCTTCAGGCACACACACAAACACACACGCTCTCAAACACACAAAAACACACACGTACGCCCTCAAACACACATACACACACAAACACACACGCCCTCAAACACACACAAAAACACACACACAAACACACATACAAACACACACAAACACACACGTACACACAAACACACACAAACACACACAAACACACAAAAAACACACAAACACACACAAACATACACAAACACACACAAACACACACAAACACACACAAACACAAACACACAAACACACACAAACACACAAGCACACACACAAACACACACGCACACATAAACACACACACAAACACACACAAGCACACACAAAAACACACACAAACACACACAAGCACACACACAAACACACACACAAACACACACGCACACACACAAAAATACACACACAAACACATTGTTTCATGCCTGTTTATGAGTTTAAAATGCTCAACTTTGCCACTTAACTTTATCGTTTTTCAAAACGACATGCAGATTTTTGAGAGAAACTTTTTACACAAACTAGCTGCCTTTAATGTATAAAATGTTCAATTGTTCTACATTATCTCAAAAATGGCAGTAAATAATTTCATTAAAATAACATTTGTAGGATAAATAAAGTCGCCAGTTAAAATCTTATGCGAATAGCTAGTGTAAGTCTGTTGATTTAATGTTATATAATATAATTATTTTTTTTTGCACACAATAACCGTGTGTAGCACAAGCTTGGAAAAGAAAGAATGTCTCAGCGCATGTGTGTATGTGTCTGTGTCTGTCTGAGTGCGTGTGTGTCTGTGTGTATGTGCATGTCTGTGTGTGTGCATGTGTCTGTGTCTGTGCGTGTCTGTGTCTGTGCGTGTCTGTGTTTGTGTGTGTTTGAGTGCGTGAGTGTCTGTGTGTATGTGCGTGTCTGTGTGTGCACGTGTCTGTGTTTATGTGTCTGTCTGAGTGCGTGTGTGTCTGTGTGTATGTGTGTGCCTGTGTCTGTGCATGTGCGTGTCTGTCTGAGTGCGTGTGTGTATGTGCGTCTCTGTGTGTGTATGTGTGTGCCTGTGTCTGTGTTTGTGTGTGTTTGTCTGAGTGCGTGAGTGTCTGTGTCTATGTGCGTGTCTGTGTGTGTGTGTTTGTCTGAGTGCGCGAGTGTGTGTATGAGCGTGTCTGTGTTTGTGTGTGTTTGTCTGAGTGCGTGAGTGTCTGTGTATGTGCGTGTCTGTGTTTGTGTGTGTTTGTCTGAGTGCGTGAGTGTCTGTCTATGTGCGTGTCTGTCTGAGTGCGTGTATGTGTGTGCCTGTGTCAGTGTTTGTGTGTGTTTGTCTGAGTGCGTGAGTGTCTGTGTATGTGCGTGTCTGTGTTTGTGTGTGTTTGTCTGAGTGCGTGAGTGTCTGTGTGTGTTTGTGTGTGCATGTGTGTGCCTGTGTCTTTGTGTGTGTTTGAGTGTGTGAGTGTCTGTGTGTGTTTGTGTGTGCATGTGTGTGCCTGTGCCTGTCTTTGTGTGTGTTTGAGTGCGTGAGTGTCTGTGTGTGTTTGTGTGTGCATGTGTGTGCCTGTGTCTGTCTTTGTGTGTGTTTGTGTGTGTTTGAGTGTGTGAGTGTCTGTATGTGCGTCTATGTGTGTGTCTGTGTGTGCCAGTGTCTGTGTTTGTGTGTGTTTGAGTGTGTGTGCCTGTGCCTGTGTCTGTGTGTGTCTGTTTGTCTGAGTGCGTATCTGACTACAGTGTCTTGAAGATACTGTAGTCCTTTGTATACCCTCGTTCAATGTTCAACATGATCAAACAACTTGAACAACAGCATCGCTAGGTGGCAACGCCTGATATTTATGCAACACACCTAACTGACCAGTTCTGCGTAGTCTACACTTACTTATGACAGTCTAGGAGTGATACGGAAGGTAACACGTGGTAACATCGCAAGTTTTGCTTGAATCCAAACTAGAAGGCGATACGATAATGTGTGGTAACAGCTGTTAAAACGCCTATCCTGTTGGTAATTGTGCCTCGCAAGAAATGAGGGTGCATTATGCAAATTGTCACTTAGTGCGATTACAGATCCACTCCTCCACCCCCGTCCAAGGGAGGATGCCTTTTGGCTAGTTAACCACTTGTTGTACCAGACCTGGCTATTACAGAAATTAATTAACACAGTGCTCCAGGCTAAAGTTGACCCAAGTCTTAAAACTGGTAGTTACTGCAGTTTGTAATGTATATTGCGCTACACTCACATGACATTCTCTACTCACTCATGCACCAACTATTCTAAATAACACTTATTCTTCTGTTTGCTTCATGTTAATAGACATAAACGTTTGTAGAAATGGTTTTATTACATATTTCCTTATAGATACAATGGGAATAGGAGAATTTAGTAGACTTAAGTGATAACAAAGTGTTTAAAAGGTAGTCGCTATGCGGTAACTTTGAATCTCCGTTAACTTTGGATGACCAGAAGAAAAAATCTGATGTGTTATACTCACATGACTTTCTCTACTCTTGTACTAACCATTCTTACAAACTCTTATTCCTATATCTTCTTCTGTTAGTTGAGGTAAACATTTGCAGCAATTGTCTTATCGTTTATTGCATTGTACGTACAAGGGGAATGTTAGAATACAGTAGGCTTTGAATGATATTCAAATCTTTTAAAGCTTTGAGAATCCCGTTCTCTTTGCATAACATATAAAAAATGAATAAAAATGTTGCATTTGACAGAAGTATACGTTCTCCTAAGCTCACATAAATAACAAAGAATGTCTCAAAAATGGTTCACTCTACAAACAAAAAAAAAAAACAAAAAAAAAAAATTTAGACAAAAATTGTGTGTTTTAGCAAGATCTACATTTTTGTGAAGTGACTCAGGGGTCTCCGTCTAGGGGATATGTGAATAGCGACCACAAGGTACCCAAGCTGAGCAGAACATTACTTCCACTTACTGGTGTTTTGCTCCTCACTGTAACTTTTCTATCTGACCTTACCTTGGTCATCTCTTGTTCTCTTCCGACCCCGATGCTATTAGGGTTCCTGAGGGCTAGGGAGTCTTTATTTTTCCAACCTCTCCATTTCTCTATAAAATCTTAACCCCAACATGCTGACCTGTCATGGCATGTAATACGTCCTGTGATTGGTGATCAGAGGATATGGTCGGTGAATTTATTTTGATAACTCTCCCGATCAGGTCGGTGAGACCCGTAAACCAACGACAGGTGTGGTCCTTCAGACATTCTGGGGGTTGTGAGAGAGCGATGTGACCGCCAAAACGTAAACTTATGGTGCTCTCTAAAAAACGGTTACCATTACTGCTATTGCTCTCTTCAATATCATCAGTGAAAAATATTGGAGAGCAAGAGGATTAATGACTTCATTGTCAGAAATCCAGCATTAGCTAACAACAACATTTTTGTGAAGTAACATCTTGTCTGTCTCTAACGGTTTACCACTCATGCAAAATGTGTCTAGAGTAAAGCCAGAAAATTCAAGATATACATTTCATTTGTCATAAAAATATCTTATACGAATGACATTTTAATCAAAAATCGTTAGAGCTATTTTCAAGAAAATCAAAATTGTCGAAAAGTTTTCCATGTAAGAGGTAGTTTAGGGTGGGGCTATTTTCTTCAAAATCTTCGTGTCGCATCCTTGAAAGAAATTTAGCAACTTTGGTTTTTAACCGACTTTTCGTTTTTGAGTTATGCTGTCCACAGACTGGCACACACACACACACACACACACACACACACACACACACACACACATACACACACACATACACACACACACAACAGGCGCGCGCGGACCTTTTTCTAAACATGCTTTTTTGTGGATTCAGGGAGTTTCAAAACTTATATTTCCGGTGAAATCTCTACATTGGATTTTTGGGTGGAATACAATAATTTCCCTACTTACCAGTAGAGAAAGTAGAAAGGAATAACTAATTGCTATTAGAGAAATATAGAAACATTCTAAACTGCAAACAAAGAACAAGGAATAGCTGTAAAATGCTTAACTCTACAAAAAATGTAGGGCATTAAATTGTGAACTGATCCAGGTTTACGCTTTTTGGATAGTAACATTTTGGAAATCTCGACATGTGAATGTCATTCAAAATGGAGATGAGTTTATAGCGTATCCACATAAAACTAAAGTTAGACAATTTACTTTCATAAAACATCTTAAACATTGGTATTTTGATAAACGTGAGAGCCATTTTTGGCAAACATTTAACTTTTTGAAAAGCATTGTATATAAAGCTTAGTTTTAGGTAAGGAGATTCTCTTAAAAATGTTTGTGTCGCTTTCTTCAACGATGCTGGACTTAATCTGTTAATGGACCATCTTTTAAATGTGATATCTGAGAAGAAGAGATGATACGATTCTCATCCTTCCGCTAATAGAGTGCTCAAGTTCGGTCAATCGGCTTTCTGTAGGCCATGCAAAGGGAATCTTAAGGTCATGAGTTGTTCAGAAGCTTGACAATCGCATTTCCTTACTCTCATTCCACCTGCAATATATAATCAAATAATTTCTACAAACGTTTATATCGATTAATATGAAGTATGCAGAACAATAAGGCTTTTTTAAGAATAATCTGTTGAAGAATGGCGAGGGTAAGTAATATGAAGGTAGAACACATGTTTTAATATAAATGTGGTAGCTAGTCTGCTGAGAGGTGAGATTAGTTCCCATCAAAGGAAACGTAAATTGCTAAACGCTGCAAGTAAACAAGCAGGTCGTTGTGACTAACATGTTTTTCCCTCAGCTTTTTGTCCAAACAACTTGTTTATTGGGAACTGCCAATCAGCAAATAAGTTAGACATAAAGTACCCACACTTCATCTCATGGCCGTATCAGCCATTAGCTAACCTAATGGGAAAAAATCTTACTTCTTGTACTCACATTAGCATTTCTACTCATTCTCGTACTGTATATTCACACCAAACCTTACTTCTTGTACACACATTAGCATTTCTACTCATTCTCACACAGTATATTCACACCAAACCTTACTTCTTGTACTCACATTAGCACTTCTACTCATTCTCATACAGTATATTCACACCAAACCTTACTTCTTGTACTCACATTAGCATTTCTACTCATTCTCGTACAGTATATTCACATCAAACCTTACTTCTTGTACTCACATTAGCACTTCTACTCATTCTTGTACAGTATATTCACACCAAACCTTACTTCTTGTACTCACATTAGCATTTCTACTCATTCTTGTACAGTATATTCACATCAAACCTTACTTCTTGTACTCACATTAGCATTTCTACTCATTCTTGTACAGTATATTCACACCAAACCTTACTTCTTGTACACACATTAGCATTTCTACTCATTCTTGTACAGTATATTCACACCAAACCTTACTTCTTGTACTCACATTAGCATTTCTACTCATTCTCGTACCGTATATTCACACCAAACCTTACTTCTTGTACTCACATTAGCATTTCTACTCATTCTTGTACAGTATATTCACACCAAACCTTACTTCTTGTACTCACATTGGAAGTTCTACTCATTCTTGTACAGTATATTCACACCAAACCTTACTTCTTGTACTCACATTAGCATTTCTACTCATTCTTGTACAGTATATTCACACCAAACCTTACTTCTTGTACTCACATTAACATTTCTACTCATTCTTGTACAGTACATTCACACCAAACCTTACTTCTTGTACTCACATTAGCATTTCTACTCATTCTTGTACAGTATATTCACACCAAACCTTACTTCTTGTACTCACATTAGCATTTCTACTCATTCTCGTACAGTATATTCACACCAAAGCTTACTTCTTGTACTCACATTAGCATTTCTACTCACTCTCGTACAGTATACTCACAACAAACCTTACTTCTTGTACTCACATTAGCATTTCTACTCATTCTTGTACTGTATATTCACACCAAACCTTACTTCTTGTACTCACATTAGCATTTCTACTCATTCTCATACAGCATATTCACACCAAACCTTACTTCTTGTACTCACATTAACATTTCTACTCATTCTTGTACAGTATATTCACACCAAACCTTACTTCTTGTACTCACATTAGCATTTCTACTCATTCTTGTACAGTACATTCACACCAAACCTTACTTCTTGTACTCACATTAGCATTTCTACTCATTCTTGTACTGTATATTCACACCAAACCTTACTTCTTGTACTCACATTAGCATTTCAACTCATTCTCGTACGGTATATTCACACCAAACCTTACTTCTTGTACACACATTAGCATTTCTACTCATTCTTGTACAGTATATTCACACCAAACCTTACTTCTTGTACTCACATTAGCATTTCTACTCATTCTTGTACAGTATATTCACACCAAACCTTACTTCTTGTACTCACATTGGAAGTTCTACTCATTCTTGTACAGTATATTCACACCAAACCTTACTTCTTGTACTCACATTAGCATTTCTACTCATTCTTGTACAGTATATTCACACCAAATCTTACTTCTTGTACTCACATTAGCATTTCTACTCATTCTTGTACAGTATATTCACACCAAACCTTACTTCTTGTACTCACATTAGCATTTCTACTCATTCTTGTACAGTATATTCACACCAAACCTTACTTCTTGTACTCACATTAGCATTTCTACTCATTCTTGTACAGTATATTCACACCAAACCTTACTTCTTGTACTCACATTAGCATTTCTACTCATTCTTGTACAGTATATTCACACCAAACCTTACTTCTTGTACTCACATTAGCATTTCTACTCATTCTTGTACAGTATATTCACACCAAACCTTACTTCTTGTACTCACATTAACATTTCTACTCATTCTTGTACAGTACATTCACACCAAACCTTACTTCTTGTACTCACATTAGCATTTCTACTCATTCTTGTACAGTATATTCACACCAAACCTTACTTCTTGTACTCACATTAGCATTTCTACTCATTCTCGTACAGTATATTCACACCAAAGCTTACTTCTTGTACTCACATTAGCATTTCTACTCACTCTCGTACAGTATACTCACAACAAACCTTACTTCTTGTACTCACATTAGCATTTCTACTCATTCTTGTACTGTATATTCACACCAAACCTTACTTCTTGTACTCACATTAGCATTTCTACTCATTCTCATACAGCATATTCACACCAAACCTTACTTCTTGTACTCACATTAACATTTCTACTCATTCTTGTACAGTATATTCACACCAAACCTTACTTCTTGTACTCACATTAGCATTTCTACTCATTCTTGTACAGTACATTCACACCAAACCTTACTTCTTGTACTCACATTAGCATTTCTACTCATTCTTGTACTGTATATTCACACCAAACCTTACTTCTTGTACTCACATTAGCATTTCAACTCATTCTCGTACGGTATATTCACACCAAACCTTACTTCTTGTACACACATTAGCATTTCTACTCATTCTTGTACAGTATATTCACACCAAACCTTACTTCTTGTACTCACATTAGCATTTCTACTCATTCTTGTACAGTATATTCACACCAAACCTTACTTCTTGTACTCACATTGGAAGTTCTACTCATTCTTGTACAGTATATTCACACCAAACCTTACTTCTTGTACTCACATTAGCATTTCTACTCATTCTTGTACAGTATATTCACACCAAATCTTACTTCTTGTACTCACATTAGCATTTCTACTCATTCTTGTACAGTATATTCACACCAAACCTTACTTCTTGTACTCACATTGGAAGTTCTACACATTCTTGTACAGTATATTCACACCAAACCTTACTTCTTGTACACACATTGGAAGTTCTACACATTCTTGTACAGTATATTCACACCAAACCTTACTTCTTGTACTCACATTGGAAGTTCTACTCATTCTTGTACTGTATATTCACACAAAACCTTACTTCTTGTACTCACATTAGCATTTCTACTCATTCTCGTACAGCATATTCACACAAAACCTTACTTCTTGTACTCACATTGGAAGTTCTACTCATTCTTGTACTGTATATTCACACAAAACCTTACTTCTTGTACTCACATTAGCATTTCTACTCATTCTCGTACAGCATATTCACACCAAACCTTACTTCTTGTACTCACATTGGAAGTTCTACTCATTCTTGTACTGTATATTCACACAAAACCTTACTTCTTGTACTCACATTAGCATTTCTACTCATTCTTGTACAGTATATTCACACAAAACCTTACTTCTTGTACTCACATTGGAAGTTCTACTCATTCTTGTACAGTACATTCACACCAAACCTTACTTCTTGTACTCACATTGGAAGTTGTACACATTCTTGTACAGTATATTCACACCAAACCTTACTTCTTGTACTCACATTGGAAGTTCTACTCATTCTTGTACAGTATATTCACACCAAACCTTACTTCTTGTACTCACATTGGAAGTTCTACTCATTCTTGTACAGTATATTCACACCAAACCTTACTTCTTGTACTCACATTAGCATTTCTACTCATTCTTGTACAGTATATTCACACCAAACCTTACTTCTTGTACTCACATTAGCATTTCTACTCATTCTTGTACAGTATATTCACACCAAACCTTACTTCTTGTACTCACATTGGAAGTTCTACACATTCTTGTACAGTATATTCACACCAAACCTTACTTCTTGTACTCACATTAGCATTTCTACTCATTCTTGTACAGTATATTCACACCAAACCTTACTTCTTGTACTCACATTAGCATTTCTACTCATTCTTGTACAGTATATTCACACCAAACCTTACTTCTTGTACTCACATTAGCATTTCTACTCATTCTTGTACAGTATATTCACACCAAACCTTACTTCTTGTACTCACATTGGAAGTTCTACACATTCTTGTACAGTATATTCACACCAAACCTTACTTCTTGTACTCACATTAGCATTTCTACTCATTCTTGTACAGTATATTCACACCAAACCTTACTTCTTGTACTCACATTGGCATTTCTACTCATTCTTGTACAGTATATTCACACCAAACCTTACTTCTTGTACTCACATTGGAAGTTCTACACATTCTTGTACAGTATATTCACACCAAACCTTACTTCTTGTACTCACATTGGCATTTCTACTCATTCTTGTACAGTATATTCACACCAAACCTTACTTCTTGTACTCACATTGGCATTTCTACTCATTCTCGTACTGTATATTCACACCAAACCTTACTTCTTGTACTCACATTAGCATTTCTACTCATTCTTGTACAGTATATTCACACCAAACCTTACTTCTTGTACTCACATTGGAAGTTCTACTCATTCTTGTACAGTATATTCACACCAAACCTTACTTCTTGTACTCACATTAGCATTTCTACTCATTCTTGTACAGTATATTCACACCAAACCTTACTTCTTGTACTCACATTGGAAGTTCTACACATTCTTGTACAGTATATTCACACCAAACCTTACTTCTTGTACTCACATTGGCATTTCTACACATTCTTGTACAGTATATTCACACCAAACCTTACTTCTTGTACTCACATTGGAAGTTCTACACATTCTTGTACAGTATATTCACACCAAACCTTACTTCTTGTACTCACATTGGAAGTTCTACACATTCTCGTACAGTATATTCACACCAAACCTTACTTCTTGTACTCACATTGGCATTTCTACACATTCTTGTACAGTATATTCACACCAAACCTTACTTCTTGTACTCACATTAGCATTTCTACTCATTCTTGTACAGTATATTCACACCAAACCTTACTTCTTGTACTCACATTGGAAGTTCTACACATTCTTGTACAGTATATTCACACCAAACCTTACTTCTTGTACTCACATTGGAAGTTCTACTCATTCTTGTACAGTATATTCACACCAAACCTTACTTCTTGTACTCACATTAGCATTTCTACACATTCTTGTACAGTATATTCACACCAAACCTTACTTCTTGTACTCACATTAGCATTTCTACTCATTCTTGTACAGTATATTCACACCAAACCTTACTTCTTGTACTCACATTGGAAGTTCTACTCATTCTTGTACAGTATATTCACACCAAACCTTACTTCTTGTACTCACATTGGAAGTTCTACACATTCTTGTACAGTATATTCACACCAAACCTTACTTCTTGTACTCACATTGGAAGTTCTACACATTCTTGTACAGTATATTCACACCAAACCTTACTTCTTGTACTCACATTGGCATTTCTACTCATTCTCGTACTGTATATTCACACCAAACCTTACTTCTTGTACTCACATTAGCATTTCTACTCATTCTTGTACAGTATATTCACACCAAACCTTACTTCTTGTACTCACATTAGCATTTCTACTCATTCTTGTACAGTATATTCACACCAAACCTTACTTCTTGTACTCACATTGGCATTTCTACTCATTCTCGTACAGTATATTCACACCAAACCTTACTTCTTGTACTCACATTGGCATTTCTACACATTCTTGTACAGTATATTCACACCAAACCTTACTTCTTGTACTCACATTGGAAGTTCTACACATTCTTGTACAGTATATTCACACCAAACCTTACTTCTTGTACTCACATTAGCATTTCTACTCATTCTTGTACAGTATATTCACACCAAACCTTACTTCTTGTACTCACATTGGAAGTTCTACACATTCTCGTACAGTATATTCACACCAAACCTTACTTCTTGTACTCACATTGGCATTTCTACACATTCTTGTACAGTATATTCACACCAAACCTTACTTCTTGTACTCACATTGGCATTTCTACACATTCTTGTACAGTATATTCACACCAAACCTTACTTCTTGTACTCACATTAGCATTTCTACTCATTCTTGTACAGTATATTCACACCAAACCTTACTTCTTGTACTCACATTGGAAGTTCTACACATTCTTGTACAGTATATTCACACCAAACCTTACTTCTTGTACTCACATTAGCATTTCTACTCATTCTTGTACAGTATATTCACACCAAACCTTACTTCTTGTACTCACATTGGAAGTTCTACTCATTCTTGTACAGTATATTCACACCAAACCTTACTTCTTGTACTCACATTAGCATTTCTACACATTCTTGTACAGTATATTCACACCAAACCTTACTTCTTGTACTCACATTAGCATTTCTACTCATTCTTGTACAGTATATTCACACCAAACCTTACTTCTTGTACTCACATTGGAAGTTCTACACATTCTTGTACAGTATATTCACACCAAACCTTACTTCTTGTACTCACATTGGAAGTTCTACACATTCTTGTACAGTATATTCACACCAAACCTTACTTCTTGTACTCACATTGGAAGTTCTACACATTCTTGTACAGTATATTCACACCAAACCTTACTTCTTGTACTCACATTGGCATTTCTACACATTCTTGTACAGTATATTCACACCAAACCTTACTTCTTGTACTCACATTAGCATTTCTACTCATTCTTGTACAGTATATTCACACCAAACCTTACTTCTTGTACTCACATTGGAAGTTCTACTCATTCTTGTACAGTATATTCACACCAAACCTTACTTCTTGTACTCACATTGGAAGTTCTACACATTCTTGTACAGTATATTCACACCAAACCTTACTTCTTGTACTCACATTGGAAGTTCTACACATTCTTGTACAGTATATTCACACCAAACCTTACTTCTTGTACTCACATTGGAAGTTCTACTCATTCTTGTACAGTATATTCACACCAAACCTTACTTCTTGTACTCACATTGGAAGTTCTACACATTCTTGTACAGTATATTCACACCAAACCTTACTTCTTGTACTCACATTGGAAGTTCTACACATTCTTGTACAGTATATTCACACCAAACCTTACTTCTTGTACTCACATTGGAAGTTCTACTCATTCTTGTACAGTATATTCACACCAAACCTTACTTCTTGTACTCACATTGGAAGTTCTACACATTCTTGTACAGTATATTCACACCAAACCTTACTTCTTGTACTCACATTGGCATTTCTACTCATTCTCGTACTGTATATTCACACCAAACCTTACTTCTTGTACTCACATTAGCATTTCTACTCATTCTTGTACAGTATATTCACACCAAACCTTACTTCTTGTACTCACATTGGAAGTTCTACTCATTCTTGTACAGTATATTCACACCAAACCTTACTTCTTGTACTCACATTGGCATTTCTACTCATTCTCGTACTGTATATTCACACCAAACCTTACTTCTTGTACTCACATTGGCATTTCTACACATTCTTGTACAGTATATTCACACCAAACCTTACTTCTTGTACTCACATTGGAAGTTCTACACATTCTTGTACAGTATATTCACACCAAACCTTACTTCTTGTACTCACATTGGCATTTCTACACATTCTTGTACAGTATATTCACACCAAACCTTACTTCTTGTACTCACATTGGCATTTCTACACATTCTTGTACAGTATATTCACACCAAACCTTACTTCTTGTACTCACATTAGCATTTCTACTCATTCTTGTACAGTATATTCACACCAAACCTTACTTCTTGTACTCACATTGGAAGTTCTACTCATTCTTGTACAGTATATTCACACCAAACCTTACTTCTTGTACTCACATTGGCATTTCTACTCATTCTCGTACAGTATATTCACACCAAACCTTACTTCTTGTACTCACATTGGAAGTTCTACTCATTCTTGTACAGTATATTCACACCAAACCTTACTTCTTGTACTCACATTAGCATTTCTACTCATTCTTGTACAGTATATTCACACCAAACCTTACTTCTTGTACTCACATTGGAAGTTCTACTCATTCTTGTACAGTATATTCACACCAAACCTTACTTCTTGTACTCACATTGGAAGTTCTACTCATTCTTGTACAGTATATTCACACCAAACCTTACTTCTTGTACTCACATTGGAAGTTCTACTCATTCTTGTACAGTATATTCACACCAAACCTTACTTCTTGTACTCACATTAGCATTTCTACTCATTCTTGTACAGTATATTCACACCAAACCTTACTTCTTGTACTCACATTGGAAGTTCTACTCATTCTTGTACAGTATATTCACACCAAACCTTACTTCTTGTACTCACATTGGAAGTTCTACTCATTCTTGTACAGTATATTCACACCAAACCTTACTTCTTGTACTCACATTAGCATTTCTACTCATTCTTGTACAGTATATTCACACCAAACCTTACTTCTTGTACTCACATTGGAAGTTCTACACATTCTTGTACAGTATATTCACACCAAACCTTACTTCTTGTACTCACATTAGCATTTCTACTCATTCTTGTACAGTATATTCACACCAAACCTTACTTCTTGTACTCACATTAGCATTTCTACTCATTCTCGTACAGTATATTCACACCAAACCTTACTTCTTGTACTCACATTGGAAGTTCTACACATTCTTGTACAGTATATTCACACCAAACCTTACTTCTTGTACTCACATTAGCATTTCTACTCATTCTTGTACAGTATATTCACACCAAACCTTACTTCTTGTACTCACATTGGCATTTCTACTCATTCTTGTACAGTATATTCACACCAAACCTTACTTCTTGTACTCACATTAGCATTTCTACTCATTCTTGTACAGTATATTCACACCAAACCTTACTTCTTGTACTCACATTGGAAGTTCTACTCATTCTTGTACAGTATATTCACACCAAACCTTACTTCTTGTACTCACATTGGAAGTTCTACACATTCTTGTACAGTATATTCACACCAAACCTTACTTCTTGTACTCACATTGGCATTTCTACTCATTCTTGTACAGTATATTCACACCAAACCTTACTTCTTGTACTCACATTGGAAGTTCTACTCATTCTCGTACAGTATATTCACACCAAACCTTACTTCTTGTACTCACATTAGCATTTCTACACATTCTTGTACAGTATATTCACACCAAACCTTACTTCTTGTACTCACATTGGAAGTTCTACTCATTCTTGTACAGTATATTCACACCAAACCTTACTTCTTGTACTCACATTAGCATTTCTACACATTCTTGTACAGTATATTCAAACCAAACCTTACTTCTTGTACTCACATTGGAAGTTCTACACATTCTTGTACAGTATATTCACACCAAACCTTACTTCTTGTACTCACATTGGAAGTTCTACACATTCTTGTACAGTATATTCACACCAAACCTTACTTCTTGTACTCACATTAGCATTTCTACTCATTCTTGTACAGTATATTCACACCAAACCTTACTTCTTGTACTCACATTGGAAGTTCTACTCATTCTTGTACAGTATATTCACACCAAACCTTACTTCTTGTACACACATTGGAAGTTCTACTCATTCTTGTACAGTATATTCACACCAAACCTTACTTCTTGTACTCACATTAGCATTTCTACTCATTCTTGTACAGTATATTCACACCAAATCTTACTTCTTGTACTCACATTAGCATTTCTACACATTCTTGTACAGTATATTCACACCAAACCTTACTTCTTGTACTCACATTGGAAGTTCTACTCATTCTTGTACAGTATATTTACACCAAACCTTACTTCTTGTACTCACATTGGAAGTTCTACTCATTCTCGTACAGTATATTCACACCAAACCTTACTTCTTGTACTCACATTAGCATTTCTACTCATTCTTGTACAGTATATTCACACCAAACCTTACTTCTTGTACTCACATTAGCATTTCTACACATTCTCGTACAGTATATTCACACCAAACCTTACTTCTTGTACTCACATTGGAAGTTCTACACATTCTTGTACAGTATATTCACACCAAACCTTACTTCATGTACTCACATTAGCATTTCTACTCATTCTTGTACTGTATATTCACACCAAACCTTACTTCTTGTACTCACATTAGCATTTCTACACATTCTTGTACAGTATATTCACACCAAACCTTACTTCTTGTACTCACATTGGAAGTTCTACACATTCTTGTACTGTATATTCACACCAAACCTTACTTCTTGTACTCACATTAGCATTTCTACACATTCTTGTACAGTATATTCACACCAAACCTTACTTCTTGTACTCACATTAGCATTTCTACACATTCTTGTACAGTATATTCACACCAAACCTTACTTCTTGTACTCACATTGGAAGTTCTACACATTCTTGTACAGTATATTCACACCAAACCTTACTTCTTGTACTCACATTAGCATTTCTACTCATTCTCGTACAGTATATTCACACCAAACCTTACTTCTTGTACTCACATTGGAAGTTCTACACATTCTTGTACAGTATATTCACACCAAACCTTACTTCTTGTACTCACATTAGCATTTCTACTCATTCTCGTACAGTATATTCACACCAAACCTTACTTCTTGTACTCACATTGGAAGTTCTACACATTCTTGTACAGTATATTCACACCAAACCTTACTTCTTGTACTCACATTGGAAGTTCTACACATTCTTGTACTGTATATTCACACCAAACCTTACTTCTTGTACTCACATTAGCATTTCTACACATTCTTGTACAGTATATTCACACCAAACCTTACTTCTTGTACTCACATTAGCATTTCTACACATTCTTGTACAGTATATTCACACCAAACCTTACTTCTTGTACTCACATTGGAAGTTCTACACATTCTTGTACAGTATATTCACACCAAACCTTACTTCTTGTACTCACATTAGCATTTCTACTCATTCTCGTACAGTATATTCACACCAAACCTTACTTCTTGTACTCACATTGGAAGTTCTACACATTCTTGTACTGTATATTCACACCAAACCTTACTTCTTGTACTCACATTAGCATTTCTACACATTCTTGTACAGTATATTCACACCAAACCTTACTTCTTGTACTCACATTAGCATTTCTACACATTCTTGTACAGTATATTCACACCAAACCTTACTTCTTGTACTCACATTGGAAGTTCTACACATTCTTGTACAGTATATTCACACCAAACCTTACTTCTTGTACTCACATTAGCATTTCTACTCATTCTCGTACAGTATATTCACACCAAACCTTACTTCTTGTACTCACATTGGAAGTTCTACACATTCTTGTACAGTATATTCACACCAAACCTTACTTCTTGTACTCACATTAGCATTTCTACTCATTCTCGTACAGTATATTCACACCAAACCTTACTTCTTGTACTCACATTGGAAGTTCTACACATTCTTGTACAGTATATTCACACCAAACCTTACTTCTTGTACTCACATTAGCATTTCTACACATTCTTGTACAGTATATTCACACCAAACCTTACTTCTTGTACTCACATTAACATTTCTACACATTCTTGTACAGTATATTCACACCAAACCTTACTTCTTGTACTCACATTAGCATTTCTACTCATTCTCGTACAGTATATTCACACCAAACCTTACTTCTTGTACTCACATTGGAAGTTCTACACATTCTTGTACAGTATATTCACACCAAACCTTACTTCTTGTACTCACATTAGCATTTCTACACATTCTTGTACAGTATATTCACACCAAACCTTACTTCTTGTACTCACATTAGCATTTCTACACATTCTTGTACAGTATATTCACACCAAACCTTACTTCTTGTACTCACATTAGCATTTCTACTCATTCTTGTACAGTATATTCACACCAAACCTTACTTCTTGTACTCACATTAGCATTTCTACTCATTCTTGTACAGTATATTCACACCAAACCTTACTTCTTGTACTCACATTAGCATTTCTACTCATTCTTGTACAGTATATTCACACCAAACCTTACTTCTTGTACTCACATTAGCATTTCTACTCATTCTTGTACAGTATATTCACACCAAACCTTACTTCTTGTACTCACATTAGCATTTCTACTCATTCTCGTACAGTATATTCACACCAAACCTTACTTCTTGTACTCACATTGGAAGTTCTACACATTCTTGTACAGTATATTCACACCAAACCTTACTTCTTGTACTCACATTGGAAGTTCTACACATTCTTGTACAGTATATTCACACCAAACCTTACTTCTTGTACTCACATTGGAAGTTCTACTCATTCTTGTACAGTATATTCACACCAAACCTTACTTCTTGTACTCACATTAGCATTTCTACTCATTCTCGTACAGTATATTCACACCAAACCTTACTTCTTGTACTCACATTGGAAGTTCTACACATTCTTGTACAGTATATTCACACCAAACCTTACTTCTTGTACTCACATTAGCATTTCTACTCATTCTCGTACCGTAAATTCTTAACAAATCTTACTCTTCTGCCTACCTCTTGTTAATCCAGATAAACATTTGTACAAGTTCCTTTATTATATATTTCCTTGTAAAAACATTGGAAATAAGAAAATACAGTAGACTTACGTGGTAGTCAAAACTTTTAAGAGGTACTGGCTTTAAAATTGCCTTATCTTTGCATAACCTACGTAAAAATATAACAACTAACACTTTACCTTTGAAAAAGGTAGCAATATTGTAATACTGAAAGAATAAGAAACGAGTATCTCCGAAATTGTTAATTAAAATAAAAAAGAAGTGTATTTGACATATATTATTTGCCTTAGCGTGATGTGCACTTTTTACGTTGTGATAGTTTTTTACGGTTTACCAGTTATGCAACTGTCATTCACAATGAACAGATCTGCAGATAATAGTAAGTAAGTAAGTTAGTTTATTTTGTCACTGCCACGAAATTCAAGATCTGAAAATATTTGAAATTTATGGTACTTTTACTCATAGTGGTTAGAGCCATTTTTGAAAATATCAACATTCTCACAAAATCTTCTATGTGAAGTGCATCTGTTCTTGGAGCACTTTCTTGAAATTCGCATTCATGGAAGATGCTCAATTTAAGTACTACATTTTATATTTAACGTACTTTATGCTTTTGTATAATGCTACTGAAGCATATAAAGAGAGAGAGACCTAAACACGGTAGTTTTTCTGAACATGTTTCTTTTGTGTTCACAAGGCTTCAAAATAATATAATACACACATATATCCAGTGAAATCTTGAAATCCAATTTTTGGATGGAGTACAATACTTTTCTCACGTGGTAGAAGAGTCCTGAATGCAGAACTTCAGAATTTTAATTTTTAGCCGTTCCGCTCTCTATGTCTCTCTCTATCTCCCACTGTCTCTCTCTGTCTCTCTCTGCTTCTCTCTGTATCACTCTGTCTCTCTCTGTCTTCCTCTGTCTCTCTCTGTCTCTCTCTGCTTCTCTCTGTATAACTCTGTCTCTCTCTGTCTTCCTCTGTCTCTCACTGTCTCTCTCTGTCTCTTACTGTCTCTCTCTGCCTCTCTCTGTCTCTCTCTGTCTCTCTCTGTCTCTCTCTGTCTTCCTCTGCCTCTCTCTGTCTCTCTCTGTCTCTTACTGTCTCTCTCTGTATCTCTCTGTCTCTCTCTGTCTTCCTCTGTCTCTCACTGTCTCTCTCTGTCTCTTGCTGTCTCTCTCTGCCTCTCTCTGTCTCTCTCTGTCTCTCTCTGTCCTACTCGGTCCTTCTCTGTCTCTCTCTGTCTCTCTCTGTCACTTACAGTCTCTCTCTGCCTCTCTCTGTCTCTCTCTGTCTCTCTCTGTCTCTCTCTGTCTCCCTCTCTCTGTCCTTCTCTGTCCTTCTCTGCCTCTCTCTGTCTCTCTCTGTCTCTTACTGTCTCTCTCTGCCTCTCTCTGTCTCTCTGTCTCTCTCTCTGTCCTTCTCTGTCCTTCTCTGCCTCTCTCTGTCTCTCTCTGTCTCTTACTGTCTCTCTCTGCCTCTCTCTGTCTCTCTGTCTCTCTCTGTCTCTCTCTGTCCTTCTCTGTCCTTCTCTGTCTCTCTCTGTCTCTTACTGTCTCTCTCTGTCTCTCTCTGTCCTTCTCTGTCCTTCTCTGCCTCTCTCTGTCTCTCTGTCTCTCTCTGTCTCTCTGTCTCTCTCTGTCTCTCTGTCTCTCTCTGTCTCTCTCTGTCTCTCTCTGTCTCTCTCTGTCTCTCGCTACCTCTCTCTGTCTCTCTCTGTCCTTCTCTGTCCTTCTCTGCCTCTCTCTGTCTCTCTCAGTCTCTCTCTGTCCTTCTCTGTCTCTCTGTCTCCGTCTGCCTCTCTCTGTCCCTCTCTGTCTCTCTGTCTCTCTCTGTATCTCTGTCTCCCTCTGTCCTTCTCTGTCTCTCTCTGAGTCTCTCTGTCTCTCTCTATCTCTCTGTCTCTCTCTTTCTCTCTGTCTCTGTCTGCCTCTCTCTGTCTCTGTCTCTCTTTGTCTCTCTGTATCTCTCTGCCTCTCTCTGTCTCTCTCTGTGCCTCTCTGTCTCCCTCTTGTCTCTCTGCCTCTCTCTGTCTCTCTCTGTCCCTCTCTGTCTCTCTCTGTCTCTCTCTGTCTCTCTCTGTCTCTCTGTCTCTCACTGTCCCTCTTTCTGTGTCTCTCTGTCTGTCTCGGTCTCTCTCTATCTCTCTCTGTCTCTCTGTCTCTCTCTGTCTCTCTCTCCGTCTCTATCTGTCTCTCTGTCTCTCTGTCTCTCTCTGTCCTTCCCTGTCTCTCGCTGACTCTCTCTGTCCCTCTCTGTCTCTCTCTCTGTCTCTCTCTGCGTCTCTATCTGTCTCTCTGTCTCTCTGTCTCTCTCTGTCCTTCCCTGTCTCTCGCTGACTCTCTCTGTCTCTCTGTCTCTCTCTGTCTCTCTCTCCGTCTCTATCTGTCTCTCTGTCTCTCTTTGTCTCTCTCTGTCCTTCCCTGTCTCTCGCTGACTCTCTCTGTCTCTCTGTCTCTCTCTGTCTCTCTCTCCGTCTCTATCTGTCTCTCTGTCTCTCTTTGTCTCTCTCTGTCCTTCCCTGTCTCTCGCTGACTCTCTCTGTCCCTCTCTGTCTCTCTCTGTCTCTCTCTGTCTCTCTCTGTCTCAATCGGTCTCTCTCTGTCTCCCTGAGTCTCTCTGTCTCTCTCTGTCTCTTTGTGTGTCTCTCTCTGCCTCGCTCTGTCTCTCTCGGTCTCTTTTTGTGTCTCTCTATCTGTCTCTCTGTCTCTCCCTGTCTCTCTCCGTCTCTATCTGTCTCTCTGTCTCTCTCTGTCTCTCTCTGTCTCAATCGGTCTCTCTCTGTCTCTCTCTGTCTCAATCGGTCTCTCTCTGTCTCCCTGAGTCTCTCTGTCTCTCTCTGTCTCTCTCTGTCTCTCTCGGTCTCTTTTTGTGTCTCTCTATCTGTCTCTCTGTCTCTCTCTGTCCTTCTCTGTCCTTCTCTGCCTCTCTCTGTCTCTCTGTCTCTCTCTGTCTCTCTGTCTCTCTCTGTCTCTCTGTCTCTCTCTGTCTCTCTCTGTCTCTCTCTGTCTCTCGCTACCTCTCTCTGTCTCTCTCTGTCCTTCTCTGTCCTTCTCTGCCTCTCTCTGTCTCTCTCAGTCTCTCTCTGTCCTTCTCTGTCTCTCTGTCTCCGTCTGCCTCTCTCTGTCCCTCTCTGTCTCTCTGTCTCTCTCTGTATCTCTGTCTCCCTCTGTCCTTCTCTGTCTCTCTCTGAGTCTCTCTGTCTCTCTCTATCTCTCTGTCTCTCTCTTTCTCTCTGTCTCTGTCTGCCTCTCTCTGTCTCTGTCTCTCTTTGTCTCTCTGTATCTCTCTGCCTCTCTCTGTCTCTCTCTGTCTCTCTCTGTGCCTCTCTGTCTCCCTCTTGTCTCTCTGCCTCTCTCTGTCTCTCTCTGTCCCTCTCTGTCTCTCTCTGTCTCTCTCTGTCTCTCTCTGTCTCTCTGTCTCTCACTGTCCCTCTTTCTGTGTCTCTCTGTCTGTCTCGGTCTCTCTCTATCTCTCTCTGTCTCTCTGTCTCTCTCTGTCTCTCTCTCCGTCTCTATCTGTCTCTCTGTCTCTCTGTCTCTCTCTGTCCTTCCCTGTCTCTCGCTGACTCTCTCTGTCCCTCTCTGTCTCTCTCTGTCTCTCTCTGCGTCTCTATCTGTCTCTCTGTCTCTCTGTCTCTCTCTGTCCTTCCCTGTCTCTCGCTGACTCTCTCTGTCTCTCTGTCTCTCTCTGTCTCTCTCTCCGTCTCTATCTGTCTCTCTGTCTCTCTTTGTCTCTCTCTGTCCTTCCCTGTCTCTCGCTGACTCTCTCTGTCTCTCTGTCTCTCTCTGTCTCTCTCTCCGTCTCTATCTGTCTCTCTGTCTCTCTTTGTCTCTCTCTGTCCTTCCCTGTCTCTCGCTGACTCTCTCTGTCCCTCTCTGTCTCTCTCTGTCTCTCTCTGTCTCTCTCTGTCTCAATCGGTCTCTCTCTGTCTCCCTGAGTCTCTCTGTCTCTCTCTGTCTCTTTGTGTGTCTCTCTCTGCCTCGCTCTGTCTCTCTCGGTCTCTTTTTGCGTCTCTCTATCTGTCTCTCTGTCTCTCCCTGTCTCTCTCCGTCTCTATCTGTCTCTCTGTCTCTCTCTGTCTCTCTCTGTCTCAATCGGTCTCTCTCTGTCTCTCTCTGTCTCAATCGGTCTCTCTCTGTCTCCCTGAGTCTCTCTGTCTCTCTCTGTCTCTTTGTGTGTCTCTCTCTGTCTCTCTCGGTCTCTTTTTGTGTCTCTCTATCTGTCTCTCTGTCTCTCTCTGTCTCTCTATGTCTCTCTCTGTCTCTCTCTGTCTCAATCGGTCTCTCTCTCTGTCTCCCTGAGTCTCTCTGTCTCTCTCTGTCTCTTTGTGTGTCTCTCTCTGTCTCTCTCTGTCTCTCTCTAACTCTCTCTGTCTCTCTCTAACTCTCTGTCTCTCTGTCTCTCTCTGTCGCTCTGTGTCTCTCTCTGTCTTTGTCTGTCTCTCTGTCTCTCTCTGTCTGTCTCGGTCTCTCTCTGTCTCTCTGTGTCTCTCTGTCTCTCTCTGTCTCTCTCTATTTATTTATTAATTTATTTGTTTGTTTGTTTGTTTGTTTGTTTATGTGTTTATTCATTCATTTATTTAGTTGTATTCCTTGTAGCGGTTTTAAGGATTTTAATTAAATATTTCTTTAAGTGTGCTAATTAATATATTTTAAGTAGATCTAGAGCAACACAAGCCCATTGGGCAAAAGGTCTTGGGATAGATAACTGGTGAAACCACGGACAACGCCAGACATTTTACCTAGTATCCCATACAGCTAACGCACTCAACTTGCTGAGACCAGTGACAAACGTTTACCTACATTGATTTCACAACTTTTGAAGGACTTTGCACAAATACAATGAGTCATTACCATTGCCGATATGGCAGTATGTTCCAAAGGCCACCACTGCAGTTAAAAGCGGGAGATAAACAGAGCAATAAAAACGAAAATAATAATTTTGTGAAAGACTTGTTTCTTCACCTCAGAGGATATTCTAGTCTCAATTACAAACTGGAAACCTGAAACTCATCTCGGCAAGAAATCGATAGTACAGATAGCACAGATTTTACGAAAATCAAAGGGAATTGTTCCGACAGATATCTTCCATTTTAATAAAGACAACAGAATCTCACTTTTATTTAAAAAGCACTTCATCATCTTATATCGAGTTACTCTTTTTTCTGTCGGGTGTTGTCTGGGAGATTAAAAGCGTTTCAAATGATCACAGAGTGGTACCAGCATTTATTGGAATTGCATTTCCACACCAGTCGAGGTACATCAGTTCGAACCTTGCGCGAGACAGGAATTATTGTCTCGTAAAAGTAACAATTTTATAAGGAGATGGCAAAATAATTACTGTATGCATAAATAAGATAGAAGCGAATTTTGTTAGTCCGTGTAGCTAAGGCAATTAGACCTGACGGTGAATCAGAAAGCGATTAGCTCAAGGCATTCCTGGAACACAGTTACGTTCGGAAATCTTAGAGATTTGAGCGCGGAAAGTAGCATAGACAGAGCTATGGAAATTAGAAAGGCAATAGAATTCCTAGAATTTAGTGACTCACCGAGGCGAATAAGAAGTTGGAAATATAGGAGCTATAATGGGGTAGTGATGTTTCAATTGATGCAAGAGCGTGTTCTACAATCTCATAGCAGTAGTTTACCAATAGACCGAGCGCCCTTGGGTTACACACGGGAACCTATGCTTCTCATTGACGGTTCCACTTTGTAGTGATCAAACAGTTTAATACAAATATATCATTTATTAGTCAACTTAACTAATATTGTATACCCTGAGAGAAATGTCACATAGTTGAACATTGTGACACTCGACGGTAAATTCATCAAAGAGAAACAGCACCAAAAGAGTCAGACACTGGGAGGCATGAAACAGTGCTTGTGTAACTAAGTGTCTCTTTACCACTGCATTCTCTACCTTCTTCTTCTTCTTCTTCTTCTTCTTGTTGATCTCAGTTATTCTTCTCATTCCTGCTATTACTTTCTCTACTACGCACTTATACTAAGTTGGGGAAATATTACACTCTACCCAACAACTCAATACCGGAAATACAACGTTTGAGACTTCCTGAATCCAAAAATTGCATTTTTAGAAAAAGGTCCGTATTGTTTTGTCTCTCTGTCGATGAACAGAGTAACTTACATAGAAAAATTCGGTTATACACCAAACTTGTAATAGAAGTTCAATATTTTCTAAGGATGCGTTGCAAATGTCTTAAAAAAATCCTCCCACCCTAAAACCCTTTAGTTAGAATATCTTTGTTTTGCCAAAAAGACATCTCTGACAGTTTTGATTAAATTACTTACCATATGTTTAATATGTTGTAACAAAACAAATGAATATCTTGAATTTTCTGGGAATGTGTACCGTCCTTTTCACTTTAGATGACCTTTGTATAGGTAAGTGGTAAACTGTGAGACATTCAGAAAATCTTAAACTGAGTAACCTCATGCTGCAAAAGCGCCTTCCGGACCAAGATGTATCGCCCGGCCGCTGCGTCCTTCATTCTTCCCGTACAGGCGTCATGAGTGGGGTGTAGTACTGGAGGTGGGACGTGTTCAGGCCTCCGGTCTCTCATTTTCTCGACGAGGGGCTGCTAGTTTTCGATCAAGTAACTCCTCAGTTGTCCCCTCAGGGACTTAACGAGGCTGAGTGCACCCGGGTGTCCCACTTGGGAAGCAACAGTACCAAGGAGACGACATGCAGTTGAAAGTACTCAGTTTATACAAAGTAGGTACACAGTTTTGAGGAGATCATCTTTTCCGGATATTCTTTGTTATTCGATTCAGTTTTCCAATGGTTACACTTTTCGGAAAATGGGAACTCGTTATTCATTGTTTTCTCCTGGACATAAAAAGAGAACGGAATTTAAAAACCACCACATAGCGACTACCCTTAAAATATTAGACTATCACTTAAGCCTATAGATTTCCCCTAAACCATTTTTAAGGACAATGTATTGAAGAATGGGTAGAAAAACTCTTGTTTAAAATCAATTGAAGGGTCCTCAAAACGTTTTGCAGTGATATCCCGAAGTATGTGTTAGGCAAAGTAAGCGTTCTAATGCCGTTAGCTAATGTGGAGCATGATGCTTTATTTAATAGCAGGAACAGTTCCAAATGAAGAACGTGTTTTGTGAGGTTACCAACGATATATTTGTGAAGAGATTATCATAAAGTGAACAGGGAAATTTGCATTTTGCTGATGGCGAGTGTTTGCTTTCTCTCGATACTATGGCGGCATAGCTCTCCCAGTGGAAGAGGGCGCTGCAACAAATATTACATACCTACCTATCGGCAAGCTTTGCTTCGATAGCCCTCCCTCTCAATCTAAAGCACCTTTTAGAAAAAACCAATGTGTAACGACTTTCAAATTCTGTCCTCTTTACTAGCCAAGTTAGTTTGGGGTAGATAATATATTAAAAATGTTCGTACCTCATCCTTGCAAAATGCTGAAGTTAAATAACAAGTTCGGTATAAAAGCGAATTCTCACTTTTGAGTTACGGTGCTCACAGACACACGCTTTTTCTAAAAATGCTTTTCTTTAAGGGGACAGGGTAGTGATTTGGGCTCACAAAGTCAATTTTTTGTTTTTCATCTTTAAAAAAAGTAGAAACCTTCCTCTTCAAAATAATATATATACATTGTAAGGGTACCGGCACATTTAACGCTTTAAAGTACCCCATTTAAATATGGCGGAGTTCTGGTCCACACTGGGTAAACAGGGCTTCAGAGATAATACACTTTTCTTTAAATGTAGTTTTCTGTAACTTGATATTCTTCAAACTCAGGTACATTGTTTTTCAAAACCACTGAACCTATTTAAATGAAAATTTTACAGTAGTTCCATAAGCATGTACTCTACAAACGTAACCCATTGTGCTTGGAAAATTCCAAAACATAAAATTAAAAAAAAAAAAAAAAAAAAAACATTTGTGCAAAAAAAATTACTTTTTTTTTTTTTTTTTTTTTTTTTTTTTTACAAAAGTTAAATATTTTTTCTTTTGAATATAGCCAGAGATATTTAAGTAAATTTAGGTTACCAATTATGAATACACATTGCCTAGTGCACTGCAAAAGTTTCAACACATATGCTTGAATGTTGTAGAAGGAATTTGTACCGTTAGTACTATATAGATTATATTTTTTTCAAAAGCATGTTATCAGTTTTTGCCTAATTACATGACCATTTTAAATAATTGTTTTGTTGTTCTCTATATCAATGTAATCACAATGAATCACTAAATATTCATCCCAAACTAAATTTTGATCTGAGTAGTAGAAGTTTAGATATCCTCAACTAAAGTTATGTTTTGAAATACTGAAATCGTGTACCTTGTCCACTTAAACCTCAGGGAGCCTCGAAACATGTATTTTGCTGTATATTTTTGGTGTAATTTAATACCAACTGTAAGTAAGCAGTAGGGAAAGTAACGGAAGAGAACACCCCACAAAATAATCTCCACCAGTTATAGCTATTTTGCTCAATACTTGGATATAATATGTAACCCGATTACTCAGGTTGAGGTCCCAGTTTTATATCCGGAGTTTACTTCAGTCGGTAAGGTAAATACCGGATTGAATTTTTGGTATCATCCCAGTAAGTTCTACCTTAGGTGTAAAACAACACTAAAACGGAAATAGATTTCTGTCACAAATAATGAAAACAGATACACTTGAAGGTAGGTCAGTGCCAACTCTGTAGACTGATGTGGGATTACCGCCCCCTCCTATCCACTATCCTAAGCGGAATGCTGCTCTCAGGTGATTTCTGCTCCGGACTGCTCGGCATGGATCTTAATCTCCGGGTATGCGTGAGGATTTTCAATAAAAGCAGGAGCTCTCCTTAAAACACCTTTATTTACGACCAAGTAACGTTTTAGATTTGCCGGTCGCTATTAGAATTTTGTTACTTCTTTACTGTGTCTATACTAAGACCGAAGATTGTTACTGGAAACTGTAGCGTGTCCTTACACTCGAGGTCTGGAAGATAAGTCTAACTGACTTACTCGCTCGCGATCTGGAAGGCAAGTGTAACTAAACCACTCGCTCCGGGTTCTGGAAGGCAAGTGTAACTAAACCACTCGCTCCGGGTTCTGGAAGGCAAGTGTAACTAAACCACTCGCTCCGGGTTCTGGAAGGCAAGTGTAACTAAACCACTCGCTCCGGGTTCTGGAAGGCAAGTGTAACTAAACCACTCGCTCCGGGTTCTGGAAGGCAAGTGTAACTAAACCACTCGCTCCGGGTTCTGGAAGGCAAGTGTAACTAAACCACTCGCTTCGGGTTCTGCACGGCAAGTGTAACTAAACCTCTCGCTCCGGGTTCTGGAAGGCAAGTGTAACTAAACGGCTCGTTCCGGGTTCTGGAAGGCAAGTGTAACTGACCCGCTCGCTCCGGGTTCTGGAAGGCAAGTGTAACTGAACCGCTCGCTCCGGGTTCTGGAAGGCAAGTGTAACTAAACCTCTCGCTCCGGGTTCTGGAAGGCAAGTGTAACTAAACGGCTCGCTCCGGGTTCTGGAAGGCAAGTGTAACTAAACCACTCGTTCCGGGTTCTGGAAGGCAAGTGTAACTAAACCACTCGCTCCGGGTTCTGGAAGGCAAGTGTAACTAAACCGCTCGCTCCGGGTTCTGGAAGGCAAGTGTAACTAAACCTCTCGCTCCGGGTTCTGGAAGGCAAGTGTAACTGACCCGCTGGCTCCGGGTTCTGGAAGGCAAGTGTAACTAAACCGCTCGCTCCGGGTTCTGGAAGGCAAGTGTAACTAAACCTCTCGCTCCGGGTTCTGGAAGGCAAGTGTAACTAAACGGCTCGCTCCGGGTTCTGGAAGGCAAGTGTAACTAAACCACTCGCTCCGGGTTCTGGAAAGCAAGTGTAACTGACCCGCTCGCTCCGGTTTCTGGAAAGCAAGTGTAACTAAACCACTCGCTCCGGGTTCTGGAAGGCAAGTGTAACTAAACCACTCGCTTCGGGTTCTGGAAGGCAAGTGTAACTAAACCACTCGCTTCGGGTTCTGGAAAGCAAGTGTAACTGACCCGCTCGCTCCGGTTTCTGGAAGGCAAGTGTAACTAAACCACTCGCTTCGGGTTCTGGAAGGCAAGTGTAACTAAACCACTCGCTTCGGGTTCTGGAAAGCAAGTGTAACTGACCCGCTCGCTCCGGTTTCTGGAAGGCAAGTGCAACTAAACCACTCGCTCCGGGTTCTGGAAAGCAAGTGTAACTGACCCGCTCGCTCCGGTTTCTGGAAGGCAAGTGCAACTAAACCACTCGCTCCGGGTTCTGGAAAGCAAGTGTAACTGACCCGCTCGCTCCGGTTTCTGGAAAGCAAGTGTAACTGACCCGCTCGCTCCGGGTTCTGGAAGGCAAGTGTAACTGACCCGCTCGCTCCGGGTTCTGGAAGGCAAGTGTAACTGACCCGCTCGCTCCGGTTTCTGGAAGGCAAGTGTAACTAAACCACTCGCTCCGGTTTCTGGAAGGCAAGTGCAACTGACCTGCTCGCTCCGGGTTCTGGAAGGCAAGTGTAACTGACCTGCTCGTTCCGGGTTCTGGAAGGCAAGTGTAACTGACCTGCTCGCTCCGGTTTCTGGAAGGCAAGTGCAACTGACCCGCTCGCTCCGGGTTCTGGAAGGCAAGTGTAACTGACCTGCTCGCTCCGGGTTCTGGAAGGCAAGTGTAACTGACCTGCTCGCTCCGGTTTCTGGAAGGCAAGTGTAACTGACCTGCTCGCTCCGGGTTCTGGAAGGCAAGTGTAACTGACCCGCTCGCTCCGGGTTCTGCACGGCAAGTGTAACTGACCCGCTCGCTCCGGGTTCTGGAAGGCAAGTGTAACTGACCCGCTCGCTCCGGGTTCTGGAAGGCAAGTGCAACTGACCCGCTCGCTCCGGGTTCTGGAAGGCAAGTGTAACTGACCCGCTCGCTCCGGGTTCTGGAAGGCAAGTGTTACTGACCCGCTCGCTCCGGGTTCTGGAAGGCAAGTGTAACTAAACCACTCGCTCCGGGTTCTGGAAGGCAAGTGTTACTGACCCGCTCGCTCCGGGTTCTGGAAGGCAAGTGCAACTGACCCGCTCGCTCCGGGTTCTGGAAGGCAAGTGTAACTGACCCGCTCGCTCCGAGTTCTGGAAGGCAAGTGTCTCCTCAGTGCGGTCCCGGTAAGATCACCCGGGCTAACTGTGCGTCATGGCGCTATCTATGCCTTTCACCCCTTAATCACCCCTACTTCGACCAAGTCTACGTGACCATCCTGTGCAACACCTGCACTAAGCGATTTCCAGGAAAACTGGAATTACCAGGCCTCACCTGACTACCTGACGCTTGCCCCTAATTACTTGTCTGTAACATTCTCTAAAATTTCTGACAATTTTAACCGTAACCAATCTTCCCAGGCTTGTACCTTTTATACACGCAACGATTTTAACATTTGCCGATTATTTAATTCTGCCATGTGATGCAGTATTATGTCCATAATTATGGCGTTCACAATCTGGGCTTCAGGATACTAGTCGAAGTTGCCATCTGCCAGTTAATAACCAGATATGCAGTTGCCTGGCACTAAGGTCTCTGTAGACACTTGAGGAAGCAAAAGAGGAATGAAATCTAGAATACTGATAGGGTATACACCATTTCCAGAACTTCGAGACCCTCGGGGAGAGGTTAAGGAAGTTAGACACCCTTTTATATTAATACCGGAGAAGGTTTCATCTGTGATTAGGAATAGTCGGGACTGTATGAAATTGTAATTATTAGGCCTCGGAAGTTAATGCCTTAAAAACCACTGAAATATGCATGCAAATATGCTCTTAAAGCTTGAAAATATGCCAAGAAACATGCACTATTTAATTAAAACAATTAATGTTTCTTTGCAGTAGACAAGATGAGTTAGTATAAGTAATAAATCAAGTTACCTTATTCCTTAGAGGTTGAAGCAGAAGTGGTCCTGCTGCTAGTATTAACTGCTAAATTGCAGTTCACAACCAACACTTTGCACAAATGTTCAACTGTAAAACATCGTATGTTGTCTCACAAAACGCTTCTGTAACGTGAAAAACTTCTCTCTACGTCACAAGATTTTATCGGGTCATATTTAAATGATGCTAACTGCTTCATAGAGAGAGTCAAGTCTCTTGGTGTGACAGATGGTTTTCTTTCAAGGATGTCTCAAATATCACACATCTGTTCATAACCAGAATTTTTTGAAATTACATAATTCACTTTCTCTTTCACTTTTTGTCCTATACTACCAGGAACCGAACTTAGATCACATATTGTTTTTTCAAAGACAGTGAGTGATTCATGCAAAGGAGATCCTACAGCTTCCAATGCCGTTATGGCTGTTGGTAAGAAAGAAAAATGAGCAGATATGAAACTAAGATCCTCTTTTAACCCAGTGTCTGACAGAATATTTTGCATAGTTTCTATTGATGAAGCATCTTTCAAGTCCAATGAATTAACAACCTCTTCGATTATTTCTATGTGTTCAGCATATTATAAAACTGCATCGATGCATGTTCCCCATCGAGTTAACACTGGTGCAGAAGGAAGTCGATATTAGGTGCTGTTGATCTAAACAACTTAACTCTTTTAGGAGATTTAACAAAAATTCTCTTTGTACTGGACACAAATGTATCTACCAGTGGGAAAGAATCGCATATTGTCTCAGAAATGCTACCAATATGAAAAATATTATACAGATGAAAAAAATAAAAAAGCATACAAATCATTAAAATATGCAATATTGGGACAATAATATTGAAATCTTCGTGAGTTTCATCATCATGTGCAATACTGCCAATATGAAAAATATTATCCAGATAGAAAACAGTAATAAAACACCATAAAAATCATTAAAATATGCAATATAAGGGCTATAATATAGAAATATTGTGCATTTTTCAAAAATCAAGAAAATATGCAGTTATATGCATCATAAAACCATGTCCAAATAACTGAAAATTCCATAATTCGTGCACATAATGTAAAGGCATACATTTTTAACCATTATGAAAAAACATGCAAATGCATGAACTTCCTAGCTCTAGTAATTATACTTGGAGTTGTAAAAGGTAACCGTGCAAAGTGAGGCAAGGATCTGTCACCAACTCAGTTCTTTCTCAAGGGTCGAACGCTGGCTTGATTCACTTTACACGCACTTGCTCAAGCGGAAACCAATTACATATTTTGAAAGGAATGCAATATGATAACATGTTATAATACAAGAGAGTTTGTTAATGAAAGTGGGTGGAATATCGTAAGCCATTAGCTGTAATAAAGAGAGTTGGGTTTCCATGAGCCATTTATTTTCCCCAAAGTTTACCCGGACACCTGTCTTGGCTTCGTTAAGTGATAACGTGTTACCTTGCGTCAGCACTCCGCTCTCGTTAGCGCCTACAATTTACTGAAAAACCGATGGAGATAATTAAGAGAGAAGCTAACATCATGTTTCTTCGACAATTAGAACAGAACAGGTAACAAATGACGCTCGTGAGAACGCGTCCGATGCAATATTAGTTTCACCTTGCCACAAATCTCTCCAAAAGATTCACTAATGAGTTAATCTCTTCCTGGGTTCATCTTTCAAATACTGTCTTAATCATTATCTAATACTTTTACATAGTAGGCACAAGAAGAGTTGTAAAACATAAATACAAGTGTGTGTGTGTGTGTGTGTGTGTGTGTGTGTGTGTGTGTGTGTGTGGAAGGTGCTTTGATGTAAAGTGCTTTCTGGAAAATCTTTAGGTTTTTGTTGTACCTTTCGTTTGGCTTGTATTCTTCACACACACACACACACACACACACACACACACACACACACACACACACACACACACACACACACACGCACACATACACACACACACACAACAAAGAAGAACTTGGAAACAATTTCATACAACCTTTCGTTAACTTCATTAATGCTATAAAATTCACAGAAATAGAATGACTTAAGTCCAAATATATATAATTTCTACTCCTTACCAAAATTGCAATCAGTATCATTGTCCAAACACATTTCAATACTCCACTGCTGTTACGAGTATAATAATATTTGCCTTTTACTATATGATAAGTACCAGATTTATGATTTGTAAAATAGCATTAGGTTAAAGAAATAAAGTCAAACAAAATAAAATAGCATTAAACAACAAACATCAAATAAAAAAAATTGTAAATATCAGAATAGAGAAGTATTCAATTAGACTAAAAAATTAGAGGTAAATAAAAATGTAAATGTTCAAATGGAACATCACCAACAATATATACATGTATATAAAATGTAAATTGTATGTAAATAAATAAATGCAAGCATGTAGTATTCATACGGAATGGGGCGTGCTATTTAAACACACACACACACACACACACACACACACACACACACACACACACACACACACACATACACACAGGACTGCATATAAAATGTGACATAACCTTTCTGGGTTGAAATACAATAAACGTGCAAGGTGCTAAAGAAAGTGAAAGTTCTTCTAGAAAAGAAGTGCTGTGAATTATTGAAGAGGCATTTATTTATGTTTCGTTCCACCATGCGGTTGTTATATTGAATTGCAGATAAATAACACAATCTGCTGTTTCTGGTTCTTGGTTTAGTGCTAGTTTAGCTAAATTGCCCGTACAAACAATGAACATTGGTAATTTTGCTGTGCTGCCTGTCCCCTGATTGTTTTGCTACACACCGATCCTCTCGTCATAGAAGTAGCCGCACTTCAAGGGGCAAATTCAACAGCAACTATCTTTTACACTGATATTAATAATGCAAGTTTAGAAAGGACTGCTGATTGACATGGGATAAAGAATTTAGATTTTTACTTTATCTACCATGTAAGTAGAGGATGCGTTTAATTCCACCCAAAAATTTGACACTGAGATTTCATCACAAATATACATTTGAGACTATCTGAATACAAAAAGGCTGTTCTAGAAAAAAGTTCCGTGTGTACATGTTTGTGCGTGTGTTTGTGCGTGTGCATGTTTGTGAGTGCACATGTTTGTGTATGTGCATGTTTGTGTGCATTTTTGTGCGTGTGTTTGTGCGTGTACATGTTTGTGCGTGTGTTTGTGCGTGTACATGTTTGTGCGTGTGCATGTTTGTGCGTGTGTGTGCGTGTTTTACGTGTGTTTGTGCGTGTGTTTGTGCGTGTGTTTGTGTGTGTGCATGTTTGTGTGTGTGCATGTTTGTGTGTGCGTGTTTGTGCGTGTGTTTGTGCGTGTGCATGTTTGTGCGTGTGCATATTTGTGTGTGCATGTTTGCGCGTGTGCACGTTTCTGCGTGTGCATATTTGTGCATGTGCGTGTGCGTGTGGACGCGCGCGCATCTGCCTATGGGCAGCATAATTTATCAACAAATACCTGGTTAAATACCAAGGTTCAGCTTCTTGCAAGGATAGAATACAAAGACTTGAAGAAAAATCCAGCTTCCGAAACTACATATAACAGTTTCCGAAATTTTTGATTTTGATATTAAAAAGTGACTAAGGATTTTTAAGTGCTACATGCCTAAAATATTTTCATGACAAACAAAACGTATATGTTGAATTTTCTACAACTGATATCTGAAATTCTTTGCATTCTGGGCGCTAAAGTATACAGTTTATGTCCATTTCTGAGATATTCCTTATTATTGACTCGAATTTTGAAAAACTTGTAGTTACCTTTCTGAAATGGGAAGTCGTCATTCGTATTTTGTTTCTTGTGGTCACACAAAGAGAATGGAGTTTAAAAGTCAATACATAGCGACCAAGCTCTTAGATTATTTTCAAAGTCTACTGTGTTGCAATATTCCCTTTGTACATATATAGAAATATGCAATAAGACCGTCTCTACAAATTCTTATCTCAATTAAAATGAAGTAGATACAAATATGAGATCGCCGTGAGGACCCACATGTTCCTCTTGCACGGGGGGTTTACTTTTACATAGAAGTATAACCGTTTTTAAGAATAGTTTGTTTTTTAAAGAATGGGTAGATAAAGTAATATGAATGTACCACAACTTCTTGTTCATGTTCTAAGGTACTGTTCTTTTTGTGATAATTGTCTAGCACTAGAGAATGTAGGTAAATACAGGAAAGGCGGTTCCCAAGTTTACAGAATATGTTGTTGTTGTTGTCTTGTAGGACTTGTAGCCAATGCCAAGCCAAGGTTGGCCGATTCGCACACGCGGCTACAACAATTAATTGCCAGACGAAGAGTTTGGATGGAACAGACAATAGTGCACAATTATGATGTTCGTCTCACACAACAATGAGCACGTGATCCGGCACGTTAACACTGAAAATGGGCGCTGATTGTGGTGAGGTACAATGGGGTAGATGTGGACATAACTACGTGCAGTCGTTAGAAACAAGCCCTTCATTAATGCTCGACAGACATTTAACATCCATAATAATGCCTTATTTATATTTAGTAAGAAAACCCTTATGTATTACGTTCACACGAATATCTCTACCCACTATCGTTCATCTTTATGTAGGTTCTATATACTATTCCTAAAATTGTATTACTTTTTCCAGTACGTAATTGCAGTAAGTGGAGGAAGAATTGAGGAGGTCAGTGCAATAGTGATCTAACCCACATTTTTTTAAAAATGGAGAAAACGTGGGTTAAGTTTAGCACACCATTTTTAGCACAAGGAAAAGCTCATTTCAGTCACAACGATACTTTCTCAGTTTATTAAACAACAATGCACTGATCAGTGTTAAACAATGTTTATACCTAACACTTATTGAGCTGTGCTGCAAATCTTTTTCGGGTGAGGGAAAATATTAGTAGCTTCAGTTTAATATAAGGAATGGGTTTTAGTCTAAACCATATGATGGGAAGATAGTTCACATGAAAACCTCACAGATGGCATCAATATTGCACATTGTGTATCTGGGAGGGTTAGTCCAGTGTTGCGCTGACCGTATTACACCCAAAAATTCAACAACCAAGATTTCACCAAATATATATGTTTTGTGAACCCCTGAATATAAAAAAAGGAATTTTATAAAAAGTTGCGTGTATGTATGAGTCAACATTCAAAAGTCAATTGAATCCCAAATGGGGTGTTCAACTTCATCGTCTTCCAGGAATGCGACACAAATCCTTCCAAGAGATTTCCCCACTCCAGATTGTCTCTAAGGACTTTAATTGACATGCCTTATGTTTAACATACTTTCATCATAAATGATAAACGTACCTATATCTCGAATTTTATGAAAATGCTCTCTGAAGTCCTCTTCATTTTTGAATGACTTTTTCATAACTGGTAAACTGTAAGAGAGATAAAATATTACTGCACAAAACATGGATGCCGTTAATGCCGTTAATGTCGTTAATGTGTCAAATAATTTTTTGTGAACTTAACAATTTTGAGATAGCCCCTATTATTTGTCTGGACTTCCCAATACAATTTTTTTTTCCAAATGAGAATTCGTTATTTGTTCTTTTTTCCTTTTTTTGCTGGTCATGCAAAAAGAATGGAATGTCAAAGCTATCATATAGTGACCAGCTCTTAAAATATCAGACCATCCATAAAGCCGTACTGTATGCACCTATTCCCATTATATCTACAAGGAAATATATGATAAACCACTTTTACAAATGTTTATCTTGATTAATGAGCAATTCCGCGTGTGACTAACTGACATTTACACTACATTTTCTTCTTAAAATGTCTGTCTAATGGTCAATATAGGTGTAAAAATGTTATTTTAACGACATATGATGACAGAGAATACATTAGCGGTTGTGATAGGGAATATAAAAACCTTAAAAAGTGAAACAATTATTTAATAATGAGCGCTAAACTTTTCGTGACTAACTGACCTACAGTTGTCAAAAATGTCAGTTAGTCACACGCGGAATTGCTCTAATATGAACTATAACGCTTTCTAACCATTAAATAATTGGACACAGATAAATAATTTCCCGATTTGGCACATAATGAACCATTCATATGTTGTAGGTAATGGATGTTATGTTATTTTCTTAGCCACCGTCGCTGGATTACTTAGTTGCCTGTTTCTGTTCCACTGAGTTAACCGTAGCCTAGTTGCCGAAATCCATTTTGATTCAAGGCCTTTTATTTGTGCTTGTGATGTTTGCACGAGCACGATGGGTACACGGCACCACGAACAGCAAATGGCCATGTTTCTACATTAATAGCGCAGTTGAAGTTTTGATATGGTGTATTTGTCTTCTTCCATTTAAACTTCCTTTTTATATTCTTCCAGTTGAACATTTAGAGTTTACTTATGTTGTTATAAGGTTCAGAGTTTACCTGAATTACTAAGGGAGTTTATTGAAAGTATCTGTCTAAAGCGTAAACAGACCTTAAGTGTTGCCAAAAGACTGTATTTCAACATAAAGCTGTTATTAAATTTGCCATTTAGTTAATGTCATGTGAGGTGGAACGGGATGATTTCTCCCAGACCTTTGAATGTTAAAAAGATTCCGGTCAAGCAATGTCAGGATCGACATGTTCTGTTATTGATGTATGTAGAAACTCTGTGTTATACATTGAAATTTAAGGACAGTGTTCTTAACTTGAGTATTTGATGCATACATTTTTGGGAGGCTGTCCTCTACCTCCTCAGTCCTAATGCTTTCCGCGATTAAATCCTATTACCTATTGTGGGTAGTTGGCAGAGGAAGTAAAAATAAACAGAATGGTGGCACTGACATTAATTTGTTGTGTGTTTTCTGATGTTGCAGGACAAAATGACGAGGTATCTGTGTTATCTCCCGCTGCTATTTCTCCATTTGACTCACGCGGTGTCTCCAACTCCAGCCCGTGGAGCCCCAGAAGAAGCCGGCAGCGGTGTGGTGAGTTCCGGCAGCGGTTCCACTGCAGGCCTCCTTCTGTCTCACCTCGAGGACCCTACCACTGATGGAGACAACTCCGACTTGGACCTCATGAAGCGACTCTACGACTTCGGTCTTGGTAAGAGAGCCTACAGCTACGTCTCAGAGTATAAGAGACTCCCTGTCTACAACTTCGGTCTTGGTAAGAGAAGCAACAAGATGTATGGCTTTGGTCTGGGCAAGAGGTCACCTGCTTCAAGTCAGATGTACTCCTTTGGTCTCGGCAAGAGGGACTATGACGACTACTACCAGGCTGAGGATGAAGACGAAGATATCGTGGATGAAGAAGCTGGTGCAGAAGAAGATATGCAAGATGATGACAACATCGACCTGCTTGATAAGCGAGCAGGACATATGTACTCGTTTGGCTTGGGAAAGCGTGCCAGACCCTACAGTTTTGGTCTGGGAAAGAGGGCACCCCAGCAGAAGATGTATGGCTTTGGTCTGGGCAAGCGTGGAGGAAGCATGTATAGTTTTGGCTTGGGTAAGCGAGGAGAAGGTCGCTTGTACTCCTTCGGTCTCGGAAAGCGTCCTGTGGGGTACGGAGGAAGACAATCTGGCAGTCGGTTCAACTTCGGCCTGGGTAAGAGATCCGAGAATAGCGACCTGGAGGACGAGATGGAGCAAGAAGCCATGGAGAAGCGTGTGGTACCCAAGGCAGGCCAGAGGTTTGCCTTCGGGCTCGGCAAGAGAGAGGTAGCACCAGGAGAACTGGAGGCAGTTCGTATGGAAGAGAACAAGAAGAATGAGACTCACCACAGCGGCAATATCGTCAAGCGAAGTCTTCAGTACGCGTTCGGGCTTGGCAAGAGGACACCGTCCTACAGCGACATGGACGATGTCGAGGAGTTCAGCAGGCTTGTCCGTCGACCTTATAGCTTCGGTTTGGGCAAGAGGGTTCCCATGTATAACTTTGGTATAGGCAAGAGGTCAGAGCACTAAAACTGTAACTTGATTGAGTTACCTAGATGTAGGAATAATGTCACTTCATTTCCTAGTCAACTATTTTATGTTAAATAGCGGCCAGGTTTGGATTTGACACATTTGAGTCGATGTACCTGAGCGGTTGTAGAACACAGACCTGGCCCTCGACACACCGATCAGTATTAACCCCAACAAATATTTATTTCTGCTATGTTGATATTTCTAAAGCCTCTGAAAGAAGACTGTGTGGAGAATTTCAAGACTTAAGTAATTGATGTTATTAACAATCTTTGTTTTACCAAATGTGAATATATAACTGATATGTACCCAAATACTGTAAAGTTTCCAAAAGTTCTGTATAAAGATATAATTTAATGAACGCATATCAGAGATTAAATGATTAGTTTCAAATAACCAGGACTGACTACATATCTGTGTTCCCCTCTCCTTTTCCATCACCTTCCCAGATAAAGATTCTACTTCAAGGTTCACTGAGGGTTTTGGTTTTACACAGGAAGTATACAGGATACACCGTTAATAACTATGTAATAAACTGAGATACCAATGTCAAACGCTTTTTTAAAATTTATGGGTACTTACATATTATCTGTGCAGTCAATGATAACATGAAAGACACTTAGATCTAGTCTACACATTTTCAGTGCACTCATATTGAAAATTTGGTATTTAAGTACTGAAATTTAAGAGGTTTAAAATGTTTACCATCGCAGTGTATACATAAATATTTTGAGTTGCAAGCAAGTGAGAAAAATCTCATGAAAGATAGATGCCTAAATTTACTATGTGATCCTAGAAACGTTGAATAACTGCTCTCCACCTTTTTCTTCTACCCGTGCCATACAGTAATCACAGAAAGTTGATTGAATGTTACGCGGACTATAGTTGTTATTTTTATTGAGGCTTCTATATTCTCATACAATAGCTTCTCGGGTGCATCAGGATTTAATGAAATCAAATGTGTGCCATTCATACCACCGTATTTTTGCAGCATTTATTTAAACGTTGTTAAACTTTATTTTTAAAGAAGTGGAAGTGTACTTAGGTTTTGGCTAAATTGTCCACAATTATACGAGAGTGATAGCTGAACGGGCTTTAAGCAAAGCTAGCGTTCCATTTTTTCTTCCCTCTTAGTTACGTGTTATATTCAGTATGACAAATACATGAGTATGATTGTTCTTGTGATTTAATCCAGGAATACATTGCAAGTGTTTTTGCAATATAAAAAATTAAGATAGTGTGTTGTTCGACATAGTGAGCAAATCCTAAGATTTTATGTATAACAAAAAGTTTGGCTGTAAAAATGGGCGATAAATGGCTGAGTATCTCGTTTTAAGTCAACTTATGTACAAGCAACGTTTCTTACATTAAAACCATCAGTGAATAAGCTAGCAGAATTTGTGAACTTGGAACCGAATTCATTTAAAGTACATTGGTTCTCAACTGAATGCTGTGGGGAGTGACGGAAAGCACACTCAAGATTAAAACAAGGTCATTTTGTAACGTGCAACTGTGGTTTTTTATACTGATCGTAATCAATAACTGAATTAATTAGTGCAGGAGTGGATTAGTGAATTGTAATATTTATTTGCCAGGCAAAGTAGAGCTAAGTAACATATTGTACTCCTCAGACTCAGAGTGTAGCTTTTTGACTGGATACGAATATTGAGCCAAGTAGTCAGACAGTCGATAGCACGTTACGTGCCCAGTGGGATCGCTGCACACATGATTCAATGTTTCCGCATACCCTAGAAAAGAACGGTCGAAACAACCCCCAAGAGAAGAGCTCACACACTAAACTGAAGGCTCTATGCTCGTGAGACCCACTGCACGCAATTATATGAGTTTACAGTTGCAATTGTGCCTCATCTGACCAGACAGCCTTGTCTACAGAAGTCCCATCACGGCCTAGTCCATCCATCTGGATCATACCCATCCATTATATGAAACAATCTTGCACTTTTGTTGCTAAACTTAGTATCTACTTGTATCTCAGGTCATTACAAAGTTATTAAGCCTACCATTACCAAGTTTTATTCCATGGCTTAGATTACCAGGGAGGGGGGGGGTACTTTATGACCACCACCAGTAACAGTGTCTCAGCAATTTTTAAAATAAATTTATTTTAAAATAGGGTATTATATATTGTCATATTCATAAACGTATTCTTTAATATTGTTTGCATATTATTTCTACTTTTTTTAATGAATCACATTATACCGACGGGGCAGTATTTTACGACCACCTTGACATTTTATTGTTTCTCAAGAAGACCAACAATGAAAAATTTGAAAGAAGTATGCAATTCAGTAATAGAAACAGCAGTTGATAATAACCATTAACTGCGTACCTTTAATCGAAAAATCTAAAGAGAAAATTTTAAAAATTACAGAAGGTGGGTACAGGGAAACCCCCCCCCCCCCCCCGGTAATGTGAAGGTTAAAGATCAAACAGCAAACATTTTTAACCCCTGATAGATGCATGGAAGCACCAAACTGCAGGATACGCATATTTGAACGATCTAATTTTTGGAAAAAGAACATTTATTTCAATCTTAATATCAATTTAGGGTGCACTCTTAGATATATGTTAAAGATAGATCAACTCAAAAATATTTTTATACTTCTCCCAATCATCTAAAAAAGATAACACTACAGCTCAATGTGCCCTCCAGCAATGTTAATGCACTTCTCCCAACGTGTAATCGTGGAACAAAAAGCTATTGTGTAGGCCACAAACGTGGTGATCCGCGTCCAATCCACCGACCTAGAAACATTTCATCAAGGCACCAATATACGAGTAACGCAAAATATGATGGCCCACCGTCGTGCTGATGCCGTTGTACGGGGTGATTGCATAACATAATGTTTGGTTTTATACATACATTTTGTACTTATAGTTCTAAAACTTGCGTCTAAATTCCTCGTGTATTTTCAGATTTTCACCCACGTAACTGTGAGCAAACAACGGCTGTTGTGAATCTCATCGTCCACACATAATGATTCTGAAAAAAAGAAACCGCATTTATTAATGTTTTGGCAAACATGGATCGCTCATATATGTGCACTTCTGTATGTATATTATTCAATGTATTCCCCCTAAACATACACACACCGTTGACGTCGTTTTGGGAGATTCCTGGTGCCTTTGGTGCCGAAAGAAGAGTCTACTCTCGACATCTTCTTGAGTTCGTCGTGTGTCTGGAAGTACATCCCACCCGAACAAGTGGAAAGCTCTGGGGGACTAACTGCAAGTATAAGTTGGCTGCTCACTAAAAGCTAAGTACCAAGACTTGAATGCAGGAATGCAGTCAGCAAGGTGTAAGTGAATGTGATTAGAGGTCTAACTTTTAGAGCACTCGTCCTGGACATAAGGGACATAATCCATTCTGGGCCGTTGCTATGGCTACAATGCGCGCAGAATACGGGCTTCGACCCATCTACTGCACTGTCCGCTCCTTCTCCGTGGCTCTATTTCATCTTTGTCATTCGTGAAAGTGAAATTAAACACCCACTGCAAAATTCTATAAGAGTTTGCTTGCATCCAAATGGGTGCTTTTATTTACATGCTGATTACATCAAAATAGATAAAACCGTAGTATGAACGGATATTACACTAGAAAATTTAACACAAACTAACAAGGGGGTTCACATATGAAAATATTTCCCTCCGTTACACACACTGAGAAACTTTTGGATAAGGTAATCATATTAAAATTAATCGTGAAAATACAGCTACACCCTAGAAATACGGCTATCGTACCCGACAGGATTGCAATCACTCCTGAAAACACATAACGCCGTTTACAATACACCATATTGACCACTAATCCCATACCACCAGCCACCAGCCACCAGCCATACGCCACCAGCCATCAGCCACCAGCTACCAGCCACCAGCCACCAGGAGAAAGATTCTCTGTATAAGCTAACATCAGGTCTTCTGGCACTACATGATCTAACAAATGGAATAAAGTGCGCCAGTGGCACAGAATAGAGTTAAAAATGAAAATCTGATATTTAGTTACACAAATTAGAGCAATAACATGTTCATTTACTCTGCGACCAACACAATCTCAACATCGGATCGCTCTAGATTATATTGACCAAACTCACCGTTTCAGGCAGCACTGGGATCACAGGTAAACTGGCTGTCACACCATGTTATCCTTGGGCAGCAAAGGCTGAGCTATAAATAATCCAACTAAGATCTGTTTGGCGTCAAAAGCGAAACCTCACCCCAAATTAACCTTAAAACCAATATCGCCAAAGGGGCAGTGCAACCTAACACACAGCTGTCGGTGAGCATATGCTGCCTCGGGCCATTGCATCAACCAAGTTCTAAATCGTAACCCTAAATTACATCTATCTTATGGTGGTGGTTGTGCAGCCATAAAATCGGCTGTTGCCAGATAACTTGTTTCCAATGTCTTGGCACCATCTTGTAGGAACCTTACGGAAAATGAAATTGTTGTGACTATGTAAAGCTCTCCCGACATTCGCAGCAGTGACAGCAATTGCTTTCAAGAGGCGGGTGATGGAATACGTTCTGTAAACAAGTTCCTATCAATTAGCATATACATCACTTTGAGGCAGGTTTAGCAAAGTTTAAAATCTGCTCTTAAATTGAAAGCTCTATACTATAGCGCATCTCACCCTTAGAAGACAGTACACATTAAATGGAGCGCAGTGTTGCAACACGCACTAGTTGTGAATCTTTCTCCGCGGGCGCGGCACCCCGAGGTGGCCGGAGTCCTGTACTCAGTACTTCAATTGCTGCTTGACGGGACGGGCACTTTTAACTTTGGTATCCATTCCTCCACGCCTTTGTCACTGTATGGCCTACATTTATAGATGACTCATCTGTGTAAACAATTGATTTCCACTGGTCCCTAAACCTTTTTATGTCTTTTAGATATTTATGTCGCCATCTGATGATACCGTCTCTTTCTATTAATATGCACTTGTTATCCCTTCTTTCATATTCGAATCCCAAATAAAGTCGCTGATCCCAAGGTCGCGGGTTCAAACCCGGCCCAGACCGATGGTTTTTAAGTGTGCTTAAAAATGACAGCTCCATGTCAGTAGATTTACTGGCATGTAAAATAACTCCTGCGGGACGAAATTCTGGCACACCGGCGACGCTGATGTGATCCTAGCAATTGACAGTGTCGTTAAATAAAAACATAATTTAATTTTTAATTTCCCAAATCATGTAAGAACCGACTAAGAGTGACCCTTGAGAAATTTGGTAGGGTCTCATCACTGTTGACCCGTGACAAAATTATATTCAGCGTGGGTCGAATATTTGCAAACAGTAAAGAATGAACAATTCGCCACACTCCACTTTGCACTATTCCATCATTTTGTGGTAACCTAGCGTTTTTTTTTTTTTATTTGTTTTCTCGCCCTTTTTACTTTCTTTTTCGGTGGCGTTCTTAGAGGTCCTCTCATTAGTTCCTTTTTAATCCTATACACTACTGCTTCTGAACACCCGATAGCCTCAGCTGTTTCTTTTACTGCCTTACTAACACTCCTTTTACTTGAAAAATAATCTAGCACATTCATAATTATTTGGCGTTCCTTACATTTTAATTCACCAACATATCGTCTCTTCCTAGCTTTCCCCTCCATGACTACAAATATTTATGGAAAATATTAAATAAATAACACAATAACAGCTCACAGATTTCACACAATTACACACACGACTTCTTCCGAACTAATGCTAGTGCTGCTCCTTATACTATCTTCTGAATCAGGCCTAGCGCGAGAATACGCTGAATAGACGAATACTTTTTGTTTGCCTTACACGATGAAAGAAAGAGGCTACAGCCTTTTGGTTTATTTTAAGAACTTTCTCTAAATCTCCTTAACAATTGTTTTTCTTGGTCCCCGATGTAAACTCAATAACAAAAAGGTTTCACACAGCGTAACTTTTGCAGTACGTACACAGTTATAAAATTTTCCGGAAACGTTTAACTTAAAAAATTGTAATACTTTACTGAGTAAGCATAGAGAATTCAAAGTAGGCAGGTAGTAGCACTATAGTTTACTCTAGCTAAGAAGAAAATATAGACGTATTCTAGCAGTTTGTTAGTTAGTGCGTGATGAGTATAGAAACAGCAAATATCGGACTTCTATTGAAAAAAAAAACGTTTTCTAAAGAAATATGGGCCTATAGAAATGTATAATGACTCTAAAATGGATATAACCTGATAGAGAAAAACTTCTGCATAGGATAATGTGTTCAAACCTGAAATTTGTAACCACTCAATATTTACACCATGCTATTAGGAATCTGGCAACAGCGCGAGGGTAGAAAAGGACGAGGCTAATGGAAACTTGCATGCACTAGATAGAGACAGATATATCCCATTTAACTCCACACTGTCATCTAAGGGTGAGACAAGGTATATTAACACTTATTCATGCACAATTTAAGTATTAATGTGTAAATCTAGGTAACCATACCTCATGTTATGGTTATTTTGAAGAAAAAAAAAGTACAATAACATGCAATGAGATGCTGGGTACAGATAAAAGACTGTGTTGAAGGCTGTATATTGTAGCATATGAAAATACCACTTACTGCTAAACACACTTTTACTTATCACTTAAACTCTTAGCGTTACACAAAACAAATCAACTGATCCATCAAATACAATCACAATTGCATTGCACTCAACGTCATCCTCCATGGTCTAGGACTAACTCCAGCTCTTGAGGTCACTGTTTCATACTCGCCGGACGGCGATGGATCTAACAATTCTTAGCATAACTTCCATCGGAAGGGAAGTAAAGTCTGTGGTCACGTGTCGTACATTTACTGCACGTAAATGCCTGATAAAGAGGCATCTGAGCAAAATTAGGTGGTTATTCACGCTCAATATAGAATGGAACGCTGAGAAGCATAGTAAACAGCGTCCATAAATAAAAACTCTAAAACGGAACTCAACTGAAATATGTATTGTCTGCCAGGTGCTAATTAACCGGGTGGAAGGGCACTTATCCCATTCCTTCTAATATGTGCTTCATAGAAACATTACAAACAAAAAAGTGTAATGGCGTTTTGTCCGTTGTCCTTTGACCAACCAATTTTGAAAACATAAATGTTCTTTGTTCTAACTTGGATACGTAATTCCATAGGAATGTACGAAGATAACAGTTTGTTACTTGTAAGATGCGTAGAGTAACTTATTTCTGATATAATTTCGGTAGTAATTATGGGACATCACACAGGGTTTCCCAATAATTAATCACTTAACAGATGTGAAGGAATACTCCAAGCAGCTCTCTCAGGCGTTAGGTAGGTGGACAACGTTGCGTTGAGGTTGGTCACGGAACTGAACCGTTTTCTGGATGTAAATACGTAGGTTACTTGCAGGGTAGTGTAACGTTTTCGGAGCTTACAATTCTGATTGGCCTACACTTGCACAGTAAACATGGAAGGGCACGGCATGTTATTTGTTTGCCTACACGAGACACTACGCTGCGGTGGTTCTTTATGTACTGACCTAGTGAACGTGACACCCACACAATGTACAGTGTTGCCATCCTGTTTTCGAAAAAACTAAAATATTTCCGTAAAAAATGGTCAGAAACAAAAACGTATGATGTGATCCAAATAGCTACCACTGGCTTAAATTAATGAAATCACTTCCCTTCCAGTCCCTAAAAGGTCAAAGTAGTCGCCTTACGGTCGGGGGAGTCGGCGTGCTGACCCCCGCCACCCCCAACCTGCACTCCTCCGTGGCCTTGGCTGCGGCTGGAGGACGCAGCGGCCGGGCGATGAGGGTAACCTCTGAATAAGGGGAAGTCGCCCTAGGGAAACTTCCCTTCCAACCGGTATGTACTGGGTGTCTCCAAAAAACACTGCCAACGCTTATTATGTTGTGCGGGATGGTAAACTGGCTGATTTTCAAATAGCAACCCCTGTACACCTCCAGCACTGTGATCGACTGATCCTAATACATGATGTATGGTTCCAGTAGAACACGTGCTGGGCAAGGTCCATCCACGAGAGTTGCAGCCGATACCACTGGTTTAATGTGAAAAAACAGTGACTGAATTTAGCGCTGAGGACTGAAATTCATATTAATTAAACATTTATTTCGTATTAATGAAGAGACACTCCAAGACTGTATTGGACTGCCCTACTCAGCTTTATAAATCCTCAATCCCTGCATTACTGTTCATGCAGTTACCGTATGATACACAGGTGGTGCAAATAAACACATATATACATAAACATACCATGTGGCTCACCTGTTCCTTATTATTTTTGATTATAGACAACACTTCATACTCTGAAAGCAGCAAAGTGGTAATTATCGTGTTTGTCGGCCATTTGATAACTATGCAGATCTAACCCGCTCTTCGTGAGCCTATCTCCAAAAATAGCAAGGAACAAGTGAACCACCCCATATATATGGGGTCTCTAGTATCAAAGATAGACATATGCACAGTGACTTATAATCTCCATTTGGACCGGATGGCATTATGGCCGAGTTTGAAAGGGACCACGTATTTTAAATGTTAAAATACATTAATTTGGTCCGTTTGTAAATGGAACTGCATTCGCCATTAAATTCAACGCAAGAAGATTGATTGGAACACTTCAAGTCCCCATGCCACCCGTCTTTGATACCAGAGGCCTTATGTATAGAAAGACTAAGTTAGAAACAGCAAATTTCTCTTTTAAGCTACAAATGATTCATGTTTTATAGGAAATACTCAAGGAACTTAACGTTCTCCCAATACTACAATATCCAGAGATTTATTCACGCACGCAGCTTCAACAACAAATGTCCACTTTAAGGCCTGAAAACAAACTATAATCTTCGCAAAACTTAAAGGCATATGGAGGCGGGGCGTGCTGCGGACTCCAGCGAATCCTACGCTTGCCCCTCCCACCAGCGCTGCCGAATGTGGTGCATGCATCTCATACAACCTTATGTACAGACTGTCTGCCGGTACACGCACTACGCTTGGCAACAGCGCTCTGCTTGAGCATTGGCCAGCGTTCACATGCCTTTAACTTTTGCGAGTGGTATAACAGAACATACGTAGGTATATAGGGTTGTCAGGAGTGTGTTTTCTAGCAGACAGTGCTATGCATCGCATACCTACATCATGTTCACAGCGCACTATTACAATAAAACAATACATGCTCAGTAAGGTTTACTCAAAATGGTCACAGTCTGACCTGAAAATAAGCTGCAATTGTACAGTTTGTCCAGATCGCCCTGACACAGATGAGACACTAGGAGAAGTGACTGTGATGTCAGTTACATGCACAACAAGTGTATTGTAAACAATTACTGTGAAATTACCACAGTCAGAGGCAGGAAAAATAAAATAAAAATCTGTATAATAACCCTGGCACGTAATTACTTAAACCAGTGCTAATATGGCAGATTTTCAACACTTGTTTACTCTACACATTCATACATAGAACATATTTTACAGATAAAATTATAAAATAAAAATACAAACTTATATAATACATATGACAATTTATAAAATAAAAGGGAAAAATAAAATAAAACAAAACCACAGATAATAACATTTCACACATAATCACTCTCTCAAAAATATAAATACTACTAAACAATAAAAATTAATTCTGCATAATCATAATGCAATAAAATTTCTAAATAAATTTATAAAAAAACTATTTTTTATATAAATACATAACAATTTAAAGGATAAAAAAGCTTAAACAATAAAATAAAAAAAAAATTTACCCCCTCGATACAACAAAATAAAACAAAACATCATATTTCATACATACCAACATCACTCACAAAACAACAACTACTACTAAACAATAAACAAATATGTAAAATTAAATTATTAATTATAAATATTGCCTACAACTATTAAATATAGTATTAAATATTATTTATTATTATTATTATTATTATTATTATTATTATTATTATTATTATTATTATTATTATTATTATTATTACATATTATTGGTTTCAATGTTCCTATACTTATACTTTTCTGAAATGGGAGCCAGTTATTCTTTAGTTTATGTTTTGGGCATGTAAATATGAGATTTCAATACCATACATAGCGAACAGCTCTTAAAATATTTGACTATCGCTTAAGCCTGTTGTATTTCTCTATTTTCACTGTATTCGGGATTTTCCTTAGTGTTAGTACAATTTATAGCACTACAAAAGTGTTCTCCTTGTCCCATACATATTATTCTTATTCTTGACAAACATTTCACATTAAACATATGTCTTTCTGCCCAACACCGTGGTTTCAGTGATTAAAACCATTTCGCTTAGTGAGTAAACCCTTATGTTACCATCTTCACTTTATAAACTTTTTTTTACGAGGTACCCTCTCTTGTGATTAGGCACAGGCATTTTATAAATCATTATGTTGTACAACCAAATAAGTTTGCATCAGAAAACTAATCACTGCATAATTACTAGCGAATTTATATTTACTGAAATGTTAACTTAATACACGAGCACCTTTTGTGAAAATGCATCAGAGATAAAACTTTTGCACAGCTCCTCAGTGAATACTCGGTTTTAATGTGTCTTGTGCTGCCACCAAATGGAGCAGTTGCTAACTAACTCGAAAATGCTTTCTGCATGCTCTCCCTTTGGACTTAGTGATGGTGCTCATCTTGCTGAAGCACCTACAAACTTCCAAATAAAAGTGAACTCAACAGAAACCCATTATCTAGGGCTAAGTTATAGAGGAGCCTACACCAAAGTAACTTTTTTCTGACATAGCTTCAGTAGTAATTATGAGACATCACATAGAGTTTCGAAATAATGAATCACTTAAAGGACGTGAAGGAATACTCCCAGCAGCTTTTTCAGACATCAAGTAACTCGACAACATTGTGTTGAGGTTGGTCAGGAAATTAAAGCGGTTGTTGGTCGCTTGCAAACCCGACGCACGGTGGTACAATGTTTTGGGAGAAAACGAGTTCAACTGGAATTCTGATTGGCCTACACTCGCACAGTAAAAATGGCATGCTATTTATTTACGCTCACGAGATGCGTAGTAAAGACAGTGAAGCATGTTCGTTTATATACTGACGTAGTGAAATTCACACCCACATAACAAGCTTGTCTGTCTCCTCTCTTGCTTTCGAGAAACCTAAAATATCTCCGTAGGAAATGGCCAGAGACAAAAACGTAGGATATAAAATGTGTTCCAAATACCGACAGCTATCACTGCGTTAAATTAATGTAATGGCTTCCCTTGCACCCTGTATATGTATCTACAGCACTCGACGAAGCTGCGCTAATGAACACAGCCATTACAAACTGGCACAACACCAACTGCAGTGTTGTTAATATAGCTCATATTCACGGCGGTGCACACCAAATCTGGTGTTGTACTCACATGCCTTTCTCTACCCACCTTTAAGCAAACTATTCTTAAAAACACTTATTCTTCTATGTATGTACTTCACGTTAGTCGAGGTAAACATTACTAGACTAGACATACTTGGGGTATTTATCTCTGATGTGAGATTCCCTTGTGGTCTAACCGGGAAAAAGTACGAATCGGCTGGGGAACTTTATGTCATACTGGCAAGTTGGCCATGGTAGCTTAGTGGATAGGGCAGCCGCTCGATAAGGGGAAGAACCGTGGCTCAAATCCCGGCTATGGCATTGAAGTTTTCAGTCTTGTTTCCACCTCTTAAACATTACTAGAAATGGGGTTTTATATATTTCTTTGTAGATACAATAGGAGTAGGAGAATACGCTACGATTGAATAACAGTCGAATATTTTAGGAATTTGTCGCTATGTTAGGGCTTTGACATTCTAACTTCTTTCTATTAGCAGAGGAAGGAAAATGGACTAGAAAAGAAACACATAACAAAGGAAAGGAGCAATCAGACTTCCCATTTGGAAAAGTTTAAGCATTCCAGAATCGAAGCCATGACAAGGACTTGACATGAGTATCTTCTTCTGATCTCCTTGCTCCTCTGGAGGACATACACCTCCTAGGCATCAGGCATCAGGCATCAGGCATCAGGCGCCTAGCCTATCGGGGAGCAAACGAACCTATGAACCGGACTGAGTGAACACATGGAACTGCTTGAGGAATGAGGATGATATGCAATGCAGGTGCAGTGGGATGATTTGAAAGGTGATGAAGACACAGTTCACAGTTGTTCTTCCAATAATCTTTCTCGGTCGTTCAATGTGTTTCTCCAGTTTCACTGTGTCTTATATCTTTACTATTACGATACAATCACTCGGCGACACATACACACTTGCTGACAGGCTGGCCGACTCACTCTCGTAACTAAAACTAACTGTACACAACAACTCAACTCTATCATTCACTCAACTCTAACTCTCATACAAAAACTGACACCAGAACTGTGTGAACCGCTCACTGTCTGTCCAAGTTATACTCGAGCCGGCGTACATACCTCCTTCGAGTTATTTCCACGTGAACGTTTACAATGACTCAGCAGAGAAACTTCTACAAGCTTCTCGACACTACGGTGCTATCACGTTGTTCAATCTCACATGCACAGTCGCTAGGTGCCTTGTAGCCTCAGACCCCCTAGTATTACGGTCACGCACACACACAACCAAGGTCACCCGGCCTCCTCGTGTCCGTATATTGTTAAACGACCCAATGTCACAGTATAATTATAACAGATAATTAATATAGCTTATAATAAGAAAAATATCAAATATAAACCCTGACCAAGTTCAATATTATGTCAGTTATTTTTATGAAGATTTTTTGAATAAGTGAGTAGCTACAATTTTACGAGCAAGTGATGGGGAAAAGATATTCCAGCGGTTAACCCCCCTCAATAAAATAACAATTTTCGAAAAAGTTTCAATGTAAAGGGCAGTTCCTTGTATCGCATCCTTGGAGCACGCTGAACATAACACTTTCAGTTACAGATATGGAAAAAATGATAGAGCGTACTCTGAGACATGAATATTTGTAATATTTGAAATCGCGATGCAAACATATCGATATTTCGTATTTGCCGATAGACTTCATTAAGTTTCTGCATCATAAGCTATCGTCTGTTGATCACATATATATGTAGGCTGTCTCTTGCATTTGTATTGGTTGCTGATCAACAGAGACAACTAGCGCCAACAATCCCATACTGAAGCTTTGTGTATTGGTGGTCATGTTATACCTACATATAGGGGAGTAATTAAATCCCAATCAACCGAAACAACCAATGGCGTAATTCATAAGATATCGAGTACCCTGGATCATCTAACCGTAAACAGCGCTGTGGAAATAGACGTTTCTAGCTCAGAAAAACCCACAAGCTTTGACAATTGCTGAATCTACGTTCAAACCTTGACGGCGGCGCAAAGTTTCCTCCCCCTGTACTTTGTTTCTAATATCTTTATTTTCTACTCACACAGACACACACAGACACATACACTGAAACACAGACACACACAGACACGCACACACTCACACACACAGACACACACGTTCACACACAAACACACACACAGACACACAAACACACACAGACACACACACACTCACACACAGACACACACACCAACACACACAGACACACACAAAACACACACAAACACACACAGACACGCACACACTCACACACAGACACACACACCAACACACACAGACACACACACAGACACACACTCACACGCAGACAAACATGCTTACACACAGACAAACAGACACACACGCTCACACACAAACACACACAGACATACACGCTCACACACAAACACACACAGACACACACAGACACACACGCTCACACGCAGACACACACGCTCACACACACACACTCACACACAGACACACACCAACACACACAGACACACACAAACACACACTCACACACACAAACACACACAGACACACACAGACACACACACCAACACACACAGACACACACACAGACACACACGCTCACACACAAACACACACAGACACACACAGACACACACGCTCACACACAGACACACACAGACACACACGCTCACACGCAGACACACACGCTCACACACACACTCACACACAGACACACACACCAACACACACAGACACACACAGACACACACTCACACACAAACACACACAGACACACACGCTCACACACAAACACACACAAACACACAGACACACACCGACATACACACACCACACACAGACACACACAGACACACACAAACACACACAGACACGCACACACAGACACACACAAACACACAGACACGCACAAACACACACAAACACACACAGACACGCACAAACACACACAAACACACACAGACACGCTCACACACAGACACACACAGACACACACAGACATACACACACAAACACACACAGACACACACAGACAGACACACACAGACACACACAGGCACACTCGCGCACACACAAACACACACGCTCACACACAGACACACACGCTCACAGACACACACGCTCACACACAGACAGACACGCTCACACAGAGACACACACACGCTCACACACAGACACACACGCGCACACACAGACAAACACGCTCACACACAGACAAACACGCTCACACACAGACACACACGCTCACACAGAGACACACACACGCTCACACACAGACACACACACAGACACAGACACACACGCTCACACACAGACACACACGCTCACACACAGACACACACGCGCACACACAGACAAACACGCTCACACACAGACATACAGAAACACACACAGACACACACAAACACACACAGACACACACGAACACACATGCTCACACACAGACACACATGCTCACACACACAGACACAAATCACACGGACCTTTTTTTCTAAAGAGCCCTTTTTTACGATTCAGGGATG
>CM060962.1:308124700-308137200 GCA_030765045.1 Tenodera sinensis
TGTTGTTCCACTGCGCACCCGGAAACACGATAACAGCAGCTGATGTACACAAGGTCATGTGATTGATTTGTTTTTCTCTGCTCTGAAAGTGCAGTACTGAGCTGACGTGTGATTGAGGCATTACCAGTGTGCTTTACTATTTCGTCTTGTGTATTATGGCTCAGCATTTGTTTTCCACAGCACAGCATGTATTTATTTACGATTGTATGTGTAAACTGAGTCAGCTCGCCAAGTGAAATCGCGATTTTTATTACAAAAAGATTTCCAGGTTATCAGCCATTTCAATCTCTGGAGTAATTAAACCACAAAATGTACAAGACACATACCCTGGAAGAATTCAAACAAAATATCCGCCAGGAAATTGCCAGCATTTCTCAACGTGAATTACGGCAAGTGATGGATAGTTTCCTAAAGAGGTGCCAAATATGCATGGACTACAACGGTGACCAGTTTTAGCATCTGCTTTGATTATATTGGTAAGTAAAGCCTTTAAAAGTAAGGGGACAAGGTAGTGATTCGTGCACTATTTCAGTATTTCAAAACATAACTTTAGTTGAGGATATCTAAGCTCCTACTGCTCAGATCAAAATTTAATTTGGGATGAATATTTAGTGATTCATTGTGATTACACTGATATAGAGAACATCAAAACAGTTATTTAAAATATGCATGTAATAAGGCAAAAACTGATAACATGTTTTTGAAAAAATATAACATATATAGTACTAACGGTACAAATTCCTTCTACAGCATTCAAGCATATGTGTTGAAACTTTTGCAGTGCACTAGGCAATGTGTATTCATAACTGTTAACCTAAATTTGCTTAAATATCTCTGGCTATATTCAAAAGCAAAAATATTTAACTTTTGTAAAAAAAAAAAATTGTTTTGCACAAATATTTTTTTTTAATTTTCTGTTTTGGAATTTTCCAATAACAATGGGTTACGTTTGTAGAGTACATGCTTCTGGAACTACTGTAAATTTTTCATTCAAATAGGTTCAGTGGTTTTGAATAAAAAGTACCTGAGTTTGAAAAATGTCAAGTTACAGAAAACTACATTTAAAGAAAAGTGTGTCATCTCTGAAGCCCTCTTTACCCAGTGTGGCCCAGCACTTTGCCATATTTAAATGGGGTAATTTAAAGTCTTAAATGTGGCGGTACCCTTACTATATATATATAATTTTGAAGAGGAAGGTTTCTACTTTTTTTAAAGATGAAAAACAAAAAATTGACTTTTTGAGGCCATATCACTACCCGGTCCCCTTGTTTTATCCGCACTGTTCTATGACAGCGGGAGTTAACGACGAACGCAGAGGATCCGTACACACAAAACAGCGCAGCCGGTTCACAGCCTTTTGGATCACCCGTTATAAGCTTTTAATAGTGTAAAATACGGTTTTAATGGTTATAATAATGAATTGTTACAATATCTGGATGCCGAATGAACAATGTAATTAATGATACATTAAACAGAGCAGAATGCAGTTGTGGATTAGTTCAGCGTGAAGCAATCTTTGCACCTAGCATGGTTGCCATGTCGTGTATTTTATTGTAATTTTACCGACATTTCGTTTTTCAGTTATGCTCTACACAAACAAGCACGTACAGTGATTTTACTTTCTCTACTGGTAAGTATTGTATTGTATTCCACCCAAAAATTCGATGTCGAGATTTCACTGGAAATATGTTTTGAGGCACCCTGAATCCAAAAAAAGCATTTTTAGAAAAAGGTCCGTGTGTGTCAGTCTGTCAGGCTGTCAGCCTGTGGAGAGCATAGCTCAATAACGAAAAGTCGGTTAAAAACCAAAGTTGGTATTTAAGTTTAATGTCTTTCAAGGATGCGACACGAAGATTTTGAAGAAAATAGCCCCACCCTAAACTACCCTTTACATGGAAAATGTTTCGAAAATTTTGATTTTCTTCAAAATGTCTCTAACGAATTTGATTAAAATGTCATATGTTTGAGATATTTTCATGACAAATGAAATGTATATCTTGAATTTTCTGGCTATAGCCCCTGGAGTCGTATTTACTCTGGACGACTTTTGCATAACGGGTAAACCGTTACAGATAGACCAAATTATACTACACACAAAATGTAGATCTTGTTAAAATACACAATTTATGTCTCAATACATTTTCTTGTAGGGTGAACCATTTCGGAGATATACCTTGTTATGTGTGTGAGTTTCGGAAAACTTGGAACTTTCGTGAAATGGGTCATCGTTGTTCATTTTTTTAAATGTTAAGTGTGTAAAGACAACAGAATCTCAAAGCTTTAAAATATTTGACTATCACACAAAGCCTACTGTATTCTAACATTCCCCTTGCACCTACAAGGAAATAAGCAATAAGTTTTACAAATGTTTATCTCAACTAACACGAAGATATAGGAATAAGAGTTTGTAAGAATGGCTAGTACAAAAGTAGAGAAAGTCATGTGAGTGCAACACATCAGATTTTTCTAGAAGTTTTCCTTTTTTTTTATTTTAGGAAATTTTAAAATATATTGCCAGTGAGTGTTGGGATCAAACGGTAGGGTGAAATGTAGTTGTTCCTGTACTTACTGCAGGAAGGTAGGTAAACATAAACGCCAGCGGGTGTATATATCCTGAAAAAGGCTGCGAGCGAGCGAGCGAGCGCTGTTTTTCAAGAGAAAGGTACCCCACGAGGGGGAGAGAGGTTTTATCATCTCCATGGATATCTGTAACATAAAGGACGGGGATTCTTGGCCCAGTTTAACATAATGCGGTTTCTCTCTCAGACCATTTGGAACTGATGTGACGTAACAGTCTCAAAGTTCACTGCTCCATACAGGAATACCAACATGTGACCTCATATTTCGGCACACGAGAACAAGGAAGGGAATTTCGTTTTCAAAAGTATATACAGCGACTCCACTTTATCACACTCTAAGCAAAATCGTGATTTTAAAACGCAAAAAGATTACACAAAATTACAGGTTTACATACTTAGGAATTTTTTGTATTTTGGGGGATTCTTCCGCAGATGGGAGGTCTGCAATAGGGTGCACTCAGCCTCATTAGGTCTCTGAGGGGCCAATGTAGGAGCTGCTTAATAAAGAAGTATAGACCCCAGGCCGCGAAGGCCTCATAACCGGCCACGTCCCATCCTCCACTTCTGCACCCCACTCATGATGGGCAGAGGTGGAGCACTCAGCGGTCGGGCGCTAAGCCTTACCCCACGAAGGGTTTGTTTTTGTTACTACTACCACTACTTCCACTTTATTATTATTATTATTATTATTATTATTATTATTATTATTATTATTATTATTATTATTATTATTATTATTATTATTATTATTATTATTATTATTATTATTATTATTATTATTATTATTATTATTATTATTATTATTATTATTATTATTATTATTATTATTATTATTATTATTATTATTATTATTATTATTATTATTATTATTATTATTATTATTATTATTTATTATTATTAATTATTAATTATTATTTTTATTATTGTTGTTTGTTATTATTGTTGTTGTTATTATTATTGTTGTAATTATTATTATTATTATTATTATTATTATTATTATTATTATTATTATTATTATTATTATTATTATTATTATTATTATTATTATTATTATTATTATTATTATTATTATTATTATTATTATTATGTGTGGCTAGCTGGGTATGTAGGTATATAGGTAGGTATGCAGATAGGTAGGTGGGTAGATAGGTAGGTAGGTAGGCAGGTAGGTATGTAGGTAGGTAGGCAGGTAGGTTGGTAGATAGGTAGGTAGGTAGGCAGGTAGGTATGTAGATAGGTAGGTAAGCAGGTAGGTATATAGGTAGGTAGATAGGTAGGTTGGTAGGTAGGTAGGTATGTAGGTAGGTAGATAGGTAGGTATGTAGGTAGGTAGATAGGTAGGTAGCCAGGTAGGTAGGTGGGTAGGTAGGTAGGTATGTGGGTAGGTAGGTGGGTAGGTAGGTGGGTAGGTAGGCAGGAAGGTGGGTAGGTAGGTAGGTGGGTAGGTAGGTAGACAGGTAGGTAGGTAGGTAGGTGGGTAGGTAGGTGGGTGGGTAGGTAGGTGGGTAAGTAGTTAGGTAGGTGGGTAGGTAGGTGGGTAAGTAGTTAGGTAGGCAGGTAGGTAGGTTGGTAGGCAGGTAGGTGGGTAGGAAGGTAGGTGGGTAGGTAGGTAGGTGGGTAGGTAGGTAGGTGGGTGGGTAGGTAGGTAGGTAGGTAGGTAGGTAGGTGGGTAGGTAGGTAGGTGGGTGGGTAGGTAGGTAGGTGGGTAGGTAGGTAGGTGGGTGGGTAGGTAGGTAGGTAGGTAGGTAGGTAGGTGGGTAGGTAGGTGGGTAGGTAGGTAGGTAGGTAGGTGGGTAGGTACGTAGGTGGGTAGGCAGGTGAGTAGGTAGGTAGGTAGGTAGGTGAGTAGGTAGGTAGGTAGGTGGGTAGGTAGGTAGGTGGATGGGTAGGTAGGTAGGCAGGTAGGTAGGTAAGTGGGTAGGTAGGTAGGTGGTTAGGTAGGTAGGTAGGTAGGTAGGTGGGTAGGTAGGTGGGTAGGTAGGCAGGAAGGTGGGTAGGTAGGTAGGTGGGTAGGTAGGTAGACAGGTAGGTAGGTAGGTAGGTGGGTAGGTAGGTGGGTGGGTAGGTAGGTGGGTAAGTAGTTAGGTAGGTGGGTAGGTAGGTGGGTAAGTAGTTAGGTAGGCAGGTAGGTAGGTTGGTAGGCAGGTAGGTGGGTAGGAAGGTAGGTGGGTAGGTAGGTAGGTGGGTAGGTAGGTAGGTGGGTGGGTAGGTAGGTAGGTAGGTAGGTGGGTAGGTAGGTAGGTGGGTGGGTAGGTAGGTAGGTGGGTAGGTAGGTAGGTGGGTGGGTAGGTAGGTAGGTAGGTAGGTGGGTAGGTAGGTGGGAGGTAGGTGGGTAGGTACGTAGGTGGGTAGGTAGGTGAGTAGGTAGGTAGGTGGGTAGGTAGGTAGGCAGGTAGGTAGGTAAGTGGGTAGGTATGTAGGTGGTTAGGTAGGTAGGTGGGTAGGTAGGTAGGTGGGTAGGTAGGTAGGTGGGTGGGTAGGTAGGTAGGCAGGTAGGTAGGCAGGTAGGTGGGTATGTAGGTGGGTAGGTAGGTAGGCAGGTAGGTGGGTAGGTAGGCAGGTAGGTGGGTGGGTAGATAGGTGGGTAGGTACGTAGGTGGGTAGGTAGGTAGGTGGGTATGTGGGCAGGTAGGTAGGCAGGTAGGTGGGTAGGTTGGTAGGCAGGTAGGTGTGTAGGTAGGTAGGTAGGTAGGTGGGTAGGTACGTAGGTGGTAGGTAGGCAGGTAGGTAGGTAGGTAGGTAGGTGGGTAGGTAGGTAGGTGGGTAGGTAGGTAGGTAGGCAGGTAGGTAGGTTGGTAGGTATGCCTCTGTGTATGTGTGTCTGTGAGTTGTGTGTGCGTGTGCGTGTGCGTGTGTATGCAGGTGTGTATGGGTATGAGTGAGTTTGTGTCGAAACAGCATAGCTGAAACACTTAAAGTGGGATAAAAACCAAACTTGGCAACTTGGCATTCAAGTTTACTATGTTCCAAGAGCACGAATCGAACATGTTGAAGGAAACCCTACACCTCAAGCAATCTTTTACTTGGAAAGAATTTTGAGAATTTTGATTTTCTGAAAATGTTTCTGACGAATTGGAGTAAATGTTGTATACATTTTTGTGGGAAATGAAATGTAGCTATATCTTGAACTTTCTGTGTGTCACTTGTGCCCAGCTGGTAAACCCTAAGAGATAGGCTATACATTACAATACCAAAAATATATGTTGACGCACAAACTATGTGTCAAATGCGTACGTTTGTGTGGCTAAGCATTTCCGAGATATTCCTTGTTATTGATTTGAATTTTCAGATCCTTAAACTAATCCAACAGGAAGTCATTTTCTTATTTCCCAGCAATTTTAAAGTCATCACACAGCGAGCAGCTGTCAAAATATTTGGCTATCGCTTAAGCCTACTCTATTCTCATATTTGCATTGTACATACAAGGAAAATGTTTCTATTGACAGAATTCCTGCAAATATTTATGTCTATTTACATGAAGTAGATAGATGTTTGTAGGAAAAGTTTGTACAGGAGTGAGTAGAGAAAGTCATGTGAGTACACGCATGAACATTGAAAATGCTTATTTTTTCTTTCTCAGAAGCTCCAAGTCTGACAGTCATATGTTAAATTTTGTTATTGACAGAAAAGCCCCAAATCCAAAGCCGAGGGAAATGGCGCATGCAGCCCAATACCATATCCTCTTTAAGCAAGGGAATCACAACATTTGATATTATGTACAAGTCTTTTATGACGTCATAAGAAGGAGGTGGTATTCAAACACGACCTCCTTCAGCACGGAGACGCCATCAACGGCCCAAGTTGTGAATATTGTTATGGTCTGTAGTGTGCCCATTAATATGTTTACTTTGGAGACAGAAGCGTATTTCTTCTTTTTATGATAGAAATGACCATTTCCCTAGAAGTTTACACGCTCTTCGTCTACACATTGACTTTGGAATGTCCGAAAGCAAGCGATAAAAACGTCCAACTGTTTATTCAGCTAAATCACTCTACCGGACCTCACAAAGCTGATGTAAAGAAGTGATGTCTTCTCTTTCGTCTACTCGTTTTTACCCTGAATTTCTCTCTCTTTCAGTCATAATTTTAGTTTCCTACAGCCCAAGTGAAAATCGATGGAACACCTGAATTTAATATATGTATTTAGGCTTTCACGGCCGGTGTCTTGACTATTCGAAATGTTTAGTTCTTCCGGGCTTGTAGGCCGTGGTAGATACCAACGTTTCGCCAAGTACTGCGCTTGGCATCATCAGGGTAACACGATCCTCCGTCTGTAGTGGTCAGAGTTTGAATGTGGAAGCAGAGAAGTAGTGGAAGTTTTGACCGTTAACGTCCGTTACGGTTATTTATATGGATAGGGGCGGGTGGGGCATTGTTGCGCTGGCTAGATTAGTGATTGGCCAATTGTAGGTGGGGTTTTATTATAACTGTTGTGTGAAAAAAAACTTTCAGACGCACTTCTGGTTTACTCTGAAATTGTTCTTTCCACTATATAGCCCCAACTTTAGCTTTCTTGCAACAAATTTGTAATTACATCCTTTTATTATTTCGTTCAAGTGGAGTATTGTTCTTGCAACTCCTTTTCATATTCCACAAATAGGACCTGATCATCCGCAAACAAAATAGTTTCTATTTTACTTTCATTTATTGTGATACAAATGGGTTTAGTGGTAATATTTTTACCCTTCAATTGAGTTATTGAGGGTTGCTGATGTATAGAACAGCTCCCGCTCCTGGGTACCTCTGTATGACGAGCTAATTTAAAATTATACGCAGAGTTACAGGATAGCCATTAAATTGCACATTGAGATATGCAAAAGAGACAATACAATAAAAATTTGAGTAATTCCACGTGACCGATTGAAATATTTATACATAAATATTATTATTTTGTAACCTGTTGCACTGTATAACCATATATATTTTCAGTGTCTCAAAAAAGACTCGTATAACAGCTAAGTTTCTCCAGTAGGGAAGTACATTGAATGTAACTCCTCCACAATCGCCCTTCACTTAGACATTATCTGTCTGATGGGTGAACGCAGACGGCAGACTATAATCTTCGCAAAAGTTAAAGGTATATGGAGGCGGGGCGTACTGCGGACTCCAGCGAATCCTGCTCTTGCCCCTCCTACCAGCGCTGCCGAATGTGGTACACGCGTCTCACTCGCACTTATGTACAGAACCTCTGCCGGTACACGCACTACGCTTGGCAACAGCGCTCTGCTTGAGCATTGGCCAGCGTTCACATGCCTTTAACTTTTGCGAGCAGTATAGTGCAGAAACCTAACAGCTGAGCCGTATTACGTCACCATTCCCATTGTGTAGCATAAGCACGTCCGATGTTTACAGAAGTGCCCTCGTCAGAAAATAGCACTCTTTAGTATTTAGAGACTTATTTTATTTGCGCAATTTCTCCGGAGTTGCTTTCCCTAATCAGTCACTGCGCTGTACTGTGCTATGTATTCTGGAGCGGCCAGTGCCCTAATGTCCCAGTGCTCTTGTGGGACTGGAAAGGTACTAAACCAGTGAATTGATATTTCATATTAACTGAGAACATTATGAGAATCCCTCCACTCATGAGGCTGAATGTCATTTAAAGTAATAAACATAATACAGGATCCATTGCCAGCTTTTAAACTTGTTCTGTTTATTGAACTGTAATATCTATGCATATTACTTGTAATACAACGTTTTTATACTCTGTGGAGTAACAACTCAGTACATTTTGGTGACTGATGGAACCTGAATGCAGGTCTGCGATTTGTACAATAAGGGAGACATAGAGATAGAGGTAGAGATGTGATGGAGAAGGATCACAGATAGGAGCAGAGGAACAAACATAAGGAAATCGAAGAAAATATGACTAGATTTTAACAGCACGAATTGAGGTTGGAAGAAGACAAGATTATTTGGACGTGGACCGATTAAGATGACAGAGATTAAACCGGGGACAGAGAGTGGAGAGAAAATATGAGGCAACAGTAAGGAAAGAAGGCAGTATTTCTGGAGAACTGGAGACGAAAGCGAGGACAAGAAAAGTACACGTGGATATTCTGACGCCGAGAAGTAATCTCAGCATGACATAGAATATTGTTTTAGTGTTGCAAGTGTTAGAAATGTGAAGATAATAAAATTACACCCACCCTTGAAGTTATAGATGTGAAAAATTAAATGTGTCAAATTGCCGAGTGGTTACCAGTAGCAGTAGAAATGCTGGAACATGACCTACACTAATTAGTTGTACTTGTGTTTACGTTACTCGCCTCACTATTTATAAAACTAAGAATATAGAATACTGACTTGAAAATAAATGAAAGTTATCTGGTTTACACCTTGGCATACGATATTAGAAGTCAGGATAGTACATTTCACCCCTTATCTATATGTGTCTAAAAACAAGTCTGAAAAATAGTAAGAATAACTATATTTCTAATATATTCTTATCAACTAAAGTCAAGGCATTTTTGGTAAGCATATTCTTTAATCACTATAATGTATTTATGTTCAAATGAGAGAACGTTATGAATATTGTTTAATATGTCATTCATTTATGAAAACAAAATTAAAAATTACTTCCAGTCCGTGTTTGGTAGAATAATTCGGCGATCCAATGCCGAAAGAACTATCACCACAGGTATGCTTTACAACAGACCACATGCACAAATAATTTTCAGTGTAAAGTACTTACCTACCTACTTATCTACCTACCTACATACCTACCTACCCATTACCTACCTACATACATACCTACCTACGTACCTACATACCTACCTACCTACTCATCTACCTACCTACAATACATACATACCTTACCTACCTACGTACCTACATACCCACCTACCTACCCATCTACCTACCTACATACATACCTACCTACATACCTACCTACCCATCTACCTACCTACATACCTACCTACATAGCTACCTACATACCTACCCACCTATCTACCTACCTACATACCTACCTACATACCTACCTACCTACATACCTACCTACCTACCCATCTACCTACCTACATACCTACCTACATACCTAAAGTCGAAATTGCTAAAAGTTATTTTAAAGAATATATTCAGTATGCCAATGCAATTGATCTGACAAAAAATAATTGAACTGTATAAATCTATGTAATTATTAATGTTAAATTTATAATAAGCAAACCCAACATGTAGTATTACATATTGTAATGGAACATGTAGAACAATAAAGAATCTTAAAAAAAAAAAAAAAAAAAAAAAAAAAAAAAAAAAAAAAAAAAACCTACATACCTATCTACCCATCTACATACACACCTACATACATACCTACATACCTACCTACACACCTACATAGCTACCTACATACCTACCTACCTATCTACCTACCTACATACCTACCTACATACCTACCTACCCATCTACCTACCTACATACCTACCTACATACCTACCTACCCATCTACCTACACACCTACATACCTACCTACATACCTACCTACATACCTACATAGCTACCTACATACCTACCTATCTACCTACCTACATACCTACCTACATACCTACCTACATACCTACATACCTACCTGCCTACCTACATACCTACCTACCCACCTACCTACCTACCCACCTACCGACCTACTCACCTACCTACCTACCCACCTACCCACCTACCTACTCATCTACCTACCCACCTACCTACATACCTACCCACCTACCTACCTACCTACCTACCCACCTACCCACCTACCTACCCATCTACCTACCTACCCACCTACCTACCTACTCACATACCTACCTACCTACCCACCTACCCACCTACCTACCCATCTACATACCTACCCACCTACCTACATACCTACCCACCTACCTACCCATCTACCTACCTACCCACCTACCTACCTACTCACCTACCTACCTACCCACCTACCTACCCATCTACCTACCTACCCACCTACCTACCTACCTACTCACCTACCTACCTACCTACCCACCCACCTACCCACCTACCTACCCATCTACCTACCTACATACCTACCTACATACCTACCTACCCATCTACCTACCTACATACCTACCTACATACATACCTACCTAGCCATCTACCTACACACCTACATACACACCTACATACCTACATAGCTACCTACATACCTACCTACCTATCTACCTACCTACATACCTACCTACATAGCTACATACCTACCTACATAGCTACATACCTACCTACATACCTACCAACATACCTACCCACCTACCCACCTACCTACCCACCTACCTACCCACCCACCTACCTACCCACTCACCTACCTACCTACCCACCTACCCACCTACCTACCCACCTACCTACCTACCCACCTACCTACCTACCCACCTACCTACCTACCTACTCACCTACCTACCTACCTACCCACCTACCCACCTACCTACCCACCTACCTACCCACCTACCCACCTACCTACCTACCTACCCACCTACCTACCTACCCACCTACCTACCTACTCACCTACCTACCTACCCACCTACCTACCCACCTACCTACCTACCTACTCACCTACCTACCTACCTACCTACATACCTACCCACCTGCCCACCTACCTACCCACCTACCTACCTACCCACCTACCCACCTACCTGCATACCTACTCACCTACCTACCTACCCACCTACCTACCTACCTACTCACCTACCTACCTACCTACCTACCTACATACCTACCTGCCTACCTACCCATCTACCTACCTACCTATCTACACACCTACATACCTACCCGTGAAATCACTCAAAAAGAAATTCATTAGATCGAGATTTCGATAGGTAGAAGCCACAGTTGCTTGTAAATATACACGTATGCCGGTTATGAAAACCAAATAGGGAAAAGAATACAAATATACAGTGAAAGTCGTGTTTCGAATGCGAATAAGCAGGTTAAGAGTTTGACAGTGCACAATGTAGCTGGGACTTACAGCGTAATCGTGATCGATCATACACATTCGGTAACGCTTAAAGACCGTGCTTGAGTTAGCACATACAACTTGACTCTTTCGCTGTAGTGATGAACCAGTTGAATTGAAATATATCATTTATTAGCCTCGCTTAGCTAATATATATATATATATATATATATATATATATATATATTCACAGAAATATCACATTGTTCAACGCTAATAACCGACAATAGATTCATCAAAGACAGAGATATTGCAGAAGGTTGCGAAAGTGTGGCACATTGGGAAAGACGTTATGAGCGTCTCTGTGCCCTGTAGCCTGTTGTGGTTCCTTAACTATCTATAACTGCCGTTGCAACATGCAGAATAGGTTTACACTGTACAAGAATAAAAAACAAAGATCATTAAAAGCTGAATCACTAATTTGGCATCTTTTAGTTTCGGCAACTTTTTAACCATTTCATATCTGATTAAATACGGAATCCTTGATTGAAGAAGATAAAAAATATGGCAGTAAATTAGGTTTATATCAGGAGGGCAAACATTCTTTTTTTATTAATTTGCATACAAAGCAGAAGACAACATTTTGACACCGCAGTACTTGTACATAATTTGCAGCTTTTTCTGTCATCCCGACATACAGACAGGCAGACCATGTTGCAGGATATTTCAAGAGCAATGTGTCCTGGCTAATTAATATCTGTCAATCAGCGGTTGTTCCAAATAAAATAGTGTAATAACGAACGTGCCTTCCGGTGGAGCGCGACTTTTCCGGTCCGGGCATTCAGCAAAGCTCACGTTATTCTGTTGTTAAGCTTTTTTCACCCGGGCTTCACAAACAGAACGTCAAATGTAAGTGGTATGCGAGTTTTATAGCGGATGAAAATAAGCGAGGTAATACTCCATAATTCCAGCTGCATTGGAAAACATCTCTTGCCTCAAGAGACGCCTCCCCCCCTTCCCCCTCTCTCCCTCTCTCTGTACTACGCAAT
>CM060962.1:308147200-308227200 GCA_030765045.1 Tenodera sinensis
TTTGCGAGTTTTCTGATTAAATTCTCCTTATGTTTTTCTGTGTTTATGTGCTGAACTATTTGAAATCTTTTCTAGCTCCCTACATTTTTCTCACACGCTCCACAATACAGTACCCTATTATCTGTAGATATTAAATCACCCGAAAACTCTTTCTGTAAACTAATTAATCTAGCACTCGAAGTTTGTTTTATTTTCGGCATTTGAAGAGCTCTTTAATATTTTATACGCCTAATTTAATTTGGTGGGAACCAGTTCACAACACTGTTACGTTTGAAGACCATGGCACAACTATTGGATGGGCAGGCAAGCGTTGCGATAATTGTGCTGCTCAAAACGTTGACCTGCACTTTATCTTTGTTAATATAAACCTCTCAGATAACGCACTGATTATTCTCTACGCACATACATATAATGAATGGATAGAAACAAGGGATTCACTGCATGACAACATGACTCACCTCCCGAGTTGCATCATCATGTGCAATACTACCAATATGAAAAGCATTATACACATGGAAAAAATAATAATAAAAACCATAAAAATCATTAAAATATGCGATATAGGGGCAATAATATTGAAAGCTTCGTGAGTTGCATCATCATGTGCAATACTACCAATATGAAAAATACTATCCAGATGGGAAAAAATAATAAAAAACCATACAAATCATTAAAATATGAAATATAGGGGCTATAACATTGAAATAATATGCATTTATCAAAAATCAAGAAAATATGCAGTTATATGCAGCATAAAATTATGTCCAAATAATTGAAAATTACATAATTCGTGCACATAATGTAAAAGCATACGTTTTTAGCGCCTATGAAAAAACATGCAAATGCATGAACTTCCTAGCCCTAGTAATGAATAAACATTTGTAAGAATAGCTTGAGGAACGGATAGAGAAAACCATGTGGATATAACGCATTAGTTACTACACTCACACACACAGATAGACACACACACACACACACACACACACACACACACATGTAGCTATAAATATAAATAATGTTGTCTTTTAGTTTACGAAGCCCCAAAACGTGCACTTATGGTGAGCTCTTGCTGTTGAAATTTTGAGTGCAAAGCAATGCTTCCTCTACCTATAGGTATAGGTAAAGGTAACGTTTGAGGAAAGAACACTGAACATAGATTTCCTTTGGGGCAATTTACGAGTATTACTGAAAATAAATGACACTTGCAGATTGTTTGTTTATTTGTATATTTTATAATCCCGTCATGTTTTCTTAACGAATCGCTGTAACAATGCGTGGACATGATTGCCTCTAGCAATCTCAATTTTAATGAAACGCTTTCCTAAAGATTTGTTTAAAGCACTAAAGAAACAATAAGCTCTGTTAATACTTCTCACAGAAAATGCTGTATCTCCATGTTTGATGAATCTTCTGTCGACTGTCACAGCGTAAATTGTGTGATATTTCTCCGTCTGTGTGTGTGTGTGTGTGTGTGTGTGTGTGTGTGTGTGTGTGTGCGCGCGCGCGCGCGTGCATGTGTAAGAATATACATCAGTTGATTGATAAATTTAATGAGTACTTATAAGTGCTGTGTTTGAAGTAAGAATGAAACTGTTTCATTACTAGAAACTGAAGTGTTCTATCACATAACTTGACTGTTTCACAATGAAAGTTGCCGTGAGTCACTGAAACGTTAAGCGGAGAATTCCCTCTCGGTTACCGCCAAGTACTAAGATGAGCGCGGTATTTAGGCGCTACGGACTGCCGATAAGACTGTTCTGGATGGATTTCGTTTTTTTTGTTTCCAAGTGAATGAGCGTTTCTGAATCACACATTCACACCGAACTGAAATCCCTTTTCGAGTACCACGTCAGAATTTTGTGCAATTATTCAACATTTTATGTTTTGAATATTCTTCATAATGTAGTAATTATTACCGCGGCCTTATTGTTTGTTAGAAAGGCTCAACAGCTTATAATTTCAACTTTATTGCTTACTTAAAATGTGAAACAATATAACTATTACTATGTTTATATTTTTATATTTATATATTTGTTATATTTATTAAAATCTACTAAGCATTTTCGCCGTAGGGGAAGTACAAAAATTTGTCACGGCGATAAGACATGTAATGTTTATGGTTGGAGACGTTTATCAGATACATTACCATCTGTGTCCAGTAGCACTGAAACTGCATCTCCAGTGAATAACTCGTACCTACTTATGAACCAGACAACTCTGATGAGGATACATGTTTTAATCAAAGTGAGCTTCATGATTTAGTGAGGGATTTAAATTTCCTAGAGAATCAGCAGAACTTTTAGGCTCTAGGTTAAAAGAAAAGAAAAGGAAGTATTGGCTGAGACACATTTTTCATGCTACAGGCATAATCAGGATTGTTTGCTGAAGAAAAGTTGGTGTACTGCCAAAACACCCCCACTATCTTTAAATGTTAGTACCTGGGCGACTGAGCTTCCCTCAACTTTTCTTTTCTTTTCCCCATTTTTTTTTTTTTTTTTTTTTTAACACCATACAACATTTCCATAACTTGAAGTTTGTCAGGGAGAGGTTAGGGAAGTGATACATTCCGACCGAGGATTGTTCCACCAATAAGGGTACTTATACACTATACAACATTTCCATAACTTGAAGACTGTCAGGGAGAGGTTAAGGAAGTGATACATTCCGACCGAGGATTGTTCCAACACCAAAGGGTACACACTATACAACATTTCCATAACTTGAACACTGTCAGGGAGAGGTTAAGGAAGTGATACATTCCGACCGAGGATTGTTCCACCACCAAAGGGTACTTATACACTATACAACATTTCCATAACTTGAAGACTGTCAGGGAGTGGTTAAGGAAGTGATACATTCCGACCGAGGATTGTTCCAACACCAAAGCGTACTTATACACTATACAACATTTCCATAACTTGAAGACTGTCAGGGAGAGGTTAAGGAAGTGATACATTCCGGCCGAGGATTGTTCCAACACCAAAGGGTACTTATACACTATACAACATTTCCATAACTTGAAGACTGTCAGGGAGAAGTTAAGGAAGTGATACATTCCGACCGAGGATTGTTCCAACACCAAAGGGTACTTATACACTATACAACATTTCCATAACTTGAACACTGTCAGGGAGAAGTTAAGGATGTGATACATTCCGACCGAGGATTGTTCCACCACCAAAGGGTACTTATACACTATACAACATTTCCATAACTTGAAGACTGTCAGGGAGAGGTTCAGGAAGTGATACATTCCGACCGAGAATTGTTCCACCACCAAAGGGTACTTATACACTATACAACATTTCCATAACTTGAACACTGTCAGGGAGAAGTTAAGGATGTGATACATTCCGACCGAGAATTGCTCCACCACCACAGGGTACTTATACACTATACAACATTTCCATAACTTGAAGACTGTCAGGGAGAGCTTAAGGAAGTGATACATTCCGACCGAGAATTGTTCCACCACCAAAGGGTACTTATACACTATACAACATTTCCATAACTTGAAGACTGTCGGGGAGAGGTTAAGGAAGTGATACATTCCGACCGAGAATTGTTCCACCACCAAAGGGTACTTATACACTATACAACATTTCCATAACTTGAAGACTGTCAGGGAGAGGTTCAGGAAGTGATACATTCCGACCGAGAATTGTTCCACCACCAAAGGGTACTTATACACTATACAACATTTCCATAACTTGAAGACTGTCAGGGAGAGGTTAAGGAAGTGATACATTCCGACCGAGGATTGTTCCAACACCAAAGGGTACTTATACACTATACAACATTTCCATAACTTGAAGACTGTCAGGGAGAGGTTAAGGAAGTGATACATTCCGACCGAGGATTGTTCCACCACCAAAGGGTACTTATACACTATACAACATTTCCATAACTTGAAGACTGTCGGGGAGAGGTTAAGGAAGTGATACATTCCGACCGAGGATTGTTCCACCACCAAAGGATACTTATACACTATACAACATTTCCATAACTTGAAGACTGTCAGGGAGAGGTTAAGGAAGTGATACATTCCGACCGAGGATTGTTCCACCACCAAAGGGTACTTATACACTATACAACATTTCCATAACTTGAAGACTGTCAGGGAGAGGTTAAGGAAGTGATACATTCCGACCGAGGATTGTTCCAACACCAAAGGGTACTTATACACTATACAACATTTCCATAACTTGAAGACTGTCAGGGAGAGGTTAAGGAAGTGATACATTCCGACCGAGGATTGTTCCACCACCAAAGGGTACTTATACACTATACAACATTTCCATAACTTGAAGACTGTCAGGGAGAGGTTAAGGAAATGATACATTCCGACCGAGGATTGTTCCAACACCAAAGGGTACTTATACACTATACAACATTTCCATAACTTGAAGACTGTCAGGGAGAGGTTAAGGAAGTGATACATTCACATCCTTCTTTTTGAATATGGGGGTATTGTTTATACGTTATTTTGAATAATCGGGACTGTGTGAAATTACAATTGGAAAGGAGAAGATTGAGGTTAAAAAGCCTCTGCATAACCGCGCAATAATTGTATAAAGTTAATGAAGTTAATTAATTGCTGAATGGAGTTTGAAAAGCTCACAGCTGCTACAATATACACTTTATTGCAACAAGTTTGCATTCAGCTAACTTAAGTTGGAATCCTTATCCAGGAAGTTGAAGTCTCATTTGTCACAGAATGGGATGTTTTAATTATCCCAAAGTCCCGTGGGTGTGAGGTTGGCTTGTCACCACGATCTAGATTAAGCAACAATGCTAAACGTGACAATGGGACTGTGAACATGATTGTATTGTGCCCTGCGGTCACGTGGTACCACCATTGTCCAGTGCTATTCCTCCGGGACGTTTTATTCCTATATTGTGTGTCTTTTTGTTAAGCTAGTGCAACATTGCCACCTTGAGAACTCGCTGACGTGTTGTGGCATTCAGGAACGTTACACAGGACGCTAATTATAACATTAGCTTATCCATAGTCACATGACTTTCTCTACCTGTTCTTCAACAAACTATTCTTAGCAGTGATTATTCTTCAATCTACTTCAGGCTAATCGAGGTAGACATTTATAGAAATAGCTGTATTACATATTCCTTAAGGGTGGGAATATTTCCAACAAAAGTCCTCCTCCCCCAAACTACTGCTTACAGGGAAGATTTCCCGAAAATTTTGATTTTCTCAAAAAGTGCTGCAACGATTTTAATCAAAGTATTACATGTTTATATGTACGTGAAAAATGAAATGTATATTTTCAGTTTTCTCATAATAGTTTTTGAAGACCTTTTCATTCTGAATGAGCTTTGTATAAATAAATCCCGTGACACAACAGACCTCAGCAGGCCAAGGTACACCTCTCGGCCGCTGCGTCCCCCACCTCTGCCAACTAGAGGCACCACGAGTGGGGTGCAGTACTGTCGGTGGGACGTGGTGCCCCGGGCGGGTATGTAGTCTTCTCAGAGATGGGCCTCTACTTCTCAATCAAGTTGCGCCTCAATTGGGATCTAAAGAGGCTGAGTGCACTCCGGGCCAGGCCTCACAGCGGAAGAAAATGATTACGCCAGTACCAGGAATTGAATTGGGTCCCCAAGTAGCAGCGCTAGCACCGCAAGAAGTAGGCGACCCTTCTGTGTAAGAGATAAACAAAAGTGTGCATGTCTTTAAACCACACAAATATGGACATATTACTTGTTGCGTGTGTTAACCGTTTCCGAGATAGTTCTTGTTATTGTTTTCCATTTTCAAATACTTCTACCTTTCTCAAATGGGAAGTCATTATTCGCATTTTTTCCTCCCAGCCAAGTAAAGAGAACGGAGTTTCAGAGCGATCACGTAGTGGCCAGCTCTTAAAAGAATTGACTACCCACTTAACCTTACTGCATTTTCCTTTTCCCATGTTATCTATATTGCGATACAAGGAAACATATAATAAGAACATTTCTACAAATGCTTATTTCCGTTCCAATAAAGTACATCTTCAGGAACAGTTTGTAACGCATGAAATTGTTTCTCCTCGCTACGCACACTATGGAATTTCAAAGCCATCACATAGCGAACCATGTGGCCTCAGTTTCCTTTTGTACACTCGCTTCCATTTGTATTGTTACTGCAGCTTCGGGAGACCTTCACAGCGGAGTATATATAACACGCATGGGCACGAGGGAAGAGGCAGTAAGTGAACTTGCCTTACCCATCCCACATTCTCTTGCCGAGTGACAAGTTGTATGGATACAACACGTGCAGTGGTGGGTTCGTTCCACCTGCGCGACAATACACTGTTGCTAACTACTTTTGTTTATATTAAACATATTTTGCATACAGTAATTGTCACTGTGGTTAGTCAAATTACATAACCTTGAAATGTTAAACCTTCCATTATGTTATGCAGGCATATAATATCCTTACATTGCCTTATGATTAACATACTCAATTGTTTCTCTTTCACAACAAATAAAGCCGTAAAGTCCCATTACTATTTAGCCCGAAAAATATTTTAAAAATATTCGATCAATACAATAAAGTCTTTGGTTTTAAACTTAATATTATGTTCAAACTTTGAAACACGTAATACAATAGTTTATATTAGATGAACTAATAAGAAAGTAAACCACTAAAAACTGGAAACAAATCGTCCCTTTTATATGTTTACAAATACGAGTATTCACGAAGTACCTTCTGTAATAGTAAATAAATACCTTAAGTTTGATTTATGATTTTGATCAAGTTGGTGCTTGTTATTCTAACGCTTTATATTTGCAAATTGAAATTCGCATATTAAATAGCAAAACTTCTTGTTTTTGTAACTTGCAACAAATTCTCTGCACAACTCTTCATGAAACAGCCATACTCGCCACTGAATAAGGCGTTAACAGCAGTGTAGGGGAGGGATGGCAGATGGAGTGGCCCAGTTGAGCCGATTTTGCCCGTGCCTGGAATAGACTTTGACGTCATCATTCTTGATGACAAACATAGAGGGGAAGTGGGCGGGCCCAGTGGGATCAAGCATATCACTGGGCTTTGAAAACTTGACGATCCACCGAAATGAATCACACATGCCTTAGGAATGTTTACAAGATTATATAGAAAATCTGAACTTTTGCCACTTTCACTTAAAAGCTCACTCCCGGACTTCCTAACAGACATCACAGTTACGCACACACACAGACACACACACGCACACGCGCGCACACGCGCGCACACGCACACGCGAACACACGCACAAACTAACATACACACACCCCAAACTCTGCTATGAACACTCCGCTTACAAGGTTGGAGAAAATATATCCTGAAGCTGTAGGATCAGCATATATGGAACCAAGTGTTCATGCCCCTTGAGAAGGCAGGTAAAATGTCACCTGAAGCTGTAGGATCAGCATATATGGAACCAAGTGTTCATGCCCCTTGAGAAGGCAGGTAAAATGTCACCTGAAGCTGTAGGATCAGCATATATGGAACCAAGTGTTCACGCCCCTTGAGAAGGCAGGTAAAATGTCACCTGAAGCTGTAGGATCAGCATACATGGAACCAAGTGTATACGCCCCTTGAGAAGGCAGGTAAAATGTCACCTGAAGCTGTAGGATCAGCATACATGGAACCAAGTGTATACGCCCCTTGAGAAGGCAGGTAAAATGTCACCTGAAGCTGTAGAATCAGCATACATGGAACCAAGTGTATACGCCCCTTGAGAAGGCTGGTAAAATGTCACCTGAAGCTGTAGAATCAGCATACATGGAACCAAGTGTACACGCCCCTTGAGAAGGCAGGTAAAATGTCACCTGAAGCTGTAGAATCAGCATACATGGAACCAAGTGTATACGCCCCTTGAGAAGGCAGGTAAAATGTCACCTGAAGCTGTAGAATCAGCATATATGGAACCAAGTGTACACGCCCCTTGAGAAGGCAGGTAAAATGTCACCTGAAGCTGTAGAATCAGCATACATGGAACCAAGTGTATACGCCCCTTGAGAAGGCAGGTAAAATGTCTCCTGAAGCTGTAGGATCAGCATACATGGAACCAAGTGTACACGCCCCTTGAGAAGGCAGGTAAAATGTCTCCTGAAGCTGTAGAATCAGCATACATGGAACCAAGTGTACACGCCCCTTGAGAAGGCAGGTAAAATGTCTCCTGAAGCTGTAGGATCAGCATACATGGAACCAAGTGTACACGCCCCTTGAGAAGGCAGGTAAAATGTCTCCTGAAGCTGTAGAATCAGCATACATGGAACCAAGTGTACACGCCCCTTGAGAAGGCAGGTAAAATGTCTCCTGAAGCTGTAGGATCAGCATACATGGAACCAAGTGTATACGCCCCTTGAGAAGGCAGGTAAAATGTCTCCTGAAGCTGTAGGATCAGCATACATGGAACCAAGTGTATACGTCCCTTGAGAAGGCAGGTAAAATGTCACCTGAAGCTGTAGGATCAGCATACATGGAACCAAGTGTATACGCCCCTTGAGAAGGCAGGTAAAATGTCACCTGAAGCTGTAGGATCAGCATACATGGAACCAAGTGTATACGTCCCTTGAGAAGGCAGGTAAAATGTCACCTGAAGCTGTAGAATCAGCATACATGGAACCAAGTGTATACGCCCCTTGAGAAGGCAGGTAAAATGTCTCCTGAAGCTGTAGGATCAGCATACATGGAACCAAGTGTATACGTCCCTTGAGAAGGCAGGTAAAATGTCACCTGAAGCTGTAGGATCAGCATACATGGAACCAAGTGTATACGCCCCTTGAGAAGGCAGGTAAAATGTCACCTGAAGCTGTAGGATCAGCATACATGGAACCAAGTGTATACGTCCCTTGAGAAGGCAGGTAAAATGTCACCTGAAGCTGTAGAATCAGCATACATGGAACCAAGTGTATACGCCCCTTGAGAAGGCAGGTAAAATGTCACCTGAAGCTGTAGAATCAGCATACATGGAACCAAGTGTACACGCCCCTTGAGAAGGCAGGTAAAATGTCACCTGAAGCTGTAGAATCAGCATACATGGAACCAAGTGTTCACGCCCCTTGAGAAGGCAGGTAAAATGTCACCTGAAGCTGTAGAATCAGCATACATGGAACCAAGTGTATACGCCCCTTGAGAAGGCAGGTAAAATGTCACCTGAAGCTGTAGGATCAGCATACATGGAACCAAGTGTATACGCCCCTTGAGAAGGCTGGTAAAATGTCTCCTGAAGCTGTAGAATCAGCATATATGGAACCATGTGTATACGCCCCTTGAGAAGGCAGGTAAAATGTCACCTGAAGCTGTAGGATCAGCATATATGGAACCAAGTGTATACGCCCCTTGAGAAGGCAGGTAAAATGTCACCTGAAGCTGTAGAATCAGCATACATGGAACCAAGTGTATACGCCCCTTGAGAAGGCAGGTAAAATGTCACCTGAAGCTGTAGAATCAGCATACATGGAACCAAGTGTACACGGCCCTTGAGAAGGCAGGTAAAATGTCACCTGAAGCTGTAGAATCAGCATACATGGAACCAAGTGTACACGCCCCTTGAGAAGGCAGGTAAAATGTCACCTGAAGCTGTAGAATCAGCATACATGGAACCAAGTGTACACGCCCCTTGAGAAGGCAGGTAAAATGTCACCTGAAGCTGTAGAATCAGCATACATGGAACCAAGTGTACACGCCCCTTGAGAAGGCAGGTAAAATGTCACCTGAAGCTGTAAGATTAGCACATAGGGAACCAAGGTTGTAGAGAAGGAAGTATGTAATGTAAGCATTTGTGTCTTGATTTACTTGAAACAGATGTAAAGACAAAGAAACTTCTATAAGAGCAGTTATTGGAAGGAAGTGTATTGATAGTTGTATGCATTTAAGCTATTTACTTGGTGTTAATGGAGATAAATTTGCACAGTGTATTCTGTGTATTGGATATCCCATTGCAGAATATTATTGGTAAACCTGTGCGTCTCTGAGGGGATCTTGTTACACCATGTACTCAAAACGAATCGATTTTCTTCACGAGCACGTAACATTAACCACAAAACGTTATTAGAGCTAATGCTGCCAGTATGAGAATGGTCCCATTAAGGAGTCAAATGGGACCATTTGCCTCAAGAGAATTAATTCTCTTAAGTAATTTGCCCTTACGTATTGTGAGGAACCAACGACGCAAAGTTATCAACACTTTATGCTCATATCGGGAAATCCCCTAGAGGTTCTTCCATCAAATCTTCTAATCATCGTTTCCGAAGCAATTGCTAACACTTTTCTTGTATAAGCAAATTAATGTTTCAGCTGAGGCATAAGATTAAATTGTCTTACTTTAGGCTTAAGCTAGAAGGCGTTATGGTTGCCAGAAAGCGGTGGAGGATTTGGACAGTGGCCTATTGGTTTGTGGAATTCTCCAGTAGGAATGCCTAAACCGAAAGACAAGAGAGTGAGACAATCCGGGGTCTCCCTGGGTATCGGATAGTCCCCAAAACGAACTCCACTTGCCGCCGTCCACTCGCCCGATGCTGGGCCCTCATAGAGGACATCATGTAATCTACCCTAACATTTCCTTACCTGTGACGGCTAAACCAAACTAAAACGTGCAGTATTCCTGATTCAACATAATTATAGCTGTGTTATCTGTAATAGAGGGATGTGTTCTGTAAGTAAGGATGTTAAATTAAGAACAGGGGTGGTTACTGATACTCCTGAGTAAAGTACACTTCTCTTCCATAATTGAAGTGCTCGAAATTTTGTCCAGATTGGTCAAGTGCTGGAAATTTGCGTATAAGGGGTTGAAAATTACTAGGGGTATTTGTTATTTAAGATATATTCTCCAGTATTTTGGTCTTCGAAGAATCTGCTGCTGGCTGTTGCAGTGTTGAACTATGTGATACTTCTCTCAGGGTATGCGTGTATAAGAATATACAACAGTTAAGTTGACTGATAGAGACTAATAAATTACATGTTTGAATTAAACTGTTTCATCACTACAAACTGTTACTATTAATAGCTTCACTGTTCAAAATAACTGTTTCTGTAATAATTATAAGGGAAACAATTTGCCGTGAGTCACTGAAATGTTGACCGGAGAACCCTAATGGGGCGACTGCCAAGAATGTACTCGTTCAGGGAGAACAAAAAACCTTACGAACCCGCTGCGCAGTGTTTTGCCTGTCCCCGTCCTCGGCGCTCGTTGCCCTCTGCTGCTATCATAGAAACCATACAACGTTTTTAAAACTATTTGAAAGGCTTTACTTATCAACTTTATGAAAGGAGAAGCTGAAACTGGACACCGTCGCTGTCCATACATTTTTGGTACCTCTTTGGGAAGCTATCCGTCACTCGCCGTAGTTCACATTGAGAAATGGTGGCAGTTTCCTGGCGGATATTTTATTTTAATTCTTCCTGGGTGTGTGGGTTTCTCTTGTGCAGTTTATGTTTCATGTTACCCCACAGATAGAAATCCCAGGGGGTTAGATCGGGGGAACACAAATCTCTACAATAATAATTCTGCCCTAAAACACACAGCCTAATGAGCTGTTACAGAGTCTTGTTGAAGAAGGCACAATCACGCTCCTTGTAATGTTAATTCTGTAAAAAAGGGGGAAAGCTGTATTCACGGGCATCAACTATTGACTCGAGTGAAATTGGCCCTCCGCTAATGGCGCACCATACACCAATCGTTTCGTTATGAACAATATTAGGTTTCTCAGAGCTCCAATAACGATGATTTTGTGTACAGACATATCCATGAAGATATAACCACATGTAAAGTATTAAATATCGGTCCACTCACAAAATGTGCGCCGGGACATAGTTTCAACTTGAGCAATTTAGTAGTTATTATTTATTTATGCCAACAAATTTACTGTTTGTGTTTTTAAACACACAAGCCGTGTGTCTCTGATGTGAGACTGCCTTTGTGGTTTACCAGGAGAAATACGAACTGGTTTGAGAATTTAATGCCATTCTGGCAGTTTGTCACAATAGCTCAGTGGTAGAGCATCCGCCCGGTAAGCGGAAGGTCTGTGGTTCAAATCCCAGTTGTGGCATTGAAGTTTTAGGTTCCAGTTCTACCTCTCAAACTTTGCCCACACACGGCTTGTGTGTTTAAAAACACCAACAGTAAGTTTGTTGGCATAAATAAATAATAATTACCATCTGAAGGTTATTTAACCCTGGGATATAAAGTATTTACAATAGTAAGTCACCATTGGGGTAATTGTCTCTGATGTGAGACTGCCTTTGTGGTTCACCAGGAGAAATACGAACTGGTTTGAGAATTTAATGCCATTTTGGCAGTTTGTCACAATAGCTCAGTGGTTAGAGCAGCCGCCCGGTAAGCGAAAGTACTGTGGCTCAAGTCCCAGTTGTGGCATTGAATTTTTAAGTTTCAGTTCTACCTCTCAAATGCTTTTTTTTTTTTTTTTTTTTTTTTTTGTTCAATCGGGTATCGCTAAACATGTATTTTCTTTAAAATCACGCTATTGAATGTTTGGATGCAATTCCTGCACTACTGCGAGCATATACTAGGTAAAGCCGCATCTTGCCGGAACCCAAAATGCGAGTAAATGTGATAACAATGATCACGTGTTTACCTCAGGAGTCCCAGTCACATTACCTCCATTTGCTGCAGACTGTTTGTGAACATCTCTATGCAAACCTTTAACTCGGAAGGTAAATAAGATTTGATCGATTATTCGGAAAATGTCGAACCCCTCCAACATAAATTGCTGCACTGGGGTTGTATTTCTATGGGTTCTTATTAGGTCACAGTGATTTATGATGTTCAACTGTCTGCCTCTGATATGAAGATAGTTTACCAAGCAAAAGCGAAATAAGTTACCATGGTAACACAAGTGGAAAATCAACTTGGAAGGATGTTAATAGACCAACCGTTCCAATGGCTGGTCTACTTTACCTTGCACCATTTACTGTTAAAACATCAACTCGCATGTCTTAACAGTACATTTTGCTATTTTTCTCTTGGATGAAATAATTGTCGTAGACTTAAGGGGACAAGGTAGTGATTCGTACACGATTTCAGTATTTCAAAACATAACTTTAGTTGAGGATATCTAAGCTCCTACTGCTCACATCAAAATTTAATTTGGGATGAATATTTAGTGATTCATTGTGATTACATTGATATAGAGAACATCAAAACAATTATTCCAAATGGGCATGTAATAAGGCAAAAACTGAAAACATGTTTTTGAAAAAAATATAATATATATAGTACTAACGGTACAAATTCCTTCTACAACATTCAAGCATATGTGTTGAAACTTTTGTAGTGCACTAGGCAATGTGTATTCATAACTGTTAACCTAAATTTACTTAAATATCTCTCGCTACATTCAAAAGAAAAAATATTTAACTTTTGTGAAAAAAAAGTAAATTTCTTTTTGCACAAATATTTTTTTAAATTTTCTGTTTTGGATTTTTGCAATAACAATGGGTTACGTTTGTAGAGTACATACTTCTGGAACTACTGTAAAAGTTTCATTCAAATAGGTTCTGTAGTTTTTAAAACAAATGTACCTGAGTTTGAAAAATGTCAAGTTACAGAAAACTACATTTAAAGAAAAGTGTGTCATCTCTGAAGCCCTCAAAACCCAGCGTGGCCCAGCACTCCGCCATATTTAGATGGGGTAATTTAAAGCCTTAAATGTGCCGGTACCCTTACAATATATATATATATATCATTTTGAAGAGGAAGGTTTCTACTGTTTTCAAAGATGAAAAACCAAAAATTGACTTTTTGAGCCCAAATCACTACCCTGTCCCCTTAATCGCATAAGCTATCAATACAAATAACAGATTGAAACAATTGTCATGATTTATAGAATAATTCATAAAATCTTGAGAACTTCCTTAACTCACTATGTGTTCAAACTATCCTGTTTCCTTAAACTGTGTCTTGTGACTGTTACCTCCATGTAACTAAATGCTTTTATACTCTGTGTCCAACTAGTTATATTCTGTGTAATCACATGACATTAACAAGTTCTTTTAGAAGTACAATATATTTTATTTGTGCTCAGGGACAAGAACTCTAAATAATTTTGTAATATCTTAGTAATTTATCAAATGAAATTAGATATGTTTTATAGTTGCATGCCCCTGGCCTTCACAGTAGTCAAAGAATTGTCAAAATAAGTTGTATACTTTTTGAGATTATCATAAATACGTACAAGAACAAACCTTACCTCTTTGTAATATTAGTATAGATATGAGAGAAAATTATTGTTAGTTTGTCTACCTGTTGTATTGTATTCCACCCAAACATTTAGTGTCGAGTTTTCATTGGACATAAATATCTCGAGTCTTTCTGAATCCAATAAAACTGAGTGTGTGTGTGTGTGTGTGTGCGCGCGCGGTTGTGTGTACGTTGTTTTTAATTTAGATCTTAACAGCGTGCCCCACTACAGGGCAATATTACACACTCTATAGCCTGGGAGAGTTAACCTGGCTCACGTGGTGGGTAAGGGGCTCGCCTAATCACATCCAATCCCGTTACATATACATCACGTGACTATCAGAGGTGTGTACTCACCCATGTTGCAATATCTCCGTCGTGTATTCTCCGCTTCTGCCACTCGCTACAATATATTGTTTGATTGTTTAATAGTGAAAGAAGGTGACTTACATACAACGGTGTATCTGGAGGGATTGTAGTTTTATATAGTTTATCGCTGCATATTTGAGCGTTCTGTGGCATTCGTGGTCTCGGTTACACTGCGTTTTGTTTATAGTCCTGGTAAAGCAAAAAGGCTTCTATTGTGTACAGGTTATGAAGTCAGGCCCGGGAGATGGAATGTGCACTTAGAGGATACTTTAAAAAAAAAAGGAAAACGAATTTGACGCTTAAAGGTATAAATGAAATTCCTCGCGAAAAGTGGGAAAACGTGGTTCAGCATACGGGAGGTGTTCTAGAGGATGCGTGGATGCTATTGAAAGTGTCATTCTAAACATAAGTAACTTAAGTGATAGTGAAAATAGGACAACAACTAGCGAAGAGGAAGACGATAGGAACCACTGGCCAAGGACAGCGAGTGAAATGTGGCAACGCTGCGACAGAAGGAAGACGATAGGAACCACTGGCCAAGGACAGTGAGTGAAATGTGGCAATGCTGCGACAGAAGGAAGACGATAGGAACCACTGGCCAAGGACAGCGAGTGAAATGTGGCAACGCTGCGACAGATAGGAACCACTGGCCAAGGACAGTGAGTGAAATGTGGCAATGCTGCGACAGGAGGAAGACGATAGGAACCACTGGCCAAGGACAGCGAGTGAAATGTGGCAACGCTGCGACAGATAGGAACCACTGGCCAAGGACAGCGAGTGAAATGTGGCAATGCTGCGACAGAAGGAAGACGATAGGAACCACTGGCCAAGGACAGCGAGTGAAATGTGGCAACGCTGCGACAGGAGGAAGACGATAGGAACCACTGGCCAAGGACAGCGAGTGAAATGTGGCAACGCTTCGACAGGAGGAAGACGATAGGAACCACTGGCCAAGGACAGCGAGTGAAATGTGGCAACGCTGCGACAGATAGGAACCACTGGCCAAGGACAGCGAGTGAAATGTGGCAACGCTGCGACAGGAGGAAGACGATAGGAACCACTGGCCAAGGACAGCGAGTGAAATGTGGCAACGCTGCGACAGATAGGAACCACTGGCCAAGGACAGCGAGTGAAATGTGGCAATGCTGCGACAGAAGGAAGACGATAGGAACCACTGGCCAAGGACAGCGAGTGAAATGTGGCAACGCTGCGACAGGAGGAAGACGATAGGAACCACTGGCCAAGGACAGCGAGTGAAATGTGGCAACGCTTCGACAGGAGGAAGACGATAGGAACCACTGGCCAAGGACAGCGAGTGAAATGTGGCAACGCTGCGACAGATAGGAACCACTGGCCAAGGACAGCGAGTGAAATGTGGCAACGCTGCGACAGGAGGAAGACGATAGGATCCACTGGCCAAGGACAGCGAGTGAAATGTGGCAACGCTGCGACAGGAGGAAGACGATAGGAACCACTGGCCAAGGACAGCGAGTGAAATGTGGCAACGCTGCGACAGGAGGAAGACGATAGGAACCACTGGCCAAGGACAGCGAGTGAAATGTGGCAACGCTGCGACAGATAGGAACCACTGGCCAAGGACAGCGAGTGAAATGTGGCAACGCTGCGACAGGAGGAAGACGATAGGAACCACTGGCCAAGGACAGGGAGTGAAATGTGGCAACGCTGCGACAGGAGGAAGACGATAGGAACCACTGGCCAAGGACAGCGAGTGAAATGTGGCAACGCTGCGACAGATAGGAACCTCTGGCCAAGGACAGCGAGTGAAATGTGGCAACGCTGCTACAGATAGCTCAAACGTCAAGTGCCAGCTTATTTCTCCCGGAGTATAGTTTTCTCTTAGGCTCCATATTTAACAGTAACATTTACTAAATAATAAAGAGAAGTCATATCGGGTGCAAGAGAAGTCATTACATTAATTTAAACCAGCGGTAGATCTCACTGTTTGGAACACATTTTGTATCTTACGTTTTCCTCTCTCACCATTTCCTACGGAGATATTTTAGCTTTGTGGAAAACAAGCTGGCAACACTGCAGATTGTGTGGGTGTCACTTTCAGTATGTCAGTACATAAACAAAACACCGTAGTGGTACGTCTTGTGAACATAAACAAATACCATGCCGACTGCTTCCATGTTTACTATGTGAGTGTAGACCAACAGAAGCGTTATCTCGTTGCAAGTACCCGACCTGTTTACATCCAGAAACCGGTTCAATTCCCTGACCAACCCCAACGTAACGTTTTCGAGTTACTTCCCGTTTGACAAAGCTGCTCGGAGTATTCCTTCAATTCCTTTAAGTAATTAGTTGTGTGAATGTCTGTGTGAGTGTGTGTGTCTGTGTGTCTCTGTGTGTGTCTGTGTGTGTCTGTCTGTGTGAGGGTCTGCGTGTGTGAGTGTGAGTGTCTGTGTGTGTCTGTGTGAGTGTCTGTGTGTGAGTGTGAGTGTGTGTCTGTGTGTGTCTGTGTGTGAGTGTGAGTGTCTGTGTGTGTCGGTGTGTGTCTGTGTGAGTGTCTGTGTGTGAGTGTGAGTGTGTGTGTGTCTATGTGTGAGTGTGAGTGTGTGTGTCTGTGTGTGTCTGTGTGAGTGTCTGTATATGTGTCTGTGTGTGTCTCTCTGTGTCTGTATATGTGTCTGTGTGTCTGTGTGTATCTGTGTGTGGGTGTGTGAGGGTCTGTGTGTGTGAGTGTGAGGGTCTGTGTGTGTGAGTGTGAGTGTCTGTGTGTGAGTGTGTGTCTTTGTGTGTGTCTGTGTGTGTCTGTTTGTGTCTGTGTGAGTGTGTGTCTGTGTGTGTCGGTGTGTGTCTGTCTGTGTGGGTGTCTGTGTGTGAGTGTCTGTGTGTGTCTGTGTGTGTGGGTGTCTGTATGTGAGTGTCTGTGTGTGTCTGTGTGTGCATGTGTGTGAGAGTCTGTGTGCGTCTGTGTGTGTCTGTGTGAGTTTCTGTGTGTGTGGGTGTCTGTGTGTGTCTGTGTGTGAGTGTGTGTGCGTGTGTGTGTGCGTGTGTGTGTGGGTGTCTGTGTGTGTCTGTGTGTGTGAGTTTCTGTGTGTGTGTGGGTGTCTGTGTGTGTCTGTGTGTGTGAGTTTCTGTGTGTATCCTTGTATGAGTGTGTGTGTGTGTGTCTGTGTGTGAGTGTGTGTGTGTGTGTGTGTGTGTGTGTGTGTGTGTGTGTGTGTGTGTCTATCTGTGTGTGTGAGTGTGTGTGTGACAGAGAGAGAGAGAACGAAATAACTGAAAAGCGGGTAACACCAATTGTTCCCAAGACAGTTGAAATGTGAAATGGTTCTCATCGTGATCTGGGCTGGACCGAAACGTAAAACTTCTTGAAACGTTTATCCCACTCAAACATGATGGGAGTGCTCTCACATTCAACAGCTCCCGGATTCCATTTTAGGTCAGGCGCTTAAAGTTTTTTCCGGGTTTCCCCTTCTGCTGAGAAGGCGAATAAGAACCGGGAGCATCATTTTCACCCTTTTATTCCACCACTCTGGGTATTTAACCTTACAAAATGTGGTGTTTTCACTGATGTGTATGACTTTGTTAAACAAGAGGCTACCTACAGTACATAAAGCTTGTTGGTTGTACCTACGTGCAATGGGAACACAGGAGAGTTATGTGATAGTTTAGTCAAATTTCTAAGAGCTGGTCACTCGCTATCAAATTTCATTCTCTTTACATAACAACCGGAAGCAGAAAAATCTAATGTGTTGCACTCACATGACTTTCTCTACTCGTCTACTATCCATTCTTACAAACACTTATTCCTATATCATCTTTGTGTTAAGATAAACATTTGTACAAATTATCTTATTGCTTATTTCCTTGTAGGTACAAGGGGAATGTTAGAATACAGTAGGCTTTGTGCGATAGTCAAATGTTTTAAAGCTTTGAGATTCCATTCTCTTTGCGCACTTAACATATAAAAAATGAACAACGATGTTCCATTTCAGGAATGCTTTAAGTTTTTCGAAACTCACACACATAATAAGGAATATCTCCGAAATGGTTCACTCTACACGAAAACTTATCGGGACATAAATTGTGTATTTTAGCAAGATCTACACTTTTTGTATATTAAGATTTGGTCTATCTCTAACGGTTTACCAGTTATGCAAAAGTCGTCAAGAGTAAATACGACTACAGGGGCTATAGCCAGAAAATTCAAAATATACATTTCATTTATCATAAACATATCTCAAACATGTGATATTTTAATCAAAATCGTTAGAGCCATTTTCAAGAAAATAAAAATTTTCGAAAAATATTCCATGTAAAGGGTAGTTTAGGGTGGGGCTATTTTGTTCAAAATCTTTGTGTCGCATCCTTGGAAGACATTAAACCTAATTACCAAATTTGGTTTTTAACCTACTTTTCGTTTTTGAGTTATGCTGTCCAGACACAGAGACTGACACACAGACTGACACACACACACACACACACATACACACACATGGAGCTTTTTCTAAAGATGCTTTTTTTATTCAGGGGATCTCAAAACATACTTCCGGTGAAATTTCGACATCGAATTTTTGGGTGGAATACAATACTTCCTCTACTTACCAGTAGAGAAAGCAAAAAAAAAAAAAAAAAGAACGACTTGCTATTTGAGGAGATGTAAACTAGTGGACAATTTCAGTAAATAACGACTAATACCTCGGCTGTGATAAACTTCACAAAAAGGTTGTATTACATATAAATTGATGTTTTAATGAGATATGCATTTTTTGTGTAATATTATTTTGTGTACCTCTTGCGGTTTACCAGTAATGTAAAATTGATTCAGAATGAAAATGAAGGGTTATTGCTAGATATACATTTCATTTGTCATTGAAATATCTGAAGCATATGGTCATTTAATTACACTGTTTAGAATTATTTTTAAGAAAATGGAACCTTCCGAAAATGTTTCCATGTAAAATGTAGTTTGGGGTAGAGTTTTTGAAGCGAGGACCACCGACGAGCGTGTCAGTTTTGGTGGCGATACGAGAAAAAGTTTGATCTTGTTGACCTGAGTAAGAGTGGCAGTTAATTATGTCGCATCATGGCTGGCAGTTAGGTCTAATTGGCTTGTCACTACAGGCTAACCCACACCGTTATCTGTACCCAAGTGCGTGCTTCCCTACAAATCTCACCACCTCTAACGGATCTCTCTGTGGGAAAGTTTCTAAAATTTCCATTTCCTTAATATGAAATATACATCAAGAGACCTTAAAACAAGGTATTAAAGTGTGTACGTATTTACCAAAATTGGGCGTTTTACATTGTAACAATAAAAGAGAGTTAAGTGTTAAGTTTGGAGCCTTTTCTGAAAGCAGTAGACCCTGAAGCATGGGCGTCGCGAAGGGGGGGGGGGCAAGGGAGGGCCGCGGCCCCCTCCCCCCTTGGAAATTAATGAACTTAATGTGCTGACTATTAAACTATTATTTTAATTTTTATGTAAAGAACAATTTCTATTTAGCGCAAATTTATATGGTTATCCGCAACAAATACTATAACTTTTGACAACAAAATAATGAATTAATATTATCTGATTGCAAAATTCTAACATTTGCCCCCCCCCCCTGGAAAAAAGTCTGCCGACGTTCATGCCCTGAAGTTAAGTAGGTGAAACCGCGGCAATGTTCCTTGTAGGTATACCTACAGGAGAACTAACTCCAAAACCAAAAGTCAACAAGTATCTTCCCCCACCCTAAACTATCCTTTTGAAAATGTAGACTTTCTCAAAACTGAGTAGGTATAACGATGTTTATGGGCGGCCCATGGCTGGAAGGTCGCAGATGTTACCTACGTCACACAGGGTGCGAAATCCCTCAAAGTTGCTGGCAGCAAAGCATTTTAGTAGTGTTTGTCTCGTTATATAAACCACCCCTGGGATATTTTAGTGGGGGGGGGAGGAAATTATGGGTATAAAATGTTTGGGGTTGAGGAATCCTAACCACCCGGCGATTTTGCTCCCTGACCGCACACCACTACGTTACTAGGCAAGAACACATGCAAGTCCGTCAGTGTTCACCAGATCTGTGCAGTTGTATGACACTCCTGTGACGTCAGTGGAGGACCTTATGGCTCGGGTCCACGTAAGTATGAGAATCACCACCGCCGATATCACGTAGGAGGTACACAGTTTGTAACTCGATGTTGGGTTTATTGACGAAATGTGAAAGCACACTTCGAAGCGCTACAGCGTCCAAACCGATCAGTTTACCGTCCCGCACAAAATTCTAAGCGTTGTTGGTGGTTTTTTCGGAGCAACGCGTGTATATGATTTCTTGAAAACAGACTGTGGAGTCCTCTTCATTCTCAATGATTTTTACATGACCGGTAAACTATAAAAAAATGGGCAATTACTTACAATGTACAAAACGAGCATCTCGTCAAAACACAAAATTAATGCGAAATAAATACCTATTTGAGTTAACCATTTCCGAGATATTCCTTGTCAATGATTCAAATTCTTACCCTGCAAGCCATGCATGCCATTCTACACAAAGCAGAAAAGTGTTGGGAAAGTTCAAAGATAAGGCCTCTGGAAAAATCATTCGTTGTTTCGTTGGTCTCACACCTAAAATGTATGCTCTCGATATTGATGGCTCTGTGATAAAATAGATCAAAGGCATAAAACATAGCGTCATTAAGCAATACATCAGCTTCAATAGCTATAAGGAGTGCCTTAAAACTTTGAAAATTGTAAGAACCCGTATGAACTTAATCCTATCCCAACTTCATAATGTTTCTCCAGTTGAATGATGACAAGAGAGTAATTGCAGAGGATGGAATATCAACGTATGGGTATGGACATTAGAGTGTTGGGAATAGTGCCTAGACATGGGTACTTAAAGCTTGTCTCTAGAAAAAATTGAAGATTGTTGAACTATGAACTTCGCACGCCAATGGCACATCTAACCAACAGAGAAGAATGATAATGTGAATAATAAGAACGGAGAAGGGCGCTATCCTCTTTCAACAGCATATACTTGTTTTCTGAATGTTAATGCTAGTGCATGTATCTTTCTAAGTTAAATAAAATTATCTGATTGTGATTATGCTCTTTTATTTCCATTGCTCGTCTTAACATCCCTATTTTCCTTATTTGCTATTTTCATTATTTAGAACCTTCATTATAATACTCCTGCATCCATCCCAAGTTAAGTTAGGTTGAGTAGATTTGGTTAGGTCAGGTTAGGTTAGGTTAGTCCGGTGAGACTATAAGATAGAGCAGTTTATGATGATGATGATGATGATGACGACGACGACGATGATGATTATGATTGTTGCCTGGTTAGGTTAGTAGTGAAATGTAATTAAAATAATAAATAGAAGTACTGCGATAAATGTGTGAGTAGGTCGGGTTGTTGTCCAACTACTATAAAACAAAAGCGATTACTGAAGAAAACTTAGTGAAATGTGCTTAAATCAACTAAAACACCTCTAGCAGCATTAAAAAATACCTACTTGAACGTCTTAAAACATCTACAAACTGGCAAAAAATGCTTCTCCTGTGCCTGAGATGCCCTGAAAACCCTTGAAATACCTGCGGAGGAGCTGAAATGTCTTAATTAGCGCTGAAAAATACCATTAAAAGCATCTAAAGCTTATAAAAGTGTTTCAAAGAATGCTGAAAATCGTCCAAAATGTTGGTGACAAAGTCTAAAATACCCACATAATGCTTAATATGTCTCTAAAATGTCTGAAACGATATTTAAACTGGCAGAGATGCATTTACCAACCTTGAAATACCTGTTTCAACCTCCCTGATATATTGAAAATATATCCCATTACTCTTGAAGGCGCTTAAAGCATACAAGAATAGTCCGCCTATCATGAAAGCGACTAAAATAACTCTCAGATTGCCATAAATAACGTCAAACTCGTCTAAATGCTCTGAAAAATGTTTATACTAATCGTAAAAGCAACCAGAATACCTCAAAAGTAGCTAAAATATCTAACAAATGACCCAAAATAGTACCGAAATACCTGGAAAAGTTTCGAAAAATGTATAAAATAGCTAAGTAATTCTCAAGATGCCCTGAAAGTTGTGTAAAATCATTCGTAAAAGCGTCCTGCACAGTCTAAAAGCAACTAAAATATCTGTTAAACGGTCTAAAACAACATCAAAATACCATGAAATCTCTGGAAAGTCGATCAAATAGCCTACATTATCTTCAAAATTGCCTGAAAAGTTCTTAAATATGCTGTAAAACCACCAAGAATATACTACAAGTGACTAAAAGATCTATTATAGCCCCCCCCCCCCCAAATAGTGCCAAAATGAGGTGAAACGCCTGAAAAAATGTATAAAAATGACTAAATAACTCACAAAATCGCCTGAAAAGTTCTTGAATATGCTGTAAAAGCGCTCATAATACCCGAAAGGTGCCATAAATATACTCCGAAAATGTTCCAAAAAATCCCAAAAGAACATGCGAAAGAGCGTGAATACGAATCACTGATCGCAAACAACTTCTTTAATTCGTATCTGTTATTATGTGGCTTCCTAAGTTCCAAGAATGTAATTTCCCATTCTACTTTCCTGAATGGTATCCTATATGCTTCGGCAACAACCTGAATCCCTAACGTAATTGACTATCCAGGCATTTGGCTGTTAACTTAGTGATATTATGGTTGACTGAATTCACTAGAGTCAAATTGCCTGAACTACACTTGCTAGTGACCCTTGCCTAGATATCAACCTGACATCTTTATTTTATGCATTTGTTCAAAACACGCAAGTTATTTTATGGAAATATTTATCTATGTGCATGTCATTTCTTTATGAAACTACTAATCTTAATAGCCAATCACCTCACGTATCCAAATCGTAAAGTGTATTTCAAACAAGATTTTCAATTTTTTTCTGTAGTAAATTTATGAGAATTGTATGCTTTAAAGCATATAAAACATACTCCAAATTAATACTAGAAATATGTGGAATTAAACTGTTTCTGAATCTTGTCACTAGAAACTGTAACTGTTGAAGTATTATATCTCATAACTATCAATAACTTTAGTGTTTAAAATAACTTCGGCAATGAGAAGTGCTAAGTTGCCGTGAGCCACTGGAATGTTAACCGGAAAATCCCCTTGCGGCGACCGCCAAGTATGTGTAATCCAAACGTGATCTTTAGGGGCTACGGACTGCAAATAATCGATAACCGGAACAAAAGCATATTCCCTCTTTTAACAACATAATGTACCCAGCTAAATATGCTATGCAAATGTTGCCAAGCTGTACTTTTCTTATTCGCATCTGAAACATGTTTTACCCTGGTACTTGCTAAATTCTAAGAATACTCTTCCCTGTAAGCAATCTGTGATAAATCGAGACCAGTTCCTAATTGCATTAGCTACAATTGTCTTAACTAACTGGCTTTCCTCCTCCTCTTGCTCCTCCTCCTCCTCCTCCTCCTTCTTCTTCTTCTTCTACTCCTTCTTCTACTTCTTCTTCTTCTTCTTCTACTCCTTCTTCTTCTACTCCTTCTTCTTCTTCTTCATCTTCTTCTACTCCTTCTTCTTCTACTCCTTCTTCTACTTCTTCTACTCCTTCGTCTTCTTCTTCATCTTCTTCCTCTACTCCTTCTTCTTCTACTTCTTCTTCTACTCCTTCGTCTTCTTCTACTTCTTCTTCTTCTTCTTCTTCTTCTCCATCTTCTTCTACTCCTTCTTCTTCTACTCCTTCTTCTACTCCTTCTTCTTCTTCTTCATCTTCTTCTACTCCTTCTTCTTCTTCTTCTTCTTCTTCTTCTACTCCTTCTTCTTCTACTCATTCTTCTACTTCTTCTTCTACTCCTTCGTCTTCTTCATCTTCTTCTTCTACTCCTTCTTCTTCATCTTCTTCTTCTTCTACTCCTTCTTCTACTCCTTCTTCTTCGTCTTCTTCTTTATCTTATTACCCTCCCCTTATGTAGGACATTGTATGTAGGACAATGGTTTAACTATATCACTCCAATTTCTTGATAAAATTATTAATTAGAGCAGAAAATAATTGTCTGGTATCAACCTAGAATGTAACTATTTTCATTACTTTCTCTACTATGTATAGTAAGTAGAGGAAGTATTGCGTTCCACCAAAAACTCTATGTTGATATTTCACCGGAACTATGTTTTGAGGTCCCCTGAATAAAAAATTCATTTTTAGAAAAAGGTCTCTGTGTGTGTGGTGTGTGTATGTGTGCATGTGTGTGTGTGTGTGTGTGTGTGTGTGTGTGTGTGTGTGTGTGTGTGTGTGTCAGTCTTTGAACAGCATAACTAAAACACGAAAAGTTGCCTAACAACTAAAGTTGGTATTTAAGTTCAATATCTTTGAAGAATGCGACACGCAGATTTTGAAGAAAATTCTTCCATCCTAAACTACCCTTTACATGGAAAATTTTTATTTTCTCGAAAACGGCTCTATCAATTTTCCTTAAAGTGCCACATGTTTAAGACATTTCTATAACAAATGAAATGTATATTTTGAACTTTCTGGCTATAATCCCTGTAATCCTGTTTGCCCTTGATGACTTTTACATATTGGTAAACTGCAAGAGATAGACCAAGTCTAACTTGACAGAAAATGTAGGTCTTCCTAAAACACACAATTTATGTCCAAATAAATTTGTTGTATAGTGAACCATTTCGAAGATTTTTCCGTGTTATTTGTGTGAGTTTTGCAATACTTAAACCTTCGTCAAACGGAACATCGTTATTCAATTTTTTTATATCTTAGACGAGCCAGGAGAACCGTAAGATATAAAAGATTTAATTGTCGTTCAAAGTCTACTGTAATCCCATATTCCCCTTTTACCTACTAGGAAATAAGCAATTAGATAATTTCTGCAAATGCTTATCTTAACTAACACGAAGAAGATATAGGAATAAGAGCTTGTAAGAATGGCTAGTACAAGAGTAGAGAAAGTCATGTGAATGTAACACATCAAATATCTGTATTAACATGAAGAATATATAGGAATAAGAGTTCGTAATAATGGTTAGTACAAGAGTAGAGAAAGTCATGTGAGTGCAACACATCAGATATCTGTATTAACATGAAGAAGATATAGGAATAACAGTTTGTAAGAATGGTTAGTACAAGAGTAAAGAAAGTCATGTGAGTGCAACACATCAGATAACTGTACTAACACGAAGAAGATATAGGAATAACAGTTTGTAAGAATGGTTAGTATAAGAGTAGAGATAGTCATGTGAGTGCAACACATCAGATATTTGTACTAACACGAAGACGATATAGGAATAAGAGTTTGTAAGAATGGTTAGTACAGGAGTAGAGAAAGTCATGTGAGTGCAACACATCAGATATTTGTACTAACACGAAGAAGATATACGAATAAGAGTTTGTAAGAACGGTCAGTACAAGAGTAGAGAAAGTCATGTGAGTGTAGGAGATGAGAATCATGAAGAAGATATAGGAATAAGAGTTTGTAAGAATGGTTAGTACAAGAGTGGAGAAAGTCATGTGAGTGTAGGAGATGAGAATCGTGAAGAAGATATACGGATAAGAGTTTGTAAGAATGGTTAGTACAAGAGTAGAGAAAGTCATGTGAGTGTAGGAGATCAGAATCATGAAGATATAGCAATAAGGGTTTGTAAGAATGGTTAGTACAAGAGTAGAGAAAGTCATGTGAGTGCAGGAGATGAGAATCATGAAGAAGATATAGGAATAAGAGTTTGTAAGAATGGTTAGTACAAGAGTAGAGAAAGTCATGTGAGTGCAACACATCAGATATCTGTATTAACATGAGGAATATACAGGAATAAGAGTTTGTAAGAATGGTTAGTACAAGAGTAGAGAAAGTCATGTGAATGTAACACATGAGGTTTTCCACATGAGGTCCAAAGGTCAGCTTGTGTTAGAGAAAGCGATGGGAACGGTCGTCGCAGTTGCCACTCCCCAAGTTCCTAAGTTACAAGTTTTAACACAACTCTTTTTACGACTTTGCGGGAATAGAATGTTGCAACATTGAAATTCTCGCAACACTATATGCTTAATTTCCTTTGCTTGGCAACACAATTTCCTTTCATAGATTAGACAAGTGTGTAGAAGGCGCATTGGGCCGAGCGTTATGAACAACTCATCACCATACCAGATAACGCCCTTTAAACTTTGTCTACACAATTTGCATTTTCATATTTTTGGAAGGTCACTGTGTGTGTCTGTGTGTGTGTGTGTGTGTGTGTGTGTGTGTGTGTGTGTGTGTGTGTGTGTGTGTGTGTGTGTTTGTACGTCCACTCTTGTATCAACACTTGTTTACGAGCATTAACTTCTCTACTAGTAAGTAGGTGAAGTATTGGATTCGATCCAAATATTCAATATTGTTACTTCGTAGGAAATACATGTTTTGAGGTATCCTAAAGCCAAAAGAGACATTTTTAGAAAAATATCTGGATGTATGCGTTTCTGGGTACACCTAGGCCCGATGTGGGCAAATGGTTACACCATTCGCCTATCACCAAAGCGGCCCGTGTTCGAGCCCAAGCTGGCTGGCTCAGTTGGTTAGACGCTGGCCTACTGATCGCAAGGTCGCGGGTTCAAACCCGGCCCAGGCCGATGGTTTTTAAGTGTGTTTAAAAACGATAGCTCCATGTCAGTAGATTTACTGTCATGTAAAAGAACTCCTGCGGGACAAAATTCCGGCACACCGGCGACGCTGATGTGGTCCTGGCAATTGACAGCGTCGTTAAACAACAAAATAATAGAAAATAATTCTAGCCCATGCGACCGCATATATGATTGTGTAGGGGCGGCTCTCCTCCGGGTTCTCCGGTTTCCCATGCCATTTCATACCATGTATCATCACTGTCAGCACCTGTGATGCCGCATGTAGCAAAAGCACCAAAAAACAGCATAACTAAAAAGCAGAAGATCAGTTCAGAACCGGACTTGGTATATTAGTTTGGCATCTTGCAAGTGTGCAACACGAAGATATTCAACAAAGACCCGAAACCTCAAACTACCCTTTATATTAACATTTTTCAAACATGTTGATTTCCTCAAAAATAGCTGTAATGATTTTGACTAAAATACCATATGTTTAATACATTCTTAGGACAATTCTCAGCCCGCCTCTATAGAGTCGTGGTAGCGTGTCTAGCTCACGTGCGAGAGATCGCGAGTTCGAATATCGGTTGCGGTGAGTTATCCGGAGGTTTTTCCGAGGTGTTCCCTTATCCTGAGAAGACGAATGTTGGGTAACTTAAAGCTCCACGGAACTCGAGCTCCTTTGAGAATCATTTCACCCATTTGAATCATTCACCGTCATACATGACATTACATTCGAGGTTGCTAATAACACAAAAAGAAAAGCTCAAGAAGAGTTTAATGTATATTCTGAATTCTCTGGCAATAGCTTCTGAAGAGCTCTTCCTTAAGAATGACTTGCATGTCTGTGAAACCATAACAGATAAACAACATATTACTGCACAAATATGTAGAGCTTCTAAGACAACAATTTATACCAAATACCTACTTTGTTGTAGAGCTAAGCATTTCCGCAGCATTCCTTAGTAATATATGTATTTTTACATAGTTACACCTTTTCTCAAATGGGAAGCAGCTTATACCTTAACATGCGAATAGAACGACATTTCAAATCCGTCACATAGCTACCAGCAGCTAATTCTACTTTATTCTCTGACAAATTTTCATTGTCCATAATGCCCCAACGCCGTAAGACTCACAGCCTTTGGATATAGTTTTACCGACATAGAGTGCTTGTAATGATATCTGGCTATCGGACCAAGTTCACATATTCCCTAGCAGCCAGGCAACTTGGTGAAGCACAGGTCAAACATAGAGTGCTTGTAATTATATCTGGTTATCGGACCAAGTTCACACATTCCCCAGCAGGCAGGCAACTTGGTGAAGCACAGGTCAAACATAGAGTGCTTGTAATGATACCTGTCTATCGGACCAAGTTCACACATTCCCCAGCAGACAGGCAACTTGGTGAAGCACAGGTCAAACATAGAGTGCTTGTAATGATACCTGTCTATCGGAACAAGTTCACACATTCCCCAGCAGACAGGCAACTTGGTGAAGCACAGGTCAAACATAGAGTGCTTGTAATGATACCTGTCTATCGGACCAAGTTCACACATTCCCCAGCAGACAGGCAACTTGGTGAAGCACAGGTCAAACATAGAGTGCTTTTAATGATACCTGTCTATCGGACCAAGTTCACACATTCCCCAGCAGGCAGGCAACTTGGTGAAGCACAGGTCAAACATAGAGTGCTTGTAATGATACCTGTCTATCGGAACAAGTTCACACATTCCCCAGCAGAGAGGCAACTTGGTGAAGCACAGGTCAAACATAGAGTGCTTGTAATGATACCTGTCTATCGGACCAAGTTCACACATTCCCTAGCAGGCAGGCAACTTGGTGAAGCACAGGTCAAACATAGAGTGCTTGTAATGATACCTGTCTATCGGACCAAGTTCACACATTCCCCAGCAGGCAGGCAACTTGGTGAAGCACAGGTCAAACATAGAGTGCTTGTAATGATACCTGTCTATCGGACCAAGTTCACACATTCCCCAGCAGACAGGCAACTTGGTGAAGCACAGGTCAAACATAGAGTGCTTGTAATGATACCTGTCTATCGGAACAAGTTCACACATTCCCCAGCAGAGAGGCAACTTGGTGAAGCACAGGTCAAACATAGAGTGCTTGTAATGATACCTGTCTATCGGACCAAGTTCACACATTCCCTAGCAGGCAGGCAACTTGGTGAAGCACAGGTCAAACATAGAGTGCTTGTAATGATACCTGTCTATCGGAACAAGTTCACACATTCCCCAGCAGAGAGGCAACTTGGTGAAGCACAGGTCAAACATAGAGTGCTTGTAATGATACCTGTCTATCGGACCAAGTTCACACATTCCCTAGCAGGCAGGCAACTTGGTGAAGCACAGGTCAAACATAGAGTGCTTGTAATGATACCTGTCTATCGGAACAAGTTCACACATTCCCCAGCAGGCAGGCAACTTGGTGAAGCACAGGTCAAACATAGAGTGCTTGTAATGATACCTGTCTATCAGACCAAGTTCATACATTCCCCAGCAGGCAGGCAACTTGGTGAAGCACAGGTCAAACATAGAGTGCTTGTAATGATACCTGTCTATCAGACCAAGTTCACACATTCCCCAGCAGACAGGCAACTTGGTGAAGCACAGGTCAAACATAGAGTGCTTGTAATGATACCTGTCTATCGGACCAAGTTCACACATTCCCCAGCAGGCAGGCAGTCAGGCGAAGCACCACTCAACTTAGTATTCATCTATGTTTGCTTATAAGAAACAACTTGTTTAAGGGTAATAGAGACATTAATATGAATGGAGCAAACAGGACAGTTGTCACCAAAAGTACTTTCTCTATCTCTTACAGTTTGCCAATTACGCAACATTGATTCAGAGTGGAGAGGACTACAGAGATTATTCCCAGAAAATTCCACATATGCATTTCATTTGCCATTAATATATGTTGAACGTAAGGTGCCTTAATCATAATGGTTCGAAACATTTTCATAATATTAGGAATATAAAAGGTTTCGAAGGGACGATTAGTTGGGGAGGGGGATTATGTTGAAAATGTAAATTTTTAAGGTGTTTTAAAGGTAAAAGTGAAGTTAAAGTTATATATCACCGAAGAGCCTAACAAACGCGTTAGGGCATGGTACGTGCCCTTGTGGCCCTTGGGGGTTTTAACGGGAACCCTGTGAGGGAGGGAGTAAGGGAAGAGGTGGGAGGGGGAGATGTGTAGAAACTAACACCTGGCTTTACGGGGTAACAAAGCACCTAACGCCGCTCAAGTCCCGGGGCAGCCTCAACGGTGGAATCGTAATTGCGGAATCTTTTGTTAGAAACTTTACAATTCTATAAGGAAATGAAAGGGAGATAGGAAAATAATTGTAATAAATAATTTACACATGTGAAATTAACAATACATTACTTGCCCTGCCTCCTTAGGTTAAATGGCAGGGAGCGGAGTAATCAGGAAGGGTGTATTCAAATACTGATCGTGTTGCCACAATGTGTAGCAGGAAAGCACAGCGCTTCTCTAAACGAACACATAACTAAATTTTCTTGCTTTTTGCTTGAGTTAATTCGATTATTATCGACAACATCCTCTGCGCTTTTCAAACGTTTCGAAAGTGATGTTCAGCACGGTTTCCGGTTTCCATAGCAACTTCATCACTTTAGCTGGGCGTGAATTTGCCAACAATGAGTGCTTTAGCTCCAAACTTTAACAACTTTCAGAATATAACATGCATGTAACATTTCGTTACCTACGTTAAGCTGTTAAACAGACGTTTGATAAAACAATCTCAAGTGCTACGTTCACATAACCTTTACCGTTCACTCTTCAGCAACCCACTCGTACACTAGCCTATGTTGAATCTACTTGATGTTGATCGAGATAAACCATTATTACACATTTCCACTGGTTTTTGTAAGTTTAAGGAGAATATGCGATACTCACATTTCCAAAAAGCGGATCTCTGTGTGCTGTAAGTTTACCTACCATTTGCATAACCACAAGAAGAAATCATTGCGACTGGAGAGTACTTTAAAATGCAAACCAAGGACCAAAAATATCTCGGCATGGTTACCCCCAACATTTTTGACATAGACTATATCCTTTATGAATATCTACACTATCGGTGTAATAACATTGTTTCTATCTTCTACTGTGTATCACATACACAAAAGTGATTCATAACAAAGAGAAATTCATAGGTTACTCTCACAAAATTCAAGATATACAGTTTATTTGGTACGAGAATGTCTTTAAACATATATCTACTACTTTAATCAAAATCGTTAGAGCCATTTTTGATAAAATCAAATGTATTGAAGAAGGCTCCATATAAGTGGTAGTTTGTGGTGGGGGACTTTTTCGAAAAGATTTGCATCATCTTTGAAACATGCTCAACTTAAATACCAAGTTTGGTATTTCATCGAATTTTCGTTTTTGGGTTATGGTGTCCAAAGGCACGTCGACAGCGAACATTTTCCAGAATTCTTTTTTCGGATTCAAACGGTCTCAAAATATATGTTCCGTGCTGACAGAGTTCAGCTTCCTATAGTCCACGCAAAAGTGCAGTTCTTCATTCTTCTTCACCAGGACTACAGTGAAGCACCAACGGCAATCCACCTAGGTTTTATGTCCTGCAGCATGTCCCGTCCCAGAGGAACACGTCTAGGTGGTTGCCGAAAGCAAACGTCTCCATTGTCGATGCGGTGGAGCCCGCGGTTGGTATGGCAATGAACACCGTCCCCTTGGTGAAGACTCACTGGACAAGTATATATTGGACTCTCTCCAGTTGAGCCAAGATTTGAGGGTCGGCCGCCATCTTAAATCTTACAGCCGCGGCCCCAAACCTTTCGATGCTACTAGCATAGCGCCGCTCTGCATGACGCCACACTCGCAGCTGGCTTGCAGTTCTCTAATTCCGTTCCAGTCTGCATGTCCCGATCGCTGACCGGTGGGCTCAGTAGCCTGACAAGTATCTCCTCCCAGCAAGGTAACAATACCCTGGCAATCCATAATCAGTTCAAAGTCGCCTTCTTATGCAGTACCGCGCCCTCACAACTACTTCACTCCTCGTAGGCACAGCCATGTCTTCCATTAGGGTTATCCCGCAGATTTCTGGACATTTGCTATGGCTCCGGAGCGTCAGCTTGTCTCGGCGGAGTCACAAGACACTCCTGCCGACGTCCACTGTCGCGTCGTGGCTCCTGAGGGCCTAGTATCATCTTCTCAGCCACCCTTGCGACGAATCCTCGCAGTTTCACAACGCTTTGCCGCAAGGTAAACTCCAGCAAAGCCTCCTCCACAGACAAGGTGTTGTCCGATGCCGCTACTAGTTGACAGAGCCGATTGGACTTCCTTGATGGGAATCCCTTCGCCACGTCAGGTCTGATCAGCATCACGGCTGCAACCGTATCCAACAGTATCAATGCCTCCTAAATAACAAGACCTTCCAGATAACCATTCCTCCGTGTGTGACGTCATCGGCAAGCGGTAACTGTCCACAAAGCAGGTGTCATTGTGGTAATTGGTAGTGCATCTGGTTTTTCTTGTTTAGTTGCATTAAGAAGAGCGTGTGAAAAGCAAATAAGAGTACATGTGAACTGTTGTATATAGAATACCATAATGGTTCTGAAATGCTGTGTCTCTAATTGTAAAGGGACTTACGATAAGAAGAACAAGGTGCCCTAGTCATTATGGTAGTGTTTAATAATGAGCATGGTAGTCTTAGCGTAAAATGATGCGTTATTCGTGCGATCTTTATGCTTATATCTATTGTTGCGCAGGTAGATTCCAACGGAGCGTTGAATCACCTCCACATTAGACTGGGTGTTTTCTACTCGGTACGTACTAGCGGACAGTACATATACTGGTCCCTTCACTCTTGCTTCCTTATTTATAAGGCGGACCCAGGGGGATGAGGGCCCCCTCGGGAGTGGCACTGGCTCGCACCTGCATTTCAGGCAGACTGCCCGCCAAGAGTGCACTCCAGACGAACAGGCGATACAACGGACATGCACTCACCTAATTGACGATGCCGGATGGTATATCAATAACCTTAATTATGAATTGCAGACGACGCCATACGGCGGAACGTAACAATTATAATTTAATCTAGACTGACGACGCCACTAGCGCACAAATTACCACTAACCTAAGAGACTAATTGTACGCACTTCCTTTGTTCTTAGTGCATGTACATGTATATTTAGATTGTTTCAGGGATCCAGCATGCAGGGTATCGACACGCTCCCAGACTTCTGAGGCGCACGAACAGACGCGGCGTATTCACGCCAAGACACATAGCACCCTGATTCCTGACAGCAATCACAAATGACTCCTACCAAACCATCCATGACTCCGCTAGGGGGCAAGCTGGGCTTCGGTCAAGCTCGTCTCCAAGCTCCTAACCTTCTCCGTCTGGTTACGCTATGCGAACCAGCTCTATCTTCACCACTGAATGCGCGGGTGCTACAGGCGGTACCGCAGCAGGCTTTCACCTTCCTAATCCGGTGGATGGGGTTTTTAGTGGGTATGGCCATCTTCAATGGCTACTCCCACAGTACCATGGTGTCTCGTAACAAGATTTTTCCCCTCCACCTTAAAAAAAAAAAAAAAAAAAAAAATCACTCTTGCTAGTCATTCATCATCCTGATGATAGGAGAGATGTGCACTCCCGAAACGTGGATGTTTCTTCATCACTACACCTGGCTCGAAGCCCGAGAACTTCTTGAATATATCCTGTTAATACTTATGTAGCTTTGTAAATAGTCTCTAGCTCATTTTATGCTGTACGAGATTATCTGAATAAAAAATTATCCTATTAATGCTTAGGTAGATTTGTAAGGAGCCTTCTTTAGCTCACTTTATTCTTTATAAAGTAATTATCTGAATGACAAATTATCCTGTTAATGCGTATATAGCTTTGTAAGTAATCTCTAGCTTCTTTAGTGACAAATCATTGTTAATTATATTTGATGCCTGTGCGAAAGCTGCCTAAATGTGTACGTATAGAACAATGTAACAAAAGGTGACATTCATAGCCAATTATATTATATCTAAACAGTAGGACGTGGCAGGAAAAACCTAGCCAAAGTTTAAAACAAAGCTCTATTCATATCTGTAAATATACACAATGTAAGTCTTATAATTACAGGGGAATTTCTCCTCTACACTGTTTTTTTTTCTTCCTTTTTGTTTTGCTTTCTGTGCCTGTAAATGTGTTTTTCTATGCTGTTCTATGTATTTATTGACATGTTCAGTGTGCACCAGCCTCCATGACTACTTGTGAACTTGTGAACTTGCTGAACGCAATCCAATCTAATCTAATCTAACCATTTGTTTGCGGCGGTCAATGCTTCAACCGAAATTTCCATCTCTGGGGGAATAATCTTGCTTACACAAGAGGTGCGGAGTGACTTCTTGGTGACCCGTTACCTACAACGAATTGTGCAATGAAATTATTCCTGTAACCACTTGCTTTGTTTGACACAAGAAAGGAGTTGTGATGTGATACATTCACATGGCTTTCTGTGTGTATGTTTGAGCAAGCTATTCTTTTGCCTCTTCACCTTAATCGAGATAAATATTTGTAGAAACGGTTTTGCTTGTTATTGCAATGGGTTGACTGCCCTCCCCGTATGGAGGACTGACAAGCCTGTGCCTAGCGCCAGATGCCTATCGGGGAGCAGACGAACCTATGGGTCAGATAGATTGAAGACCTTGAAGCGGGTGGTCAGTATGGCAGCGATGAAGAGGATGGTACGAAATGCAGGAGAAACATGGTTGGAAAGGTGACGATGGAGCAGTTGGAATAAGTGGCGGGGGAAACCGAAGAACCCGGAGAAAACTTGCCCAGACGCCACTTCGTCTACCATATGCGGGTCCCTGGGATCGAACCCGAGCCAAACGGCTCCGATCGGAGTTGCGTAGTAACGCTGGTCTGCATCGTGACAACTCTATCTTTCGTATGAATTTAATCAGCAATTCGTTTGTATGTTTACAATATGGATGCATTTAGGCAATTGTAATTTTACTTGATTGGGCCATGGCTGAACTAGAAGAATCAGCTGATTTCAGTTGGCGTCTATCTCGTTAACTACGGTTGGTCGCTATGTGATGGCTTACAAATTACATTCTATTACCATGAGTAGAAGGAAGAAAATCTGATGTGTTGCACTCACATCACTTTCTCTACTTTTGTACTAACCATTCTTACAAACTCTTATTCCTATATCTTCTTCGTGTTAGTTAAAATAAACATTTGTACAAATTATCTTATTGGTTATTTACTTGTAGGTGCAAGGGGAATATTAGAATACAGTAGGCTTTGTGCGATATTCAAATGTTTGAGATTCTGTTGTCTTTGCACACTTAACATATAACAAAATGAACAACGATGATCCATTTCACGAAAGTTCTAAGTTTTCCGAAACTCACACACATAACAAGGAATATCTCCGAAATGGTTCACCCTACAAGAAAATTTATTGAGACATAAATTGTGTATTTTAGCAAGATCTACATTTTTTGTACAGTATAATTTGGTCTATCTCTAAAGGTTTACCAGTTATGCAAAAGTCGTCCAGAGTAAATACGACTACAGGGACTATAGCCAGAAAATTCAAGATATACATTTCATTTGTCATCAAAATATCTCAAACATATGACATTTTAATCAAAATTGTTAGAGCCATTTTCAAGAAAATTAAAATTTTCGAAAAATTTTCCTTGTAAAGAGTAGTTGAGCGTGGGGCTGTTTTCTTCAAAATCTTCGTGTCGCATCCTTGAAAGACATTAAACTTAAATACCAACTTTGGGTTTTGACCGACTTTTCGTTTTTGAGTTATGCTGTCCACAGACTGACAGACTGACGGACACACAGACTGACACACAGACACACACGGACCTTTTTCTAAAAATGCTTTTTTTTTGGATTCAGGGGGCCCCAAAACATGTATTTCCGGTGAAATCTCGACATCGAATTTTTGGGTGGAATACAATACTTCCCCTGCTTACCAGTAGAGAAAGTAAAAAAATAATAACAGCTTGCCTTTGGAAAAAAGTATAAGTATTTCAAAGCTGAAACCAATAATAGGGAATATTTTGGAAATGTCAACTCCACAAAAAATGTTCTTTGATACAAATCGTGATTTAGCGAGATTTACATTTCATGTTGAACAAGATTTCATCTGTCTCTTACGGTTCACCTGTTAAGGAAAGTTCATTCAGAACGAACACAACCTGAGAGAATAATCGCACAAAATTCAATACATACATGGTTATTAAATAGGTTAGAACGATTTTAGAGAAAATCAACCTTTTTGAAATATGTTCCATGTGAAGGGTAGTTTGGGTTGGGGCTGTTTTTAAACGTGTGCGTGTGGCGCAAACCTTAAATACCAAAGTGTCCATCTGCAATGAAATCTTGTTCTAGGATTTCATAGTGGAATACAATGCCTTTTCTATCTGCTTATACATAAGTGTAATGAAGTATCACGCTTTCGTAGAAATAGGCTGTAGCAGCGATTTACAAAAATAAACGATATTGGGCCAGAAAACCATGTGAATGTATCATAATTGCCATGTCAGATAAATTATATAGAACAGAGTGAGAGAGCGAGCTATTGCTTCAAATAGTTTTAATTGCATGTTAGGAGAGGGCGCCTAAACGGTGTGTAATGCACGCAGATACGTTCCTAGGGGTGGTCCGGGTAAACAGAAGAAATGTGCGCACACTGAAAAGTTTATGGTTGCGGTTTAATTAGGGAAGGGAAGGGAAGCAATTAGGTTGGTAACCCTTCAACGTCCAGGCGACATCCTTTACTCTAGAGGTTTTCTGGGAGAGTCAAGTGTACCAAAGTCACGAGGCTGCTTGTGTTTTTAAAAGGGGACAAAATCATAAGAACAACATACTACAAAAATAACTTCTTTCCTTTGTTTAAACTGTAAACAGTGCCCTTTTTCAAGTCTGCATCAGAACATAGGATGTCCCAGTTCAGCTGGCTCGAGCAAAATAAGTTGTCAGTCCTTCTAAGAATACAAGAGTTTGTCAAATATGTTACTCGAAGACTATACCAGTGCAGCAAATTCCAAAGGCGACAAACTTCCAACGCAGAAATAACTATGATTAAGCATTATTATGCTTTTTACTTTTTTCATGTTATTAATGTACAGTCTACTCCAAATTTTGCAGAGAGTATTTCAACAGAAGTAACAGTTTTGAGGTCGTGTGAAAAAGTCCACGTGCAACTGTAAAGAGTCTATGTGATATTTCTGTGAGTGTCTGTGAGAATATACATCAGTTAAGTTGACCGACAATTTAATGTGGGCTAATATGATCTATTTGAGGCGAGAATGTAGAACTAAACTGTTTCTGAATCATAGGTATGTATAACCTCGCTATAATTTCGGTATGTATAACCCGAGTGCGGTCTTTAGGTGCTACGGACTTTCCATAATCGATGCTAGTTTAACACTTATCAATAGAGGATTTTTAGGTTCTTAAAATTGACTTTTTAGTTATTTTTGTATCTTAAAAAGTTTTTTTTTTTTTTTTTTTTTTTTTTTTTTTTTTTTTTGTCCTTTAACCTCCTGAATTAGTTTTTATATTATTATTATTTATTAATTTTATTATTAATTGTCCTCTTTTTATAGCAATGTTGCTGATATGTCCTGTAGATCCTTTGTGCACCTCAAAATGCGACTTTTGGCCAGAGTTCACCTGGAAAATACGTAAATAAAGTTATAGTTTATACGCTATGTGAATTATAACAGGTGTTTAATCCTTACCTGCATTCCAGCATTCGAGAACTGGTGTACAGGTTCTCCTGTAAGTTATGTTTATCTGCACAGCACCTAGCCGCTTAATGCGACTTTATCTGTGCAGTATAGAAGGTGTTCATGTTTGTTCAAGCTTTTGTGTCTGTGGGCATGGTTTCTTTCGCTTTTGGCAGATTTGGCAAAGTATTACTTTGCCATCTGTGGTGAAGTTCGGATCGTTACCTATCCACTGACGAATCAGCCACCTTCGAGATGAGCTGACTTTATGCATGACACTGGCTCCTTAAATTACCTGCCTAATCTAAGGAAAATTGACTTCTAACGACCCCGCATTCCTTGCTTGCAACAATACAGAGCTTGGTCCCACACAGCTAAATACAAGTCAGTTGCCTCTTGCATTGTTGTCATTACTCCTATAAGCATACATAAGCGAAAAGACGTAGCAAAGATGTAACAGTCAAAGTCCATTCATAATTTCATAAACACTTCATTTTCCCATTTTAAAATAAAGTTGTTTGTTTTCATTTTAAAATAAATAGGACATTTAGCCTCTTTTAGGTTTTAAAGTCTCATTTAGCCATTTTTAGGTTTTATAAGATTCAAGCAAGCATTTGGCTTCGATGATCATGAAACAGATAATTAAATTAAACCACTGCAGTAAAGTATCAAGGAATAAAATAGTTAAAAAACTAAGAATCCGGGCCCTAGTTATCAACGTAAGTCTCACCTACTTCATGACTACTACGCCAAAGATCCTACATTATATGTTGTCAAATCTTCAACTTCTTATTCTGATCTAAAACGCTGTTTTTACTCTGACTTGCTAAATTCCAACAATTCTTTTCTCTTTCTAAATTTCAGAAATGGCATAGTGCATGTTTGACTTCTGAAATCCAAGTACGGAACCTGAATCTAGCAGACAGTCTAATTGCCTTAGCTACTCTCACTTACACTAAATGCTCTACAGCATAACTGATACATCGTAAGAGAAGGCAAAAATCTTACTGCATAAATATGTAGGCCTCGTTAAATCAGTATTTTTATTTCTGTACACTTTCTGATATAGTCCTTTCTATTGGTGAGAACGCGAATTACACTTTCATCAAACAGGAAGTAATTCTTTTCATGTCCTGGCCATGTAAAGACAATAGAATATTAAAGTCATCACATCGTGACCAGCTCTTAACTATCGCTTAAGTCTACTGTATTTTCCTATTGCCATTGCACCTATACAGAAATATGTAATGAGAGCATTTCTACAAATGTTTATCTCTATTAACATGAAGTAGGCAGAAGAATAAGGTTTTTTGACATACATTATTGAAGAATGGATCAGAAAGTAAATTGAAAACATGAGGCTATTTTTCTGCATATAAACATTATGTCAAACTTCACACGTATTTCTTTCCCTTTGCCAACCATAATTCTTGTATTATTATAATGGTTATACATGTAAATGTGTTACACTTTATACTAAATTATTTATATCTAAACTGCATATAATTTTGCAATTAGTTCATGTTAGAGGAACCTTAGGCCAACTCAGCAATGTCACGAATTAGAAGTTACCACAAGTAATGGCATGAGCGATTGTCAATTCATCTTGCATTTCTTAACACTGTTTCAGGAAGACATAGCCAATGTAATGCTCTATTGTAATTAATAAACTCTTAAAAGACATACATCAGCGTGCATTGGTACGGTCTACAAGATTAAATACCACAAACCAAGTTTCCTGTTTGCGCAAGCCTTTTATATTAAACATATGTATTCTGTATTCTTCGAATTATTTCAGCATTAGATGCTTCGCCAAAGTGAGAGTCAGTCATTTTTTTACATTTAAACCTAGCAGCTCTCTTATGTCAGATAACGTATGCTATTGCGCATCTGTAGCACAGTGCAGCTAGGTTCTCTAACCTGATCACAACATAAGAAAAGCAGAAGAACTGATATTTAAATTTCAGAGAAGATAATGAAATGTCATTAATTTTTCGCGAATTGGTTGAAATTTTAAATTGTTAAGCACATGATTCATTGATTTCAACCAAGTCACGTATGAGTGCAATAATGTATTATACAGGGTGTCCCCAACTTTAGGGCCAAAATTATACACATGATACGCTTCTAAACTGAGCATTTTGACATAAGGAACCATTCCACGTCAGCAAGCACCTCTGACTAGTAATGCTCCATTTTGGACAGTCAGTCATGCATAGTAAACAAAACAAATAAGAAACGAAAGCGCCATGCACGTTGTTATACAAAACAAATGAGAATTACAGTTCCCGGTGGAGTGTTATGAAAACTAAAGAAGCTTTAAAAAGGTCCCTCACATTCACTTTCAAGATCGCATGGTGTTACGACATCTTTATGTTCAGTTAAGAGGTCTATATCATCTGTACAATTTTCACCCTAAAGGTTGGGACACACTGTACACGCAATTATCACTCGTCTGTATAAGAAATTGGCAGGACGTTAAAAACTTAATTAAAAAGATTTTAATATGATCGATCAAAATATAAATGAGATTTTTATGTTCAAACTAACGCTAACAAACGCCAATCACCTAAGACTGACACTAACAAACGCCACGTGGACTCATGCAAAAGAGCGATATTTACACTAGAGTTTTAGAAATAGCGCTGCTCTCGCGTTACATTCGAGTATTCCTTACCAGGGTTATCATACGTGTTGTAAGCTCACAGATAATCGCCAATATTACATTTCATGGACTTCTTTGCTTTCGACATACCGGGGGTTGGTTGTTGACAAGGAAGAGCACCGCCTCGCTTGGCATAAGGAAATGGAGGAAGCAGAGATAACTGAAAGCCAAAGGGCCAGAGTAGCCCTTAGTACAAGGAAGAGCACCGCCTCGCTTGGCATAAGGAAATGGAGGAAGCAAGAGTAACTGAAAGCCAAAGGGCCAGAGTAGCCCTTAGTACAAGGAAAAGCACCGCCTCGCTTGGCATAAGGAAATGGAGGAAGCAGGGAGTAACTGAAAGCCAAAGGGCCAGAGTAGCCCTTAGTACAAGGAAGAGCACCGCCTCGCTTGGCATAAGGAAATGGAGGAAGCAAGAGTAACTGAAAGCCAAAGGGCCAGAGTAGCCCTTAGTACAAGGAAGAATACCGCCTCGCTTGGCATAAGGAAAAGGAGGAAGCAAGAGTAACTGAAAGTCACACGACCAGAGTAGCCCTTAGTACAAGGAAGAACACCGCCTCGCTTGGCATAAGGAAATGGAGGAAGCAAGAGTAACTGAAAGCCAAAGGGCCAGAGTAGCCCTTAGTACAAGGAAGAACACCGCCTCGCTTGGCATAAGGAAAAAGAGGAAGCAAGAGTAACTGAAAGCCAAAGGGCCAGAGTAGCCCTTAGTACAAGGAAGAACACCGCCTCGCTTGGCATAAGGAAATGGAGGAAGCAAGAGTAACTGAAAGCCAAAGGGCCAGAGTAGCCCTTAGTACAAGGAAGAACACCGCCTCGCTTGGCATAAGGAAATGGAGGAAGCAAGAGTAACTGAAAGCCAAAGGGCCAGAGTAGCCCTTAGTACAAGGAAGAGCACCGCCTCGCTTGGCATAAGGAAATGGAGGAAGCAAGAGTAACTGAAAGCCAAAGGGCCAGAGTAGCCCTTAGTACAAGGAAGAGCACTGCCTCGCTTGGCATAAGGAAAAGGAGGAAGCAAGAGTAACTGAAAGCCAAAGGGCCAGAGTAGCCCTTAGTACAAGGAAGAGCACTGCCTCGCTTGGCATAAGGAAAAAGAGGAAGCAAGAGTAACTGAAAGCCAAAGGGCCAGAGTAGCCCTTAGTACAAGGAAGAACACCGCCTCGCTTGGCATAAGGAAATGGAGGAAGCAAGAGTAACTGAAAGCCAAAGGGCCAGAGTAGCCCTTAGTACAAGGAAGAACACCGCCTCGCTTGGCATAAGGAAATGGAGGAAGCAAGAGTAACTGAAAGCCAAAGGGCCAGAGTAGCCCTTAGTACAAGGAAGAGCACCGCCTCGCTTGGCATAAGGAGATGGAGGAAGCAAGAGTAACTGAAAGCCAAAGGGCCAGAGTAGCCCTTAGTACAAGGAAGAGCACCGCCTCGCTTGGCATAAGGAGATGGAGGAAGCAAGAGTAACTGAAAGCCAAAGGGCCAGAGTAGCCCTTAGTACAAGGAAGAGCACCGCCTCGCTTGGCATAAGGAGATGGAGGAAGCAAGAGTAACTGAAAGCCAAAGGGCCAGAGTAGCCCTTAGTACAAGGAAGAGCACCGCCTCGCTTGCCATAAGGAAATGGAGGAAGCAAGAGTAACTGAAAGCCAAAGGGCCAGAGTAGCCCTTAGTACAACGAAGAGCACCGCCTCGCTTGGCATAAGGAAATGGAGGAAGCAAGAGTAACTGAAAGCCAAAGGGCCAGAGTAGCCCTTAGTACAAGGAAGAACACCGCCTCGCTTGGCATAAGGAAAAGGAGGAAGCAAGAGTAACTGAAAGTCACACGACCAGAGTAGCCCTTAGTACAAGGAAGAACACCGCCTCGCTTGGCATAAGGAAAAGGAGGAAGCAAGAGTAACTGAAAGCCAAAGGGCCAGAGTAGCCCTTAGTACAAGGAAGAGCACCGCCTCGCTTGGCATAAGGAAATGGAGGAAGCAAGAGTAACTGAAAGCCAAAGGGCCAGAGTAGCCCTTAGTACAAGGAAGAACACCGCCTCGCTTGGCATAAGGAAAAGGAGGAAGCAAGAGTAACTGAAAGCCAAAGGGCCAGAGTAGCCCTTAGTACAAGGAAGAGCACCGCCTCGCTTGGCATAAGGAAATGGAGGAAGCAAGAGTAACTGAAAGCCAAAGGGCCAGAGTAGCCCTTAGTACAAGGAAGAACACCGCCTCGCTTGGCATAAGGAAAAGGAGGAAGCAAGAGTAACTGAAAGCCAAAGGGCCAGAGTAGCCCTTAGTACAAGGAAGAACACCGCCTCGCTTGGCATAAGGAAAAGGAGGAAGCAAGAGTAACTGAAAGCCAAAGGGCCAGAGTAGCCCTTAGTACAAGGAAGAACACCGCCTCGCTTGGCATAAGGAAATGGAGGAAGCAGAGATAACTGAAAGCCAAAGGGCCAGAGTAGCCCTTAGTACAAGGAAGAACACCGCCTCGCTTGGCATAAGGAAATGGAGGAAGCAAGAGTAACTGAAAGCCAAAGGACCAGAGTAGCCCTTAGTACAAGGAAGAACACCGCCTCGCTTGGCATAAGGAAAAGGAGGAATCCAAAGGGACAGAGTAGCCCTTAGTACAAGGAAGAACACCCCCTCGCTTGGCATAAGGAAAAGGAGGAATCCAAAGGGCCAGTGTAGCCCTTAGTACAAGGAAGAACACCCCCTCGCTTGGCATAAGGAAAAGGAGGAAGCAAGAGTAACTGAAAGCCAAAGGACCAGAGTAGCCCTTAGTACAAGGAAGAACACCGCCTCGCTTGGCATAAGGAAATGGAGGAAGCAAGAGTAACTGAAAGCCAAAGGACCAGAGTAGCCCTTAGTACAAGGAAGAACACCGCCTCGCTTGGCATAAGGAAAAGGAGGAATCCAAAGGGACAGAGTAGCCCTTAGTACAAGGAAGAACACCCCCTCGCTTGGCATAAGGAAAAGGAGGAAGCAAGAGTAACTGAAAGCCAAAGGACCAGAGTAGCCCTTAGTACAAGGAAGAACACCCCCTCGCTTGGCATAAGGAAATGGAGGAAGCAAGAGTAACTGAAAGCCAAAGGACCAGAGTAGCCCTTAGTACAAGGAAGAACACCGCCTCGCTTGGCATAAGGAAAAGGAGGAATCCAAAGGGACAGAGTAGCCCTTAGTACAAGGAAGAACACCCCCTCGCTTGGCATAAGGAAAAGGAGGAATCCAAAGGGCCAGTGTAGCCCTTAGTACAAGGAAGAACACCCCCTCACTTGGCATAAGGAAAAGGAGGAAGCCAAAGGGCCAGAGTAGCCCTTAGTACAAGGAAGAACACCCCCTTGCTTGGCATAAGGAAAAGGAGGAATCCAAAGGGACAGAGTAGCCCTTAGTACAAGGAAGAACACCCCCTTGCTTGGCATAAGGAAAAGGAGGAATCCAAAGGGACAGAGTAGCCCTTAGTACAAGGAAGAACACCCCCTTGCTTGGCATAAGGAAAAGGAGGAAGCCAAAGGGCCAGTGTAGCCCTTAGTACAAGGAAGAACACCCCCTCGCTTGGCATAAGGAAAAGGAGGAAGCCAAAGGGCCAGAGTAGCCCTTAGTACAAGGAAGAGCACCGCCTCGCTTGGCATAAGGAAAAGGAGGAATCCAAAGGGCCAGTGTAGCCCTTAGTACAAGGAAGAACACCCCCTCGCTTGGCATAAGGAAAAGGAGGAAGCCAAAGGGCCAGAGTAGCCCTTAGTACAAGGAAGAGCACCGCCTCGCTTGGCATAACTCTTTCAATAGCTTGGCTTTTGTGTTACAACTTCGGTACAAATAAATATTGTACAAATGGTCCTTTTTGGACAAGCAGAGCCCCAAAACATGTATTTCCAATGCAATATTGGTATTGAATTTTTGGTGCAATAAAATACTCCTTCTGTGTAGTGGAGAAACTGCAAATGCCTACTTTATGGATTTAGGGTGCAATGCAAAAGTTCCCCCACGTGGTAGCGGACAACACGGTGATGTATCGATTTTAAAAGCATCACATGAAGAGGCATAGAGGGGCGGGGGAAATCTCATTACTTAATCTTCCTTCATGAGCAGATCCGGGCGTCTCTTATTAAATAAATAAACATCACTCACTTGCAAAAATACAAAGACATGTCTTGTTTTATCTCTTTTTGGTTTTGCACCCCAAAACAACAATTTTGTTTATTAAAACATGAGATTTATTCCGTCCTACTTTACTGTGTGAAAACACTTGTTCGATTCCCGTTGACATCAACTCCTACTTCCAGCCCTACTTTACTGTGTGAAAACACTTGTTCGATTCCCGTTGACATCAAGTCCTACTTCCAGCCCATACTGTCGGATCAACAAGTGTGAACCGCTACTGTACACGAGTAGTACATTCCAAGCCAATTAGAGCACTGATATTTCAGCAATTTTTGAGGAGTTTTTAAGAAGAAAATAAACCCTGTTTTATATATGGAGAGCGTCGAAGTTTGAAAAGAACGGTTGTGACAATTTGTTAACATTAGTTTTGGTATCTTAATACGGAAGATATGCAGCCCTTTAGTCACCTGTGTATTGTAGATGAACGACCTGAGCACAACATTCCTGCGCATGCGCTAAATTCCTCCATAGAGTCCTTGGTGCACATCCTACTGCGTTACTTGTGTAGTTTCCTGTACAGTAACGTTTTCTGAACAGCAGTGTGACACGTACCATTTAGACAATGGCTGACATGAGCTCCAGCACACTTTGATGTAAATGTGCGGAATCACCTCAACGTCGCATATTCAAACCGATTGATTTGTAAAGGTGAACCAGTTCCATGGTCAGCACGGTCGCCTGATCTGACTCCACTCGGCTATTTTCTGTGGAGTTATATCTACTACTATCTACTATGTACTACTGGTAGAGGAAGTAACATTCTGTTATCACTATCTACTATCTACTACTGGTAGAGGAAGTAACATTCTGTTATCACTATCTACTATGTACTACTGGTAGAGGAAGTAACATTCTGTTATCACTATCTACTATGTACTACTGGTAGAGGAAGTAACATTCTGTTATCACTATCTACTATGTACTACTGGTAGAGGAAGTAACATTCTGTTATCACTATCTACTATGTACTACTGGTAGAGGAAGTAACATTCTGTTATCACTATCTACTATGTACTACTGGTAGAGGAAGTAACATTCTGTTATCACTATCTACTATGTACTACTGGTAGAGGAAGTAACATTCTGTTATCACTATCTACTATGTACTACTGGTAGAGGAAGTAACATTCTGTTATCACTATCTACTATGTACTACTGGTAGAGGAAGTAACATTCTGTTATCACTATATACTATGTACTACTGGTAGAGGAAGTAACATTCTGTTATCACTATCTACTATGTACTACTGGTAGAGGAAGTAACATTCTGTTATCACTATCTACTATGTACTACTGGTAGAGGAAGTAACATTCTGTTATCACTATCTACTATGTACTACTGGTAGAGGAAGTAACATTCTGTTATCACTATCTACTATGTACTACTGGTAGAGGAAGTAACATTCTGTTATCACTATCTACTATGTACTACTGGTAGAGGAAGTAACATTCTGTTATCACTATCTACTATGTACTACTGGTACAGGAAGTAACATTCTGTTATCACTATCTACTATGTACTACTGGTAGAGGAAGTAACATTCTGTTATCACTATCTACTATGTACTACTGGTAGAGGAAGAAACATTCTGAATGTGACCACCGCTGTTTATGCAACACAGCAATTTCTTGTATAATTCTTATTTGTGGAGTTACTCCTGTTCTCTCTCCATTTCCTTTAAGTTAACCTCAGATATTTCTAAAGGGAAGGAACCTAGATTAGCGACATTCGCTAGGTTAGTTTGAACGAAGATAATTATTTCGTCTAAATGCGACGGGGCAGAAACTCGAGTTTCTGCGGCGCGAGTTTCACTTTTTCCCGGAACAGAAGTTTATCATTCTCCATTGTGTCGCAGAGAGCAGACCTCGGAAAATTGATATTTATTTGTCTGCAGACGCGCAAGTTGGTAGCAATGAAATATGGGTTCAACACGACCCTCTTTCAGCTGTTTACTTTAGTCATGCAAAACATGTACAGGAACTCGATGCAGAACGTGTTTGGGCAGAACAGTAAATGTTGCTTCGTGATACTTTGTCACCACCCCTCATTTGGAAACGTTCTCGTTATTTTTAATTTTTCCAAAAATTATTATTACGGTTTTGATTGAAATACAATTCATTTTAATGACAATCGAAGTGTATATATTGAATTTTCTTGGAAAAATCTCTAAATTCCTCTTCATTGTGACTGAATTTTACAAGTCTGCTAAACCGTAAGAGATGGACAAAATCTAACTACACAAAATACTCAGACCACCCAAAACGCTCAATCTATGTCCGATGCGTCCTATTTTGGAGGGGGAGGGGATAATGGTTGGTATTGGTCTGAGTGTTGCAGTATTATGCTCTGCTCAAATGGGAGGTCTTTGTTCATGTTTACTTTCTCCACTGGCGTAGAAACTATGGAAATTATTGCAGTCCACACAAATATTTGATGCCGAGATTCTACAGAAAATACGTATTGTGGTACACTTGAGTATAAAAAGACAAGTTTTAGACAATGGTCCATGACTATGTGGGTATATGTCTGTGAGCAACAGGCCACGCCACGTGGCTAGGATTCCCCAACCCCAAACATTTTATACCCATAATTTCCTCCCCCTCTAAAATATCCCAGGGGTGGTTTATACAACGAGATAAACACTACTAAAATGCTTTGCTGCCAGCAACTTTGAAGGATTTCGCACCCTGTGTGAGGTAGGTAACATCTGCGACCTTCCAGCCGTGGGCCGCCCATAAACATCGTTATACCTACCTACTCAGTTTTGAGAAAGTCTACATTTTCAAAAGGATAGTTTAGGGTGGGGGAAGATACTTGTTGACTTTTGGTTTTGGAGATAGTTCTCCTGTAGGTATACCTACAAGCCCATCAAGGGCCAAGGCTTACCGCCCGGCTGCTGCGTCCCCCACCTCTGCCCACTACAGGCGTCATAAGTGGGGTGCAGTACTGCAGAGTGGGACATAATCAGTGCCCCGAGCCTTCTCGGCCGGTTATGCGGTCTTCACGACCTGGGGCCGCGACTTCTTTATCAAGTAGCTCATCAGTTGGCTCCTCCGGGACCTAACGAGGCTGAGTGCATCCCAAATTTAAATTTATAGAAAGTATTAGTTATAGGTATAATTATAATATTAAATTAATTAATTTTAAGTAATAATAATAATGATAATAATAGTAATAATATAATTTATAATTGTATGTAATAATTATAATTAATAATTTAATTTTATATATTTGTTTATTGTTTAGTAACAGTTTGTAGTTGTGAGTGACGTTGTGTATGAAATTTATATTTTGTTGTATTGAGGAGATAAATTTGTTTTAATTTTTTTTTATATATATATTATAAATTGTTAAATGTTTTTTTATAAATTTATTTAGAAATTGTATTGTATGTTGATTGTTTGAAATGACTTGTTATTGTTTTAGTTATTTATTTTTGAGAGTGGTTACGTATGAAATGTTATAATTTGTGGGTTTTTTTATGATATATAATTTAATTTATTTACCTTTATGATTTGTTATATATTATATTATTTTGTAATTTTATTTTAAAATTTTTCTGTAAAGTATGTTGTATGTATGAATGTGTAGAATAAATAAATTTTAAAGATCTGGCATATTAGCCGTGGTTTAAGTAATTAGGTGCCAGTGTTATTATACAGATTTTTATTTTATTTTATTTTATATTATATTTTATTTTTAGTGCATCCCGGGCCAGACCTCCTCGAAGGGGGAAAAATCCCCACGCAGTACCAGTGAGTATTTGCAGTGAGTAAAATACGCCCGTTCTCTAACTACGTAGCATTTGCTATGTGACAGAGAAAGTGTAACTTACTAGAGAGATGATATACAACATTCATCGGGCTGTGATGAATGGCTGACAGTGAAACACGCAGAGACAGGCGCTGTTTGCGTTTGGTTTGGTTACCTATGTATAGACCCCAGGCTCATTTCATTCATCGTCCGATAGGCCCTCACCTGTTAATGGACGTTACACCTCAAGAAAAAAAGAATATCTCGGAAATGATGAGATCCACAAAAAATGTAATTAACGTAAATTGCGTTGTACATTTTCTGTGAAGAAAGAATTTGTGTCACTCATTACCAGTTATGCAAAGCCATTCAGAACGAAGAGACTATTCCTACAAAATTCAAGATCTACGTATATATCGTTTTTCAGAAAATCGCTCAAATATATTTCATCGTTGCAAGTTTGAGGTGGTGAGATTTGTGCAACTAGTTGTAGAGGAATGGGTAGAGAAGTGCATGTGAAGATAGTAGCACGCACGTTGGTCAGCCTGTAGTGACGTAACTGCCAGCAATGATGTGACCTAATTAACTGCCACTCTTACTCAGGTCAACAAGATCAAACTTTTTCTCGCATCGCCACCAAAACTGACACGCTCGTCGGTGGTCCTGGCTTCAAAAACTCTACCCCAAACTACATTTTACATGGAAACATTTTCGGAAGGTTCCATTTCCTTAAAAATATTTCTAAACATTGTAATTAAATGACCATATGTTTTAGATATTTAAAGACAAACGAAATGTATATCTAGCAATAACCCTTCATTTTCATTCTGAATCAATTTTACATAACTGGTAAACCGCAAGAGGTACACAAAACAACCAATTTGTATCCAAGTACTTGGGCGACCGAGCTGCAGTGTATTTCTTCCTTTTTTTTTTTTTTTTTTTTTTAATTTGTTTTTCTATTTTAGCAGAAGATATTTATTTACATAAGCTTGAAGAGCATTACTCTCCCGTCATGTAGGACATAGGTATTCATTGCAATCGTTACAGCCGTTTCCGAGATACTTACATGAGGTATACAAATACAAATAAATACTTAATAATGACATCAGCCGAAAGAGGTCCACTGCTGAACATAGTTTGAGTGCTTCTTCCAACGTTTGTTCAATTGTTTGGTGCTGCGGTCGACTCTTAACATGTTCATATTTCCCCCGACCAGTTAGTTGCCCGCTACTCCTCTACGGTAGCCATATCTTCATATCGGACATTTCTCTTTTCATCTTTTCCATTCCGGAGTTTATATTTTTCAATTCGGCTTCCATCTTTGTTTTCATCTGCCGCACTCCGGAATTCATTTCTTTTCCCATTTGTTTCATCAATTGCTCCATATTGTTGTTTCTCGTCGCAATCCTGACAACAATTGCGACAATTTTGCTTTTTAAACTATTTCTTTATTTTTTATAAAACGTCGGATCGACACTATGCAAAGGCACTGTTGAACAATAATAAAGACTACAGGAAGAAAAGGTAGTCGACAAAGCCCTGTGAATGTAATACGCATTTCTATTTCAACCACACAGAAAATTGTATGAATTGTTCATCGAAGAAGGAATAGAAGAAGAAATGTGATTGTGTGAGAGGTAGAATCGGAACTGAAAAATTCAATGCCACAGTTAGGATATGTGTGTTTAAAAGCATCAATTGTGTTTGTTGCCATAAATAAATAATAATAAATCCGATTGTGTTTAGTAAAAGAAAACTGATTAGAGAAAATCGTGTGACTGTAATACGCTCAATTTCTATCCCAAACCTATAGAAATTGTACGAACTGCTTGTAGAAGAGCAAATAGAGGTCACTCACTATACCCTCGCGGTGTCAATCCGGAAGTCACTCGTCACTCCTGGAGTCACTCATGATATCACTCTTGGTTCCACTCCCGGTGAGCATACAAAATAATGATAGCTACGTAATTTGCTATTCTAAAGGAGCTTTATCAGACAGAGGTTCCGTTACTTTTGTATAATTTTATATTTGCTACAAGTTACATAAATTACAAGGTCCCCTAAGAAACAATGCGTTACACTCGATTCATTCCAGACTTTGTCACAACTGAAACGCGATACAGTTCAGCATACCAACGCCATTTTGCTGATTATTCTTACGTTTGTAAGCAATGCACCCACACTGGAATCAGTTTTACTTCTAGTCCACCGAGCGAGATGGCTCCGCATTCAGGAGGTCATGGGGTCGATCCGCGCGGCCGGCATACCGCATCCATGGATAGTTTCGGGGGGCTTCCTGGGTCTTCAGGCGAATGCTGGGTGAGTTACTTTCATCCCCCGAATTTTCTATCTCCGTATTTCACTTCACTAACAATTTCATTCATCCTTCCATCTGTTTGGTCTATTTCAGGGTAGAGGGTGTTCGGGTACAGCATGGTGGGGAAGATACTCCGAGTAGCTCCGTCCTCTGTCACTAAAGTCGGGTTCTGGATCATGTCCCCAACGTTGAGCCCCTTCAGGCGGCGGTCTGCACGAACAGAGAGGGGACCGGTATAATGGCTGGTAGGTACCCCTACCCTGCTGTGCCTGCTCTCCTGTAATCTGGCCATGCCCCTTCCTCCCGGGAGCGCCCTTTGGGGTATAGATACAAAAGATCTCTATGGTCAACGTGCCGAAGTCCCTCTCCGCGTCTGTCCTTCTGCTGTTCCTACCTCTTCTAGTCCACTTCTTAATCAAAGTACAATAACATGTTTTCTACAGGTGTACTGAACTTGAAGTAGCTGTTAGTTTACAATGCTGAAATATTACTTCCCAAAACTGCGAAGTAAGCTGATAACTGCAAGACTCTCTGTAAAGCAAGCAACAAGTTCTACTCTCATTCTATCTACGCAAGAGTGATTGACCCTTCGTGCAGTCTCACTGTAGTTGACCATTTACTTTATTGAAAAATATTTCATAGTACAGAAACTCAAACATTACAATAGGCATCAAAACATATCTATGTGCAATCATGTTATGATCTGTTTAATCTTTCTCAAGGTATGCGAATTACTGGCTGTCCCAGAAGTACCCAACGAAACAAAAAAGCACAAATATTTTGGAAAAACATTTATTCATCTAAAGTGTCTTCTTTCAGCTCGATACACTTTTCCCAGCGATGCTCAATATCCTGTTTATAACAAGAACCGTCGAGCTCTGCAAAATAGCCATCAACTGCAGACTCCGCCTATTCCTTATTGGCAAATCCTTTCCCACCAAATCATTTCCTCACGTTTGGAAACAGAAAACAATCAGAGAGGGCTACGTCTGGCCAATAGGATGTATGAAGAAGCAATTGGAACTTTAACTCACTGATTTTGGTCATGGATGTGTGGACTAGTGCATTGTCGTGTTGAAACAAATCTTTCTTTCTCACTAAATGTAGCCATTTTTGCTTGACTTCATCACTAACACTGACCTATGTTTCATTCATGGTTATGATTCGACGCAAAAACTCAGCTTTACATCGCCAAACACTCGACTGAACGACGTTGTTTTTGCTCCATTGTGAGCAAGCGCGGCACCCATCTTGCGCACAGCTTTCAGTCAGTATATCTGGTAGCTCAGTCGAAGGCCAACTGTTTACAATTTCTGCCATAGTCATCTCATTTGGTCGACAATTACGATGTTTAGGTATCTTGACAGCCAGTAAGGTCTCGCTTAAACTCTACCGCCCAATACTTTACTGGAGCAGACCCCTCCCCCCAGAATTGAATTAGCTCAGCATAAATAGTAGTTGGACTAAAACCTTCCAAATGAAAGTATCACGTAACGATGGCCAGTTTACAAATTCGCTGATGGCTGTCAAACAACGTAGCATCGTCAAACTTAAGCTTTATAAGGTTGGTACTTTCTACTATAGTCATTTGTTTGAAACAGCACGTCAGGTCGGGTATTGCCATTGAGCAGGACAAGTAGGTACCTACATTATTTAGCCAACGATGCATGCGAGTGCTGGTCTGGTCTAAGAAGCGGGAAAGTCAACCGTGCCGGCCATGTCGAGTCATTAACGCAGTTGATCTCCTAAGCCTCTAGGAGAGACTTAACTCAAGTTGTGTAGCAGGGTTTAACTACTTCCTTAAGCTGGGATACACTTTCATTAAGCTTCACTTCTATATCTCACAGCTGTGTACCAGTCACATTACTGTGTCTATCCGGAGCTGCTCTACCAATTATACGTACACAATTCCATTTTTACTTTTCCCACCAGCTACACAAAGTAGGGCACCTCATGTCTGCTCTCTTTTATTCTATTTACTTATTACTTTCTCTACTGGTAAGTAGGGGAAGTATTGTATTCCACCCAAAAATTCGATGTCCAGATTTCACCGGAAATACATGTTTTGAGGCCCCCTGAATCCAAAAAAAAAAGCATTTTTAGAAAAAGGTCCGTGTGTGTCTGTGTGTGTCAGTCTGTCAGTCTGTCAGTCTGTGGACAGCATAACTCAAAAACGAAAAGTCGGTTAAAAACCAAAGTTGGTATTTAAGTTTAATGTCTTTCAAGTATGTGACACGAAGATTTTGAAGAAAATAGCCCCACCCTAAACTACCCTTTCCATGGAAGATTTTTCGAAAATTTTGATTTTCTTGAAAATGGCTCTAACGATTTTGATTAAAATGCCATATGTTTGAGATATTTTTATGACAAATGAAATGTATATCTTGAATTTTCTGGCTATTTCCCCTGTAGTCGTATTTACTCTGGATATGTAGATCTTGCTAAAATACACAATTTATGTCTGAATAAATTTTCTTGTAGGGTGAACCATTTCGGAGATATTCCTTGTTATGTGTGTGAGTTTCAGAAAACTTAGAACTTTCGTGAAATGGATCATCGTTGTTCATTTTTTTATGTTAAGTGTGCAAAGACAACAGAATCTCAAACATTTGACTATCGCACTAAGCCTACTGTATTCTAACATTCCCCTTGCACCTATAAGGAAATAAGCAATAAGATAATTTGCACAAATGTTTATCTCAACTAACAAGAAAGAAGATATAGGAATAAGAGTTTGTAAGAATGGTTAGTACAAGAGTAGAGAAAGTCATGTGAGTGCAACACATCAGATTTTTTTTATCCAGATAAACATTTACGCATTTCTTTGTTTGATGCTGTAGGTAAAGCGATTGTCAGATTTTTAAGGAGCTCGTCAACATGAATTCCCATTTGTAAAAGTGTATAATCATTTGAAAACTCAAACCAATAACAACGAATATCTCGGAAATAGTTGACTACATAAGAAATGTACTTCACTGAATTGTGTACTTTATCGAGATCTACATCTTTTTGTGTAGTAAGATTTAGTCTATCTGTTACAGTTTATCAGGTGTACAAATATCATTCACAATGAAGATCACTTCAGAGGATATAACCAAAAATTTCAAGATACACTTTCAGTTGTCATGAAAGTATGCCTAAACGTATGGTAATTTAATTCAAATTGTTAAAGACGTTTTTGAGAAAATGAAAATTTTCGGAACATAACACATACGAAGTACAGATTGAGGTGGGGGATTTTTTGGGGTTATTTTTCACTTATAGGGTCGGTTAAGAGATGAGGGCTAAAGAGGTTATTCCCGGAAAGTTCAGAATATATATTTTATTTGTCATGAAATATGTTTACTAAACGATATTTTTATCAAAATCGCTAATCTGGTTTTTTTTTCAGAAAAACAAACATTTCCAAAAAATGTTTCAGGTAAGAGGTATTTTGGGGTGAAGGGAGATTTTATTAAAAATCTTGGTGTCGTATATTTTGAGGTTACTGAATTAAATACCGACGTTGGTATTTATCTGGCTAGTTCTGCTGTTCATAGGCACACAATGTCCCTCTGGGTGGCTCAGTTGGTTAGACGTTGGCCTACTGTTCCAAAGGTCGCGGGTTCAAATCCGGCCCAGACCGATGGTTTTTAAGTGTGCATAAAAACGATAGCTCCATGTCAGTAGATTTACTGGCATGTAAAAGAACTCCCGTGGGACGAAATTCCGGCACACCGGCGACGCTGATGTGATCCTAGCAACTGTCAGCGTCATTAAACAACAAAATATTATATTACAGCACCCGATATGATAACTTTACATGAGCTTCTCTACCCATTCTTACGCAAGCTTATTCTTATAGGTGCTTCATGTTAGTAAGCACAACTGAGAGAGATGGCTCCGCATTTGGGAGGTCGTGGGTTCGCTAGTCCAACGCTAGGAAGGATACCTGTATCCCCTGAATTTCCTGTCCTTACATTTTACATTTCACATACCGTTGGTTCTTTCAGAGTCGCAAGTGTCAGCGAAGGCGTTAGGTGCAGCTTGGCAGGGATAATATGTGCACAGGCACTCTTTTCGTCCCTCGTTGTCCGTGGGATCCGGGTAGGGGTGCCCATATGGGGGTGTGAGATCCCCTAAAGACTTCAAAGTGTCGTCAAACTTGGGAAACCTTAGGAACCTCTGTCGATGTGTGTACCGTTAGTCTGGATATGGCTACCCGGTGTCTCCTCTCACCTCATCCTTCCTCCGGGGATCCCCCTTGGAAGCAGCAAAGGTACAATAAGCCTAGCTTCAGTGCCGAAACCCCTCCATATCTCTCCTTCTCCTATTCCTAATAAGGATAACATTCTCTACAAATTGTCTCATTGTATATTTCCTTGTAGCTACAATGGCTATAGGGAAATGTTGTAGGATTAACTGATAGTCAAATCTTTTAATAGCTGGTCGCTATATGATGACTTTGAAATTTCCTTCTCTTTGCAGAGTCAAGAGCTAAAAATCTAATAACAACTTCGTATTTGAGAAAAGTAAAAGAGCGTTGAAAAATTCAAAGCAATCAAGAAAGAGTTTATTCAAAGAGAAAGACTTTTTACATAAATTGTCTGCTTTAATAAGATCCACATTTTAGTATAACTGTGAAGCGGTATTACTGCTTTCTTACTCTCGTACCACTATACTAAGCGGAATGCTGTTCTCAGGTAGTTTCTGTGCCGCGGCTGCTCTGCATGGACCTTAATTTCTGGGTATGCGTGAGTATTTTCACATAAGAGCCAGAACTCTCGTTGAAACACTTTATTCTCATTCAAAGTAATGTTTGAGATTTGCCGATCACTATTAGAATTGTTACGACGTTACTGTCTTTACTTGGACCGAAGATTTTTACTGTAGAATGTAACGTGATAGCCAAGAAAATGAAAAATGTGCAATTCCTTTTCCGACTTCTAGGCAAGTATAAACTGTCCTCACACTGGGAGATCTGGAAGGCAAGTCTCTGTGACTGACCTGATCACTGAGGTCTGGAAGGCAAGTCTGTGTGACTGACCTGATCAGTCGAGGGTCTGGAAGGCAAGTCTGTGTGACTGACCTGATCACTGAGGTCTGGAAGGCAAGTCTGTGTGACTGACCTGATCAGTCGAGGGTCTGGAAGGCAAGTCTGTGTGACTGACCTGATGACTCGGGGGTCTGGAAGGCAAGTCTGTGTGGCTGATCTGATCACTGGGGGGTCTGGAAGGCAAGTCTCTGTGACAGACCTGGTCACTCGGGGGGCTGAAGGGCAAGTCTCTGTGACTGACCTGATGACTCGGGGGTCTGGAAGGCAAGTCTGTGTGGCTGATCTGATCACTCGGGGGTCTGGAAGCCAAGTCTGTGTGACTGACCTGATCACTCGGGGGTCTGGAAGCCAAGTCTGTGTGACTGACCTGATCACTCGGGGGTCTGGAAGGCAAGTCTCTGTGACTGATCTGGTCACTCGGGGGTCTGGAAGGCAAGTCTGAGTGACTGATCTGGTCACTCGGGGGTCTGGAAGGCAAGTCTCTGTGACTGATCTGGTCACTCGGGGGTCTGGAAGGCAAGTCTCTGTGACTGATCTGGTCACTCGGGGGTCTGGAAGCCAAGTCTCTGTGACTGACCTGATCACTCGGGGGTCTGGAAGGCAAGTCTGTGTGACTGACCAGATCATTCGGGGGTCCGGAAGGCAAGTCTGTGTGACTGACCTGATCACTCGGGGGTCTGGAAGGCAAGTCTGTGTGACTGATCTGGTCACTCGGGGGTCTGGAAGGCAAGTCTGTGTGACTGATCTGATCACTCGGGGGTCTGGAAGGCAAGTCTGTGTGACTGACCTGATCACTCGGGGGTCTGGAAGGCAAGTCTGTGTGACTGATCTGGTCACTCGGGGGTCTGGAAGGCAAGTCTGTGTGACTGACCTGATGACTCGGGGGTCTGGAAGCCAAGTCTGTGTGACTGACCTGATCACTGAGGTCTGGAAGGCAAGTCTGTGTGACTGATCTGATCACTGAGGTCTGGAAGCCAAGTCTGTGTGACTGATCTGATCACTCGGGGGTCTGGAAGGCAAGTCTGTGTGACTGATCTGGTCACTGAGGTCTGGAAGGCAAGTCTGTGTGACTGATCTGATCACTCGGGGGTCTGGAAGGCAAGTCTCTGTGACTGACCTGATCACTCGGGGGTCTGGAAGGCAAGTCTGTGTGACTGATCTGATCACTCGGGGGTCTGGAAGGCAAGTCTCTGTGACTGACCTGATCACTCGGGGGTCTGGAAGGCAAGTCTGTGTGACTGATTTGATCACTCGGGGGTCTGGAAGGCAAGTCTCTGTGACTGAACTGATCACTCGGGGTCTGGAAGGCAAGTCTCTGTGACTGACCTGATCACTCGGGGGTCTGGAAGGCAAGTCTCTGTGACTGACCTGATCACTCGGGGGTCTGGAAGGCAAGTCTCTGTGACTGATCTGATCACTCGGGGTCTGGAAGGCAAGTCTCTGTGACTGATCTGATCACTCGGGGGTCTGGAAGGCAAGTCTCTGTGACTGACCTGATCACTCGGGGGTCTGGAAGGCAAGTCTGTGTGACTGATCTGATCACTCGGGGTCTGGAAGGCAAGTCTCTGTGACTGACCTGATCACTCGGGGGTCTGGAAGGCAAGTCTCTGTGACTGACCTGATCACTCGGGGGTCTGGAAGGCAAGTCTCTGTGACTGACCTGATCACTCGGGGTCTGGAAGGCAAGTCTCTGTGACTGACCTGATCACTCGGGGGTCTGGAAGGCAAGTCTCTGTGACTGACCTGATCACTCGGGGGTCTGGAAGGCAAGTCTCTGTGACTGACCTGATCACTCGGGGGTCTGGAAGGCAAGTCTCTGTGACTGACCTGATCACTCGGGGTCTGGAAGGCAAGTCTCTGTGACTGACCTGATCACTCGGGGGTCTGGAAGGCAAGTCTGTGTGACTGATCTGATCACTCGGGGTCTGGAAGGCAAGTCTCTGTGACTGATCTGATCACTCGGGGGTCTGGAAGGCAAGTCTGTGTGACTGATCTGATCACTTGGGGGTCTGAAAGGCAAGTCTCTGTGACTGGTCTGATCACTCGGGGGTCTGGAAGGCAAGTCTCTGTGACTGGCCTGATCACTCGGGGGTCTGGAAAGCAAGTCTGTGTGACTGGCCTGATCACTCGGGGGTCTGGAAGGCAAGTCTCTGTGACTGATCTGATCACTCGGGGGTCTGGAAGGCAAGTCTCTGTGACTGACCTGATCACTCGGGGGTCTGGAAGGCAAGTCTCTGTGACTGACCTGAACACCGGGAGGGCTGGAAGGCAAGTCTGTGTGACTGACCTGATCACCCGGGGTCTGGAAGGGAAGTCTCTGTGACTGATCTGATCACTCGGGGGTCTGGAAGGCAAGTCTCTGTGACTGATCTGATCACTCGGGGGTCTGGAAGGCAAATCTGTGTGACTGATCTGATCACTCGGGGGTCTGGAAGGCAAGTCTGTGTGACTGATCTGATCACTCGGGGGTTCGGAAGGCAAGTCTCTGTGACTGATCTGATCACTCGGGGGTCTGGAAGGCAAGTCTGTGTGACTGACCTGATCACTCGGGGGTCTGGAAGGCCAGTGGTTGCTTTCCGCTTTCACGGTAATAAGTCACCTTCCATTTTCCCCTCATTTTCCCCTTAATATTTCGCGCCAAACTCAGCGTCATGAAGCTATCAATGCCTTTCATTTCTTAATTGCCTTTTACCCTGGCAGCGGGGTTTCGCTGAAGTGCACGTAGCCATACCTTGTTTTCCTGGCACTCCTGCGCTATCCAATTTCCAGGAAAACTGGTCTTACAGGGCTTTAGCTTGTTACCTGGCGCTTGCCACTAATTACCTGGTTGTAACATTCTGTGTCCTTTCTGACGATCTTAACCGTGAACAATTTTCCCATGTCCGTACCTTTTATACACGCGATTATTTTAATGTTTTCGGATTATTTAATTCTGCCATGTGAAGCGGTATTATTTCCATAACTATGGCGTTCACAATTTGGGCTTCAACTGTGTGACGCCGAACACGCGGCAGACATCAAAGGACGGCCATGGTCATTTTTTTTTTTTTTTTTTTTTAATTAACGTCCTCCAACATTGTGTCATATCGGACGAATGAATGAAATGAAACGGGTGAAATGATGCTCAAATGAGCCCGAGGTCCATGGAGCTTTAAGTTACCCGACATTCGTCTTCTCAGGGTAGGGAAAACCTCGGAAAAAAACCTTACCCGGATAACTTGCCCTAAGCGAGATTCGAACTCGCGACCTCTTGAACGTGAGGCAGACACGCTAACCATCACGCTATCGAGGCGGGCGGCCATGGTCAAGCTATCCCACACCGCTCAGGGCGAGCAAACACGTAACAACAATCAGAGCGGTAGAACAAAAAGAGGTTTTCTAGATTGTTCGTGAATCTTCGGCTGCTGGAAAGTTCCAGAAAAAATATGACTGCGTCATCGTGGTAGAAAAGCTTACAAGACGCGAGACAATAGTAGTTTTTGAGAGAAAAGTGACTTGTGACTGTTAAACGAGATATGGTCTTTGTGACAGAAGTGTTTGTGAGACAGAAAACAAGTGAAAGACTGAACAAGGATGTGTGTTAAGGTTGTGGGAAGAAAACAGCTGAGTCACAATATCACCAAGGACTGTAGACTCTGTCAACGTCAGTATAGCACAACTGTGTTGTGCATTCAGATAGAAAAATAAATAGCTGGATATTTTTCACAATCATATTTTGTCTATTTCTCACAGTTTACCAGATATGCAAAATCATTCAGAATGAAGAGAACTTCATAGACTATTCCAATAAAATTTAACATATACATTTTATTTCTCATGAAAATACCTTAAACATATGGTGTCTCATTAAAAACACACATAAGCACACACACATACACGGAAGTTTTCTAAAAAATATTTTTTTCTGTCCTTTCTTTCTTTTTTCTTTTTCATTTTTCTTTCTTTTTTTATTTATTTTTTGTACCTTTTATTACCTGTGAACTCTCAATGTGGAAATGTGCAGTGCAATGCCGCGTGTGTGGTAGATGCAGTAGTAAATGATGGAAGAGCTCATGTTAAAATTAATCCAATTTTGGTATTTAACCGACTCTTCATGTTCGAGTCACGCTGTACACAGAGGTGCATCACACAGGGAACTTCGTTTATCCTGACCAAGTGGAACCAAACGTAATCCGGTTATATGTGCAATTGGCAAAACAAAATTCTTAAATCCTTAAATAAGCAGACTTGCCGTTTATGACGATAAAAGGTGTACAGTACATATATAGTATGTATTGTTTACATGACGTTAAGAAATATAAAGATGTTAATTAAATAAAATCACAGCGCTTCTTAACAACGAATTGAACCGCAGTCTTTTATTTTAAACACGTGTGGCGTTTGGACGAGGTACGGTCACATCATTAATAGTTTAGCTGGAGTCGTGTTGGGCTGATGTTTGTCAGCAACTCCAAGCTCAGCAGCTATTTTCTTCAATGTTTCTCCTTTATCAATTCGATTAATAGCATCCAACTATTTATCCATTGCAATCACGACCTTCTTTCACTTCCATGTCATTTTCAACTTGTACCTACACACAATTCCACTGCCAGAAATTTCGATAAGACACAATAAACTTAATGACACGCACCGTTTGAAAACATTAGGAAAAGTGAGAAGATTGAGGGATCAAGGTCAACGCCTTCTTCCAGCGCTATTTGTGGCTCGTAAGACATACCGCGTCAGCACCGTGTGCCACATTACTAAACCTTTCTTAGTCTCCACAGGTAGCATTTTACAGTAGGTATTGCCATAATTTATTATAAAATTTATGCAGGAAAGTTGCACTGAATCAAACTAAAAAGCGAATATTTGGTGTGCTTATTTTGTTATCTAATGTGAACATGAAATTAAAAAACAAAAATCTACAAATGTGATTCTGATAATACTGCGATCCGGATACGCGAGGGCCGAATAAACAAGGTTTTAGTGTATTGGGTGGATTCCAATGCTTCTGCCTAATATACCTAAGTGAAAAATACAGTTGTAGAATATTTCCGGGTGGGATGGATTCCAAATTGATTTTCTTGATAATTGTAAGATGTTCATTCTCGCCATGTTCTGTTTGATATTCATACGTTTAGTAAACAGCAATTCTGGTCGATACGCACACAGAGGAAATGAGATCCCAGAGATCAAATGATTGCTCTTTGAATTACAAATCCTTGCTCTGACTGAAATGAAACGAAACCTTTCCACGACAGGAAATGAAAATTACTTTTATACTCTACCTCTGTTTTTGATTTACAAAAAATAAACTCACAGGTGAGCAGCGTGCAGCGGCGGAATGGACTAAAATTGCACCATTGCATTGTCAATTGAAAAAAGAAAAAGAAAAAAGGAAAAAAAAAAAAAAAAAAAAATAATAATAATAATAATAATAATAATAATAATAATAATAATAATAATAATAATAATAATAATAATAATAATAACAACAACAATAATAATTTCCCTAGGGCGTCTTTCCCTTATTCAGAGGTTACCCTCATCGCCCTGCCGCTGCGTCCTCCAGCCGCAGCCAAGGTCACGGAGGAGTGCAGCTTGGGGGTGGCGGGGGTCAACACGCCGACTCCCCCGACCGTAAGGCGACTACATTGACCTTTTAGGGACGCTACATTTCTATCAGGATAGCTCCTCAATTGGCCCCTCAGGGACCTAACGAGGCTGAGTGCACCCCGTACCAGACCTCCCAGCGGGGGAAAAATCCCATGTCGGTACCGAGGATCGAACCCGGGTCCTCCGCGCCAGAGGCAGGCGCGCTACCACTGCGCTACGGAGGCGGTAATAATAATAATAATAGTAATAATAATAATAATAATAATAATAATAATAATAATAATAATAATAATAATAATAATAATAATAATAATAATAATAATAATAATAATAATAATAATAATAACAATAAACTCACGTGCATTTCAATGAATAACACCTTAGTTGGTTCTAAGAAATAAGACACGGCAATGAAATTAAGGCCACACAACATCTATTAAAATTAGTAAACTATTACAAGTTAAAACAATTTAAGTTAAACTGTTTGTTAAACACGGTAAGTATAACCAGAAATTTTAATTTTATATTGTACGTTTCCAAGAAGGTAGCTAATTGTTAAAAATGGTATGTATAGCGCTCAATGACCTTCTTCACCCACTCTTGTACACAATGTTCCTCTAGCTTTGTGTCACATCGAAATAAACATATCCAGCAATTGTTTTGTTACCTATTTCTTTATAGGAAGAATAGGAATAGGAGAATGCAGTAGGGTTCTGCAATAGTAACAATTTTAACGAGCAGGTCGTTATGTGGAGACTTGACATTCCATTCTTTTTGCAGGATCACAAGGAAAAAAGAAAAACTAATAAAATTTTGCCATTTGAGAAGAAGATATTTGAAAATCCAAACAAATAACAATAAATATGTCCGGAATGACTAAGTACACAAACATGTATTTGATATAAATTGTGTGCTTTCACAACATCTACAATTTTTGTGCAGTACGATTTTGTGTATATGTTGCAGCTTACGACTTATACAAAACTCATTTATAAAGCAGAGGATTTCCGAGACGATTCCCAGGAAGTTGAAGATATACATTTCATTTGTTATGAAATCATTTGATGGAAATGGTTAGAGCCTTTTTGAAGAACTCAAAATCTTCAAAAGTGTTGCAAGTAAAGGGTACTTCGGTGTGGAGAGGTTTTCCAACAAGTGTTGTACACTGGGAAGATGGTTAACTGAAATAGCAAGGTTAGCATTTAACCCACTGTTTATTCTTCTTCTTCTTCTTCTTCTTCTTCTTCTTCTTCTTCTTCTTCTTCTTCTTCTTCTTCTTCTTCTTCTTCTTCTTCTTCTTCTTCTTCTTCTTCTTCTTCTTCTTCTTCTTCTTCTTCTTCTTCTTCTTCTTCTTCTTCTTCTTCTTCTTCTTCTTCTTCTTCTTCTTCTTCTTCTTCTTCTTCTTCTTCTTCTTCTTCTTCTTCTTCTTCTTCTTCTTCTTCTTCTTCTTCTTCTTCTTCTTTCTTCTTCTTCTTCTTCTTCTTCTTCTTCTTCTTCTTCTTCTTCTTCTTCTTCTTCTTCTTCTTCTTCTTCTTCTTCTTCTTCTTCTTCTTCTTCTTCTTCTTCTTCTTTCTTCTTCTTCTTCTTCTTCTTCTTCTTCTTCTTCTTCTTCTTCTTCTTCTTCTTCTTCTTCTTCTTCTTCTTCTTCTTCTTCTTCTTCTTCTTCTTCTTCTTCTTCTTCTTCTTCTTCTTCTTCTTCTTCTTCTTCTTCTTCTTCTTCTTCTTCTTCTTCTTCTTCTTCTTCTTCTTCTTCTTCTTCTTCTTCTTCTTCTTCTTCTTCTTCTTCTTCTTCTTCTTCTTCTTCTTCTTCTTCTTCTTCTTCTTCTTCTTCTTCTTCTTCTTCTTCTTCTTCTTCTTCTTCTTCTTCTTCTTCTTCTTCTTCTTCTTCTTCTTCTTCTTCTTTCTTCTTCTTCTTCTTCTTCTTCTTCTTCTTCTTCTTCTTCTTCTTCTTCTTCTTCTTCTTCTTCTTCTTCTTCTTCTAATTCTTCTTCTTCTTCTTCTTCTTCTTCTTCTTCTTCTTCCTCCTCCTCCTCCTCCTCCTCCTCCTCCTCCTCCTCTACTTCTTCTACTTCTTCTTCTACTACTTCTTCCTCTTCCTCTTCTTCTTCTTCTACTTCTCCTACTTCTTCCTCTTCTTCTTCCTCTTCTTCTTCTACTTCTTCTTCTTCTTCTTCTTCCTCCTCCTCTACTTCTTCTACTTCTTCTTCTACTACTTCTTCCTCTTCCTCTTCTTCTTCTTCTACTTCTCCTACTTCTTCCTCTTCTTCTTCCTCTTCTTCTTCTACTTCTTCTTCTTCCTCTTCTTCTTCTACTTCTTATTCTACTTCTACTTCTTCTTCCTCTTCCTCTTCTTCTTCTTGTTCTTCTTCTTCTTCTTCTTCTACTTCTTGTTCTAATTCTTCTTCTACTACTACTTCTACTACTTCTTCTACTACTTCGTCTACTTCTTCTGCTACTACTTCTTCTTCTGCTTCTTCTTCTACTACTTCTTTTTCTACTTCTTCTGCTACTACTACTTCTTCTACTTCTTCTTCTACTTCTTCTTCTACTTCTTCTGCTACTACTTCTTCTTCTACTTCTGTAGACGGGCCTTTAAACGCGACACACTCAGTCACTCTACTTCTTTTTGTACTACTTCTTCTTCTACTTCTGCTATTTCTTCTTCTTCTTCTTCCTCTTCTTCTACTTGTTCTGCTACTACTTCTTCTACTTCTTCTTCTTCTACTACTTCTTCTACTACGTCTACTTCTACTAATTCTTCTTCTACTTCTTCGTCTACTACTTCTTCTTCTTCTACTTCTTCTACTACCCCTACTTCTACTACTACTTTTTCTTCTACTTCTTGTTCATCTTCTTCTTCATGTTCTTCTTCATCTTCTTCATCTTCTTCTTCATCTTCTTCTTCTACTTCTTCGTCTACTACTTCTTCTTCTTCTACTTCTTCTTCTACTTATTCTTCTTCATCTTCTTCTTCTTCTACTTCTTCATCTTCTTCTACTTCTTCATCTTCTCCTTCTTCATCTTCTTCTTCATCTTCTTCTTCATCTTCTTCTACTTCTTCTTCATCTTCTTCTTCTACTTCTTCTTCATCTTCTTCTTCATCATCATCTACTTCTTCTTCTACTTCTTCGTCTACTACTTCTTCTACTTATTCTTCTTCATCTTCTTCTTCTTCTACTTCTTCATCTTCTTCTACTTCTTCTTCATCTTCTCCATCTTCTTCTTCTTCTTCTTCTACTTCTTCTACTTCTTCTTCTCCATCTTCTTCTTCTACTTCTTCTTCTACTTCTTCTTCCCTTGCTTTTGTTTGTTTCTTTTTTTCCTGTATATAATGAGTTATATGTGCTCATTCTGTATATTTATGACAATGGTTTGTACATCTCATTTGACATGTTCAATATTCACCAACCTACATGGCTACTTGTGAACTCGCTGAACGCAATCTAATCTAAACAATTTTAAAAACAGAATACAAGCAATATTCCAAAATGCAAAGAAAACAAAATATGAGCCTTATTCCAATACCGAAAGGACAAGAACCTGTGTGACAGAACTACATTGAACCCTACGCGACAGCTAAAAAGCTCTAGCTCTATAACAACACGTTTACAGACATACATTCACTATAAGAAAATACTCAAATAGGAACAAGTGAGCATTGGTGACAGCAAACAAATTAAACTTCTCAGCGTTCTCTGATATTTATCAATATTCTGAAGTCGAAAGACGCTCACCATACATAGCAGACAAGTATAACATGTGTACTAAATATGATTTCTTGTATGCTAACAATTAAACGAGTATAACTTTAATAAGCGGATTAATAAGACATTATTAAAAATCCTTCGCTAACCTCAAACACGCCATTTCATAAACCAAACTAGTATTAAATAGTACAACCATCTGAAGCAATGGCAGCTGCTAAGTACAGCAGTCTACCACCTCACAACGTCAACACAACCTCCATGAACAACAGCACTACAGCTTTGCTTCAATTGCCCAGACTTCTACCCAGAAATAAGAAGCTATCATCATTGACTCCCATGACGGACTTAGAGAGACTGTGCTCTCGCTGTAAGTAAATTAACTGAACCAAGTAACATAAAATTTATCTCACGGATCTCCAACATATACCTAACGTTATCTAAAGTAGCAGAATCACTGGTTACTAAAAACCCCAAAATAAACAAATAATGTTACTCTTCAGCTCCGTCGTCTAATTACTCCAAACAAATGAATCGATCTTTCAAATGTATGTCCAATTCTACCAAACTCACTCATAGAGACTCACCTAACTGCACATGGAATTAAACTAATGTGAAGCATTACCAACATTTGAGCTGACATCTCTGAGCCAGGACTTTCACATATCCTTTGTTTATGGCACATTCAGTCAAGCAGAGCAGTGGTTCATTACTTGACTTTGGCACATTCAGTCTAGCAGAACAGTGGCTCTATACTTGACTTTGGCACATTCACTCTAGCAGAGCAGTGGGTCTATACTTGACTTTGGCACATTCAGTCAAGCAGAGCAGTGGGTCTATACTTGACTTTGGGCACATTCAGTCAAGCAGAACAGTGGGTCTATACTTGACTTTGGCACATTCAGTCAAGCAGAGCAGTGGGTCTATACTTGACTTTGGCACATTCAGTCAAGCAGAACAGTGGGTCTATACTTGACTTTGGCACATTCAGTCAAGCAGAGCAGTGGGTCTATACTTGACTTTGGCACATTCAGTCAAGCAGAACAGTGGGTCTATACTTGACTTTGGCACATTCAGTCAAGCAGAGCAGTGGGTCTATACTTGACTTTGGCACATTCAGTCAAGCAGAGCAGTGGGTCTATACTTGACTTTGGCACATTCAGTCAAGCAGAACAGTGGGTCTATACTTGACTTTGGCACATTCAGTCAAGCAGAGCAGTGGGTCTATACTTGATTTTGGCACATTCAGTCAAGCAGAGCAGTGGGTCTATACTTGACTTTGGCACATTCAGTCTAGCAGAGCAGTGGGTCTATACTTGACTTTGGCACATTCAGTCAAGCAGAACAGTGGGTCTATACTTGACTTTGGCACATTCAGTCTAGCAGAGCAGTGGGTCTATACTTGACTTTGGCACATTCAGTCAAGCAGAGCAGTGGGTCTATACTTGACTTTGGCACATTCAGTCAAGCAGAGCAGTGGGTCTATACTTGATTTTGGCACATTCAGTCAAGCAGAGCAGTGGGTCTATACTTGACTTTGGCACATTCAGTCTAGCAGAGCAGTGGGTCTATACTTGACTTTGGCACATTCAGTCAAGCAGAACAGTGGGTCTATACTTGACTTTGGCACATTCAGTCTAGCAGAGCAGTGGGTCTATACTTGACTTTGGCACATTCAGTCAAGCAGAGCAGTGGGTCTATACTTGACTTTGGCACATTCAGTCAAGCAGAGCAGTGGGTCTATACTTGACTTTGGCACATTCAGTCTAGCAGAGCAGTGGGTCTATACTTGACTTTGGCACATTCAGTCAAGCAGAGCAGTGGGTCTATACTTGACTTTGGCACATTCAGTCTAGCAGAACAGTGGGTCTATACTTGACTTTGGCACATTCAGTCAAGCAGAGCAGTGGGTCTATACTTGACTTTGGCACATTCAGTCTAGCAGAGCAGTGGGTCTATACTAGACTTTGGCACATTCAGTCAAGCAGAGCAGTGGGTCTATACTTGACTTTGGCACATTCAGTCAAGCAGAGCAGTGGGTCTATACTTAACTTTGGCACATTCAGTCCAGCAGAACAGTGGGTCGATACTTGACTTTGGCACATTCAGTCTAGCAGAACAGTGGGTCTATACTTGACTTTGGCACATTCAGTCAAGCAGAACAGTGGGTCTATACTTGACTTTGGCACATTCAGTCAAGCAGAGCAGTGGGTCGATACCTGGCTTTGGCACATTCAGTGCAGCAGAGCACACGGTCGATACTTGACTTTGCCACCCTTAACACAACAGTGCAGCGGGTCTATACTTGACTTTGGCACATTCAGTCCAGCAGAACAGTGGATCGATACTTGACCTTGGCACATTCAGTCTAGCAGAACAGTGGGTCGATACCTCACTTTGGTACATTCAGTCAAGCAGAGCAGTGGGTCGATACCTCACTTTGGCACATTCAGTCTAGCAGAACAGTGGATCGTTACCTCACTTTGGCACATTCAGTCAAGCAGAACAGTGGGTCGATACCTCACTTTGGCACATTCAGTCTAGCAGAACAGTGGGTCGATACTTGACTTTGGCACATTCAGTCTAACAGAACAGTGAGTCGATACCTGACTTTGGCACATTCAGTCTAGCAGAACAGTGGGTCGATACTTGACTTTGGCACATTCAGTCTAGCAGAACAGTGGGTCCATACTTGACTTTGGCACATTCAGTCAAGGAGAGCAGTGGGTCGATACCTGGCTTTGGCACATTCAGTGCAGCAGAGCACACGGTCGATACTTGACTTTGGCACCCTTAACACAACAGTGCAGCGGGTCGATACTTGACTTTGGCACATTCAGTCAAGCAGAACAGTGGGTCTATACTTGACTTTGGCACATTCAGTCTAGCAGAACAGTGGGTCTATACTTGACTTTGGCACATTCAGTCAAGCAGAACAGTGGGTCTATACTTGACTTTGGCACATTCAGTCAAGCAGAGCAGTGGGTCTATACTTGACTTTGGCACATTCAGTCAAGCAGAGCACAGTGGGTCTATACTTGACTTTGGCACATTCAGTCAAGCAGAGCAGTGGGTCTATACTTGACTTTGGCACATTCAGTCTAGCAGAGCAGTGGGTCTATACTTGAGTTTGGCACATTCAGTCTAGCAGAGCAGTGGGTCTATACTTGACTTTGGCACATTCAGTCTAGCAGAGCAGTGGGTCTATACTTGACTTTGGCACATTCAGTCTAGCAGAGCAGTGGGTCTATACTTGACTTTGGCACATTCAGTCAAGCAGAGCAGTGGGTCTATACTTGACTTTGGCACATTCAGTCTAGCAGAGCAGTGGGTCTATACTTGACTTTGGCACATTCAGTCTAGCAGAACAGTGGGTCTATACTTGACTTTGGCACATTCAGTCTAGCAGAACAGTGGGTCTATACTTGACTTTGGCACATTCAGTCTAGCAGAACAGTGGGTCTATACTTGACTTTGGCATATTCAGTCTAGCAGAGCAGTGGGTCTATACTAGACTTTGGCACATTCAGTCTAGCAGAGCAGTGGGTCTATACTTGACTTTGGCACATTCAGTCAAGTAGAACAGTGGGTCTATACTTGACTTTGGCACATTCAGTCCAGCAGAACAGTGGGTCGATACTTGACTTTGGCACATTCAGTCTAGCAGAACAGTGGGTCGATACTTGACTTTGGCACATTCAGTCCAGCAGAACAGTGGGTCGATGCTTGACTTTGGTACATTCAGTCCAGCAGAGCAGTGGGTCGATGCCTGACTTTGGCACATTCAGTCCAGCGGAACAGTGATTCGATACTTGACTTTGACACATACAGTCCAGTGGAACAATGGGTCGAAGCTCGACTTTGGCACCGTGGTTCTGTGGATCAGTGGGTTGCCAATCCAACATGGCAGTGGAAGAGCAGTTCTGCTGCCATGTTGTGATGTTTTGACGTACGGACAACGGAAGTAAACCATACGGCCCCTTGGCAGGTGGGGATGATGGGAAAGACCGAAAGGGCGACGAAGGGAGCAAACCTGGATAAAATTCGACGTTGGTCGGGTCGAATCGACCCACGATCCCAGGGTCCACTCCGGGGACGATACAGTCGGTATACGACCCCCCTAACGGGCCCGCTCAATAACGGGGCCTTTGTTTTACGTGAATGTTAAACCTGCTGTGCAATAAGATGATATGATTCAAATGAAATTGAGCTTTTATTTATGGATTCTGTTTAACTGCTGTGGTTTTGCCGCCCCATGCTGTATTAGAGTGAAAGACCACATAATTATGCTCATAGGCCTCTTTATCAGCCTAGAGATTCTTTTACGTGCCGTAAATCTACGTCACCGCCCACCCTCTTTACTTCCCTTCCGAAGCGAAGCCATGCTAAGGACCTTTAGGCGCGAAAAAATGCATCGCTCTCCTCCTGGTTTGAACCCTGAACCTCTGCGACGAGAGCCTAGCATATTACCCCTAGACCACGCCGGACGACGGTAATGCGGATATTCAAGAAGGCGTAGTAACATCAAGTGCACTTTGTATAGATTCACAACAGCGAGAAACAAAAGACCATTCCGCCACTGCCACGTCTACAAAATAAGAAAAATGAATTACGGTTCAGAGGAGAAGAATAAGTGAAACAAATGCCACACAAAGGAAGGGAAATTGGTCATTAGGTGTCACAATGAGCTAGAAATTTTGCTGTCCACCTCAATCTTGTTGAGGCAATTAAAAATGATAATATCTTAGATTTATGCCAAGTTACAGCGCTTCCTCTTGTAAATGAAATACAAAGCTATGTTTTCTACTCCTTGCTCTCGGTAAATGTAACTATGACATATTTCAGCAAAACAAAACTGGCTCATAAATATGGCCTATTCGCGATATGTGCAGACTGACCCACAAGTCCCCAACCTAACAAACAAAGCACTAATATTTTGGAAAAAAACATATTTATTTCTCTAAAGTGTCTTCTTTCAGCTCGATACCCTTTTCCCAGCGATCCTCAATATCCTGTTTATAACAAGAACCGTCGAGCTCTGCAAAATAGTCATCAACTGCAGACTCCGCCTATTCCTTATTGGCAAATCCTTTACCACCAAGTCATTTCCTCACGTTTGGAAACAGAAAACAAACAGAGGGGGCTACGTCTGGCCAATAGGGTGCATGAAGATGCAATTTGAAGTTCAGCTCATTGCCTTGATGAAACTAAACTTTCTTTCTCGCTAAATGCAGTCGATTTTGCTTGATTTAATCACTGAAATGCTGCAACAAGTTCGCACATTACTCACCATTGATTACTTTCCCTTACTGGAAATAATCAGTGAGTTATCGCATGTTTACCTCGAAAAAACAGACGCCATGACCTTGCTTGCAGAGAAACTGTCTTCGCTTTCTTTGGAACTGATTTTCTCAATCCATTGTTTCGACTGCTCCTTCGTCTCAAGTGTGAAGTGATGGACCCCATGATTCACCCATGGTTTTGAATCGACACAAAAACCCTTATAAATATATCTTAATATGGAAGGTATGCAACCCTTTAGTTATCTGTGTACTGGGATGAGTGATCTGAGCATGTTACATTCCTCTGCATGCGCTACATTCCCCTATAGAGTTCTTGGTGCATATCCTACTGCGTTACTTGTGTAGTTTCCAGTACAGTAATCTTTTTAACAGCAGTGCGACACGTATCAGTACACAGCTACTGAAGTGGCCGACATGAGCTCCAGCACACTTTGATGTAAATGTGTGGAATCACCTCAACGTTGCATATCCAAATCGATGGATTGGTAGAGATGGACCAGTTCCATGGTCAGCATGGTTGCCAGTTGCGACTATTTTATGTGGAGTTGAATGAAGAGTATGACATGGCATTCCTGTAATGGCAGCAGAGGACCTTATGGCTTGAGTCCACAGAAAGATTGGAAACCTTCAAAGAGAACCGCACGTATTAGGTCATGTGCATGAGGCTGAGCACTGCCAATATAGGCACTGCAATGACGTAGGAGATACAGAGTTTGAAGCCCGTTTGTAACATAGACAGCTCAATTTTGGGTTTACAGACGAAATATGAACCATGCATTCTGGATAGGAGTTCCTATTTGAAAACCTGTCAGTTGGCCACCCCACACAACATACTAAGTGTCGTCAGTGTTTTTGGGACATTCTGTGTAGTATTTGACATATGTCTTGGCAAACTCAACTTATGCTCATTCACATTAGGATCATAATTGCCTGCCTTCAGCCTACTGAATCTGAGCACACAACACAATGATGATATCACATGTTTATTGTTTAGAATGTGAGCTTTGTTGCCTCAGCTCTGTAATGAGCAATAACAAACCAACTAGTCACAGACATTTTAAAGTCATAGATTTCTAACTCATTCCATTCCATAAGTAAGCAAAACAATACGAGAAAGAAGCCCAAAGACCATCTATTGTACATTAAAATGTTTAGGTGTTGAAAATTTAAGAGCTGCTAGTGTTGTTTGCTCTATGTTGAATGAATCAAGCAATTTTGAATAATTTTTCTGTAAAACCACCCAAATATGTTTAGAATCCACCATAATTTTCCACTAACCACTAGATTTAAAATTTGCCCACTAGACAGATGCTCAAAAACACTACTAACTTGGCAACACTGGTTACTGGTTCAAGTCACTAATTCTGCTAATAGTAATATAAGTATGCCCTTATACTTAATTATATAACATGTAAAGTTGCAATTTTGCTAGAACGTTTCCTGAATGCTTCATAGGAAAATCCTTTGTGCACAAGTTTTGTGAGAGCTGTTAACCAACTAACAATAGGATGTGGAATTTGACAGGCAAATGAGAATAACAATATATTATAAGGTAGAATGAGATATGAACAATTCAATAGCAATGGCTATGGCACTGCATTTTTCATTTCTGATTCTACCTTACAGTTTAGCTAGTGTGTTGGAACAATCAAATATCATTGATTGACCTGATATATGCAGAATAATACACTTTTTAAAATCATCAAGATATCACTTGTAAACACTGGGAGGCTAGAAGAAAAATAACTTAGTTTGTTTCCTTGGTTATTGCAAGAGCAACACAGGCAAGTGCACATCTAATTTTAGATTGTGTAAAGTTAAATTTTTGCAAATATGGAACCACAAATAATTCATATATTCAAATTTTGCCATACTTAAATTTTGCTTTATTTGAACCTATGGTCATGGTTTTTTCCTACCTTGAAGCTTCTATTTGATCTGAGATCACAGCAGCTAATAACTTACTAGACTCATTTTCATGGTACTTAGTTTAATGTCAACACCCAGATATTCAAATAATTAAAGAACAAAACAATACGTTTTATGTGTTAAAATACAAAGAACACATCTGAAAGTTACATCTCACCTGAGTAAGCTGCATGCCTTTAATTGTTCTTCTATCTACTTCCTGTTAATTGAGAGAAACATGATCCTTCTACTGTCCAAGTTTTAAATATACACACAATATTGTTATCTAAAAAACAAATTTGACCAAAAATATAGGTTAATAGAACCTAATGAAAGTTCTCAATTACAAAAATTTATGGAAGACTGTGCCTTAGTTGCTGATTTAACATGAAAAAATGCAGTTACTATGTCTGAGCTGATTATTGGACATGATTGCTTGGATAAACATCTTCATAAGATTGGAATACTGGAATATAAGTTGAAATGGACAAGAGAAATATATAACTGATTGCATAGACTTGCAAACTTAAGGCTAATTAAAAGAACTCGGTTGAGAAGTAACCAGCCTTCCCATTTCAGCTTCAGGAAATACTGCCATATTATAACAGACAAAAATCTTACTACACAAAAATTGTAGCTGTGCAAGAGTATGATAGCTTGCAGAGTAGGCAGTTTTTAAGTCAGTCAGTTTGTCAGTGAGTGTAAGACAGTTGTGAAAGATATGTTGCATCAAAACAAGTGTTCCGTGATTATATCATCAAGAGTTAGTGTTTGACAGACAGAGAAAATGAAGAGAGGCACTGAAAGGAGTGAGTCAAGGCTACGAAAAGAAAACAGTTGTGAGTTGTAATATCACAAAAGACTGAAGACTGTGTTAACATCAGCAGAACAGAGCTGTTTTTCTGCAAAAATTTAGAAGAGAAACAAAGTGAGTAACTCGACTGGACTTTTGTCACAATTTGATAAGGTATATGCTGCATGTTGGTCTGGGTGCCTCAGTTGGTTAGATGCTGGCCTACTGATCCCAAGGTTGCAGGTTCAAATCTGGCCCATCCCAATGGGGTTTAAGTGTGCTTAAACACAACAGCTCCATGTCGGTAGATTTACCGGCATGTAAAAGAACTCCTGCAGGATGCAGTTCTGGCACACCGGCAATGCTGATGTGATCCTGGCAATTGACAGTGTCATTAAATAACAAAATAATTTAATTTAATATGCTCCATGCATGTTAGGTATGCCTTAAAAATAATGGACCATTAGTTTCTATTCAAAATTACTAATGTGTGGTAAAAACTGAAAAGCTCCTGCCAGTGTTACAAACTGATATATGCTTAAACGGCTGTGCATCTATACTCTGCACATCAAGAGATTAAAGGAGACGGAAACAAATCGCCAGTTTGTATCACTCTGCGGCCACACACATTCGTAATGATGGAAAACAGTTACCACTACGCTAAGTATAATATGCATTTTACACTACTAAAAGGATATATTTACTCTATGTAAATAACATGCAGTGAATGGGAATTAACTGCTACTTATGTCATCTCTGTCCACAATAACACTTTTTCGTTTCCTGCTCACAAACTCAAAACCAATCTCCAGGAGCAGCTTATGGAGGGAAGTTCGTTTTAAGTCTGGAAAGTTGGAATCAGAGTTAACTGCCAACAGCACTTTGTTTAAGGTGGGGGTTCATTGTTAACAAAGAACTGGTGAACTTCTCGAAGGATTGCAGATCTCACAAATTCTTCACAAACAATAATCCAGCAGTTGCCCGGCGAGCGGTCACTTCTTGCCGAGAGTTCTGACTTCACCAACTGAGGTGTGCACTGTAAATACTAGAAACTGTGACACCTGTAAACTCAGATGTTAATTTCATCACGTCATCAATAGCAAGTTTGGGATATTTCTTGCAGAATTTACTAAACACGTTCAATATTATTGTCTTTTCACCACTTCGTAACGGTCTCCCATGCTTACGTTTCACAACACTCACTTCTGCCATGTTATTTTCATAATGAATAATGCATGCACTGAATGAGTTAGGCTGGATACAGATTCATTTAACTGCATATTCTTACACTTCAACTATGCTTAGCACACTTAGTTTGTGCTTTAGCAAACATTAAGTGAGATTTCAGAAAGCTTCAAGAAGGCGCGCTGCAGTCAAAACACACATGGCTTTGTTTACCTCTCCTTTAATCTCTTGATGTACAGAGTGTAGGTTGCCACATCGTCCTCCCTATGAAGAAGCACAGTTGTAAGTGAATGCTCTCATGATTGATCCCCGACTACAATGCTTACAATAGATCTCACACCTTTGGATACTTTAATGGTTCCTTACATTGTGCTACATTTTCACTGTTATTTGGAAACAGAAAACAATCAGTTTACTGAAACTGAGCAGTTAACCCACACGTGTGGAAAAATGTGTAGAGAAAAGTAATTCTGCCATTTATGCCCTTAAAAAAAGAGATGCCAAAACAAACTGCCAATAAACATGTTGGTTAACAAATGTCCAACTGGAAAAAATGAGCAAACAGGAAAGAAAATTGCACAGAGGTAGATGCAACTTGTTTTAGCTCTCATGTAAAATTTAGAAATTTATGTTTTTTACATTTGTACATTTTTTTCAGTGGTCCCAGCAAACTCCTATAGCATATTATGGCAAATTATCTTGTTTGTGACTTTCATTTATGACTTTTATGCTTATATGATCATAGCTTACATCCCTGAGAGCAACATGCACCGTTTATATGTTTATGATGTTTCTTTAAAATTTCAAGAAATATTCAAATCTGAAACTTATAACTCATATTGTACTACCTGGCAAAATCTGCAGGCATATTGACATTGGCTGTCAGAGTGCTCAAATCCTTGTTATTTATTTACTAGAATAGCGAAATGCTAGTGACTTGACCTTGACGTACAGTCAGTATTGCAACACAAAAGGATGATCTCTTGCGCCTGCCGATATGAGACATTGCTTTCCTGCAGAGATGATTGCTTCTGAATGGAGTGTACCTACATTGTGTCAACATGTATGTGCAATAAGATCATGTAAACAACTCGCCAGTTTCACATTCCTTCCCGATGTACCTCATGGGTTTGTCAGGTAGTACATTTCTCAGAAAACCTCCCTCAGTGCAGAAGTGAGAGCAACCTTGAAGCTATTTTTGAGCAAAGTTGTGAAATATCAAACCGTACTTGCTTCAGCCATTTGTACTCTGTGCTTCAGTTGTGTTAGTGAACGTGGGTGAAAAGAAAGGGAAGTGCATTACGACTGCTGAAAAATTATGCATTTTGAATGTAGTGAAGGAAAGTGGTGCCAGTAAACGCACAGAAATTGCTCTGAAATTAGGCATCTCTCCATCTACCTTAAATACAATTGTAGCTAAGGCAGTGGAAATTTCTTGTGCTAGGTGTTTCTACAAATAAATAGACCCACATTCAGGGTGGAAAATAAAAACACTTTGTGATGCGCCATAACGTTTCTGAGGAAATAATGGCCAAATGATACCATTCATGCTGTGGCAGTCGTGGCCAACAAAAAAAAAAAACAAGCCAAGATAACGGACTACTTCCCAAAGTGACTCAACTTTCTTAATATTCATTTTTATTTTATGCATTTCTCTTGTATTTGTATTGTTTCATATTGTTGATTATAGTTGAACCTATTATTTCTTGTTGTTCACTTCTTAACTGTAACCCATATGCTGTATAAATTTTCCAATTTTAATTTGCTGACTTTCATTTATGTGTTTTTTACACCTATACGTTTTTCTCTTTTGGTCCCCTGGAAAACATATAAATGAAGTTCTACTGTATTCACTTTGATTAGTTTGCCAGAAGAGGAATCATATGTGGCAACTTATTCTCAGTCAAGTCATGAAGTAAAGCTTTGGTTACCTTCCAGCAGGTTCCTGTGTTGTGAGCCAACATCTGTCACATACACGTCATGTGCAAGGCCAGTTCATCCAACATCTCTGCTATTTTACTGTAAATGAAACCATTTACAAACCAGTGCTGCAGAATTTCTCCCAAATTTTTCTGCATTAATCTGTAACAAAAATATTAAAAGCTCACACGTCACATTCAAACAAGTCATCAATCAGGTAGATGTTAGGTACATTTCGTTAGAAATGTGCAATATTTATACATTACTTGAATGTGTTAAGCACGGAGGTAAAGACCTCACTGAGCTGCACTGTCCGATATAGCACCAAGCAAATTCATTTCAAATCCTCAATGCAAATTAATTAAGTATATCGTTTCTTCATAACATTTAACCACTAACATAATATTCTGATGGAAATTAATTGTTCTTCCACACAATATCCGTATGTAGGACAAGCTTGGAAAGCAGCAGACTGAGACTGAAAAATTCAATGCCATAGCAGGCATTTGAACCACGGATCTTCTGGTCTCTATCCAGCTGCTCTAACCACTTAACGGCCATGGCCAATGTGGCGGCACGTGCAACTGCAGATGGAGAATTTAATGTCCTATTGGCATGTGTGAGTGCAGTTGGAGAATTTAATGTCATGTCAGCGTGTGAGTGGAGAATTTAATGTCATGTCAGCACGTGTGAGTGGAGTTGGAGAATTTAATGTTATGTCAGCGTGTGAGTGGAGAATTTAATGTCATGTCAGCACGTGGGAGTGGAGTTGGAGAATTTAATTTCATGTCAGCATGTGGGCCTAGTTGCTCAGTAGTTAAGCAGCCAGGCAGAGACTAGAAGATCCATTGTTCAAATGCCGGCTATGGCACTAAATTTTTCTGTCTCATTCTATCCTCTTCTGTTATACTCTGATTTTATAAATTATGTTCAGTTATTTGAGGGCCGTCCAAGCTTGTGGACATGTGTGACATACTTCTCTAGTCTTTGTTTGCTTCCCCTTCTCTTTGCACATCTACTCTCACTGATCACAACTTAGGGCGAGGTATTATTATTTGTAATAAATATTCAGGTCCTCCGCTAATTCAATTTTATTGCCATTAGCCCGCAATAGATTCACAAATTAACTTCACATTTTTACAATGAATAGCAGTTTCGAGCCCGAAGCTATTGTATATGAGAACTTTCTGGTTTCATAACAGAAGTATCCTTATTCTTCTCTTTCTTTAGTATCTGAAAATATTTGTGACACAATGCATATCAAATATTGCCGCGCTGTATTCAGTCTGGCATTCTTTAGCGGTATATCCATCACTGGATGACAGGCAAATTTCCTATTCATTAGCACTAATATGCGACCGTCTCTTACAATGCATGTATCGCTAGTAATGATCCATCACTTCTCTATAGAGATAATTGTTTATTACCCTAGTTGTGGGCATCGCAACCGCAATTGATTGGCTATTTATCAATTCAACTGTGATGCGTCTATCATATGGTCATGATAGACCTCAAGCATATTTCCTTTCAATTCACAATAGATTCGGGACATGCATTATGAAATACAATTTTGAGAATTACATTGTGTATACGATATTTACATGTGTTATGTCTAAACATTGGCATATTGGATATTGATATTAATCTTTTCTCTGATGCATTTTGACATACAATTCCTGTCATACTTATAAGTTTGACCGCCTCTTGGTGAAGACAAGGAAATTCACGATGTGGAAAATTTTCATAAGGTTCTTTCAAGTTCTCTGTTGCAATTCATGAAAATAGTCCATTCACTGTTACCAAATTGACAGCTAGTGGACTAATGACTAAGTAACTGACTAGTGCGCAATTGCAAGAGCTGTTCTGTCTTACTCACACATTATGTTTCCTCTCCACTGCATTAGGCTAACAAACATTTGCCTATGTAGAACATTCTGTGGTCTCATTAGAGAGTGCATCAATGATGGCTGGTGAATGTATTTCACTGTGTGTCGCATGCAAACCTTTGCTCCACTCCACAGTTCATACTCTTGCCCCATTGTCATCTGAAACATTTTCCAGGTCGTGATGCCACCCGTGGCCACTTTCACACAGTGACCAAGCCATGGTATGTTACTACAGAAATCTATCTTTCAATGACACAGTACTAAAATAACAGTCTTAGCTTAATGATAGAGCAATCACGTTTAGCACCATGGCATGTTTCCTATAAACAAGCCTTGCACGTACTCTTATCCACGTGTACTACTGCCCCACACTACTCTACTTGAGCCTCCCAATGTCCTTGTACATATTCCTTTCAACTGCATACAGAGCTGCTAGCTCATTTCCTATAAACAAGCCTTGCACGTACTCTTACCCACGTGTGCTTTTGCCCCACAGCCTTCCAATGTCCTTGTATATATTTATCAAATGTGTGCTGAAAGCATTTCACACAAAATTTATTATGTTTAATAGAAACTAGAAATAACAACTCTGAATAACTTTGTTAATAAGCTAGTATTAGAGAGAAAAATGCAATCCCTGAATGGAATCTCTGGAACGCTGTACTCTACCATCACAACTAGTCAGGATTAAACATTTTCTGACTGACTCACATTTTTAATGAAATAGGGCCCATGAAAGTTTAAGTCATAAAGGAACATAATTTTAGCGAAAGAAAAATGTTTCTTGAAAATAGTTTTCATTACTTCACATTCTGAAGCCTAGATATGAACCTATAACAATTCCTCAATGGGAATGTTTGGACACCTGATCCCATGGAAAAATACTTCTTTAACATAACTGAAAAGCTATCTCACTCACCCATTGTGCAGTAGCCTCTGTTGTCTTTGTGGACCACGTGTCAGCCATGGTGCATACATGAGTACCTCTTAGGTGCTGCAACTCTTCAATCATCGGTAACAACCCCAAATCCTATTGCTGTAATTAACAAAAACAATACATTCAACTTACTCCAGTTTCTGCAATAGGTATATATTTACTTCTTCTAATCTGATGTAAACTTTCTATTAAGTTAAATAAGGAAATAATGAAGCTATTAACAGTGAAGCAACAAGAATCTAAAGTAAGAACAAATTGGAAACTAAAAGCTTCACTTATCTTTGTAATATTGCAAGATGTTATGCAACTAACACGTTTCAAGATGACGTTCCATAGTTGCCATAGCTTTGTTTATATAGCTTTGAGAATGAGTTGGAGTCAACTTGAAATGTGTTAGCTGCATGAAATCTTGCAAAATTACTAAGATAAGTGAGGCTTTTAGTTTCTAATTTGTTCATACTTTAGATAATTTCTATTAAGTGCTGATCAACTGCGTTAACTATCATAGCAGGCTTTAGAACAATGACCGCATAAGTTACTGCATCTGGTGGTAACTGGTATTATAAACATGTTTTCACTGGAAGATCAGTTAAACCAAACAAAAGGTTTAACCGCAGGTGTCATTTTAAAAATGTCTGTTTACTTAAACTTGCAGAACATATTTGAGAGCTAGCACCAAGAATGAAAAGTCAGACGAGTTGCATTCACATGACTTTCTCTACTCTTGTGCTAACCTTCTTACAAACTCTTATTCCTATATCTTCTTCATGCTAATTAAGATAAAGATTTGCATAAATTATTTTATTGCTTAATTCCTTATAGGTACAAGGGGAATATGGGAATACAGTAGACTTTGAGCAATAGTCAAATATTTTAAAGTTTTCAAATTCCATTCTCTTTGCACAGCTAACAAAATGAATAAGGATGTTCCATCTGAAAAAGTTTTCCAAATTCACACAAATAACAAGGAATATCTCTGAAATGGTTCACTCTACAAACA